>OX155894.1:29322030-30522030 GCA_944588485.1 Phosphuga atrata
TTTTAAGCAAATTGTTAATTTAGAATTAAACATTTAACTTGTTATTAAACTTTAGATTTTACTCTACAATCTTCAACTAAAAAATTGATGTCCAACGTTTTTTTGATAATTGCAGTTTAAAATCAGGACACTCTTAATTTGTCACCCTTTATATACGCGATAAAATGACGCATTGAAGTAATAATCTAGTCATAAAAGTCTCTGGACATTTAAAAATAATAGCAAATATAAATTCTCGAGAAAAAGTTTTTTTTTAATTCATTTTTTAATTTTATTTCATAACCATATTTTAAAGTTTCCATATTTTAAAGCTATTCGCTCCTAGCGCAACAGCGCCCTAGTGCAAAGGTGACACTTTTAAGAACTTCATGACCGAAATACGAGAAAATATATTTCCTAAAAATAATTATTTATGAAGTAAATGAAAAATTTTAAAGTGTGTTTGGAAGTGTTTTCACTGCTGGTTGTAAATATATAAATTGAATTTTACTAACAATTTCCGTTCGCGAGATATGGGTTGATAAAATTAGCTAAATCGAGCGAAATATCGCGAAATTTGGTCGCCCGAACAGAAAACTGGGTAGATTATCAATATTTTTAAGGAAATTTAGCCGTAAGGGAATAACCTCCTGAAAACGATGCCGCAATCCGCTTTTAATTATCTGCAACCGTTCTCGAGATACGGACTTATATTAATTCGGAATTTCGCAGTAAAAAATTTAATGTTTCCAAACAATTTACAGATGTCTTGCTCGTCTTGTAGTCTAGTTTCTGCATGCCGAAAATAATTTTGTTAGGGTTTGTAGTTCATTAGAATTTATATATACAGCTTATAATAGCGAAACACTAAAAATCTTGTTTATTTGTAACTTTAGAGCGAAATATACTTCAAAATCGCAAAATCTTTTTTTTCATCATTTCGGTCGAAAAAACCGACTGGACCGACTGGAAGCGTTCGAGATGTGGTGCATCTCGAATTTGAAATTCGGCCCAGTGTCCGCCGCCTAGTCCGAAACACCGAGGTGCTTGCCCGTCTCCAGAAGCAACTAGAAGTCATGTTTACCATGAAATCACATTATGAGAGGGGAAAGTACCGTATCTTGCAGAATGTCATGCAAGGCAAAATCCTCTAAAAAAGGTAGAAGAGGTCCAGGAAGAAGACGCACGTCCTGGCTGCAAAACATGAGAGTGTGGTATGGTGTCAGTTCTTCTACGCCAGGGGTCTCCAAACAACGGCCCGAGCGCCACATCCGGCCCGCGGACAGATTTTGTCCGGCCCGCGGAGAGCTAGCATACTTGAAAACTTCTTTTAGAGAACATATTTTTTATAGCAAATTAAATTTAGTTTACTGAAGTATTCTAATTTTATGTTGAATAATTATTAATATGACATCTACATTGATATGGTCATGGGCTAACTACTCATAACATTGTTGTAGGCTTATTGTTATTGTTTTTGTGATAAGTTGGATAAAGAAACACAGAATTGTAATGAGTAAAGAGTATAATATGCAGAAAATTTAACTTCAGTATATAATAACTAACAAATTATTGAAATGAATCGAACTAACATTTTATACATTTTCAATAAAAACATAACTTATAACAAGCATAATGACATATGAAATACTAATGAGATTTATGTAATTGAGATTTTCCGCTGACAATAGTTTTTGTTGTACCAATAGTTGTACCAATTACTAAAAGAGATTTAAGATGCTCATCAGTTAATTTAGATCTGTAAACATTTTTTGTGTACTTCATTTTGGAGAAGGTCTTCTCACACAAATAAGTAGTACCAAAAACAGAAAACAGCCCACGAGCAAATTTATGCAAATTATCAATTCCAACAAAGATGAGTTTTGATATTTGTTCTTAATTATATCACTGCACTGTAGATCAATCATTTCCATTTGAAGTTCCGGGGCTAGGGTTTCAATGTCAGTATCAAAAGGATTCTGAAAAATCTTAATTTGATTCGCAATGGCATCAAGTCCGAGAAACGAGTATCAAAATTTATTTTCAAAGCACTCAAAGTTTCGATTGCAAAATCGATAGGAAACTCAGTCTCAGTGGTGTGGCTGAATATTTCACATTTTTTAAAATGTGAAAAATATTTACTTCGTAGTTGTGATTGAAACAGTATCAATTTCTCCCGGAATGATTTGATATTAGTGTATAAATCAGAAAGATGCTGGTTTTCTCCTTGCAATCTCAAATTCAGTTCGTTCACATGTTTTGTCAAATCAACATAGAATGCTAACTTCCACTGTCATGCGTTGTTTTGTAATTCAGTAAGAGGGCAGTGCTTTTCATTCAAAAAAATTTCGATCACTGCTCGAAGTTCAAAAAAGCGCTGAAGGACTTTCCCACAACTAAGCCAACTTACGGCAGTATGATAAGGTAAGTCATTTTCTCCAATCTCTTCAATAAATTGTCGGTGATTCAGCCCAAAAGATCTGATAAAATTAACAGTTGATATGATTGGTTTCAGAACTTCAGACATATTCAAACATTTTCCGCACAAAGACTGTTGATGAATGATACAATGTAAGACTAATGGTTTTGAACCACCGTCATTTTCTACAGCCTTTGACACAAGAGCGACCACTCCTTTATCTTTCCCACTCATGGTTCTGCCTCCGTCAGTTGTAATACATTTCAAGTTTTTCCATCGAAGGTTCTTTTGATTAATGGCCATTTCAACTCCTTTAAAAATATCTGTACCAGTAGTTGTGCCATGAATACTATACATATCAAGAAGTTCTTCATGCACTTCATAGCTTTTATCTACTAATCGAATATAAATCAACACCTGAGCAGTATCTGACACATCCGTTGACTCATCCAAGGCCAAAGAAAACCACTCAACATGTCCATTTTTGTCGAACAGTTGAGAGGATATATTTTTGCGATGTTTTCTACCCTTTGAGCCACAGTGTTTGCTGACTACTGACAGTTTTTAATAAATTTACCTTTTCAGGGCACATTTCTTCGGCTACTGCAATTATGCATTCTTTGATCATTTCTCCATCGGTGAATGGTTTTTCACGTGTTGCAATTTCAAGAGCCACACGAAAGCTGGCACGAGTTGCAGCCTCTTGTTCAGTTTTGAGTTTTGTAAATGAAGATTGCTGCGATTTCAATCCGCGCTTCATAGCTTCGAATTTTTCTGTCCGCAAACTTCCTGTATATTTTGAGTAATTTTGAAAATGTTTTGTTTCATAATGACGTTTAATGTTATATTCCTTGAGAACGGCTATGCTTTCATTGCAAATCAAACATAGCGCCTTGTTACTGGACTCAATTACGAAATACTGAATGTTCCACTGATCTTTTAATTCACTATCATTAACTATTTACTATCACTACTATACACTATAACACTATACACTATACACTACTACTATCACTATCACTATCATTCACTATTAATTTTTCGCTTCTTTTCCATACTACTAAATCACACACAAAAGCAACAATTCAAATCAAAATACTGTTACAAAAATGTCTTAAACTTAAACACGCACAAACACGTTTTAAGGAGGTACGCACTATTTTATTTCACAACAGTGTCATTGGAACTGACTTGTGGTTGCGCCACCAGCCTTCTTATATATTCCAATTACTGCCATCTAGAAGTGAGTGGAAGACACCAGAACTTTCTCGAACCAACGAGATTATTCTGTACGTGTTATTAGCGCCATCTGTTAGCGATAGAAGGTACTACCTATTTCCGCTTGTGTCCACCAGATGTCGTGTCACGTTACTCCTCATGGCTTCTACTCTAGGACTAATCTAGAAATTACAGATAATGACAGGAAAATTTATAATTTGCAGTGTTGCCGCTTTGCGGACTTTAGTCCGATTTGCAGCCTTTTTAAACGTTGCGTACTTTTTCGGACTTTTTTTTTCATCAGTGGACTATTTCACTTTTTACCACCGGCAACAATCATAATATGGTTTTGGCCCTCGGAACTTACTGGAGTAATCAGTATGGCCCTAAATGGCTGGAAAGTTTGGAGACCCCTGTTCTACGCCAACGTCCTCGGAGGACATGGCACGTAAAGAAGGTCGAAAAAAATGTGCTATTCCGGTTTTTCTCATTTTTTTCGAAAACGGTAAACAGCAACAAAATCATTTTTGGTACGCAGAAACTACTCGACAAGACGAACAAATCGATTTGTAAATTGTTCGGAAATATTAAATTTTTCATTGAGAAATTTCATACTGAAATTTTATGATGGTCGATTTGATAAGTCGATATCTCAGAAACGGTGGTAGATAATCAAAAACAGATTGCGGCATTGTTTTCAGAAGGTCATTTTCATGTTGTCACACTTAGATTGCCCGCTTGAAATTCATTACATTCCAAAATCTCTACTCGAACGCCGAAATTTCTTAAAATTTCGTGAACAGCAGCAAAAATGCTTTCAGAAACGTTTTTCCATTTTGCTATAACTAAAAAAATAACGATTTTAGCTAAATCGATTTTCTTGCATTTTATCGTTTCCGCAATCTTAACTTCCCGGTTCGATGGTATTTTTTAACAAAAAGCCTCCTATGAATATGATATACGTTTTCCGACTAATTTTGACATGCTGAATCGATTGATGCCAGCTAGAAGTCTCTGTGATAAGCCGTTCAAGTTCAAGTTATTTTAATTATTTTTCAAGTTACATTATCGGAAAAATCTAGAAAAGCTGCTTTTGAATTTCGAATAAGCGGAGTAGAATTTGTGGTTTTCATTTTTATGTCAATAACTAAAGTTAAAAATAGAAATTTAAAAAAAAAAATTTGTTAAATAAAATAAAGTCAGAAAATCCAGAAAGCCCAAGTTATAATCTGACAATTTGACAATTCAGCAAAGACATTGAAGAGATGTATTGAATAGGAGTCGAAGTTGTCTTTTTGATCACGGGTGGCGCTAAGCGCGGTTATGCACGGAGCGAATAGTTCGCGGCTTCGCTCACGTAGATTTTCATATCAGTCAAATTATTGCAGGATACGTTTACCAAATAGTATTGATTATCTTGTGAGTAATATAAAAAGTAATATTAAGATAGAACATATGTAAGGTTTGAAAAACGAATGGATAAAATCAAGGGGAAATAAATTTTTTCCCATATTTTTTATTCATCCCAGTTTTCAACAATATCAACTATTTTTTCATGTAATTCTTTATCTAAATTTTGACTTCCATACATGGAGTAAAATAGCATCAGAGATAGGCACGATCCATTGCCATTCAATAGTACGACTGTATATGGAGTCATCAAACCATTTGCATTTCTATTTTTAATTTGCTTTTTAGATTGTAATTATATACTATTACTCAAATGTCAGCTGTCAACTGTCAGATCTGCAAAGGAGCATTATTTGTCAAATTTGATTAAATTTTATTCTTTTCTATCTCTTTTTACTGATTTTTTTTAAATGGTTATACTTAAAAAACATTTCTTCATTTTTAAAAGAAGAATTTATATGCTAATTTTAACATCTCTAACATCTACAGTTTTTGGCATATAGATATAGTTTTCCCAAAAATGATAAAACCCGTTTTTCTCTATTTTGTAAGGGGAATCTAAGGGTCATTATTTACAAATATGACATATTCGGTTTCAGAGATTAGGTTATAAAAATATTCAACCTCCAATGTTCAGCCCCCTTAATCGGAATTTCAAAAATGATGAAACACGTGTCTCTTTATTTTTATAATATCTGTTTTTTATAATTTTTAATACATGTTTGTAATATTTTCCGTTTCTTTCGCTTTCCGTTTCGTTTTTCACCCTCTTAAAAAAATCCTTCCTTAGTGGAAGCATCATTATATTTGCATCATTAAAGCAACATTCATTCCACAGTTTACATTTGTAGGTTCTAGGGCAAGGGTTCCCAAAGTGCGGCCCGCGGGCCAAATGCGGCCCGCAAAGCCCGAGAATGCGGCCCGCGATATCGATACGATATATTATATTTTTATTAAAAAATAAATAAGTAAATAGTAAAATAAATAATAAATATTACAAATAAGATATTTTCATATTTAAAAAAAATCTTATAGAGCTTTAACCATAAGCGTTTGTATTAATAAAATATTGTTTAGTTTATATTTAAAAAAATATTTGAGTATGTCTAGTCTAGTTATTATACATTTGTACAGAAATATAATATAGTAGTCTCATATAGATACGGAACTGTTAATCATTTAAGACATGCAATTTGAATTGATACAATTACAGGAAAATATCGATGCTAAGAATACTTATCGGAACAATTCCTTAATTGAATTTTATAAAGAATTATCATGCGTGAATTATCCGAAATAGGAAAACATGCTCAACAAATGTTTCCATTATTTGAGAGCACATATATTTGCGAAAAAACTTTTTCTATTATTTATTTACATAGCTTACGCCCACATTGGAGCACTTAAATCAAACCCAAATACTGTTAATCTATGTTAAAAAATAATTAACTGAAGATTTAGCTTGCATCATCTTCTTCCTTTCCCAAAACCTCTTCATTCTGGCTGATCTGGCTGCCCTTTCTTCATCAGATATGACATATTGTTTCCTTTGTACAGTTTTTAATGAAAATCTTATTTGTTTATTTTTGAGAATTCGTTTTTCTTCTCTATTTTCAATTTGTTTCATTGTAATATTCAACTCTTCTAAATCACTCTGAACTTCTTTCAACCAATTATTTTTACTTTTATTTTGCCAAAAGTAATTAAATATTCGTTTTATTATCTATACTAATAAAAAAAATAAGAGTTACATGTATTTAAAAAAAAATCGTGGTTATTGTTTTGATTTTATACCGTTTTTTTTTCTAAATTTTTTTAAAAAATTCTGTAATATTAAATTGGCCCGCCTAAGAAAAACTTTGTGAACCCCTGTTCTAGGGTTTGAGCTATGCGTTGATGACTCAGTCAGTCGGGACACTTACATTTATACTTTAAAATAAAGTTGCGTAAATTATTCTGAGTAAAAGTGGCTTTGTGTGCTTCTACCGAAAAGCACGTTCGTCAATTTTTACTTATACTCCTCATAACATCATTTGCTATTATTATCAAAAATATTATTGTTAATTATATGAAATAATGCATTTATTTAGCGAGATTGCTTAATATTAATTTATTAGTTACATACTATTAAATAATTAATTAACTAATATTAATCAATTTACTATTAAAAAAAATCCAATAACAATATTAACTAGTAATTTAAATAAATTATATTTATTAGATTTACATTTCTTTTGGACCAATTGTGAAATTTTATTTTGCTACTCCGTGTGTAGATTTAATTTTGTAAACTCATGTTTACTAAAACTTAATTCAGAGTCATGTTTAATAATTTACAGTTTATGTAATTATTGCTCGTTTAATGTCATAAATAATGTAAATGTACGTACAGTTATAAACATTTTTAGAAGATTTCATAAATACGAAATTTCATTATTTTTCATTAATTTTTGTTTTTTTTTTTAGGACCATCCAACGAAATCACACAGCACCTGTAGCGATGGATCCTTACTTAGCATGGGAAGTTCAGAAATGGACGAGGTAAGAGTAATAAAGTGGATGCATACAGCATACACGATGGTAGTTTTCTAGCATATTAACTACCAGGTTGTTTAACAAGCTGAGTCTCTGCTCGTCTTGGGTGTAAATTTCTGTGATAGCTATAATGTTTAATTTGCATGCATCTTGCAAATATTCAAAATGCTTAATGATATTTTCAATAAAACAGTAATATATAGATATTGACTTAATAAATTCACAATGTTTTAACCACACTTAATATGGAAATAAGAATATAGAATCTAGAATCAAACGTTCTATTTTTTTTACGAATAGGATGGTTGCTACTGTTACTACGACGTTATCCATACTTACACTTAACATGTAAAAATAATATATAACTTTTTGTTTACAGTTATATAAATTTAAACTTCTACACGACTCGAGTTTCGAGTTCTTTTTACGTGAATTCCACTCATTTTCAAGTGAATTCCGCATGAAAATGACCTTCACCCGTCGAAACTCGAGTCTTGTTAGATGTTTAACTTTATATAACTGTGAATAAGAAGTTATATAATATTTTTACATGTTAAGTGTGGTTAAAACATAGTGAATAATTTATCAATTCAGTGTAAGTATGGATAACTTCGTAGTAACGGTCGCAACCATCCTATTCGTAATAAAAATAGAACGTTTGATTCTAGATTCTAGATCAAACTTGTAGGCGTGTACCGCTCCTGACCTGCTAGCTAGAGTGATATGAAAAAAGCTTCGTTATCTATCCTGTTTTATTCCTTAACTCTAGATTTAGATAAGTTAGAAAAGGCGAGATCAAACGAAAAATATATTATTTAAATGAACGTTAAAGTTAGTTAAATGAACGTGAAAGTTAGTTAAATGTTGTTTCTTATCATCCCTAATATTCATAATGTATTTTTTATTACTCATGCATTAAACGTAATATCTTGGCGCACGTTTTTTTTGCGAAAAATGACAGTTTTGGTTGTATTGCCACATAACTTACGCACGCAAATTTTCAATATCGCTAAGTTACATTAAAAAACAATAAAATAAACACAATCAAGCCTACCTAATCATCTATTACCAACCTAACCTAACCTAACCTCAATATTAAAAAAGTCACGTGAAAATGACAGAAATTTTGTTTCATTACAAAATAGAAATTAAAGAAAACGTTTTAACATGAGTCTAAATTCTATGGTGATACCGGAGACTGATGAGAGTTCTTATGACGAATCCATACAACCGGAGACAATTGAAAATTCTTCACTTTTATTCTATTTTTTTTTGATGGTCCCTGGATCCCAAACTTGTAAGATACGTCCCCTTGCATGAGCAATAAAAAATATTATTTGCAAGACGGGCGGTATTGTCAATTGCCCTCTCGAGCGAATGTGCGCACTCAATTCGTGACCAATTGACAACTTACCGCCCTAGTTACAAAATATACTATTGTTATTGGAAATGGGGTATTATTATAGGCTTTTATAACATTACTATTTATTTGTCTGAAAAGTGTATGTTGCTCTTTGTCACCTTAATCATAGGCTACAGAGTAGAAGCATACTAAATTTAGTTATATAGTAAAAAATAAAACATTTACTGGAACATTCCTCTAAATATGTTATTTTGCGAGTTTATATTAAAAGCAAGAGGTTGTGACAAGTGACAATAAAAATAATTTAAATTAATGCTGCGATTAAATTCAATAAATAAACAAATTAAAAAAAGTTAAACTCTAGAAACAAATTAAACAATTCAAATTCAAAACAAATGAAAATAATAGTATATTTTACAGCAAGAGATGAAAGTGGCGTTTTTTTGGTGAGGTGGGAGTTTGCTCACGAGCGCCAGCGAGTTGCAATCACACCGAACCAGAAAAAATCACTTTCATCTCGAGTAGTAAATGCAATTTTTTCTACTGATTTCGGTTGTAGAATCCATAATTCCACTTTAATAAATCCAATTCGAAGCGAACTGTCAGAACTGTCAAAACAAATTTAATTGTTAGTTTGGCCGTTTCCACGGTAACATATTGCATTCTCATAGAAAATGATATATTTCAAGTCAAATGTCCTAATTTTATTTCGGTTTTTTAAATAGTTTCAGGCTCGTTTTACGTTTGTACATAAAATATTTCATTGAAATTGATGTAATTAATAAGAAAGTCCATGCAAATTTGGTTAGTTTAATGTTTTAATCGAGAAAATCATAAATTTAAAATGTTCATTTTCGTCTCTAGACGTGAAAATATTTTCATCCCTAGAATGAAAAAATGTCACTTTCATGTAGGGTAAGCCGTGGAAAAAATGCCATTTTCACATATATCAGTAGGAAAACAATTTTGATACTTTCTTTGGATTGTTTTTTAAAAAGTTGCTACAGTTTACATAATTTGATCTCATTTAACTCTTGTCTTTGTTACATTATTTATTAATGGAATTTACATTTTACTCAGGTTATTTGTGTCTTCTTTAAAATTCATCGTGTTATATTTTTGATGACCAACATTTCTCTAACATTACGTTTAAAACTGTTTAGAAACAAACATGAATGAAACAACGCGATGAATTTTAGAGAAGGCACAAATATCCTGAGTTTAGGTATATTAACTGTAAATTCCATAAAGAACCTGGTGCTTTTAATTTAAACTCTCAAAACAAACTTATTTAGAGGTATGATCTAGTAATTGTTTTATTTATACCATATAACTAAATTTTATTTCCTTCTACTCTGTAACCCATGATTAAAGCGACAGAAAGCACCGAAACTTGTCAGGCATATAAATAATAATGTTATAAAAACCTTTTAATAATATCCCATTCCCAATAACAAAATAAATAGTTAATGTTAGTTTTACTTTTATAAGTTTAGATTGAAATTTAAATGAACCTTGAATCATAAAAATTATTTAATTTTAACAGGATTCCTCCTTTGGACAGCATTCCAGACATTCATCAAAATTATCACTGCACGAAAAACGAACATCCGAACCGGGTAAGTTTGTGACCTCCTTGTCAACTAGTTGAGAAGTGATAGAAGGACTATCTGTAAATTAATTACATCGTACAGATCTAGTAAAAATCATTTTAATATTCATAAGTATTTTGTCTAGAATATACAATATACATGTAGATATCTAAGACTAGACAGACAAGACCAGATAGACAAGACTGGATAAACAAGACTGGGCATACAAGAATAGAGAGACAAGAGTATACTGACTCGACTAGCAGACTAAACTAGATAGACAAGGCTCAACAGACCGGACTAGGCAGATAAGACTATACTGACACGACTAGACTAGAAAAGACTGAACAGACAAGACTAGATGGACAAGACTAAACGGACACGTAACACTTCTGTTGTACTCTAACGTTATAACTTATTTTGAATTACAATTTTTGTTATTGAGGTTTACCAACTTTTAAATTAATTTTCCATCATTGTTTTCTTTCTTTTGACATATTTCATTTAGGTCTGCTTGTATCGGATGCTCAAAAAATGTAAATAAATTACTTTGAATTTGAAATTTGACTAGACAGACTAGACTAGAAAACACTAAACAGACAAAAGTTGACTGACACGACTAGACATACAAGGGCAGATAGACAAGACTAAACAGACAAGACTAGACAGACAGGAACAGACTGACACGACAAGACAGATTTTTTTATTAATGGAACGTAGCAAGCACATTAAGTTGACTGGACAAGTGCCCCCCCCCCCCTGAAACTCACGATCATCTTGGTACAGCCTCACGGCATTTGCTTCAAGTTTCGGAAAGTTTATGCGATTTAGTGTATGTTGTAGCCTTACATTCTCCCTCCACCATAGATAATTAGAGGTTCAGGTATTTTGATTTATGCATTTTTATTCTTCTTTGCATTATTTTTCTTTGCATTTGTGTGGTCGTGTTCTTTCTCTCGTAGTATGTTGGTAGCCATTGTCAGCGTTGAAGTCCAGTCCTGCTCCGACCTTAGCAATATGTCCGAAAGTGTTTTTGGTTCTAGTGTTGCTTGGGTTCTCTTTGTCCATTTTTCTCTTTCTGGTGTCCACCTGTGGCAATCGAGGATTGTGTGTTGTTCACTGTCCGTTTCCCTACAGTAGACACACAGGCCATCCAAAGTTCTGCTCATACCGCTCAGGTATCGTCTGAAGCACCCGTGGCCAGACAGTAGTTTTGTCAGGTAGTAGCTCACCTCTCCATGTTTTCTTGTCGCCCATGGTTTTATTTGAGGGATTAAAAGTCGGGTCCATTCTCCTTTGATGGAATTGCTCCACAGTGGTTGCCAGCTGGTATATAATTGTGACCTCGCAGTTTTCCTTCGTAGATTTCTCCAGGCTGGTCACTGTTTTCTGTGTAGTGTAATGCAGCGCTTTCTTTACCTAGAAACTGTATTGAAGGTATCCCCGCTATGACAAGAGGCGCGTCTCCTGACACGGTCATGTATGCAATGCACTTCCTCAATGCCATCTTCCTTTGAATTCAGACCAATTTTGTCTCACACTAGACTTTTCCATAGCCTTGTTCCATACTGAGGCATTGGGGACCACTCTTAGCTTGCTGCTCTTTGGTCCTTCCATATTTTGCATGAGCTTTTCAAGTGCAGTACTGGTTTTATGAGCCGCATATGTTGCTTAAAGGAGAACCTCTCTTTAGTCGTTTCATTGGTTGAAGTGTCGTGATCTTATGTATATCATTCATGTTATGGTGATTGTGATTTCTCTCCATTTATCTCTGTCTGTAATGCACATCATGTTGTCCTGCAGTTAATTTCCTGTGAAGTGCTTCATTTGGTCCATCCATCGCTTCGGAGATCGCCCCCTAGGTCTCGTGCCTTCAATTTTTCCCTGTATCACAAGTTTTTCCAAATTGTCATCCTTTCTCCTGATCACATGTCCAAAGAACTTGAGAATTCGTTGTCTTACGATGGTTGACAGTCTTACATTAATTTGCAGTTCTTCTAATATTGATACGTTGGTTCTGTGAGCAGTCCAAGGCATTCTTAAAAGCCTTCTCCAGACCCACATTTTAAAGCTGTCCAATCCAATGTCTGCGGCCTTCAAGGTCCAGGTTTCTGCCCCATATAATACTATTGGCAAGACAAGAGTTTCGACAAGTTTGCATTTTGTTTTAGTTGTTATTTGTTTGTTCTGCCAGATTTTATGCAGCTTTGTCATGGCAGTTTTTTGATTTCGATAGATGAAATTCCGTCTCTGTTTATGTTAGCACCCAGATAATTAATTTCTTCTACCATTTCTATATCGTTTATGGTCGGCACTCTGTTTATTCTGTTGGTGCGATCTATTACCATTAAAACAACTAAAATTAATTAAAACTTAGTTTTTTGCCGATTTAGTTTTAATTCATAGTCCAGGCTTACTCTTTCCACTCTTTCAATAAGTTAAGCCATTTCCTGTTCGTCATTTGTTATAAGTATGGTGTCATGGGCATAAGGAAGGTTATTTATGTTTCTGCCACCTATACTTACGCCACCCTCCCAACCGTCCAAAGCCTTACTGATAATGTATTCACCATAAATCTTGAATAGCAAGGGAGATAAAATATACCCTTGTCTTACGCCTCGTTGTATGCTGAAGGTGGGGAGGTTTTGTCCTCCAGTCTCACTGTTGCATTGCTGTTTTCATACAGATGTTTTAATAGGAGCACCAGATGTTGAGGGGTTCCCATCTCTAAGAGAGCTCTCCAAAGCTTTTGCCAGCTAACACAGTCAAAAGCTTTGCTGTAGTCTAGGAAACTGGGATATGATGGTTTTGCAAATTCTTTTGCCTTTTCGATAATTTGGCAAAATTATCGAATTGTTCGATAAGTTCGAATTATCGATTAGTTCGATTTGTCGAACATTAGAGATTTGTTCGCTTGTGCCCTTGCCACTGACAAATCCTGCCTGTTCCTGTGGGATCTGCCAATGCAAAAAGCTTCTGAGGCGTTGAAGGAGAATTCTGAGCATAACTTTGCTTGGATGTGAGATAAGTGCAATGGTTCTGTAGTTGTTACATTTTTGACTGGAACCTTTTTTGTTCAATGGAATGAAAGTCGATGTGCACCAATCCTTTGGCCATTGTCCGGTTTTCCATATGTGGTTGCATATCTTCTACAGAATTGTGATGCCTAACTTCATCTAGTTGTTTTGACATTTCTGCGCATATATTGTCACCGCCTGTGCTTTTATTGTTTTTCAAATAATGAATGGCTTGCTCTACTTCATCCCTCAAAATGGCAGGCTCTTGTTCCACCTCATTCATGGATGGTAGTTCGTTTTCTTTTTCAGGGTCTTCACTCTCGTAGAGCTTTCTGCAATATAACTGCCATACCTCAAGAACTCCCTCTATTTCAGTAATAGTTTTGCCATTTCGATCTTCTATTTTCAATGTTTTTGGTTTAAATTCTCTGGTAATTTCCTTGATTGTTCGGAAGAGGTCTCGTGTTTCATTGGTGTTGTGTAATCTTTCAATGTCAAGGCAGATTTTTTGTAAGTGTTGGTTTTTATCCTGTCTGCTCAGTCGTTGAATGCCCCTGTTCAGGTTTTGGTATTCGATCGTCTGTTCGTTTTTGCGTACGCCTGTTCTTCTGAGAATCATTCTTTTCTTTACTGCATTCTAAGTTTCGTCAGTCATTCACTGTTTGCTTTTCACATCGTTGGTACTTTGTTGAATTACCTCCTCTTTGGTATCGATCATAGTAGTTTTAAGAGTTTGCCACATTGTCTCTGAATTGTCAAATTCTGAGTTATTTGGGATTACTTCCAATTTTGCTCTTAGTTTTTCTTTAAAAAAAATGGATGTTTCCGGAGTTCATGGGGGGAGCTTTTACCTTTGTTTTCTTGGATTTAGTGTGTATTTTTACTCGAGCTAGTAGCAGTTTGTGGTCGCTGCCACACTCCGCTCCTGGTAAGATCTTGACGTTCTGTATACTGGATTTCCATCTTGACTGTACCAATATATAGTCTATTTGGTTTATGCATAGGCCACCTGGAGACGATGAAATATAGACTATATTAAAGGAGACACATTGGTCTATAGTGATTCCCAAGTATTTAAGGCTTTCTTGCGTATGACTGTTTCGTCTTCTATTTTGAACATGAAGGGACCTATTTTCCTCATTCCTGTTATTAATAAAGCTTCGGTTTCTCTGGAGCGAGATTCAATTTTTTTCCGTTAATCTATTGGCAACCTAGCTTTATTGCCGTATGCCCTGTGTCCATAAGTTGTTTTTTTCTTTTTTTCCCGTTACGATAAGTACCAGATCGTCGGCAATGCCTACTATATCAACGCCCTCTGGTAACCTCAGCCTAAAAACTTCATCATACAGGATGTTCCACAGGGTGGGTTCCATCACTGAGAACTGTGGAACACACCACCGTGAACTTCTCTTTACATTACTTTACATTCCGTCTCCAGTATAATGAAGCGCTTGGAGAGATAACTGCTTACCAGTTTCAGCAGACATGGGGTTTCCCCCTTCTGACTATCTGGCAAACAACAGCAAACTAACAAAGTTCTGCCATGCAGCTGATTTAAAGGCATTTTTGACATCTAGCGTGATCAACGACTAAACAGACTAGACAGGCAAGACTAAACAGTCAAGAATTCACAGGCAAGACAAGAATAGAGAGACAAGACTAGACCGACAAGACTAGAAGGACAAGCCTTAATGGACAAGATTAGGCGCACAAGACGAGACAGACAAGCCTTAATGGACAAGGCTAGGAGCACAAGACTAGCTAGACAAGCAATATCGCTGAATTGACACATTCGTCATTATGCTCAGTTTATTAAATTGTGGCATGTATCAAAATTAAGAAGTTCATAAAAAAAAATACATTTAGTTATTAAAAAAAAGTGTGAAAATTTTTAAAGTTGTATCTAGACCAAGGCACTTCCAGTAGCGAGATAGCAGCCGAGGGTTTGAAACAGGAGAGGACGATAGCTGCAAATCTGGTGGAATGCGTCTGCGGGAATTTCATTGAAATTACGAGATCTGCGGGCGAGTTCTTCAAAACGCCCTTCTCAAAATATTCCCTGAATAAGTTTTTTTACAAACTGAAATCGTTGGAGAAGGAATGGTCGAGGTACGATTTCAGTCTCAAATACGCGCGATTAGCGAGGGAGAATCGCACGTTGATTCTAGAGTGATTATGAACGAGAAAAAGACCGTAAATTCTTTTACAAGAGTCGTCTGGAATTCACAAATTCCTGTCAAGACATCATTGAGCGACTAAATACTCTATAAAAACGTGAAATATTTAGCAAAACCAGACACTTCGGAAAAGTACATCCAACCTGATTATTGTCGCATAAAATTTAACTGTTTGAAAGACGCCAAAAACACGTTAAATTTGATCAATTACGTCGTGGAGAAGCGTGAATGCACTTATGAAGAAACTAATAATATCATTGAATATTTAAAAGATAAATTAGACGGTCTGAAGATTCAGAATTATCTCTTAATTGAGGCTTTGAAAAAGAAAGGAGAAGGTTATGTAAATGTTGAAATCCATAATGAACATGTTAATAAGCAACAAAAGAAAGCAAGATCCAAACAAGTTTCAAACAAGGATGAGCCACCAAGCAGTTACTTCGAAGCAAGATCGCAAAAGATTTGTGAAAACGCCCGTTATTGAGTGTCCAAGGAAATATGAAGAAGTTAAGAGTCCCAGAAAAGCAACACTGTCCTCGCCATCCTACGAATTAATAAAGCATAAAAATCGAGAAAAAATTCAAAATATTACCCACAAGAAAAAAGGGACTCACGGAAAAAACTTCTGGATGAGAGGAGGTCACATAGTTCATCTAGGGAAACTTTTCTGCAGGAAGAGATCGAAAACCAACTAAACACCATCTTATCAATTCGCAGCATGTTGACAAATACTGTGATGAGTAAACCAAGTGACCCCTCTATGGTAACGAATTGGCAAGAAGAAGCATGGGAGATTGCCGGGAAATCGAAGTATTCAAGAAAATACAAAAGGAAATTCTATTGAAACAATTGGCAATTATAGATAAAATCGATAGGTTTAAATTGACTACACAGACTAGACCGACACGACTAGGCAGAAAGGACTAGAAAAGCCAGACTAGACAGACAAGACTTGAAAAACAAGACTACACAGACTAGACTACTACAAATAACACTCAATAGACAAAACTAAACAAACAAGACTAAACAACAATATTAGGCAAGGAAGACTAGACAGTCAATAATTCACAGGCAAGACTAGATATACAAGACTATGCTAGAAGGACAAGACTTGTCGGACAAGACTAGAGGGACAAGACTAGACAGATAAGACTAGACAGACTAGAAAGAAAAGACTAAACAGATGAGACTAGATTGGCAAGACTAGACAGACAAGACTCGACAGACAATACTAGACAGACAAGACTAGATGGTACAGACTAGACAGACCAGACTAGACAGGCCACACTAGACAGACAAGACTAGACAGGGCAGACCAGACATTCAAGACTAGTCAGACAGACTAGACAGACAGACTAGACAGAAAAGACTAGACAGATGAGAGTATAGAGACAATACTAGACAGACAAGACTAGACAGGGCAGACTAGACAGACACGACTAGACTGAACAGAATAGACAGGCCGGTACCGGGTCAGGACAGACAGAACTAGAAAAACAGGACTAGACAAAAAAGACTCAATAAACAAAACAAGACTAGACAACAATATTAGACAAGCAAAATTAGACAGGTAAGACTAGATAGACCAGTCTAGACGGCCAAGACTTGATGATCAAGATTAGACGGAAAAGACGAAACAGACAAAACTAATAGACAATACTAGAGAGACAAGACTAAACAGAGAAGACTAGTCAGACAGAACAAAACAGACAAGGCTATACAGATAAGACTCAACGGACAAGACTAGATGGAAAAGTTTACACAGGCAAAACTAGACAAATAAATTAGATGTAGAAGACTAGACGGGCGGGCAAGACTAGACAGACTGGACTATATGGATAAGACTAGACAGACTAAACTAGAAAGGCTAGACGGGTAAGACTAGATAGAAAGGGCTAGATAGACCATACAGGCAAGGTTGGATAGGCTAAACTAGAGGTACTAGACTAGACAAGCAAGATTACACAGGGTTGGACGGACAAGACTAGAGGGATAAGACTAGACGAGTGAGATTAAACAGTCGTGACTAGACAGACGAGACTAGAGTAGTCATGCGATCTAACAAAAAAGTTTCGATGACTCAAAATATGTTTGAGGACCATTTTTACAATTCTTTTGTCCCTGCGTCTTATAATATTGCTCGTGGATGTACTATTAAACTGACTGCAAAAGTAAATATCGTTTATACAACCACTGAAGAAATGAGAAATTAGAGCTTTGTTTGATTTAAATCGATTCTTCAACTATGCGTATGCAAAGAATTCCAAAGCTTCTCAGCACCTTGCGCTTTCCATATAACGCAGCGCTATGAATTAATCTGATTTATACCATCGCATAAACCTAAATAGATCCCTACTGTAATTAAAACAAAACTTAAACTATTTAATTAACATTATATTGTATTATTATTATTATCTTAACATTTCATATTGAATGAGGAATGTGATTTATTATGTTTGTTTCTTGTTTTAAATATAGAAATAGATTCAGAATGGGGTTTAAATCAGTCGTCTGCGCCTTTGAATCACAGTGCAGCACATCACAAAGTTTCTATAAGGCCAAAAAGAACGCACGGAGCGCCGCGACGGAGACGAGTCACCGGCACCGCACTGCCAACGACGCCCGAAGTCAACGAGGACGCTTCAGTCAGGAGTTTGACACCTGATTCGACAAAGAGAGGTACGGATACGCTAATTGCAAACCTAATTAGCTGCATTTTTAAGTTCTTTTTCTTTTATGCATTATTCATAACATAAATGCGAACGCATTTAGTGAGATTAGTAAAACGATCATAATTGAGATTCTTGTTATTTTTCTAGACGGTTGACTTCATTTTCATAAATAATTATTTACTTGCTTGATTTATAAAATGCATATTCATAATATAGTTCAGTGGTCCTCAACAACTGGAAGAATCATTTAAAATTTGAGATATTTATTGAGATTCAAAAGCAATAGTAGAGATTTAAATAAAATTTAAAAAATAATACAAAATCAGATTAATTATCTTCATTGTGCAACGTTCATATTTCACATATTGAAATTCAGACTAGATTGTGATCTCTTAAGATGCGAAATAATCAACCAGACTAGATTTAAGCCTATAATTTTCTAAATTCAGACAATATCTCAAAATCCAGACCAGATACCTTAAGTTTTAGACTAGATAATTATATCATTCAAATGGAGCAATAAATTCTCAAGTTCTAAAATTCTAGTTCTAAAGCCTTCTACATTTAGATTTTCAATTAGATTTCAACTAAACTTTTTACTTTTTTTTTTTTATAAATTAGTTATGAGATGAAATATATAATATGCCTTTATTTAATAAAATAATTACAATCTTTCACAAGTTTGTTATTCTCGTTATAACCACCACATAAATACGTTCGTTTTTGTTTACCAGTTGCTACGCCTATATAAACAATATGCATTCTTGATAAAGTTAAGCTCATATTAAAGCATAGTAAATTGTCTTTCAAACGACATATTTTTATATCATCTCATAAATAGTTTCTAAAAGAAATAGTTAAAGTCAAAACTTTACAGTGGGCCGATTTCTTTGCCCGCTAGATTAGAAGTTTAGATTACTCAACTCAAAAACAAAATTAATTAAAAATTGCAACAAGAAAGTTATTCTTCATTGTGTGTGATATAACGTTACCTTAGAAATGTTTGTTTTAAAAGTTTCAAAGCTCAGAATTTTGTAACATCGTTATAAATTAAGCCATTATTTTCAAATGTAGATTATCAATCTCAAATGTTGGACTAGATAATTTAAAACTGGAATAATAAATTTTTAACTTATAGAGAGCACATTATACAGGGTGGGCCATTTAACGTGACCACCCCAAATATCTCCGTTATCTTTAAAGTGTCGGAAAAAATATCGAAAGGAAATTTTATTGATTTCAGAGGGCTGACACAGTGGTTAAAAATACTTTTTTGTCAAGGTCATAGTTTATGCGTCGTCAAGGTCATCAATGGTTTTTCAAATGGGAACATGTTATTTTTTTATCAAGAGATTTTAGCCACTATTCACACGAATCCAGCGATCTATAATATCATGACCTTTGACGTTTCTTTTTGCGTGGATTAACACTGCCCCTTTCACGGAATAAATAAATAATTCGATCGAAACATCGACGAAAAGATGATTTCTGTCAGAATAACGTTGTGCATAAACTTCCTGCGCTCGCACAGGCAAGTGCAGGAACCTGTTCCTACCGGTCTCACCATGAATCAGAATCATATCAACTTTCCCTGCTTGACTGTGCAATGCCATTTTCGATAGGGTTATTCTAAGTTATTTTCAATGGATACACTTGTGAAATTATTTCAAGGTCAAGATATCACGGGTCAGTGGATTCGTCTGAATAGTGGCTACAATGTCTTGATACAAAAATAACATGTTCCCATTTGAAAAACCATTGATGACCTTGAGGACACATAAACAGTGACCTTGACAAAAAAGATTTTTTAACCACCGTGTCAGCCCTTCGAAATCAATAAAATTCCCTTTTGACATTTTTTTCGTCACTCTAAAGGTAACGGAGATATTTGGGGTGGTCATGTTAAATGACCCACCCTGTATATTATTGAGAACTAATTTCTAGTTTCTACTGTTTTAGATTTAGACTTGATACGTCAATATTAAGAGTAGAAATTTCGACTTTTAAGACTTGATAATTTAATCTAGATTCGTTAAGATTTAAATGGAATATATTCAGACCAAACAAATAATAAATTTCTGATTTTTAAAGAATACTAGTTATAGCTGGTTCGCTCGCCTGGATTCTAGAAATCAGATTTTTGTCCAAACCCTATTATACGATTTAAACGTCCTGAGACTAATGTTAAGATAGGCATGAAAATTGTCACGAGGACCGGATAAAATCAAGTTGAAATAAAATAAACTTTTGCATAACTTATTTTCACCAATATTTTCCTGTGGAATTTATTCAAACTTTGTACACTTCCACTTATCAATCAAGTAATAAGATTGGATACAATCGGGTGGTTGGTTTCAAAATTATTGCTTATAGTAGACAAACATCCGGGCCGGATCCGAACTTCAACTTGATTTTATCTGGCCCTAGTAACAATTTTCAAAACTTATTAAACCTTTCTTCATTATTAAAGAAGGATCTAAATACCAATTTTCTCATTTCTAACATCTCGTGTTTTATAGACATAAGTGTCCCATTTGCAGTTCTGTTAGCTAGATTTTTGGAAAATTGTAAAGACAATTTTGGCCACCTGAATTGTAAAGCTAGATTTGACATCGGCTATGCGTCCAGATAAACTGGAGTTTTACACACAATGTTGCAAAGTACGGCTACGATGCGGTAAAGCGACCAGTAAATTTTAACCTGTCAGGGACACTTACATTTGTGTTACCGGATCGCTTAACGGAGGCGGCTTAAGCGATCCGGTTTTTTCAAACAACACAAATTTTCTGGAAAATGACTTCCTCAATGGATTAGACCCGATCGATGCACAATTGAGACATGAAATGTAGTTTATCCATGACGGTGCACCAATGTGTTAGTCGCTAGGCCCGTGCAGGTCTCGATGCGAGGTATCCTGATAAATGGATAGGCAGGAAAAGCCCGCTCCTCAGATTTGAATCCCCTGGATTTTTTTATGGAGTCATCTGGAAACTATGGTCTACGAAACTCCAGTCAGAGCACTTGAGGAACCACGTGTAATTGAAGCATGTCAAACAGTTGGTAAAGTTCGACACGCTTCAGTTACACGTGGCTCCTCATGTGCTCTGACTGGAGTTTCGTAGATCATGGTTTCAGATGACTATTTCAACCCTATATAAGGAACTAATCGAAAACAAAATTTTACGAATATCTTCGGATAATAAAGAATACTTTTGGTGTGCTCCCAACTAATGTAAGGTAGAAAGTATCATTGCAAAAAAGGACACTTTTTAACGGCCTAATTATATAAAAACACTTTTTTCTTAGACTAATTCTATTAGAAGTTTGTCATCCATTTTGCGTGCGAGTTGAAAAATACATCCCACAAAACAGAAAAATATCAGCCAGTATCAAAACGAATTTGCCGTCCCGGAAACACGGTGAGCACGGAGATTCCCGGAAGAGGCCGCTTTCGGAAGTGTGTGCGCCACAACGTTTGTTTATATGTGTTCAATTCGTTTGTTCACCATACATTATCGTCTCGGATTAGAACAAAATGCCCTGTTATGGAGATGTATGCCTGGACCTTTACACTCATTCAAAATTTGTTAATATAAAACGGAATCAAACCACAATACACGAATATATCCAAAAACTCCAAACTCAGATAAAACTTTCATTTATTTCTCTCACATGTTTTGGCAAAACAGAAATTATTGCAAAAGTTTTTCGAAAACAAAATCGACAAGTAACGTTTAAACCGTTTAAACCTGCAAAATTATCCCACATATAATATAATGCTAAAGAATAAATCGACCCCGTCGCATATGGAATTCATTTTTCGGAATGCAATAGCGTGTGCCTTGGTCAGTCATAACGAAGTATTTCAACTCGTTTTTCAGAACCTTTTCATCTAAAAAAGACCATTTCATTTCCAAAGCTAATTTTCTAACCATTTTCTAGAATGTAATCATAAATTCCCCGAAATAGCTGATCTAAATCTTATATAATTGCAACAAAGGCCCGAAACTCCTGGAGTAATCTCCTGGAGTCATTCGAAATTTTCAAACAAAGCCGTAAGCCATCAGTTAATCTTCTTAACGAGCAAGCCGATTTATTTTTTTTTAATCTTTATACCCAGGCAATCGTCTCCAGATAAGTCGCCAACTACATACTGACTTCTCCCCTTCCCACAAAACTCTTAGTATAAATTCAATCTCATTAATTTGTGATCGTGAAAATGACCTTCAACAGTTACCAACCAAAAAGGTATATGTGTACATATACCGGTAAATGTGTACATTTTCCAAATTACGTTATTTTACCGTAACATATATAAGTCCACAAGTTAAATAATATTTTCACAAAATTTGTGATAAAAAACATAGTGAATTTTTCAAATTAGTGTTAGTAATTTGGTAAGAAATTCAGAATTCAGAATAAGAAATTCACAGTAAGTCTTAATTTCAGAGTAAATATGGTCACCACTTAGTAACAGTCGCAACCATCCTTTCCATCGAATACTTTCTAACTTTTATCCAGTTTCAAAGTTAGGAATCTAATCTGAATCACGACAATTTCAAACTTTAACTTTGTTCTAATTCAAATTCTCATTAATTCAGTATCTGTTCAAATTATCTCCGAATCTTGAATAATAATCTAATTCATAATTTTAGATATAAATTTGAAATCGAATTTTGAGATATTTACTCCTTGATTTGAAAACAAAAATGGAAAAATAAGTAACCGTTTTCCTGTGCATGGCAATAGCAAAGTCATCACAGTAAAAATCTGCCTCGAAGACTTCCCCAAATAGTGGCTAGCTATCCACTTTAAAAAACTGTAAGGGCTCCCAAAACTTGTGTAAGTTCACGACACCAAAACACAAGTGTAGGCAGAGGGTCCTACTTAGGTTGTTACACTAGTTTAGGACAACGACCATACCACCACACTGCTTAAATTAATCTTAATTCGATTTAGATTTTCTTTAATCTCAAATAAATCTTAAATTTTAAATTTTTTTTAAAAAAAGACTTAAATTTTAGATCATCTTGTTTGGTACAATCAAAATATACTCGGTAATACCAAGAATGGGTAGAAATTTTTGTACCAAATTTGGCAGAAATGTTTAACTAGTCAAATGTAGTAATAGATTAAAATTGCAAAGAAATTAAACAATAGATAAAGGCATTTTTTATTAAGAATATGTTGGACCACCTCTATTAGTTTCACACTCCCGCACACTTTTACGCATAGATTCCAGCAGGTTGTCGATTTCTCCCTGAGGTATTGCATCCCAGGTAATCTGTAGTTCATGCCGGAGAGCTTTTAGTGTCTGTGGAGGATGGGCTAATTGCTTGAGTCTTCTACACATCATGCACACATGTTCGGTGGCCACGACAGATATTGACGTTAGCCTCTTAGAAGTGCTCCATAGAATGCCTTGCCTTGTGGGGACAGACATTTTCCTCTCGGAAAATTGGGTCCTCCAGCTCTTGGTGAAATGGAAGAATGTGGGGTTCTACCACTTCATCAACATATCGGTAGACATTCATATTCCCTCGGATGAATACCAACTGAGACCTGCTTCCATAAACAATTGCACCCCATTCTGGACCCCATACCAAACATTATGGATCCCATACCATAACCCCCACTGTGTGGTGTACATGCCGCTCAACAGAAAACTGCAGATATCGACGTTCTTCGAAGGCCACTCTATGCCATTCCACGTCCCAATCCAATCGCAAGGTACACCACTCCAAACGTTGCTGTCGATGACGAGCCCTCAGCGGAAGCAAAAGATGTAGTGGATATAACTGCAAGCCAAAATGCTCTAATTCGTTGGTAAACTGTACGATGGGTTATAGGACGTCCTTCGTTTCCAAACCATTGATCGGCTATTGATCTTGTACTCGATAATCGGTCTCTTAATGCCATTAATCGGAGATGGCGGTCCTGGACCACTTCCTCATCTACGACGTTCTTGACATTCTGTAGGCCATGCTTGATAACTCCGTACTACAGAGAATTGGTTAAGACGATTAGCTTTTTCACTGAATGAAAAACCACCTTCACGTAGCCAATAATGCGACCTCTGTCTAATTCACTCATTTGCCGTACTCTAGGCATAATCGCAACCTCAAAACGCAAATATCTCAAAAACAAAAGGTTTGGAACCAGAAACAATATCGAAATCGACTTAATGTCCTAATAATTACGTCCGATAATTTCGATTGTAACAACAAGTAAAACGCCAAATTTGCCATGGCTACTGGATTATTTTCAATGAAATTTTAATCAATGACTACCTTTCACTAGTTAAACATTTCTGCCAAGTTTCATCCAATAATCCCTACCCCTTCGTAGTGTTGCATTTTTTTATGTGACAGAGTAGGTATATAATATGTGCAAAATAGATATATTATCTAAATTTTGAGATATGGAATCTTAAACAATATAGATTTGATAATTTGAAATTCTTGATGTAATTACCCTAGTCTATATTAAATTCTTATGTGACTTAATTATTAATTATATTATCAAATTAATTTAATCTGAAAACTAATCCCAACTATTTTTTAATTCAAATTATCTAGTCTCAAATTTTGCCGCATAATCTAGAAGTTAGAATAATCTCGGTTAAATTTTTATTACTTTGTTTCGAATTATGTTTCTATATAATTTTTAAGATAATTAAGTTAATTGCGTTTTACTAATTTCATTTTAATGTTCAATTTTTCTTTGCATTAATTAAATAATTAACATAATTTCGAGTGATAAAAATCTTTTCGCATAAACTATTAATTTCTAAAGATTTTTTTCACTTTCTTAATACATTTTTTTATAATTATGAATTATAAATATTTAAAATATTTTAACGAGAAAAAAATAATTTTCAATTTAACAAACATAGAGCAAATATTTATAATTAATTAAACACAGAGATGACTTTCAAGACAAACTAACGGACTTAATAACTAAATACTCTCCTTAATCTAAAGCTAAATTTTTCTAGACAATACATATTTACTACCCGTATTATATTTACACTACTTATATTTACACTATTTAAATAAAAAAGAAAATTCTTCTAAGGAAATTAGACTTGAGAAGGACCCAATGTCCGTCGAAATGTTGGCGTAATTTTAATAAAGCTACTGTCCAAGAATTGTCCACCTGATTTAACTTACCTGAATCAGAAGATCTTTCTGGTTCTAAGTTTAAAACCTTTGGAAATACCATACTGTATTTCATATACCTGACATGACAATAAACAACGAACGCTACAGAACCGACTCTGAGAAAGCCCTCCTTTTCTAAAGACATTTCCACAAATCGTTCACCCCATCCTCCTCCGCTTTCTTCGACCAAAATAACTTGACGCAATTACATCCTGGTACAGTAACTTTTTTCTAGACAACGACACGGCGAATATTAACGAAATAACCAACCACGAATTTCAAATTGCTCTATTGTATGCCAAAAATCGCTCCCCCAGTTCAGACCTCTTAAGAAAGCTACTCCTGAAAACCCCCATACAATATCCACTCCTACATTCTTAAACTGTATAATCTCTGCCTCAGAAAAAAATATTTGCTTAATTGCTTAAAAAGAGGTATAATAACCATCCCAAAATCCGGACAGGACCACACCCTTCCTAATATTTATCACTATAACCCCCTATCACACTTCTCCTCGGTAAAATTCTGGAACAAATCCTAAAATCAAAAGTATGGAACATAGTTCTAAACCACATCTCCAGATACCAATTCGGATTCAAGCCCTCTCATTCCAATACGCATCCTCTAATAATCTTCACCAAAAATTTTCAAAACTCATACCTACAAAATAAATCCTCTGCTGCCCTTTTACTCAACATTAATAAAGCAATCGAGAGTGTTTGGTACGCCGGACTCTATAAAATGTACCTCCTTGAAATCCCTCTTCACCTACTCTACATAATCAAGAAAATCATCAAAAATTGAACGCTTCTTACTAACTAAAACCTAACCTAGCATAACCATTCCTATTCCTCTGAATTTACTCCTCTTCAAGGTCTTCCACAACGTTCTCCACTCTCTCCTTTACTATACAATATATTTGGCATAACATCTATATTTTGAACCTTGAGGACAAAACCCAAATTTACCTTCCTCATATGTCCTGTAATACGTCGACGACTTCGCTTAATATCCCACCACAGTAACTTCAAAAAGGCCATAGACCAACTTCAAATCCTTACAGACAAAACCCTCTCATGGCTTATTCCAGGGAGACTTTCTGCTAAACCCTCAAATGCCAATTCCTTATCCCCATAAACCATAGCCAACCATAGCATATTTCTTAATTCTCCTCAACTCACACCGACACCACATGTTTCATACTTAGACTGACTCTCGACTATAGACTTACCTCAACACCGACGTTACACTACGAAAAAAAGCAGCGCAATAAAGCAAATATTTCCGATGGTTGTCTTCTGGTATAAGGTGGTAGGGTCCGCCAAAAGTATTGCACCAAGCGATGTAGAATTAATACGACATGAGATTGCGCGTGAGATTTAAGACATGATATTGTAAGGTTGCATACAGTATCCACCAGTTCATATTTTGACGATATTTTTAATTTGTTAGTGACAATTATTTCCGAGTGGTGACGCCACATACGTTTTTTTATGACACCATGGGTTGGTTATTTTTGGTATCATTCAAAAGACTTTTTTTTTAATAGGAGAATCTATCAAAAATGTGGGGTCACATAAAAAAAAAACAATAAATAAATTAATGGCAAAATAAATATTATTTTCATTCTACGGTCTACATTACGACAAATAAAATAAGCAAGATGAATTAGAGAAAATGTTCAAATTGTTCTGCACTTACTTCCTGAAAATAGTTAATTCGGGTAATAAAAGTGTTAAAAGCATTTCGCAAACATACACGAGGAATGCGTGCTATTTCGTTACGTATTCTTGCTTCCAAGTTCTCTAATGTTACTGGCTTATTTACGTACACAACGCTCTTTAAATGTCCTCAAAAGAAATAATTCAAAGGTGTCAAGTCGGGAGAGCGTGGGCCACTTAATGTATTCTCTTCATCCAATCCATCTTCTAAGAAATGTTACATTTAAATTGTTCCCAAAATATGCGGATGCACCATCTTGCTGAAACCAGACATCTCGGTGGACGAGATCATTATTGGAACATTGGCAGTTACTTTTCAAATGTTAGTGTTCATATTTATTATGTATCACCATAACAAATCAAATTTTCAGTTTCCTAAAATAAGCCACATGTGTCGCTTTGTCATTTGCGAGTATTAGGTCCTCCTCTGTGCAAGTCTCACTCATGTTTGGGCACACAGCCAGATGTCGTCAAACAAATGTCGTCCTTTTTGTAGCCCCATTTTTTCAGGTTGCTGTTACATCGTGCGACTCCCGTTCTTAGCCTCTTCAGCGTTCTCCTTGTGGGAAAGGTAGATGGTGTCCAGGGGCCAGCTCTTCATTTGCCTCGATCCGTGTGTGGATGGCAGCCACTTGCTATAGGTTTGTTCGGTGTGCTTCAGGCGTAATCTCCAGGGGTGTTGTCGACCACATAAAGCGCTTGCGAGACTTAAGTCTATGCGGTTGCATTTGGTGCCCATATAAGGGATGCCTCTTGTCGGTTTCTTGTTTTTTTTTTCGCTCAGCCCTCGCAGCAACACACCTCCTGATTGTGGGTGGGGCAATACCAACTATTGGGTAGATTTCCTCCACCGGGGTCGGTTTCAGGCAGCCAGACACCATGCGCACCGTCTCGTTCAGTGCCACGTCAACGTGTTTGATATGAGCGGAATTGAACCATACCGGCGCAGCATATTCCGCGGTAGAAAAGCATAAAGCAAGAGCCAAAGTCCGGAGTATATGAGATTGTGCTCTCCATTTTGTGTTTGTTAGTTTTCGAATGATATTGTTTCTTATGCATACTTTCCTTTTGATCTCTCGACAGTGTTTTCGAAAACTCAGAGTTCGGTCCAGGCGTAGGCCTAGGCATTTCGGTATGTTGCTATGCTCCAACTCTTTGCCCTGCCAGGCTACCCTTAGCTTCCTGTGTGCTTCCTTGTTCCTAAGATGGAAAGCACACACCCGTGGCTTAGTGGGATTAGTTTTGAGGTGGTTATTTTTATAGTAGGTTGCTAGATCCTCCAGAGCGTAAGTTAATTTATCCTCTATGTCGTTGAAAGTTCTGCCTTGAGCTGCTATAGCCGTATCATCGGTATATATGAAACGCTTTGTCTTTCCATTTGTTAGTTGATCATTGGTGTAGATATTATATGCTGTTTTTCTGAATCCTCCACCGACTATTCCTGGTCTGTAGTGTTACAAAAAACCGTCAATTTTGTAGGAAGCATTCTACCAACTTAGTCAGGCGAAAGTCCTTGGTGATGTCATAGAACTTTGATATCAGCCTCTGATGGTTCACGGTATCATATATCACGGTATCTGCTTCCGCTCAAACCCATCTTCGATATATTGAGTGAGATTGAGGGTTTGCCCGCAACACGATTTGCCTGGTCTAAAACCTGCCTGTTCTGGTATTGTCTCCTCCTCGATAATGTCAGAGATTCGGTCAATAACCATTCTTTCAAGAACCTTGAAAAGGTGACACAGCAAAGAGACGGGTCCAAAATTTTCAGGATCTGTTGGCTCTTTCCCTGGTTTAAGAAGTGCAACCACTTTCGGCTTTCTCAAAATTTTTGGAATTTGCACTTTCGAGTCGCAGTTATTCATCATTTGAGTGAGCCAGTCTATGGTTAGGGGCCCAAAATGCTTTGAACTAATTTCGTCCAGGCCCGCTGCTTTATTTTCTTTCAGTTGGTGGATTGTTCGTTTTATATCATCGGTGCTGAAAGGCTCGTTAAGGACATCGTTTTCGTTGTTACTATCACGTTGGAGTTTGATTTTCCCACTTTAGTTGACGATTTACCATTAAGTAAGAGCCGATGGGCCATTTGGTCTGGTGTGACCCAGACAAATCGGGTGCTCCAGCGGAGTGGTCGTTGTTGAGATTATTTATTAACTTCCATGCACGTCTACTACTTTGTTTCATATTCTGACTTGTTATGAGCTTGCACCATCTTTCCGTTCTAGTGGCTGATATCGCTTGCAGAACATCTTCTCCTGCCTGGATGATTTCCTCAAAGAAGGGGTCGGTAGTGACGGAGGGCGGCTTTAGCTCCATCGTCAAGACCTGCGATATATTCTGTTCGATAGATCTATAAGGTTGCGATATATCTATAATAAAAGTGCCGATTATAATACCATCTAATATCCCAGACCACATATTTATCTTTTGCGGATATTGAGAATGAACTTAAATTTTTACGTGTGGATTTACGCCAATACTACGGATTGATGCCAATATCTACAGTTGTGTCTGTTCACACAACCAATCAATTGGAACGTGGCTTCAGCTGACATCACAATGTTCTTCATAAAATGATCGTTATCATTCATTAGTTGAGATATCATGGTCGGCAGAGAGCTGACTAATGGAATTCAGTAGGCGTTCGGCTATATCCAGCAAAATATTTAGTGTGCTATCAACATTTGTTGCTGTTGTCTAGGTCTATCAGAGGAACTACGATTTTTCACACATTTGGTCCGACCACTTTCACTGTGGACCGACCTACTGATGAAGGATTATGTTTAGATGAGTGTCATTAATTAAATGACACGCTTCCTCATGAGTTCTCTTGCGATCCCCATAACCAACGATTATCACAATTTCTATATTTTCTGATTCTGTTAAATTCATTTCTTAAAGTTGATATGCTAACGGTATTAATCTGGACAAGATGTCACGTTATAATAATAAATACACTACAATTATAATAATAAATAAAAATTTCCAATTATTCAATATTTATTTTTCCATTTATTTGATTTATTTTTTAAACATTTTGTTCATTTTTAATGGACTCTCCTATTCGCAAAAAAATTGTCTATCGAATGCTACCAAAAACGACCCACGATGTAATTAAAAACTATGTGGCGTCACCATTAGGAAACAATTGTTACTAACAAATTAAAAATATCGTCAAAACATGCACTGGTGGATACTGTATGCAACCTTAAAATATCATGTTTTAAATCGCACGCGTATTAATTCTCTACATCGCTTGGTGCAATACTTTTTGCGGACCCTGTATAAAGCTATATGCAGACTTATCCTAGGCTATGGACATATACTTATGACTAACGCACGTAAAACGACAACCGATATACTCAAAATAGCTCAATCTACATCGTTACGTGTAATATCATTACGGACATTAAGGCATCCTAATAAAGTCCTCCATAACTCACTCAACGATCTCTTATATACCCTGTCCAAATATGACAGCAGAAACAACTATTAACCAGATTTATAGATTTATAGACATTCATCGGACAATTATTGACTCACTTACTTCACACATACTTCCTTCAAGGACTGTAATCGAAACATTATAAGGACCATTGTGAATATGACGACTACTTTTTTTTTTCAAATTATATATGACATAAACGGATTGTACTTACTCTTACTCTTACCAGAAAGAGCTTGTGGTCGATAGCCATTTGTTACTGTTGGTAACAATAAAGATTATTATTATTATTATCTTTAAAATTTATTTCAATTCTTTTTTAAATATTTAAAAAAAATATTAGAAGTAAATTAAAAAAATCTAAAATAGTTGTAAAAATCGTTAAGTGTTAATTAAAACTTTTTGGAAATTTGATACTTTTTGCGAGAAAGGAAATAGTTTTTCAAAAATATGTTTTTATATAAAAAAAGAAACTGGTATGTTTCTTTGTTTTGGAATTAACAACGTTTGATTTATTTATTTTAACAAAACTGTATTGTTTGCTTTAAATGCTAAGCATGGCTTTATTTTGTTTTTTTCGTTTCTAAACATTGCAGAAACAGTAACCGAGCTTTACACTAGCATGAGCCAGCATTCCAATCAAATATCCGATGCTAAGTTAAAATGCTCATCATTACCACCTGGCTTAGCAGGACCTGGCGCAGACGGAAGCAAACTTAGCAGAAGCCGTTCAAATGCCGGCAGCAAATCCCAAGACCCATTCACCACCCTCGAGGAGGAAGAAACCGACGGAAAAAAAACCGAAAGCTCGTTCTTCGGCAGAATCTTCCCACGGCGCAGCGGCAAGAAAAAGAAATCCAAAGAAGAAAAAATCACAACTGTTAGTGTTAACTCCTCAACCACAAATACTTACATCTCTAAAGTCGAAAGTAGTTATTCGAGTATTAATATTAATTACGGAAGTTTCGATAATAAGATGATCACTGTGGATAGTAATTTGGCTATCAGGCCAAATGCTCTACGTTCTGGACCTGTAGCTCGCCAAAGGATGCAACCTATTGACATACCAGAATCTCCAAATCTTCTTAGACACGAAGACCAAAGCACATCACCATTACAAGCGGAATTGGAAAATCATTTTAAAAATAAAATGGCTACAAGTCCAACTAAGATTAAAGAAAATACTACACCGGAACCTTCAAGTCCTCTCCAATTTTCTATGTCTCCACCTAAAACCGAAACTAGACAGTATACTAAGTTTTCTTCTAGTAGATTTATAGAAAGTAGTAAAGTAGAGGAAAGTAAATCTAAAGTGAGGATTGCTGGGTTATCTTCTCTTCAACAGAAGGTATTATGTTTAAACGATGAAGAAGGAGAGAATAGCTTTAAGTCTTTAACTAATCTTCCTACTGATTATGAGAAGCCAGTTAAACCTATAACTAAATCTCATAGTTTTAAGACAAGTAAGAGTAGTTACAATGAAAAAAGTAGTAGATATACTTCAACAGCAATTAGTGAGTTTAAGTTGACGAATTTTAAAAGTGATGAAATTGAGAAAGAAGATTCAAGTTTAATCTTCAAATCTATATCTTTAGATAGTGTGAAAAATCCCGATGAGAAAATCGTGGAGAGCGTAAATGAAGCCAAAGTGGAATCCAAAGATTCCGTAACGGTTAAATTCCCAACAGAAAAGAAAGAAGTGGAGGAAAATAAGATTACTATTACTGGTCCTAGTCATAAAGCTATTGTAAATATCGGTAGCTCCGAATCCCATGTAGTTAAAAAACAAGTAGAAAAAGAACAGCAGATTTCTGTTACCAAAATAGAAGTCAAACAAGAAACCAAAACTTCAGAGTTCTTGAACTTTCAGTTGAACAAGGTTGACACGCAAACAAAACCCGATGAGGCAAAAGAAGCTGAACCCATTATTCCTAACCCTGATAAACCTAGGAAATTCAGTAACGATAACATTGAGGTTATTAAAAAAGAAGAGGTTGAGAAACCTCCAATATCAAAACCAAATCCTCTAGTAACTATTACTTCAATGGGACAACCACAAACCCGTTTTTACAAAAAGCATTCAGAAAGCATGAAACGTTCTGTGATTTCAGTTAATGAAAAACCCATGCTTAAAGTAAAGTCGAATAGTTTTGATTGCCCAAAATCTGGAGAAATTTCTCCAAATTCAAATAAGTCTTCGCAGAACAGTTTGGACAAAATCGAAACTAAATCTCAAGAAAACTTATCAGAGAATGTAGTTTTAAGGAGGAAATCTTTAATTCGTCCAAAACAGGATGAAGAGCCCGAATTAATGAAAGTTTTCGCAAGGAGATCCTTAAAGCTAAAGGATTCAGATAGCGAAGCTTTAAGTCAACAAGTCATCTTAATGGTACAAGATAACGAAAACACAAACAAATCCAGAGACAGTGATAAGGAGAATCTTTCAGATTCCTCCCCAATGGAAGAGAGAAAAAATTCCATTAAAGAAATCCCAAAACCCAAAGAAATCAAAATAAAGGAACCGTTAATCGAAACCAAATTCGTCGAAACAACAGAAGTTACTCTTAGAAAATCGATTAACAACAAATTAACCGGTTATCAGCGCACAGTTAGTTTGCATCCTGTTAAAAGTGAATCGAAGATCCTGAAACAGATATCTGTTGTCGATAGGCCAAAGACTGATGCTTGGTATTTGAATAAGAATCAGAGTGATAAGGAGCCGATTGTTGATAGCAGCGAAATTATCAGCAACATCTCAGAAAAAAGTGATATTATTGAGTTTAGTGTGAATCCTAAGAATTTTACCCAGAGGAAAGCGGAATGGGAGAAAAGAGCGCAAGAGAGTATCAGGAAAACCGTTCCTTAAATTTGGTAAGAAAACTGTATATATTGTAAATAATTTATACCAGAAATTCCTGAAAAATAAATTTTAACAAAACTTTTTAATTTTCTTTTAGGGAAAATAATGTTTCGGCGCTGGAAAATATTTAGAGTAAGTAAGAAAAAGTAGCATTTAATCCACCACAATATTTTTTACACGTAATTTTGAAATGAAAACTGTTGGAAGAAAAAATCTGTTAAATATGTAAATAAATTAGTATTACTCATTACACCATCCCCTTTATATATATTTATAGTTGTATTGTATAATTTTAAAGTGATTTTTGTCTATTTTTCTCTCTTTTTCAATTTACCCTCTATTATTATTTTTTGCATATCTTGGTGCCATCATTGATCGGTTGTACCAAATAAGTTTCTGTAATTATTAAGTGCCTTTTTAAATTCGTTTCATTATTATTTTATCCTATTGATATGCATTTTTGTGATTTCTATAAAAAAAATTAGCCTTCGGATATATTTGGTGCTTGATATTGTATGCAAGAAACAGATTTTAAATGTATGTTAAATGATGATGAATATTATATAAATTAATATAACAATATCATGATCAATATTTATGTTGTTCTTTACAATAAATATTTACATTATTAATTGTTTGTGTTTTAATTCCAAATTTTTTATGTTTTCAGAATGCAGAATTTTTTAGTTTGTTAAGTTAAACTTCTAATAGGCGAAAAATTCTGATATTTTTTCAATCGGCAATGAGGTTGACTGACGAAAATAAATTTAGGTCATTAGGTCATATCTACATAGACTCTTTAAAAGTTCTAACATTTTGACTTTTCTCGATATTGAAAAATTGAAGTAAAACTACTTTAGTTACTTTATCGCCACTGGAGAGTAAACCACTAGAGTAATGCGTAATAAAGAGTAAAGCGTACACCAAAACCGATTTTGTCAGCCGAAGGCGGACAGAACTACCCGGACGAGTAACGTGGACGTGTATGTGCTTACACTGCAACAGTGTTACTACCACTTGTGCCGACATCGATAATTGTAATTTTTTTAATGTTTATCCCACAGGATTGGTCTATTATAAACACAAATAATTAATTTTTCAAAATTCATAGTCGTTTAGGTAGATAACAACAAAATTTAACTATAAATACACTTAATTTGCACTGCAGACACCGGCAGACTGGCGAGAAATCCCAACAAGTTCAGATCATCGTGATGATCGGCCGTTTTCGGGCCTCATCGGACGATGACAGTCGTGTTTGTATACGCGCTCTCTTTTTTTACAAGCGTTTGATTCAATCGCCGTCGTCGCCCTAGCAAACTTCAGCCGATGACGCCTTAGGTGTACGCGAGCCATAAGACTTATCGCACACTGTATCCGCTTCGCCTGGCTGACCTCAGGTCTGATCGGGTCCGCTCCTCTCAGCTCCGTCATTTTTCCACATATTGCATCCGCTCAGCTCCGTCACTTTTCCGCACACTCAATCCCCTCCCACCGAATTCTTTGTCAACTTGTTAGTTTCTGTATAGTGCTCAATATGTGATGCTATCTTGGTTGCATATATTGTAGATATGGTGGTGACGACTTGTACTGCGATCTATAGATCTATTGTACCGCACCCTCTTCCTCTAAGCTTTGGTGTACTTACCCACTTAGAGCGCCTACTCCAATCCTGATTCCTTTAGGAATTTCAGGATCTGGGTGGGATTCAAGGACTGCAACTCCTCTGCTTTCAGGCAGTGAGCCCCGAGGTACATCTGTCTCTTGCGGAGCAGCGCTCCGCAGTCTTTGAGCAGATGCATGGGGGTTTCCTCTGCTAAACCATATAATCTGCATCCGTCATCCTCCTCTAGGCCTAGGGCCTTGAGGCGTTTACAAGTCTACAGTGTCCCGTGAGGACTCCTGTCAGAACTCTAAGCTTGTTCCTGTTTAGTTTCAGGCAAGCTTTTATTCTTTTCTGGATAAAAGATCCCAACATCACTTCGGACTGCCTTAACCCTGGAAGTTCTTCCCATGTTTTCATCCAATGTTCTCTCATTTCTTCATCTAAACTTTTGTGGATGGTGTTCACACTCATGTTGCAAAAGGGTTTCGTACCTATAAAGGGACTACTGGATCCCTAGTTTGCTAAATGATCGGCTTCTTCATTTCCGTTTACACCAGTGTGTCCTGGTACCCAGTATAGCGTTACTTTGTTGTTTTTGACAAGCTTGTTTAGCTTTCCCACACAGTCCCATACCAGTTTGTATCTGATGGTGTATGAGTTAATGGCCTTGATGGCTGCTAAGCTGTGTGACAGGATAGCAATTCGTTTTTTGCGATAACTCCTGTCGAGGTTAAACTGTGGACATCTTTCGATTGCGTGTAGCTCTGCTTGGAAGATACTTGGGAATGTTCCCATGGATTCGAAGTATTTGCTACGAGGTCCAAACACTCCTGCACCAGTACCTTCCTTTGTCTTCCAACCATCTGTATACCACTTGATAGCATTTTGCTCTGTGGCATGCTGAGGATTCGTCGCTCCAATTGGCTTTACTACTACTACACATTGCTGCGCAGTTTTTCTCGAAGTGGGATTTGCATACCATTTCGTCTTTTGGTGCATCCAGCCAAGTGTTCTTGGCAGCAAGGCTGTTTCGATCTCTGCTCCCGACTATTTTACCTCTGCCTATTCCTTCCTTGCTGAACCTTAAAATCGTCGATCAGACGGCCCTTTCCACCACAAGGTGCAGCGGAGTCAGATCCCGCAGCAGCTCAATTGCTGCTGGACACGACCCCATCGCCTCCATGATGCAGACACACGCCAGTTTCTGAATCTTCTCAAGCTGTTTCCCCGTAGAGACCAGCTTGCTTCTACTTCCCCACGCAACTGCCTCATAAGTGATCGCAAGTCTCACTATCAAGGTCCAATAGTATTATATTATTAATGTAATATAATAATATGCAATAATATAATATATAATAATATATAATAATATAATATATAATAATATAATAATATTAATGTAATATAATAGTATTAATGTAATATAATAATATACACATCGTAGGATTGTGGGGTTAAAAACCCCACATTTTTCCTGTCAGATTTCTGCACATGATTAAAGCGCGTTTGGCTTTACCTGCCGCTGCCTCAGCGTGTCTATTCCATAGGAGTTTGCTATCTAGTGTGATACCCAGATACCTTATCTCCTGTTTGTATTCTTCTGCCCTCCCATCTAACAGCATGGGCTGTAGGCAGTTTAGTTTTCTCCTTCTAGTAAATGGTATCACCGTGGTTTTGCTCGGATTGAGTCTCAGCCCCACTGTTCGACACCATCTACTACTTACTTTGAGGCCTCTGTGAACGATTTCACAGAGCGTTCCCTCAAACTTCCCCCTGGCCATTATGACTATGTCATCGGCGTAACCTTGACATTTGATGTATAGGTCGTTCAGCCTAGCCAGTAGTTCATCAACTACCAGGCTCCACATTAGTGGTGATAGCACACCTCCCTGTGGGCACCCTCGAGTTGTGGAGATCTTAATGGTGTCTCTTCCCACTTGTGTCTCCGCTGATCTGGTTCTCAGCATTTCTCCCATCCACTTTGAGATGAACAGAAATCCAAGAGATTATTAAAGAACTTAAAAATGATAAAGCCACAGGAGAGGACTCTATAGAAGCAGAAATCTGGAAAAACGTAGATATCAAGACAGTCCAAAGTCTACATAAAATAATACAAAACATTTGGGAATACAGGAAGAGTGGAAAACAGCTATGATCCATCCAATACACAAAAAGGAGAGAAAACGGATGCAAACAACTATAAAGGAATGTCATTACTATCAGTAACATATAAGATCATATGCAAAGCATTACAAAACAGATTGTCGGTCCCACTGGACCCTCAATTAGGTGACTAGCAGGGAGGATTTAGGAAAGGAAGATCCTGTGCTGAACAGATACCTAACCTGAAACTCTTAATAAGGCACAGGAGACTAAGAAGCAAAGACATACATTTAACATTCGTGGACTGCGGACTGCGCGTGGACAAAAAAGCGTACGACTCTATAGAAAGCAAGACACTATTCAATACCCAGGAAGAATTCGGTGCCAATGACAAATCAATCGCAATAACAAGAAAAACCCTAACAAACTCAAAGGTAAAATTTATGGGAAAGATATCAGAAACTTGTGAGATCAAAACAGGAGTGCGACAGGGAGAAGGGCTCTCCCCACTACTCTTCAACTGTGTACTGGAGAAGGTAATGAGAGAATGGCGGAAGAGAATTGAGGAAAAAGGAATTCCCAAATAAAAACAGGAAGAATGAAGGATAACCTTGAAATAGACTGTCTGGCTTTTGCGGACAACCTGGTCGTGCTAGCAGAAAACATTGAAGCCGTTGAAGATGATTTGGCTGGACAAATAAAAATATCATATGAAAAGGCAGAATATTTGACAAACAGAAAAGATGTACCAAAACAGATCACAACAAAATATGGTAAAACCAAGAGAGTCAACAAGTTCAAATACCTGGTAGAAATAATCGAACGAAACGCCCTGGACAAAGAGCATTCCTTGCAAGAGCAAGAAAAATGGAACTGGCATTCCAATTGAGAAAAAATATATCTAATAAAAAGTCCATATCCATTAACGCGAAACTAAGACACTACAATACAGTTATTAAATCAGAAGGCCTCAGAATGCCTCACACTAAACACAGCCAGACAAATAGAGGAGATAGAAAAAAAGGAGTGAAAGATTATACGAAAAATTCTGGGACCAAAATATGAAGATGGAAAATGGAAACTGAGAAGCAGCAAAGAGATCTCCAAAAAAATATCAAACAAAATGAGAAGAAGAAGAGTAACCCTCTACGAACATTAAAAGAATGGACTTTACTACTGTCAATATGAGTATTCAAGGAAAAGATGAAAACATTCTTACATCGACCGACAAATTATGTTCAATGAAAAAATACTTTTACTCTTTTGGTTTGTTATTACTCTATTGCTTTCAAAAAGGTTAGCTACCCGCGCCTCTTGTCTTAACGTTTATATTATATTGTAGATGTTCCGCTTAAAAATATATCAGAGTTTAGTGTTCCCTGACTTCGAAAAGTTTGAGAACCCCTGCTCTACGTCAATGCTCCAATGAAGGAGCGTTAAGACAAGTAGCTAACCTTTTCAAAGCAATAGAGTAATGTTTCCCAACCATTTTCTCAACGCGAACCCCATGTAAAACCCGAAATAATTTGGCGAACCCCTTATACTGGCAGATAAAAAAATAATAAAGTTTGGTAGGCATTTATTTAAATTATTTATTTTCCATATTGCACAATAACAAGGATAGAAAACATAATAGTAACGTAAAGCATCTAAATACAAACATCAAAATTCAACAAACCAACTGGTTCTTAATTAAGCATAAGTTAAATTAAAAGAAGTAACTCTTAATGGGATAATTGTGGCTATTTGGTGGAGCAATCAAATCAAAATATGCCGCAATATCTGACAATTTCATTCTTAGATCAGGTTCTGGAAAATGGTAACTCCCCCGCCTTGCAATAACAGGTTGAATTCATTTTATTTACTAAATATGTCAGCTAATTATGCAAGCTTTGGCAGCCAAAGATTATCAAGAAGAGAAATGACACAAGAGGACAAATGAAACGGAAGATCAATAAAAAAATGTTTGAACTTCAGATTTTAATTGAAACAAGCGTGTCAAGAGTTGGCCACGGAAAAGCCGTGTGAAGTAACTTCCGTGTGAAGTAGTAAAGAAACGTGAAGAGTTTCAAAGTTCTCACAAAGCGCAAGGAATAGACGGAAATTTGTGGTTTTATAAAATTTAAAATTCATACTGCATCACTTAAAGTAGTAGATAATTCTGCAGGAATACGCTTACATTCCAATGCTTGTCTATGAATATAGCAATGAGTCCATTCAATTTTCTCGTTTATCTTCTTTAGTCGTGCCACAAAACCATAAAATTGTCCTGTCATTGATTTTGCAGAATCTGTACACACACCCACACAATAAGACCAGTTCATTCCATATGTTTCAAAATAATCATTGATCATATCGAAAATTGCTTCTCCAGTTATATAGGTTTTCAAAGGTTTTGCAAATAGTACTTCCTCTTGAACGATACTTGTCAAAATATGTCTAACATAGACAAGCAATACTGCAGCGTTTGCTACATCGGTCGTCTCGTCAATTCAATTTTAATCTTCAAAAGTACGTTCTCCACATTATTTTACAAATCACTAATTCTACGTGATACCGTATTGTTTGATAAGGGAACTAGATCAATTTTCCGTGCTGCCTTTTCTTCAAGAATACATTTCACGATATCGTTTGCACATGGTCCAATTAAATTTTCTGCCATTGTATATGCCTTTCCAGATCTTGTATTTCTATAATTCACTCGAATTGATGCCTCAATGGTCATTTTATCTTCGTTTGATGACAGGAAAAAAGAGACACTAGACTTTTTATTATCTGCTAATATTCATTTAAAATATGGGTATTGCCAGTGGCGTAACTATTGGGTGGTAGGGCTGGCCACGAGCCCGACCTGACGGAGCCCACAGGGCCGCGAGCTTAGAAGTATCCTATCATTTTTAACAAAATTTACTCATAGCTTAAATCTGCAGTAAGAGAGGTTTATATGCAACATTTCTTTGACACAATTCAACAAATTCATAAGATTTTTGGGCATAGTATTAACAAATGAAATATCTTATCAAGTTTTATATACGATGAAAAATCTTCAACTTAGATAACATTAAGAACATTGAACCCTACTAGATGGACAGGACGTTATGATACCTTGAAGTCCATACCTTGAAGTCTTGAAGGTTTGTTGAAGTCCAAAAAGCGCTAACGAAAACAGTTCTGTTAAATTGTAAATCGGATGAAAGAAATGAAGCTATTTCACTTAAGAAGACCGAGAACAACAATTTCATTATATTATTGGTTTTCCATTAAAAAATTCTACAAACTATCGTTGCGGTCTGTAAAACAGTTAAGTCTAAAGCAATCGACTTTTCAAATGCCTTAAAACGTTTGAAAATTTGTCTGGAAGAAATAGAAAGGTATCGACATGAATTTGGACATTTAAAAAAGGAAGCAAATAGTGTGGCAGTGAAGTGGTCCATCAACCCTGCATTTTCTAAAACTCGTCACAGCGTCTCCAAGACCCAGAAAGTTTGTTCAAAGTGAACATATATTGGACATTAAGATAGAAGAAACATACATATTTGAGCATTGGACATCATTATTAATGAACTGAAATCGCGTTTCCTTCTAATGAATGAAATTGTTTGCAATTTCAGTGTTTCGCAACCTGCCACTTTACAAAATTTAAATTATACTGATCTATAAAAAAAAGCTCTAGAATTCCTTGAAATGTACAATAAAGACATATCTGAATCATTTGCCAGGGTAATTCTCAGTTTTCGGCCCATTTTCAAAGACGATATAGAAAATTTTTGTGTGTTATTTTCATTCATGTGCACTTGTTACACACGTTCGTGTACATTTGTTACAATTCCTGTGACTACAGTTAGTGTTGCAAAATCATTTTCGAAGCCCAAATTAATAAAAACCTATTTAACAAGTTGAGACCAGCGCTCGGTTTTGTGTGTTAGTATAGCGGCCAGCGTGTACCACCGGTGGTACACGCCGGCGTTAACGTGTTAAGGAACTCTATGGGACAAGACAGACTACGAAACTTGGCCATTCTGTCTATTGAAAATACTATGGCCTGATCTTTAAACTTTGATGATGTTCTTGATACTTTTCCGGAACAGAAAGAGAAGGAATTGTATTAATAAATATATTGTTAATATTAAATTGTTATTTAATTATAAATATGTAATACCTATGCTTTTGAAAATTTAGTTTATTAGATATTTAATTAAAATGCACACAATATTAGTAACACTGTTGAAAACTAAATTACAACGTTAAGATTAAATTACAACGTGACAATTTTTACTGGGGCCTCATCCAATGAATTTGCCACGCGCCTCAGATAGTATAGTTACGCCACTAGATATTACATTGGGTGTGTTTTGTTTTGTTTTTACTTGAGCTTATTTTTCCTCGGTAATTCAAAATGTCGCCATTGCAATATTATTTTCGCGAACCCCCTTTGTACACCCCGCGAAAACCAGGGGGTTCGCGAACCACTTGTTGGGAATCGATGCAATAGTGCAGGGGTTCCCAACCTTTTTGCACCTGCGTACCACTTGACTTTTTGAGAAATTTTGGCGTACCACCATACCTAAATATTTTAATAAACGTGTAATATTTACTCTTCTAAAAGTGTTCAAAGGCTTTTTGAAATAAATTCCTGAAAAAACTTCATATTTAATGGTTAGATATTTGTTTATTTATAATAACATGCTTATAATAAAGGAGAAATAAAAAGATTAAAATTGAAATTACCTTGGGTTAAATTATTTGGGTCTAAAAACATATAAGTAAAAAATTAGTACAAACTCAGAAAAAAATTAATCATCATACAAATTATACTTTCGTGCAGTCGTAGTATTAGTCTTTAGTGCGAAACTTGTTGTTGTTTGCCTGTGATTAAAATATCAACATTAGGAGTAATGGAATTTATCTTCACTCTTATGTCATCTTCAACAATTATTCTGCTTCTATGTTTATTTTTTAAGTACAAGAGTTAAGAAAATCCACTCTCACACAAGTAACTCGCAACAAATGGTACCAAAAATAGCAGAGCTTGCCGGAAAATCATAGGGTACTCGGTTTTACATCCGATCCAGAAGTTAATGAAATAATTATCTTTAAAATAATCTTTCATGGAACTATCTTCTGAAAGATCGATAAAACTTTTTTTTAGTTCCAATTCATTTGGTGAGCTTCACGAAAAAGGATTTCTGATCCATTCCACTTTTGAATAATCTTCAGAAAAATACTTCTTACAGCTTTTTCGAAGGCCTTCCTTGACAATGATAACAATGATATCTGCAACCACATCTGGCATTGGAGATATTTCATTTTCTTCAAAAAATGATGATAGAGTGGGATATGCAGATAAATTCTTCTCCTGTATTTTAACAGGACCAACTTTCTCTTGAAGGAGTTTATTTTGTCACTGGCTGTGAAGGCTGTTGTGTTTGGTCCCTGAAGTCCCAAGTTCAGTGTGTTGAGTTTGTCAAAAATATCGGCTAGATAAGCCAATCTTGATAACCATTTTTGATCAGCAAACAATTTTTTCATGTCATTATTTTTTTCACATAAAAACTTCAAAGAGACGGTTCAAAATTTTCCCCCAAGATAACCACCTCACTTCTGTTTGCAGGAGTAGAACGTCTTGTCGAGTAGAAGTCTTGAACTTGCCACCCATTTCTTTAGACATCAAGGAGAATAATATTGTGTTTAGAGCCCTAGCCTTTATTAAGTTAATAACTTTCACAGCATCTGATAGAACGGAATTAAGACTTTCCGGCATACCTTTAGCAGCTAATGCTTCTCGATGGATGACACAGTGCGTACTTTTGCATTCAGGAGGAACTTCCTTTATTTTTGCTGCTAGGCCTGTCAATCTTCCTGACAACTCTTTTGCCCCATCTGTACACAAGCCAATATACACTTGGACCAGGGAATGCCTACTTGGAGCACATATTCATCAATTACCTTAAAAATGAGTTCCGCTGTGGTATTTGATTCAAGTGGTTTTCAGAACAAAAACTTCATTATAATCAAATCGCACGAAAACAAGTAACATCGTTGTTAGTTTAACATCGATGTTACAAACATGGCGCAGCCAAACTTGAAGTGCATCAAACAACTTGAAGTCAAACAACTTGAAGTGCAAAATAAGTGTATTCTTGGAGTTTTAAAGCCAGTTGTTCTTCAATATTATTAGACATTTCGACAATTCGTCTCTTTACTGTGTTATTTGATAGTGGTATTTTTTGAATTTCTTTAGGTGCCTTTTGTCCTAACACGGCTTGGACCATATCCACAGCGGCCGGCAGTAAAAGCGTCTCACCGATTATGTGAGGCTTTCCATCTTTGCAATTCTTAAACTAGCAAGGTATGACGCCTTTATCAACTTAGTATCAGTATTGACAAACTTCGTCAAACATTGGGTTTCTTTCTTGAAAAAATTAGATTTTCTTTTAAAAAATTCAATGGGCTTAACAATCAAAGCAGGGTGCTTAGTATTTTGGTGTCGCATCAGTAAAGAAGGCTTCATGCTTTGGTTCGAAAGTGTTTCAAGACATACAACACATTGAGGAATAGGAATGTAACGGGTTTCAGTCCCTGGCTTCACTACAAAACCGTACTGTAAGTAGCTTTCATCGTATTAACGATTGGCCGGTGATTTAGGTTTTTTTAGCACAATCCTTTGAAGTAGAAGAGGACGTCAGAAATCGTTTCATAGTTCAGTTTTCATATACTAAATCACAACACGCTCAACGAACTGCGAACAATGAACTTGTACAATCTCTGGCAATATTGTGAGGCGGAAGGATGTAGGCGCAGGGGAAGTTATTAATAGCGTGGGCCGTGGGGGAAGAGGGGTAAGACAGCTTTCGTCGCCCCGCACCCTGCGCCGTCTCTCCTCCACTCTTGCAGAGACAAGCAGCTGAGTAATGTTTGCGTGCTCACTGCTCATGCGTTCAGAAGCTATTAGTGGCATGTTGCTCACATCATTCACGCGTACCACCTGAAACATTCCCGCGTACCAGCAGTGGTACGCGTACCACAGGTTGGGAACCCCTGCAACAGAGTAATAACAAACCAAAAGAGTAAAAGTATTTTTTCATTGAACATAATTTGTCAGTCGATGTAAAAATGTTTTCATCTTTTCCTTGAATACTCATATTGAAAGTAGTAAAGTAAACAGAAATATCAGCCAATATGCCAAATTATTGCAGCAATCGTCATTTTTTAGTTAATTCACAAAAAGGTTTTGATTTTCTGTTTCAAAAATAGAAGTAATTCATTTTTTCATGTCAGCACCCGATTTAAAACCTTTCCTCGTGACAACCATCTCACTTCGGTATGAAGAAGTGAACACTCATATCTGCTTCCATCGATGAACAAAGTTTGAAAATTCGGTTCTTTATCAGTCTCATTTTAATAAAACCATACGTCGTCTAATTTCTTCTTATGACAAGTATTTCTCAGTGCAAGAAACAATGATGAAATATTATTTTTGAATTTATGGTTTTAGCTAGTCACAAATCCTTTGATAGATCCCGTCATGGACGCTGCACCAGCGCGCATGATCAGAGATCCCATGATAATTTTAAAGCATTCAAATACGTTGCTATTGCATGAAACAAGTCCTAACCTGTTGTACGACCCAAAAGTTCTTTGCAGGATAAACATTGATGTATTATCTCTTATTCATAATTAAATCGTACAAAGCCTAAAGCGCCTTGCCACTAGTTGATTTGTCTACTTGTAATTCAAAAGACATATTAACAAGCTTATCTGCGACTGTTCTTTCAACGCTGCAGGATATGTCATTTATTCTTCTACGAATCATATCATCAGACAACGGAATCTCAAAATTTCCTTCCTTGCTTCTTCCCCAAACATAATTGTCGCTATTTCACAGCAGGCAGGCAAAATGAGAGATTCTTCTATCGTGTGTGGCTTTAATTTTAGTGCAACTAACTCCGCAATTTCATACGACGAAAGTTGAACCTTATTACTTACTTTCAATGTTTTTTTTTTTAAATTGTTATCTTTGTTTGCTTTGTATTTCTAAATGTCTATCAAAATATTCTTTGTTTTTGGTTAAAAGATGTTCAGTTTTGAAATGACGCCTTAATTTAGCGGGTGCCAACGCGCTATTGACAAGTTTCATTCAGCATACAATGCAGACAGGTGTTGGATAATCTGTATTTCCGGTCCAGATAAATCCAAATTTTAAGTATTTTTCATCATGCAAACGATTGACTTAGATTTGACTTCGATTGATTTCGAATTAGTTTCACAATTTTTCTGTTTTATTCATTCTCTTCAATTGTACAAGTGCCAACAGTAGCATTGTCATCAAGGGCGTAGACAAGTCTGGGGTTTTGGGGGTTCAAAGAGAGAATTAAAATTTGAACTGCATATGAGTCACATTTGACACGCGAATATGTGAATAAGATCTAACTAAATCCTTCAAAAGCCGATTCTACAATTGGAGTCTTGCGTAGTTGCAGTTGTCGAGCCTACTGCATGCTTCATGAATCCTAATAATAATATTGCTACCTACATTTCTTGTTATTTATTAATTAAAACTGTCATAGCAAAGAATATAGGTTAACAGTTAATGCGCACGTGTCACGTGCGCGTTCCACTCATCCACTCATTCATCGGAGAGGATTCCCCGTAGCCCTAGCCGCTACGGGAACGGCCTAGCGAATTGTAGAATTGGATTACGCAGAATTTTGATAACTGCAATAATGTTTTTTAATCTCGATTTTCTCGCGAAACACTTAAATGTGCATCGCGGAACACCAGTGTTCCGCGGAACACGGTTTGAGAACCCCTGACGTAGAGAATATTCAACTACTTCGATAGAAACCTCAAAACACAGATGGCATAGATCAAGGAGGACAGGAAAGACATGGAAGAAATGTAAATAGATGGAAGTGAGGTAGAGAGAAGAGAAGAATTCAAAAAGAAGATCAGAGGATTTCAGGGTTTTCAAGAAAACGCAAAAAAGGAAACCGGAGCAAAATGGAGAGAAAGAAACAGCATGCAGAAAAGATGAAAGAGTACTGGAAGGGAAAAAAGAAGAGTGAAAATCAATCATGAGAAGTTATTTCACGTGGTAAAATAATACATCCTACAATACGGTGTCGTCACCGTATTGTAGGATGTAGGCGGAGAGACCCCACCAGAAGGCTATTGACAGCGTAAAATACGACAAATTGATGAAGATTTTGAGAGTTAGACGTGCAAAAATTTGCTTATTAAAATTGTGTATTTGAGTGGTGAGTGGTGTAAAGTTCATAGGGAGAGAAGTTTATAGTGAAAAACGATTAGTTAACATTGGTGTTTGTGTAAAAAAATTGTGTAAAAACAAAGTAAATTTAGAAATTCATTTCAAAATAGAAATCAATAATTCTATTTTGAAATGAATTTCTAAATTTGACGATTAATTTTGACATTTGATAAAACAAACCTACTAGAAATTATCAATAAACAAAAAAATCTAAAACAGATCTGGACCTAGAATATAATAATACGTACCCCTTGAACATCTTTGGTAAACAATGGCACGGAGCCTAGCACCTAGGAAGAGTGGGGTGGACAGGACAGCCGTAGTGAAGGCGACCTGTCTAGGGGTGACAACCCCGAATAATAAGCCACCCAAGCTAACAACTTAGTATCTTAGTATCTTAGTATTACTATAGTATTAGGGTAGTATCTTGAACAGTGGCTCGCCACTATCCCATGAAGAATATTCTTCAACTGAGCATGAAGGAAAATCTCGCTGAATGCACTACCCCAGGTGGTAACCAATCCACCGTCACCTATGGTAACGTTAGCGGACCTTCGGATTCTGGGGAGTCCGCACCAACATGCTTTAAGGATGAGTCGGAGCATCCTGAAATCACCGGACGTAAACTCAGACCAAGACGGCAAAGCTTCTTCGCAACATTTAATGCCAACTCACTGCTAAAAGTGGGTACACTGAAACATTTTACTGATTCACTAACACGACACAACATAATACTGACAGCACTACAGGAAAACAGATTTACGGACGAACATGCCTTCGAGTCCCAAGGCTACAGAATCCTCAAAGGAAAAGTGGGTCAGCGGGTAATGAAGAACGTACCCCACTTAGGTACAGGATTCATAATCAGTCACAGGATACTGGATTCAGTCACCGACTTTACCTCCCGGAGTAGTCGTGTATCCATCCTCTCTCTCAAATGCGCAAACAAAGGCTACAGTATAGTCAATGAACATGCCCCAATCAACCAGGACAACAGACGCAATCCAGACAGAACTTATAAATTCTGGAAAGACTCTAAAATTCCAGAGAGGCACACCCTTATACTGCTTGGTGACTTCAATGCTCAATTGTGAAGAGAAAAAATACAGAAACTGGGCAATAATCCGACGCATAAGCTAACCAACCGCAACGGAGAACGATTGGTGGATGTGTGTAGGACTTTTGGGTTGATCATGAAGTCTACAGCCTTTAAACACTTGCCAAGGAAGCAGAAGACTTGGATTTCACCTAATACCCACCTGGGTGAATTCCAGATAGATCATGTAGCCATTTAACGAAAATCTCAAAAGGAAATACAAAATGTGAAGGTACTAAGAAGCGCCAATCTAGACTCAGACCACTACCTCTCAAAGATCAAAATAAGACTCCAGCCTAGAAATACTAGATTACACAGAACCTCCAAAATGGTAAGATTTTACGTCGAGCGACTCAAGAACAATCAAGAACTACACAGACTTAAACAACTGGGGCCAACTGAAGAACTCCCCCCCCCCCCTAGAAGAAGGAAGCATCCGTGGTAGACTGAAAACTGTGACAATGCAATAGTCCAAAGACAGATAGCCTGGGTGAAGTGGAATTCTAAAAAGACCAAGCAAAATTGGCAAAAAATTTTGGAACAAAGAAAGGTTACAGCCAAGATAATTCGAGGAACCAAACGAAACTACTCAACTGTGACCCACCCAGCGAAGACTTCGACTATAATCAAACCACACCAAATCCGGACTCGCTTCCCCATTCATTGGAAGAAGTTGGCCAGATCACTCAACTTCTTAAGAATAATAAGGCAGCTGGAGAGGACTCTATCGTTGCTGAACTGTGGAAAGGTGCTGGAAACAATGCCGTGCACACGCTAACCGAGATCATCCAGGACATCTGGGAAACAGAGAAATTACCACCCGAGTGGAAATCTGCACTAATCCATCCGCTTCACAAAAAGGGAGATTTTACTGATCTAAACAACTACAGTGGAATTTCCGTGGTTACAATCAAGGGCAGAAAATCAGTTGGATAGTCAACTGGGAGAATACCAGGGGGGCTTCAGGAAGACCCGATCCTGTATTGAACAGATCCTCAATCTTAAAACTGTACTTGCATACTCCAAGATGAGAAACCGCAAGGTGGTCGTCACCTTTGTTGATTTTAGGAAGGCCTACGATTCCATTGATAAAGAAACGCTTAACAAGGTACTCCAGCAACTAGCACTAGACAACAAAACCCGCAGACTTATCCTAGAAACTTTGACCAACACCCATTTCAAGGTTAAATTTAGAGGCTAGATTTCAGAAAGCCTCGAAATAAAAACTGGAGTGAGACAAGGAGATGGACTTTCCCCACTTCTCTTCAACTGTGTCCTTGATAAGGTTATGAGAGAATGGCGCAAGGAACTGAACAATTTGGGTGCTCAGAGTGGAATCTACCTGGGACGTAAGAACGATGGACTGGTTGTGGATTGCCTGGCCTTTGCAGATGACATGTCACTGTTTGCTGATTCTCTTGAGATGGCAACAATGCAGGTAAGCTGCCTCAGAAAACAGGCTGCCGAAGTGGGTCTTCAAGTGTCGCTGGAGAAAACAGAATTCTTCACCAACATCAGAGAAGCAAACAGAGAGATGTTACTAGAACAGGGAAACATCAAGAGGACTGAGAAATTTAATTATCTCGGCGAATGGATTGAACCCAACTTAGAAAGAGCATCATTATCCAAGAAAGTCGGCAAGTTAGAACTAGCCTATCGGCTGACTAAGAACACTTACAATAAAAAATGCCTGTCACGCAACCTGAAACTTAAGCACTACACATCAGTCTTACGACCAGAAGCCCTGTATGCCATGGAGTGTCTTTCCTTGAACCGAAGGGATCTAATAGAGAAATTGGAAATCAGAGAGAGGAGAATCCTCAGGAAGGTCCTAGGCCCGGAAAAGGAAGATGAGGAATTCCGAAGACGGCATAACTCTGAGCTCTACGAACATATTGAGATGCTCTCTGACTATGCAAGGAAAAGAAGGGTAGCTTTATATGGCCACGTTGCATGATTGCCTCCAAACCGACTAGCCAACCGTCTGTTCACCTTCTGGCAAAACAAGAAGCTTCGTACCACATGGTTGACAGAGACCGAGAAGGATATTAAAGAATTGTGAATAACAGATCTCAAAAACAGACAGTCTGTGAGACGCACCCTGAAGGAAGTCCGGGGATTTCAGGAAATTCCTCGAAGGAAAGGTACCCCCTGGACAGAAGAGAGAAAGGAGTTACACCGGCAGAAGATGCGACAATACTTGGCAAAGGTCAAAGCCTTACAGTTGAAGAAGCGTGGTCCAAAGTAGGCCTTTTCGAAATAAGTAGAAGAAGAAGATTTTGAGAAATATTGGAGTGGAAGAAACAGATTTTCGAATCATCAAGAACCTGTATTGGAATCAAACAGCGGTATTGCGTGTTGATGAAGAACACACCCAAGCAGTGACAATTTTCAGAGGAGTAAGACAGGGATATCTTGTCACCTATACCATTAAACATATATTCAGAATTTATATTTAGAAAAGCCCCGGACGAAGCAGAACAAGGAATTTTGATAAATTGGATAGGATTAAACGACATCCGGTATGCTGATGACACTACTGTATTTGCTGATGCATTTTGCAGAATTGAACGAATCAGCAGTCAGTATGGGCTTGAAATAGACACCACAAAAAAACTCATGGTCATTAGTAAGGGAAACATTACAGGAATAAACTTAGTCATAAACCAAAGAAATATAGAAAGGGTAAAACAAAACCTTGGAACTATAATAAACGAACATTGCGATAACTCGCAGAAAATCAAGATTCGTATCGGGAAAGCAAGAAATGTGTTTCAGAAAATGAGTACTGTCTTCAAAAACCACTATCTAACTCTCAGAACAAAAATCAGACTATATTCTGTTCTCCTATATGGTCTAGAGATATGGACCTTAAATTAAAACAAAGATAAGAAGCCTTTAAATTGTGGCTTTATAGACGGATCTTGAGAATATCTTGCATCCAGAGAGTGACAAATGTGATCAATCACAAAAGTAATGAAAAGAATGACCACAACACCTAACTTGATGAAGTTAGTAAAATGCCGAAAGTTGCAATATCTTGGACATATCATGCGAAATACAAAGAGACAAAATATACTTCAAGGGAAAATTAACAGCAAAAGAGGTCCTGAAAGAAGACCTCTTGGTTTGACAACCTTAGATGCTGTTTCAATATGGCTTCAGCTGAACTGTTCCGCGTCGGCACCAACAAGACAAGAATAGCCATCATGATCGCCATCATCCAAACCTAATAGGCAGCGAAAGAAGGAGGCGGAGAGGTTGATTTGGCATTTTTCGGCAAGATTATGGTTGTAAATGTCGTGGCAGTATAGATTATGGAGTAAAAAAGAGAGTGGAGAGCCTTGGGGAAGACCCTGGAGTGAGTTAAATTCAGAGAAGAGAAAGAGGAGAGAGGAGAATTTTTTTATGTCGAGCAATAGGGCAACAGAACGATCTTTAGGGAGGTATGCGGTTTGGAGGTTATTGCTGAGGATATATAGGGGTGGGTGGTGGAGTGGAAAGGCAAAAATCCAAATTTATGAGATGGAATAGAATTCTTAAGCAAATTCTATAATCTATTTTTGAGGATCTGTTCGAGGATTTTGACTATAACAGCGCCCGCTGTAGAGGCGGACAACCCGGACTTTCGTCCGGGGCGGAATTTTAGACTTAGTAACAGTAGAACGATCCACAGGAAAAGAAACATCTGATATTATAATTATAGAACTTAATACTCGGGTTTCAATTTTCAGGATATGAGAGGAGAGGGTTAGGGCAACGTATCTAATGAAAGGGGCGATAAAGCACGAGTGCAATCTAGAATGAAACAATATAATTCGGGTGCATTATATGTTCTTGAGAGTGGCTACTTCCACGAAGTGGCCACTCTCCCAATCTAGTTGTTAATGATATGACAAGAGCATCCTTGGAAGCCGCTAATATCTTCAACATGGTCAAAAAAATATAATTATTTTTATGTACTTTTCGATGGGCAATAATTTTAAAACATGTTCGAGGTTTACAAAAACCAAGAGATTTATAATTCACTAAGAGTTGTAACTTCGGATGTATTAAATTTATTAATCAATTTAAGTTGTATTCATTAATTATTTGCAACAAAATGCTAAATTTCATTAATACACTACGCAAAATAATTATCGCATCACTAATATTTTACCTTTTAAATTTGTAATATTTATATTTTGATTTTTAGTGGTATATTATAGTACAGGGTGAGCAAAACTTGATGTCTCAGCTCTATTATAAGAAAACGAAAAACGATAGAAAAAAAATATAGGCAGTCAGGCACTGTCGACTGATGTGAAAACTTTTGAAAAAAACAGCTTTAAAACTGGTTTTGAGGATTTATCAGTATGTTAATTAATCAAATTTCGTACATAGTTTATATATTTTTTTATGTAATTCTGGCACATAACTCACTTCTGAAGGAGAATGACTGTTAATGTCATCATCATAATATGAATTTGAATCCGGAATGTTTGGCTGATTCTGTGTTTATAGGTCAGCAAAATGAATTGGTAGGATATACCTATGGCACATTTCTTGTTGATGGGTCTGCAATTTGTGAGTTATGGAAATTTTGACTTTTAGAAACTGCTTTTGAAGATTTATCTGTATGTAAATTAATTTTTGTTTGGAATATTCTTTACGACGTTTAATTTTTTCCTCCTTGTCAGCTGTGATTCTTCAATGTTTAGAAATTTCTGAATTAACTATTGCAAGAGTTTTCTTCTTATTCTTATCTCTATATCGCTGATAAATAATTTTATTTTGGAGTTTCTTTCCTTTGGAAAGCACACGAGTACATTTGGTTGCCTAAAACTTTGATGAATCTGATTCGAGATTTACCATGAATTCTTCGATACAATCCAGTAATCTGAACATTCCAATAGTCCGGCTAGGACTGTACTATCTACTAGTACATCCGTCAAAAGTACTTACTCTTGTACTGCACACTGATTATAGGGGTTGATATTTCCTTAGAGGCGCTGCGTTCTGTCAACACTGCCAAAAACTTTCCAATAATCCGGCACTAGTACATCTACTATTACATCCGGTAAAAGTACTTAGTCTTGTACTGCACACTAATTCTACGGGTTGATATTTCCTTATAAACGCTACGTTCTGTCAACACTGCCAAAAACGTTGACTATTATGTTTGACGTTCATAGCCAACTTAAAACATATGCGTATAGATGCGTTCTTTTGAACACATCCTTGAGTAATAGAATTATTTTCTATAGAACGCAACTATTGATGACGATGACGCAAATGTATAATTTTACCCTCTACCCAAATGTCATTCAGCGCGGCTATAGAAGTTTTCACTTCAAAAATTGAAAAGAGGTTCTTAAATGGGATCGAGTAAGGACCATTTTAAGCCAAATTTACATATTTTTCCATATTTGGAAACTGGAGTAATGACGTCATCGAATTTTGTTTTTCCAGAACCATACCTATATTTTTGCATAATTGAAAAAAGCTAATTTTTCAATAATAGCAAATTTTTTTCATAACAAAATTTGTTCAAAAAAATTAGTTTGTTTCAAATATGCAAAAATATAGGCATGGTTCTGGGAAAACAAAATTCGATGACGTCATTACTCGTTTCCAAATATGGAAAAATATGTAAATTTGGCTTAAAATGGTTCTTACTCAATCCCATTTAAGAACCTCTTTTCAGATTTTTTCTATCGTTTTTTGTTTTCTTATAATAGAGCTGAGACGTCGAGTTTTGCTCACCCTGTACAACATAAGATATTATGAAGGGCAATTTACTTACAAAATAAATAATAAAGGTACAACACTGTGTAGACAGAAAGTAAACACTAACCCTACAAATACAGATGCCTAAAATTAATTATTATTCAAAACTTTACTTTTATATTCTCCTTGGAAGTCACTCGAAAATAATTGTATGAAAAAATTGGTGCGTAGATTCCAACCGATGCGATCCCAGATGTTCAATGATGTTTAAGTCGGGACTTCAAGCAGGCCAATTCAAAATTCGCAAACCTACCTCATTCGTGTACTCTTGCAGTATATATGCGTTGTGCGAGCGGGAATTATCATGCATTAGCAGGGAATTTTGACCGTTGAATGGAGCATATGGTACTACATTTGCTTCTAGGAGATCCCATGCCGATCAGCAGTCATAGAACCATTATCTATGACCACCAGTTCTGTGCGAGCCTCTGAAGAAATGCCACCCCAGAACATAATGGATCCTCAACCAAAATTTGTGATATTTTTAAAATTGCACTGGCTGTAGCGTTCATCGTCTCTTTTATACACGGGTATACTTCTATCTGAAGAGTACAAACATAATCTGGATTCATCCGTAATCAAAACGTTTGCCCAGTCATTGAAATTCCATTCTGCATGTGTTCTAGTAAATGTGAGCTTTGCCACTCGGTGTTTTTTAGTTAGTATGGGGCCTTTTGCTGGTACTCTCGCACGTATTCCTACATCTCGGAGTCGATTCCTAATTGTCTGACTACTAACTCGCGCATTTCGAGCATCGTACAGTTCAGCTTGTAACCTGGCTTGAGCTACAATGTCTGATACGCATTGCATTTAAACGTATAAATCATACGCATTGCATTTAAACGTATAAATCATACGCATTGCATTTAAACGTCATTTCTTGATGTTGTTGCCCTCTTACAATCTAGTTCTGCTCATCGTGTGCATTCCCCAGTTTCTCTGAATCTTCTTCTTATTCTTGAAACCGTGGACTGCTGAATTCCCTATGCTGAAGCAACATATCTTTGATCTCGAACATCGTCAACTAAGGACACGACACGAACGATTTCGTCTCTTGCTAAATTTCTAGAATTGCGAGCAGGAGCTTCAACGTTCATTTCGACATCAAAACTACTAGAAATTTCATATAAATAACCATTTAAATGTTTTAAAAAATATATATAAAATTACTCTTACCACCAATTCAAGAAACTTGAAGAAACATTCGTTGTGTTGTATAGCTATGTTTATTATTCATAGAAACAAATATGTCATCACAATAAACAAATGTTCTAACAGGAAGGACGTAGGTGATGCGATATTTTTTGCGGAGTGTACAATAAGCAAGTTGACGCAAACAAAAGATTTTGATCTAGCAACTACACTTTCCACACTCTGTTCTCTTTCAACGTCTTTTGGGGTGGCAATTTGTCTATTTGTCCGGACGTTACTGCTAAAACGGGCGTTGCCTATAATTGGAAGGAGGGTAATAGAACGGTAACTATTTATTAAGGAATGATTTTGCTTAGGCTTTGTTTGGGATGGTGTTAATTAACTATCCTTTTTTTAATTTAGGAAAGGATCATTATAAAAGGCAGACATTGAACAGTTAAAGTTAAAAGCAGACATAAAAAGTATGTGGAGCTGTTTATCGTCGGGAAGGTTGCACACTTTTTTTAAATAAAATGTATTAAAGAAAAATTAAAATAAATTTAGATTACGTTGTTAGCAATACATAAAAATATACTTCTATTAAAGTTAGTAAAATTTAAAATTTATTCAAAAAAACTCTTTTTTGAAATTCGGTGAAACCATACTAATTATAGCTAAAATCGTTTACCCTTATTATAAGACGAAATTTAGCTTAAATTTATAAATATATTCAACCTGTTCGTAGCTCTATAATATTAATTTCTTAAGATTATGACAAATTTCATGTTGAAACAACTACTTCCTGGTTAATACCACGCAGGATATTGAATTATACAACAGATATGTGCATGTTATTACTAATATCAGTACATTTTTATGTTATTAAGAAGTACTAGAATACCATAATTAAATATCCTGCGTGGTATTAACCAGGAAGTATTTATTTCAACATGATATTTGTTTATAGTCTTAATAACTTTTTTTTAAATAAAAAGTTTAAAGACTTAATATTATAGAGCTACGGACAGGTTGAATATATTTTTATATTCATTCAAGCTACAATTCGTCTTTTAATACCTGTTTTTTCATATATCAATATCTATTTATATCTTTACTTTTTTTTACTTTATCCAACATGTAAATATTACAATTGAAGTTTTTTCGTGTAATTGATATTGTTCGGCAGTCGGTAGGAAAAATCCATTAGTGCACCTTCGGTTCTCGAAACATTCGGATGGCGAATTGTTTTAGTCTAGTGGTTGTGAAGTGTGATTACATTTGGAATTGTCGAGATGCTTCACAAACCCCGGATGGATTGTAAAAATCATTTTCAAAAGGTCAGAATAAATTACATTTTATTAACAATATTTGAGTAATTTTATTTATATTAAATCTTTAAATTTCTCAATAAATAACATTTTTTTAAACATTGATAAAACTCATTGAAATAATCATCATTAACAATCTCATTGAATAATATTAGATTGATAAATAACAATAATGTAGAAATCAATACAGTCAATTCTTGCTTTTTTGTTATCACATAAATATACAAAGATTGATTTATAAAATGTGAGTAAAGTTATTAGACAAGACTAAACAGATTAGACAAGACTAGACAGAAAAGACTAGACAGACAAGACCAGACAGATAAGACTAGACAGACAAGACTAGACAGACTAGATTAGACAGACAAGACTAGACAGACAAGGCTAGGCAAACCAGACTAGACAGACAAGACTAGACGGACAAGACTAGACAGACAAGACTAGACAGACAAGACTAGACTGACGAGACTAGACAGACAAGACTAGAGAGACAAGACTAGACGGAGAAGACTAGACAGAAAAGACTAGACAAACAAGACTAAACGTACAAGACTAGATAGAAAAGACTAGACATATACGATTAGACAGAACAGACTTTTTTTTGCACGTGCTGGAGGTGAACATCTGCAAACCCGACCCGTGCCGAATGGTAGTGTGGGGCTGCCCCCTAAAGGGGCGATCCACTAAAACACCCCCACCATTCAGACCCCCACAGCCAAAACCGGAGAAAACGTGATGGTATCGAAAATTTGGCATAACTTCATCACGTTCCTCTCCCTTTTATGTCCAAAGCATTCATCCGCATTCACTCGTTGTGCCGGGCGCGCCGTTAATCACCTTGCCCCCCCTCACATCAGAGTTTACAATAAATTTGTGCGACCCCTTCCCACTAAGGGGGGCCCGGCGATGGCTCGCTCGTAACAACCACTCGCCCAGCCTTACGCTCATCCCTTTCATCCTTCTCCTTTCTCCTCAATATATATCCAATCATACCATTCAGCACGTCCCATCCACACTCACTGCGGAGCATGATTCTCACCATACTCTCCTTATTTATATTCACTCCCACCTTGCATTCTGCTGCGCTCCTCATTCTCTCCCATCTCGTATACTCAAAGATGGTTTGCTCCGCAGTGTCCTCAGTCGCTCCACAATACCTACAGTGCGCCTCGACCAGTTTCCCGATGCGCACCAGGTAAAACCCAATGCATCCATGCCCCGTAAGTGCCTGCCTGAGGTGATAATTCATCTCCCCGTACCCACGGTTGACCCATCCATCCATCCAGTTGCCTGGTCTAGGCTCCCTTTTCCGACCCCTCCCATAGCTCTTGCCATACACGCATTGTTTTTTCCCATTCAGTTCTAGGTACATTGCCTTCCCGAACTCTCACCCTTCCATGCGCCAGAAGATCTAACGGGATAACTCCAGCAACGACCGCCACGGCGTCGCCAGAAACAGTCCTGTATGCGCTGCACACACGCAGCAGCATACACCTTTGCACTCTCATCAGTCTCGCTCTATAACATTCAATCCTGAACGCATTTATCCATGCCGGCACCCCATACAGGAGAATGGAGTGCACGACCGCATCCCTCCTCTTGGATGCCCACCTATGTTGGGCATCAGCCGTCCAACGGCTTTCACACATGCTGTAGCCTTGCTCACCACCGAATGACCTGACCGGACACCCTGAGATTTCGCTGAAGCTCTACTCCAAGGTATCTTACAGATTCCCGAGCCGGTACGTCAACAGTCCCCATTCGCACGGTCAATTGACGCAGCTTTCTTCTCCCAATTAGCAGGACCGCCTCGGTTTTGTGGGGAGCCAGAGCAAGCCCTTTTTCCCCCATCCACCGATCAATCCTACTAATTGCCTCATTCATTATCGCTTTCAGACTTTCTTCCGTTCTTGCGACAGCGACCACCGCTAAGTCATCAGCGTACCCTACGAGTGTAACCCCGTCTGGCAGCCTCAATCTCAAAACCTCATCATAAAAGATGTTCCACAGTATCGGCCCAAGAACCGAACCCAGTGGAACACCCGCACTCATTTTGAAGATTTTACCTTCCACAGTCACCATCTGCCTATCATTCTTCCCAACTGTAGTTGGGAAGAACTCCCCAAAAGTAGCTTCCCAACATCTTCCGAAGGTAGGGAGCTACCCCCTTTAGTTCCAAAGCCTCTATTATTCCGCGCCATGGGACCGAATTAAAAGCACTTTTTACGTCCAGGGTTACAAGCACGCAGTAGCTACGGGTACGCCATGGACCCGTATTGGCTAACCTTGCTCTCTCTATCACACGCATCGTTGCGTTCACCGTAGTGCGGCCGCCTCTGAACCCATACTGTTCCTCTGAAAGACCCCCTGCGCTCTCGAGATCCTCATTTATCCTAGCTCCGATCATACTCTCAAACATCTTCGCTATCCCATTCAGTAGGCAGATTGGCCTGTATTTGGCTTCCTCTCCTTCCTTTCGCTTTTTTTCAATCATCACCAGTCTCGCTCTCTTCCACTCCTTGGGGAAACTGCCATTCATCAACAATTCATTCATCATGCTCAAGCACATGTCCGCGCACACATGCCCAAACACCTTGCACGCTTCGGGTGGAACACCATCAGGACCCGCCGGTTTTCCCTCCTTCATTAGGCCAACTGCACTCTGCAGCTCGACCGGAGTGAAAAGGGGTACCGATCTCCATCCCACGGGTTCCAGCCAGTTCACTCGCTCAAGTACTGGGAACAGCTTCTGACTTCCGTCATTAGGCTATCCCCCCGTAGAGTATTAACTCTTTGCGCAATTATCCTGGTGACGATCTTATAGCCGTCACCCCAGATGTTATTATTCACTGATCACAGACCACTCTCCAAGCTTCTTGCTTGGAGTTCGCGATGGCTCCGCGAAGTTCCTTGCGCGCCAGATTATACCTCCTTCTGCACTCCTCACGCACTTCATCATTTGACTAGTACTCTTTACCATGCATCTCCTTTCACGCAAACAGATTTTACGCCTTTCAGCTACCTGCTCATTCCACCAGTAAAATGCCTGCCTACCTCTGACGCCCCTCCGTTTTCTCTGAAACACTGCATCACAGGCCCCGCGAAGAACGGCTTCGCATGAGTTTCGCAGTCCATTTTCGGGGCCTGTCCTTCCAGCCAGCTCTTTCATGACGTTTACCAATCTTTCTAGTAGACTCTTGTTCACCCTCCATCCATTCGTTCCAATTGCAACCGGTCACCCAGAAACATCGTACATGTGGTGATCACTCAGATTCTCTCCCTCTCTGAGACTCCACTCTTTCACCCTGCCTGCAATCCGTGAGGTGCTTGAAGTGTCTATGAAAGACATACTTACGGGATAATTACTTACGGGAAAGACCCGCACGAAGTTTGGCACATTCCCACGGTTATGAACCACCATGTCCTCCACTGACAGCCACTCTTCCATCATTCTCCCTCTCTCGTCTTCTCTATGGGATCCACATCAAGCGGATTTGGCGTTGAAATTGCAGACTGGGCAACTATGCTGAGCAGTCTACGTTTGCTGCTCCTCGGTCCTGCGACATTAGGCATGAGTTTTTCGAGTACAGACGTGGTTTTCATTGCACGCTCTGTCGCCATTTTAAGGTCTTTTCTGAAGGAGATACTCTTCTCGATAATAATCCCTAGGTATTTGATGAGTGGTTTAGGTTTAATTTCAGTATCCATCACTTTCAATGAAATATGTGCCAATTTCCTGTATCCGGTCAGCAGAATTGCTTCGGTCTTTTCCGGTGCTATATGCAGTGAATTTGATTCCATCCAGCAGATATTTTGTTTGATTTTGTTTTTGACTTTTCAGTTTTTCCGACGATGGTTAGTGTAAGCTCGTTAGCGAAGCCTATTAGCTTAGTCCCTTCAAGTAGTTTCAGCCGAAGTACTACATCCTAAAGTATGTTCCACGGGGTTGGTCCTATTACAGAGCCCTGTGGGACACCGCTAGTGATCTTATTACAGAGCCCAGTGGGACAGCTAGTAAGCTAGCGCTTCGTGCTCGGCTTAGAGTAAGGAGCTGCGGTCCCGGACAAGTGCCACATAAGACTAGCCACATGAAATGAAAAATTGTATAAGGAAGGGCTTTAAAATGAAAACAATAATGGTTTTTTTAAATGTATTTGTATGATAATATTAATACACAATTCAATAATAAATACATGTAGTTACTACTAGGGATCAGGTTTTAATAAATATAAAACTATTTGTTTCAGTTACGAATTTTACACGTTATCAATTATATCATCAGTCATTTTATACAGTAAATGCACAATTTCAATGGCCACAGTATCCAAAAAAATTATATGAAAAAACTGCCAAATCCGTTAACATATACTTTTCAATATGTAGATTAAATAAATGAATATATGAATGAATACATGAATATTATTTGCCAAAACAAATTTCTGATTTTACAAAATGGCACAAATTAACAATACAAATCAAGTTTTGTGAACTTAAAGCTAACGAGAATAAGAACTACTGCATAAGTTTTAATACCACCACCAAAAAATAATAAATTAGAAAAGGTAACAAGACAAATAGGAAGATGGTTAGTACAATAAATTATTAATTACCTAATAAACTGTAATAATCAATTACAAACATTACATCATTAAATACTATATTAAAACTAATTATTTTCATTTTATATAATAATTAAATGTTATTTAATTAAATACCAAGCGCTTTACTGAACACATTGCATATTATATATTTATCCAATATACACATATATATATATATATATATATATATATATATATATATATATATATATATATATATATATATATATATATATATATATACATTTCTTTAAATAAAAGGATATAATTATTAATATTTAAAAAAAATGTTTAAAACAATTTTAGTAACAAAACATTGTTATTTATATAAGTTTATTTAATTCTTGTAGAGAAAGAAAAAATAATTCATTTTAATGCAATCTAGTTCCTTATCCAGCAGGACCAGATTATAGATATATAACGAATTCAGTTTTTCCAAGTATTTTAGAATTCAAAGTGTTTTAAATGATGAAATTAAATAACGTAATAATTACATGAATTGTAAGGTTCAGATTATATTAGTAATTTGAACAATTGCTTTTATGAATTGATAAATCATCAAATAAATTATTTAGTATTATGATTTCTAAGAAATTTGTTTTATACATATCGTTAACAAAGTTAACATCATTGCGTATAAAACGTATAAATAATCTTTCTTTAACAAACTTTCTTAAAAACAACTACTTCACTGGCAAACACCTCGACTGACATTGAATTATATTAAGAAAGTTTTTTTGGGTTCTACATAACCCTGTGATTTTCCCAAAAAATAACAATATCCTGATCAAATACAAAAAATAATTATCAATTAATTAATGAACATCCATATACGCGTTTCGGCCTTTTGGCTTCATCAGTATGGCTTTATCATTAACAACAAATTATAACTAGAAATAAAATGAAATACGACTTACCCAGTGTGTTTTCACAGCAGACTGATATTATCGCATTTTAGATTATTCTATTTATAGTTGAACCAGGTATTGAGATTTTTTTGGGGAAAAACCATATGCGGCGCTTGTTGTACTAGCTGACCAATAACATTGGTCGAAGTAAATATATTAAAGAATTTTTATTCAACTTTATAGACCAAGAAGCCTTGAATAATTATTAATATATATTTTTTGTTGAGTTGGAAGTTTTTAATAATATTAAACATTAGTATTTGAATCTTAACTTCACAGATTATAATTTCTAAGAAATTTGTTTTATACATATCGTTAACAAAGTTAACATCATTGCGTATAAAACGTATAAATAATCTTTCTTTAACAAACTTTCTTAAAAACAACTACTTCACTGGCAAACACCTCGACTGACATTGAATTATATTAAGAAAGTTTTTTTGGGTTCTACATAACCCTGTGATTTTCCCAAAAAATAACAATATCCTGATCAAATACAAAAAATAATTATCAATTAATTAATGAACATCCATATACGCGTTTCGGCCTTTTGGCTTCATCAGTATGGCTTTATCATTAACAACAAATTATAACTAGAAATAAAATGAAATACGACTTACCCAGTGTGTTTTCACAGCAGACTGATATTATCGCATTTTAGATTATTCTATTTATAGTTGAACCAGGTATTGAGATTTTTTTGGGGAAAAACCATATGCGGCGCTTGTTGTACTAGCTGACCAATAACATTGGTCGAAGTAAATATATTAAAGAATTTTTATTCAACTTTATAGACCAAGAAGCCTTGAATAATTATTAATATATATTTTTTGTTGAGTTGGAAGTTTTTAATAATATTAAACATTAGTATTTGAATCTTAACTTCACAGATTATAATTTCTAAGAAATTTGTTTTATACATATCGTTAACAAAGTTAACATCATTGCGTATAAAACGTATAAATAATCTTTCTTTAACAAACTTTCTTAAAAACAACTACTTCACTGGCAAACACCTCGACTGACATTGAATTATATTAAGAAAGTTTTTTTGGGTTCTACATAACCCTGTGATTTTCCCAAAAAATAACAATATCCTGATCAAATACAAAAAATAATTATCAATTAATTAATGAACATCCATATACGCGTTTCGGCCTTTTGGCTTCATCAGTATGGCTTTATCATTAACAACAAATTATAACTAGAAATAAAATGAAATACGACTTACCCAGTGTGTTTTCACAGCAGACTGATATTATCGCATTTTAGATTATTCTATTTATAGTTGAACCAGGTATTGAGATTTTTTTTGGGGAAAAACCATATGCGGCGCTTGTTGTACTAGCTGACCAATAACATTGGTCGAAGTAAATATATTAAAGAATTTTTATTCAACTTTATAGACCAAGAAGCCTTGAATAATTATTAATATATATTTTTTGTTGAGTTGGAAGTTTTTAATAATATTAAACATTAGTATTTGAATCTTAACTTCACAGATTATAATTTCTAAGAAATTTGTTTTATACATATCGTTAACAAAGTTAACATCATTGCGTATAAAACGTATAAATAATCTTTCTTTAACAAACTTTCTTAAAAACAACTACTTCACTGGCAAACACCTCGACTGACATTGAATTATATTAAGAAAGTTTTTTTGGGTTCTACATAACCCTGTGATTTTCCCAAAAAATAACAATATCCTGATCAAATACAAAAAATAATTATCAATTAATTAATGAACATCCATATACGCGTTTCGGCCTTTTGGCTTCATCAGTATGGCTTTATCATTAACAACAAATTATAACTAGAAATAAAATGAAATACGACTTACCCAGTGTGTTTTCACAGCAGACTGATATTATCGCATTTTAGATTATTCTATTTATAGTTGAACCAGGTATTGAGATTTTTTTGGGGAAAAACCATATGCGGCGCTTGTTGTACTAGCTGACCAATAACATTGGTCGAAGTAAATATATTAAAGAATTTTTATTCAACTTTATAGACCAAGAAGCCTTGAATAATTATTAATATATATTTTTTGTTGAGTTGGAAGTTTTTAATAATATTAAACATTAGTATTTGAATCTTAACTTCACAGATTATAATTTCTAAGAAATTTGTTTTATACATATCGTTAACAAAGTTAACATCATTGCGTATAAAACGTATAAATAATCTTTCTTTAACAAACTTTCTTAAAAACAACTACTTCACTGGCAAACACCTCGACTGACATTGAATTATATTAAGAAAGTTTTTTTGGGTTCTACATAACCCTGTGATTTTCCCAAAAAATAACAATATCCTGATCAAATACAAAAAATAATTATCAATTAATTAATGAACATCCATATACGCGTTTCGGCCTTTTGGCTTCATCAGTATGGCTTTATCATTAACAACAAATTATAACTAGAAATAAAATGAAATACGACTTACCCAGTGTGTTTTCACAGCAGACTGATATTATCGCATTTTAGATTATTCTATTTATAGTTGAACCAGGTATTGAGATTTTTTTGGGGAAAAACCATATGCGGCGCTTGTTGTACTAGCTGACCAATAACATTGGTCGAAGTAAATATATTAAAGAATTTTTATTCAACTTTATAGACCAAGAAGCCTTGAATAATTATTAATATATATTTTTTGTTGAGTTGGAAGTTTTTAATAATATTAAACATTAGTATTTGAATCTTAACTTCACAGATTATAATTTCTAAGAAATTTGTTTTATACATATCGTTAACAAAGTTAACATCATTGCGTATAAAACGTATAAATAATCTTTCTTTAACAAACTTTCTTAAAAACAACTACTTCACTGTTGATGTTAACTTTGTTAACGATATGTATAAAACAAATTTCTTAGAAATTATAATCTGTGAAGTTAAGATTCAAATACTAATGTTTAATATTATTAAAAACTTCCAACTCAACAAAAAATATATATTAATAATTATTCAAGGCTTCTTGGTCTATAAAGTTGAATAAAAATTCTTTAATATATTTACTTCGACCAATGTTATTGGTCAGCTAGTACAACAAGCGCCGCATATGGTTTTTCCCCAAAAAAATCTCAATACCTGGTTCAACTATAAATAGAATAATCTAAAATGCGATAATATCAGTCTGCTGTGAAAACACACTGGGTAAGTCGTATTTCATTTTATTTCTAGTTATAATTTGTTGTTAATGATAAAGCCATACTGATGAAGCCAAAAGGCCGAAACGCGTATATGGATGTTCATTAATTAATTGATAATTATTTTTTGTATTTGATCAGGATATTGTTATTTTTTGGGAAAATCACAGGGTTATGTAGAACCCAAAAAAACTTTCTTAATATAATTCAATGTCAGTCGAGGTGTTTGCCAGTGAAGTAGTTGTTTTTAAGAAAGTTTGTTAAAGAAAGATTATTTATACGTTTTATACGCAATGATGTTAACTTTGTTAACGATATGTATAAAACAAATTTCTTAGAAATTATAATCTGTGAAGTTAAGATTCAAATACTAATGTTTAATATTATTAAAAACTTCCAACTCAACAAAAAATATATATTAATAATTATTCAAGGCTTCTTGGTCTATAAAGTTGAATAAAAATTCTTTAATATATTTACTTCGACCAATGTTATTGGTCAGCTAGTACAACAAGCGCCGCATATGGTTTTTCCCCAAAAAAATCTCAATACCTGGTTCAACTATAAATAGAATAATCTAAAATGCGATAATATCAGTCTGCTGTGAAAACACACTGGGTAAGTCGTATTTCATTTTATTTCTAGTTATAATTTGTTGTTAATGATAAAGCCATACTGATGAAGCCAAAAGGCCGAAACGCGTATATGGATGTTCATTAATTAATTGATAATTATTTTTTGTATTTGATCAGGATATTGTTATTTTTTGGGAAAATCACAGGGTTATGTAGAACCCAAAAAAACTTTCTTAATATAATTCAATGTCAGTCGAGGTGTTTGCCAGTGAAGTAGTTGTTTTTAAGAAAGTTTGTTAAAGAAAGATTATTTATACGTTTTATACGCAATGATGTTAACTTTGTTAACGATATGTATAAAACAAATTTCTTAGAAATTATAATCTGTGAAGTTAAGATTCAAATACTAATGTTTAATATTATTAAAAACTTCCAACTCAACAAAAAATATATATTAATTAGTATTATGATTTAGTAAAAGACGAATGTATGTACCATTTCAGTTGATATTTCTATTCAGTATTTTAACATTAGTTTGACCAAAGTTTAAAACATTACAAAATAACGATATCACTACTTGTTATTAATACCTCTACTTAAAATTTGTATTTATTGGTTTCAGTCTGTATAAAAAATAGTGAATCTAGACTAAACTCTAACTTTTAATTGCCGTATATGGAACAAATTTATTTTAGTTTTTGTTATTTTACACCATCAATTATATTAGATTATATCTATTTTAACAATCTTACTAAAGTTGTTTAACTATAAATATGACATTTTGAAAAATGTTGTTCTTAATTTTTGGGATCAAAAAATTGTTTTTTGAAAACAATCTGTAAATTTTGAATGATACGAAGAAACTGTAGATTTAGTCTAGGTAGATATAAAATTATGTATATACATCTTGACTGTTTTTAATTATGGAATTTTTTTAAAAAAAATTAAAAGTGAGTTTTAGAACGGGATCTGTATTCGTTTTGGAGTTAGATTACAATGGTTTTTGACATAGGTTGACTGGTGTAAAAGCCCACGGTTTAAAAACACATAGTTGTAATACGCATTAATATCGACGTTGCATTGTTTTTTAGACGGTTGACTTATACATAGGGTTTTCGACCCGGATTTGCCCGAACCCGAAAACCCGGATTTTTCAACGATTTTAAGAACCCGAAACCCGGAGAATTTTTAGTGGAAACCCGGGGAATTAGTTATTTAAGTAATACGGTAGAATACCAATTATAGTCCTTAATTTAGAACCTACTACTCCTGCTCACGAACAAATGAAAAAAAGTGTTTATAAGGAAATAATGTTTTTATTTATAATCTAACGAGGGGAACTTCGATGTCTGGTTTACGAATTTAGTCCATTAGCACGACATAATGTGCAAGTAAGACTATTTCGGCATTTTCGAGAAAGTTTTTCAAGCAATTTTCTCTCTTCGAAATTTTTCGCCTCGAATATATACATTTGCGTTGCGTCAACGTATATAAGATGGCGTTGGCCGAGTGGTTAAGTCCAAGCTTCGTAATTGCTGAATCGGTGGATCTAGTCCAGGGATTAAACGTCCATCAACGTGCCATTTTTCTAAGGAAATGTTATATATGGGCCATAAGTGGCCATAATGAGTATTATGAGGCCATAAACGTGCCGTCAAATAATTTTGACTTACAATTAGTGATTATTGGGAAAATAATAATACTAAATACTATCAACTTAAAACCCTTGATTTACTTCCCAAAACATACATTTTGCAATGTATAATAATAAATGTTTCAGTTGTGCGCGTAATTGAAATGAAAGTAGCATTAGTGTGACTTCTGTTGTTGCAGATTAGATGACAAATTACTTATATTAGGGTTGTAAGCAATGTTCCCATTAAGCTGCGCGGTAAGCAGTTTAAAATCTGCGCAGATAAATTAAGTTTCCGCGCACTTAAATTACGAGACGTTGATTTTGTCTTCGAAATTGGGGAAATTTCGAAAGAAAAAAGATTAATTAATATATTAATATATTATTTAAAAAGAAATATTATTCAAAAACAGCATAGAGAAGCTGTTAATAAACCACAAATATTGGAAAAAATGTTAATTTAAAAAATGTAGAAATGAATGGAAACACCTGAAGAACGTCACGGAAAAAAGAGAAAAAGAAGAACGGTCAAAATCTGATTTGTCTTTCCAAAATATTTATGTTTTGAGCAGGTTAATGTATTAATCAAAAATGTAATATTGGCTACACGTATTAACTGAATAACGAATACGTATCAATGAATTCCGTTCCTAAGCATATGGAAGGAAATATTAAGTTGCCACAATATTGGCGAAGTCTAAATTATTCTTTTGAATTCACCGAATGAATAAACAATATCCTGGAAAAAATGTTTTTAAAGAAATTAATATTCAACCTTCCATACATTAATTGTAGACGAAGGCACCGATACTTCTGTATTAATTTTGGAATTTAAATATCGTGAAAATGATATAAATTACAAAACTGTATTTGTTGGTATTTTGAATGTCGAACATTGTGGGCATTTGTAGCAAAAAAATTAAAAAAATCATGTTGAACATAACTTAAAATATCATAACATAACATCAAAATATGATAATGTTTAGTGGAGATAATGTCACGCTTGGAAAGAAAAAGGAAAAAAGGGGTAGCAGCAAAATGTGCCTGTTATGCAGAAAATTTAGTCTGAACTGTTTACACAATGTTTCACCGATCGAATATGAAAAGCAAAAATTTTAAGATTTAGCTCAAGCAACTGCACATGATGCCATAACATTTAAACTAATCAATGAAGTAAGGTAGTTTACCAGATATTTCGCAGATAGTGCAAAAATTACGATGTTCTAATTGACTATTGTCAAGTTATGGAACGAAATGATCCTATCTGTAAATACTGTGGAAAAATTCTGACGGATTCTCAATATAGGGTAGCAATTTTTGCTCTCAAAGTCATATTAGAAGAGCTTTCATCTTTGTAGAAATTCCCACAGAAGAGTTGTTTTCTTAAACTATTATTGATGCACATCAGCATGTTAAGACGAAAATAAGAAAAATTAAATCTCAATACCTGGGAGACAAAATCCTCTGGTGCAGTCATGTAAAAAATTATTATCAGAAGATCAAAATAATATTGATACTTCAAATATACACATATAATATATATATATATATATATATATATATATATATATATATATATATATATATATATATATATATATATATATATATATATATATATATATAATGCAATTTGTCCAACGTGTCTGATTTCCCGATGACGATCAAAAACAATGGGATGCACTTCATAATGAGATTATTAAAAATTCATAAAAAAAATTTGGAAAACCGAATATAATGAATCTTCTTTCCGAAAAATATTCTATAATTATGATAAATATATCAAAGTATTGACATTGATAAAATATGAGATGAATATTCTGAAAAGAAATATACAATACTGAAGAAGAGTAAACTTGGATTGTTCAAAAGATTCGTCGATACGTTAACTTTGTTACTAACCCATTCATAATTTTCTAATCTTGCTATTCTTTACAATATTTTCAATCATGAATTCCATTAAAAAAAATATCGCAACAGACAGTAATATGAATACCTAGGTGATCTAATGAGAATAAAATTACATTTATCAAATGGGAAAATAATAAAAACCGAGTTTAAAAACAATTAGTTAGTACGAAAGTAAGGAGACAACAAAATAATAAATTTTCATTGGAAATATTCAAAACTACTACTTGCTATTTGATATTACGGTTTGAATAAATAAAAGGATAAACAAAATTTTTGCAAACAATCAACGTTAATAAAGGTTTGACAATTAATAACTCCATTTAATAATACTAAGTAATAGAGTAAATTATTCTTTGGATGTGCTTACGACATTACAAGTTGCAGTGTGATATTCGCCATACAAACACAAAAACATAAATTACAACGGCATCTACTACATCGAATGAATGCATTTTTCCTGCATGCGCAAGGAATTGCCAGAGTTTCTATGGAAGAACAAACCTCGTTCACATTCTCAAAATGTCTCTTTCTTCCGATAACTTGGATGCAATCCACGCGTAACGCAACATTCTCATAAAAACGGTGCGGATAATTGGGGATGTACTATAGAATGCATTTTGATAGCATCTTCAGGAGAAGCAATTTCTCGCTGGTTTTCGATTAAATATGAACAATTTTGAAGCCACTTGATAAAGTTTGTAACTTGCCTATAGAAATAAAAGGCACACGGCTGGCAAATTGGAGTACATTTCGGGGGCATGACTTTAAACAGTAAACAGCCAAATAACATTGGAAATTCAATCAAAATGCATGCAAATACACGTATTTATTCATTATATTAGCTTTGAATTGTTATTTATTATACGAAAAAATATGATCGGTGTTGAAAAAAAAGAAAACTATGTGTAGGACTAGATCAGGGATGGCGAATCAATGGCACGCGTGCAATTGATGGCACGCGACAGACTATTTTAGGCACGCCACCGATCAAAACTGTTTACTTTTTAGTTCAAAATAATGTTCACTATGAAATATTATATTACGAACAAACGCGAGTGATCCTACGCTACGGAAGCGTAAGAAATCTGACTGTTTCTGCAAAATGAGGGAAAAATTGGACAATACCCACAGTTGTTGGTTGTTAAATGGCTTTCAAAATTAATGTTTTCTACAGACATATTCCAACATTTCAATGAATTGAACGTAAAGCTTCAAGGCACAAATAAAACTATTATCGTAATGACAGATCTCAATCACGTATTTGACGCTAAACTGCGTTTCCAGAAACGATATTGTAACAAAAACTACAAATATTTCCCAAACCTGAAAAAAAATACGATAGATTTAGAATATTTTTTTTTTAAATTTAGATGTACATGAGAAACCAGACGAAGAAAAAGTTACTGAAGAATTTATTTCTGTAATTGATTCTTTAGTCAAGGAATTTTCAGCGAGATTTTCTCAGTTCAAAGAATTATCGGAAACACTCAAGTTTATTATGTCCCTAATGTGACTTCAATTTATAAACTGTATTTGTCCCAATTCGATTGGTTGGAAATTGAAGAATTTGAAATGCAGCTGATGATTTCCAGTCTAGTTCAATTAGGATTCAAACATTTATTGAAACAAGGAAAGAGTTGGAATTAATTGGAACGAAAGGATTAACATGCAATATATAAGTTAAAATACCAGTAACAAAATTTTTGAAACATGGAATTCGTTTCCAGACACATGTAACTGTTTGAAAAAGCTGGCTCGTGCTATTTTAACCATATTTCCATCTACCTATGTCTGCGAGTCATTATTTTCGGAGATGAATAACAGTAAGACTCGCCTAGAAACCTTTTGACTGATGACTCCAGTTCTGCCATGCATTCTCCTAAAACTTACATCTTACAACCAGTGTTCCCTCTAATTTTTTGTCCAAAGTCGAGTGTGAGCAAAAAAAATTAAACTAAAAATAAATTGCAAATTTTTTTTTATCCTTTTATTTATTCAAACCGTAATATCAAATAGCAAGTAATAGTTTTGAATATTTCCAATGAAAATTTATTATTTTGTTGTCTCCTTACTTTCGTACTAACTAATTGTTTTTAAACTCGGTTTTTATTATTTTCCCATTTGATAAATGTAATTTTATTCTCATTAGATCACCTAGGTATTCATATTACTGTCTGTTGCGATATTTTTTTTAATGGAATTCATGATTGAAAATATTGTAAAGAATAGCAAGATTAGAAAATTATGAATGGGTTAGTAACAAAGTTAACGTATCGACGAATCTTTTGAACAATCCAAGTTTACTCTTCTTCAGTATTGTATATTTCTTTTCAGAATATTCATCTCATATTTTATCAATGTCAATACTTTGATATATTTATCATAATTATAGAATATTTTTCGGAAAGAAGATTCATTATATTCGGTTTTCCAAATTTTTTTTATGAATTTTTAATAATCTCATTATGAAGTGCATCCCATTGTTTTTGATCGTCATCGGGAAATCAGACACGTTGGACAAATTGCATTATATATATATATATATATATATATATATATATATATATATATATATATATATATATATATATATAATGCAATTTGTCCAACGTGTCTGATTTCCCGATGACGATCAAAAACAATGGGATGCACTTCATAATGAGATTATTAAAAATTCATAAAAAAAATTTGGAAAACCGAATATAATGAATCTTCTTTCCGAAAAATATTCTATAATTATGATAAATATATCAAAGTATTGACATTGATAAAATATGAGATGAATATTCTGAAAAGAAATATACAATACTGAAGAAGAGTAAACTTGGATTGTTCAAAAGATTCGTCGATACGTTAACTTTGTTACTAACCCATTCATAATTTTCTAATCTTGCTATTCTTTACAATATTTTCAATCATGAATTCCATTAAAAAAAATATCGCAACAGACAGTAATATGAATACCTAGGTGATCTAATGAGAATAAAATTACATTTATCAAATGGGAAAATAATAAAAACCGAGTTTAAAAACAATTAGTTAGTACGAAAGTAAGGAGACAACAAAATAATAAATTTTCATTGGAAATATTCAAAACTATTACTTGCTATTTGATATTACGGTTTGAATAAATAAAAGGATAAAAAAAAATTTGCAATTTATTTTTAGTTTAATTTTTTTTGCTCACACTCGACTTTGGACAAAAAATTAGAGGGAACACTGGTTGTAAGATGTAAGTTTTAGGAGAATGCATGGCAGAACTGGAGTCATCAGTCAAAAGGTTTCTAGGCGAGTCTTACTGTTATTCATCTCCGAAAATAATGACTCGCAGACATAGGTAGATGGAAATATGGTTAAAATAGCACGAGCCAGCTTTTTCAAACAGTTACATGTGTCTGGAAACGAATTCCATGTTTCAAAAATTTTGTTACTGGTATTTTAACTTATATATTGCATGTTAATCCTTTCGTTCCAATTAATTCCAACTCTTTCCTTGTTTCAATAAATGTTTGAATCCTAATTGAACTAGACTGGAAATCATCAGCTGCATTTCAAATTCTTCAATTTCCAACCAATCGAATTGGGACAAATACAGTTTATAAATTGAAGTCACATTAGGGACATAATAAACTTGAGTGTTTCCGATAATTCTTTGAACTGAGAAAATCTCGCTGAAAATTCCTTGACTAAAGAATCAATTACAGAAATAAATTCTTCAGTAACTTTTTCTTCGTCTGGTTTCTCATGTACATCTAAATTTAAAAAAAAAATATTCTAAATCTATCGTATTTTTTTTCAGGTTTGGGAAATATTTGTAGTTTTTGTTACAATATCGTTTCTGGAAACGCAGTTTAGCGTCAAATACGTGATTGAGATCTGTCATTACGATAATAGTTTTATTTGTGCCTTGAAGCTTTACGTTCAATTCATTGAAATGTTGGAATATGTCTGTAGAAAACATTAATTTTGAAAGCCATTTAACAACCAACAACTGTGGGTATTGTCCAATTTTTCCCTCATTTTGCAGAAACAGTCAGATTTCTTACGCATCCGTAGCGTAGGATCACTCGCGTTTGTTCGTAATATAATATTTCATAGTGAACATTATTTTGAACTAAAAAGTAAACAGTTTTGATCGGTGGCGTGCCTAAAATAGTCTGTCGCGTGCCATCAATTGCACGCGTGCCATTGATTCGCCATCCCTGATCTAGTCCTACACATAGTTTTCTTTTTTTTCAACACCGATCATATTTTTTCGTATAATAAATAACAATTCAAAGCTAATATAATGAATAAATACGTGTATTTGCATGCATTTTGATTGAATTTCCAATGTTATTTGGCTGTTTACTGTTTAAAGTCATGCCCCCGAAATGTACTCCAATTTGCCAGCCGTGTGCCTTTTATTTCTATAGGCAAGTTACAAACTTTATCAAGTGGCTTCAAAATTGTTCATATTTAATCGAAAACCAGCGAGAAATTGCTTCTCCTGAAGATGCTATCAAAATGCATTCTATAGTACATCCCCAATTATCCGCACCGTTTTTATGAGAATGTTGCGTTACGCGTGGATTGCATCCAAGTTATCGGAAGAAAGAGACATTTTGAGAATGTGAACGAGGTTTGTTCTTCCATAGAAACTCTGGCAATTCCTTGCGCATGCAGGAAAAATGCATTCATTCGATGTAGTAGATGCCGTTGTAATTTATGTTTTTGTGTTTGTATGGCGAATATCACACTGCAACTTGTAATGTCGTAAGCACATCCAAAGAATAATTTACTCTATTACTTAGTATTATTAAATGGAGTTATTAATTGTCAAACCTTTATTAACGTTGATTGACTTCTGCTTTCCAAGCTTGATGCCCTTTATCCCATCGAACCCGTTGGTGCAGGTCAAAGTACCATTTTTTATTGATAAAATTCAGTAAACAGCCAAATAACATTGGAAATTCAATCAAAATGCATGCAAATACTCGTATTTATGCATTATATTACCTTTGAAATGTTATTTATAAGAAAAAATATGGCCGGTGTTGACGAACGATGTGTAGGACTATAGTCCATTTTTTTAAGAATGCAGTAACTAGATACCTGATTTACACTATGACAAATGTTCAATCTAGTTACAAAATTTGGCGCTAAATTAAAATATAGTTACTTGAATATAAAATTGGTAATTTATTAATAGTTTCATAGAAAATCTATTAAATACACCAAATGGCAACAATAGTAATAAAATACAAACAAATAAATGGAGAAAAACGCACGAAATCTAAAGATACAAAGAGATCAAATGACAATTGTGAATTGACACGGCAGCCATTGACAACTAACAGCTGAACATACATTGGCGTACGAAAAAAATATACTTGGGTTTAATTAATTTTTGTATATCAAAATTTCAAATTGAATATTAAATTATATATAAAACATAATTCTATAATATAGAACTTATTATCCGTAGTATAATTTAATGTTCTATTATATTTAGAAATAATTCGTAGTATTGTATTCATTTAATTACATATCACAAAATTCTACGCCAGTGACTGCAAATGTATGTGAAAAGAGAGAGATGGAGAAGTAAAATCGTCCGTGTGAACTTCTCCTCGATTTAAGCCAATCAGAGAACAAGGTCAAATTAGCCCTATCCCGGTACTGCATTCTTAAAAAAAATTAACTATAGATCCACCGATCCACCAATTACGAAGATTGGACTTAACCACTCGGCCACCGCCATCTTATTTATACACGTTGGCGTAACGCAAATGTATATATTCGACGCGGAAAATTTCGAAGAGATAAAATTGCAATTTTCTCGAAAATGCCGAAATAGTACGCCTTACTACTTGCACATTATGTCGTCCTAATGGACTACTAAAAGTGGCCAAAGTTTGAAGAAAATCCGTGATCCAGACGTGCGAAGTTCCCCTTGTAAGCTATAACTTTATAATAAAGCTGTAACAGTAGTTATATCCATTGATAAATTTAAGGTCTTTTACTATAGAGATTCCAAATTACGTTAGGAATTTGTAATGGATATTTTACGATGGGTATGTTTCTATAATCCATCCATGTAGTTAGTAGTAAATCCCGTAATGTTTTTTTTTATAGTGTTTGTTTCGATTTAGAAATTTCTTAATGAATGTTTTATGACCAGGTTACAGAAACAACACCCCACAAATGATTATTCATACCTGGAAGGAGATATAAATACTATCAACCCAAACAAAGTGGAGACACCAAGACAAAGTTCACTCCGAGACACCAGTTCTAAATAAGATCCCAATATTAAAGTTTTTATCACAGACTTCTGGTTCAAGTGGTTGTAGTAAGTTTGTAAGTTAGACTGGCCTGTTTAGCAATTACGGGAACGATGATAAACGCCCCAACTGCGGCTCTGGAGGTGATCCTAGGCCTTCCTCCCCGGATATCTTTATCATGGGCGAGGCAAGGATGGGAGCTTTCAGATGCATATGCAATGGCACATGGGAATCTCTGGCGAGGTCAGGACACACCATGATAATGAATGTCATATCAGAACCGAACCTCAATATAGAGGGGGATTCGATGCCCAAAAGACTGTCATTCGATCTACCCTTCGAAACACATCTACGATGGACAGAAGGCAATCAAATAATCACTTGCCGAGGAGGACTGGACTGGTATACAGACGGCTCCAAGAAGGACAGTGGTACTGGTGCAGGAATCTATGGACTGTCCCTGGGGTGCAGCTTATCTGTACCCCTGGGGACACATGCCACAGCATTCCAAGCAGAAATACACGCTATCATGGCCTGTGCCCGTGAAAATTTGAGAATGGACTACAAAAGTAGAAACATCCGCATTTTTACGGACAGTCAGGCTGCGATTGACGCTCTAGCGTGTCACGAAATCAAATCCAAGACAGTTTGGAACTGTCTTCAAGAAATAAAAGCCCTGGCAAAGCATAAGAAGGTCACACTCGCTTGGGTGCCTAGCCACACAGGACTGGTGGCTAACGAAATGGCGGATAAGCTAGCAAAAGATGGAGCCTGCAAGGCAAACATCATTGCTGAAAGCGGACCCTACATTACAAAGACCACGACCCGAAATAAAATCTGTAAAGGGGTAGCAACTAAGCACCGTCTACAGTGGGTAAATTTGAATGATCTGACACACAGCAAACGAATGGTAGCTAAACCATCGGAAACTCTAACTGCTGAAATCCTGCAACTGCCAAGGAAGCAGATCGCAATTGTGGTAGGCCTACTTACAGGACACTGCCCTCTACGAGAACACCTGCATAAAATGAGTATCTGGAAAGATGAACCTTTATGCAGGTTATGCTATGAGAAGGACGAAACCGCCGACCATATAATCTTCCACTGTGAAGCAATTGCACGTAGGAGACACAAGCTTGTATTACAGCTGAGAGAGTCCCCGTGAAAAACATGGCACATAGAATCCTGGACCAAATAGAGGGACTGGATTTATTTGCATGAACAAAACAATGTGGGGGAATACAATAGGCCAATGGGCCGCAGTGTTTTAACGGCTACCCCCCTGGACCCACATTGGTTAGAGAGAGAAAAAAAAGTTTGTAGTAAGCAGTTTTAACTATTATAATATGTATATATATTTTTGTTTAATATGTGCATATTTTTTTTTAGTTCTCAATCCCTAAAATGAATATTTTTGAAGACGTGAGCTAGAATCGCAAAGCTAGTGTATGGAAACATTTTCTATTTAACAAAACACAAGAATTTGTTCATCAATCCCGAAGGCTTCGGGTTCAAGTACAAAAAGTTTGATAAGCCACATGAGGCCAAAACATCAAATTGACCTATCAACAAGTTCTAAATTTGATAACGAGGACGAGCAAAAATTTAAGTCTCGAAAAATTGATAACTATTTCACCAAAAAATGTAGAATCTGTTGAAGAAGTTATAGCAAAATTTGTTGCTGTAGATGGCATGGACATTTAATCAGCTTGCCAATAGTTCATTGATAAGACAAGCTTTTAAAGCATCTAGTGTGATCCTTCCTAGTAGTCCTAGTCAAACAAAAAATTTATTTATTAAACATTTTCAAACTGTGCAGAGCAAAATCATTAAAATAATCAGAGAAATCCAAGAGGACAATGGTCGGTTTTCAATTAGTTTTGATGAAAGCACATCAACATGGACCATAGATTTATCAACCTGAATATACACGGGCTCCCAATTAGAGATGAGCTTGGGATCCAATCAACCCATCCCATCGTCCCATGTGATGGGATGGGACGACAAATTTATATGGGACGAAATGGGACAAGTTTTGATAATCTAGTAAATCTAGTTCGTGCATAATTAATTGCTCATCGTGCCAATACGCACAATTCCCATAATATATCCAGTCCAGGAGATTTCTGTGATAACGAAGTAGTTCCGTCTTACGATCCGTTTGCGACGAAAAAGGATTACTCACTGTCAGCTAAAGTAATTACGGTAAAATTAAATTTGAACGAATTATCGTTAAGAAAGTCTGAACCGAAAAGAAAGTCTGCTTTATGGGAAAAATGGGATGAATGGGATGGGCCAGGCGACCGGGATGGTATGGTATGCAAATTTTAGGTTTGTGGGATGGGACAGTGGGACGAAAATGTGATGGGATGGGACAGTGAAAGGGATCCGTCTCATGGGATGGGATCTGGAACGAGACACTCGTCCCATGCACATCTCTACTTCCAATCTCTTGGTCTAATTAGAGTTATGGGAAGCGTAAATGAGAAGCAGAAAGAGTAATTCAGATTGTAAAAGAAAGGCTCAGCGAATATGATATTTCATGATGATGTGGTAGCTTCAATCACTGATGGTGCAAGCATAATGATCAAGTATGGCCGCTATACTAGTTGCATATTGTTTGCATCGCAGAATCACATGGCTATTCATTTGGTAGTCTGTGATGTTGTGTATAAGTGCTCAGAAATTAGACCATAAGAACAGACTGGCCAAGAAAATGAACAAATTGAATAATGTGACTCTCACTATGAAGATGAAAATGATGATTCTGTTGAAGAACCCACCGAGTACAAAGGCAACTAAACTAAACAATATTTATCCTGAGCTTCAGAAAATTGTTGTAAGTCAGAGAAATTGTCAAAATGTTCAGAAAATCCCCTGTTCGTAATGATACAAATTTGCAACCACACTGACTTGCTGCAACCTCACTTTGACTGCTTTTCTTGGTTGGAAACCTTTGGTAAAGAGAAGAATATTTTGCAGGACTGTAAAACCCGATGAAATTCTCTTTTAAAAATGCCGCGTTTTTTGAGATTAGGAAAGTAGTTGAAATTGCAATGCTTCAACAAGATCATCACTTTGATCTCAATCAGCAGGAATTAGATTAAAGAATTATGTGATGCGCTCCCCTTGAAGTCGCAGTGCAATATTTGTGTAAAGAAGATGCCGATCTTGTTCACTCTGAAAAGTATTAGCATTTACAGTGAATAAGCTGAGAAATCTAAACACTCCGATCGCGAATGTTCTAATTGAAAACTTTGAAAATCGATTGAAAGAGCGTCGTAACCCAGAGCTAACTCATCTCCTAAAAATATTGTTTGATTGAAGAATGATTGAAGTTTGATTGAATTATTGAAGATCCTGATTTCCTCAATGGATCATATGATACGTTTGGTTGTAACATTTTTAAACACAAAATATTTGATCTTGCTAGAATCTCAATACAACGATTATTTAACGTAAATGATAATGGTTCAGAGTCTCAACCAGAAGCAGCAGTTGAAGTGGGAGTTGAAGATGCAATTGAAGATAGATGATACCACTTGTACTAAACAAATGTCCACATCTGATGAGCTTAGTATGTTTTTGCAGGAGAATGATAATAAACGAAATCATGAAAAATCAAAATCTGCTTCATATATCACAAAAAAATAAATTGAGCTATTTCGGGCAACCAAAAGCCTACCTGAAATGCTAGATAACTTTTCAGGTCTTTAATAACAATTCGACCAACTTCGGTGAAAGCAGCACGAGCATTTTCTATAATGGGTCTATTTACTAATAAACTCAGAAGCCGACTCAATGATGATACGTTAAGTGCAATGATGGTTGTAAGCCAGTTTTATAAAAAATGAGATATTTGTGCCACTTTTATTTATGTTATACATATATGTATATGGTTATTAACGTTAAATTTATTTATTATTTTTTATATTCCAAATAAATTAAATGTTTTATTATTTTTTAAACGATTTATTATTTTTGTTCTTTGCTATTGACATAACAATAGACAATAGAAAAAACCCGGGTTTCGAGTTTCTAAAAATCGAAAACCCTGCTTGTACATCAGTTAACCTAACAAATCGCCAGTGCAGCGCTCAGTACGGTGCCTTCGAACTTTAGTTTATCTAACTGCAAAACGAACCCAGATCCCATTCTAAAACTTTACAAGTGACATTTATATACTACAAGTTACATTTGTAGATAAAAATATGAAAAAAAAATCGAAGTTAAGTGAAAATTGATTTGAAATTAATTTAATTTTCTCAAAAAAACATTACATCCTTTTTCCTCCGTCGTTTTGGATAATAGCAGCAATAGCTTTCAAAAATCTTTTCCTCAAATTTCGTCCAAAATTAAAAAAAATATATTCAAAAAAACATTTTTTAATTAATAAATGAATTTTTACGAAGACTCGCTTTTAGAAGCATCGCTTTTACTATCGAATAAATGATATAAAGATCTAAAGCAAAGTTTGTATTTCACTCGCGGATAAAAATAAGGTAACGTAAGGTTTAAATACGCGAGCATTAACTTTATCGGCTCGTATAGTATAATAAAAAACTATTATTCGTTTAAAATTGTAATTTGATTAACACATTGCATTCGGGAAGGTATAATTAATTGTCTGTCATTTATGAACAGTATTTTTTGTAAATTGACTTTTGTCAATTTGTAAGTTGCAACGATTTGTATTAACACTGTGACACAATGACCGATACATATGTACCATCACCCGGACAATTGTTAACGGTCGATGGTACAGCATGTGTACCATGATCGGACCAATCGTTAGCTGATGCCGATGGTACATTTGTATCATACTCCCGCCGATTGTTCCCGATCGCTGATACAAACGGTGTACGTTTTCTTCAGCCGTTATTGATCGATATCATTTCATATTTTTTATTGAAATACAGTCGCAAAGAGTCCCAAACCTTTTTTAACGAAATAACATGTTTGACATAACATAACATGTTTGAACATAACATGTTTAACAAAGTTTGCTAACGTAATACGTAACGCAGCCTTTAAGTATTACGTTAGCAAACTTTCAATGATTTTAGACTCGCACCTCATCTGTATAAGCAAAAATATGAAAATTGTGAAATCCCTCCTTCCCCAAACAATAAGACGTAATAATATTTTGAAAACATTGCCATAACTTTATCTTACGATCTTAAGATTTATAATATACTACACCGTTCCCCTTGTCGGCAAAAAAAAAAACTTAAACGCCCCCACCCCTAAGCCTGCTTAAGTAATACTTGAACGCTTTCATATAAACCATCATCAATAATAAAATATTATTATGTAATTGATTGTGGAGTTAGTTGTTAAAAGTTTATTTCAATATTAAAGACGAAAACATAAATTGTTATCTGTTAAGATAAGTTGGTGAAACATATGTTGTATTTATACAATAAATTTGAAACTTAAAAACAATTTATGTTTTTATATTTAATATATTATTATGTGTTTTTAGTTAAAATTAATTAATTAGTTTTGTTCCTTTTTTTTAATTACTATGATTTTGGTTTTTAGATTGAAATACCGATCTTTTATATTCTTATTATACCGATCAGTATTCCGGTTCGACAGAATTACTCTGTCATTCACAGTAGTGTTAACAATTAAATATTTTGACTTTTGCCACTTAGCGTTAGCCGGCTTTGTCCGCTGAGAGACCGATCTTTATATAATTGTTTTAATTTTTCAATCCATATTTCGATTTTTAAAACCCTCAGTTTCCCGTTTTCCTTTGAAAGGGACGAAATATGGAATATGCATGTTTTTTTTTAATTCACTGTTTACACTGTTATAATAACATAGTAAAAAATATAAATATAAATACTGTTTACTGTTTTAAAATAGTGAATAAATTTGAGCTGTTTAAACGTCGCCATTTTCCCGCGATCAGTTGATGACGTCAAATAATATATATTAACAATTTTCTAACAAAATAGATACAGAGTATCATAATAAGCTTGACAGACCGCGAAAACCATTACATGTGATTAGTTTTAGCAATAACATATAGGTGTAGGTTTGCAATTTCCTTTAACATATGTTCGTTTTACAAAAATCAAAAATTATAGCTTATGTTTACGTCTCATCATATTTAGGATTAAATACAACTTAATAAAACTTGTTTCCATATTAAGTTACGGCACAGTGGGCTTTAACCAATGGTGTTGCGTTTTACAAATTCGAATTTCCCTCGCTTAATTTGCACTTTTATTTATTACTTTTAAGTAATTTAAAAGATATTAATTAATAAAATAATGGTTTGTTCAAATTTCCGGCCAATAAAGATTCGGAATAAAAATATTTGAACCAAATTTAAATCACATGCATATTTCCTATTTGACAATCGCACATTGGTCTGAAATCCCAAAAAGCTGGCCAAAATTCAAAAAATAAAGATTATATTTTCTTAATTTTTAATACTTTAATAGATAAAGTAGGGTCCTGTGCTTTCGATATGAGGGTTAAAAAGGCTTATGTGGGTGTACCTAAGTCTGGATATATATTCAAAATGGGGTAATTTTCGCGCGTCATTATTTGTTCGAGTCTTCCTAAAACAGTGCCGAGTGAAATAATTTATATTTTACCTTAGAATTGATCGTTTTCAACCCAGAAAAATGGATTCTTCTTATGAAGGTATGTAGAATTTAACTGTGTTTTCAAATTTCTTTTATTTTATTAACATCTGTAAAAAAAAATTGTTAAAGTTTCATAAAATTGTGAAGAATTTTTTCTCCCATTCTCTCAATTTCTTTCATGTAGAACAAAAGTTAAAGAAGCTGCGCTCTACGGCTATGTAATTAACGGGACAGTGTTTTTAATAGGTTTTTCTATAATATTGCAAGAAACTAGCTTGCCCTTTTTTTGCACTTATCAATTTATCAATTTTTGTAAAAGTTTTTATGAATTTGAAGATGGCGGAGGAGCCGGCTGAACTGAATAATAGAACTTTATTCGTTTATTTTTCTCTTTTCGACACTCTTTCTTCATTTTTATCTGAAGGGATTTTCAATACAATTGCTTGCACAGGCAATCAATTGAAAAAATCAATTTAAAAAATACAAAATAATATTATATTTAAATTTTTTTCAGAAAATAACTATTGCGTGGTAATTAAGGGCGGAATAGCAATTTTATTTCACAGGAATAGGATTATTGAGTCTTCATTGCTTCCAATCGGGCAATTATCAGAAGAAGCACAAGAATCGTGCAATAAATATATAAAAAAAATTCGAAAAATTTTTACACGAAAAAGTAGTCGTCAAAAAAATATGGAAGACATTTTTAATAGGCTCTTGATTCCTTCAGATCCTAAAATTACAAGTTTACGAAAACTTCCGCAAAAGAAAATGAAGTCGTTTTTTCCGGAAGCTATTGAATTATTTGCATGATTATCACCATTCATTTACATGCATGGTGATGATTAATAATTTTAACTTTTGATGTAGATGTAAATGTCTCTATATTGTAGTACAACAGCATAAGTGTCAACAGCATAATTTTTAAATTTATTTGCATCAATTTCAAAACCACTGGAAATAACTTGTAATATTTCATGGAAACGTTTTATTATATCTATTATATTATCTTAATTTTACATGCAATTTTAATAAATGCTATTTTCAATTTATTCTCTTTTTTATTGAAACCTCAAAGAACCAAATTCCTTGAAACAGTAAGTTTTTCTAGATAAAGTCAACGATCAGTTAATCAGTTGATCATTTTTCAATTCAGTTTCTAGATCAGCGACTTCTAAAACCCCGAAATCTCAAGTGTCAACAAAATTGAACGCATTTTTCGAAAAATTATCCGCTAGATTGCATCCGCCATTTTGAATTTCGAAATGTTGAATTCATTTCCATGATCAGCGACCTCAAAAACGTGAGGAGACCAAAAAATATTTGAACAATTCCTTCATATTTTAGCCAACTTTTTGGGATTTCAGACCACTGTGCTGTTTGGTTTCTGAGGTTTTGTTTGATAAATTCTCGATTTAAAAGGCTTCGATATTTTGCTTAAAACTATTTTTGATTTTGTGGAAAATTTAGAGTTTTTTCTCAATATTCAGGAAAACTGTTACTTGGGCTTTGGACCAGGCCAAGGGAGAACTGAAAAAGTTTGGAGGTTTTCCTTGATTTTCGGAAAATTCTTTACTTCCAGTTCGGACCACACCATGACAAATAAAAATCATTGTAACAAATAAGTCATTGTAAATTTTTCATATTCGATTTTTTTTTCGAGGGTCAAATTTTGTTTTCTGTTCCACTGGTCAGGATCCAAATCTGAAGTTGAAGTTTTGTAAAAGTTTTGTAAAATTTGAAGTTTTCCCTTGATTTTGAAACAAACTATGAAAACCGAAAAATTTAATGGAAAATTTAGAGAATTTAATTTTATCAAACCTTGGGAATCGGCGTCGTATTCTACAGACTTAGAGCGTTAACTACAAATCTGGAGGGCGCGGGTTCAATCCCGGGAGAGAGCATCGACTGCATTTGTACACTGTAATTCATTAACGCCAATTTATATAATACCTAGGTATCTGGGCCTAAAAAGAGAAAAAATGTGGGCAAAATATAATAGGCCATCTGGCCGCACTGTTTGAAGGGTGATTAATAACCCGGTATCCACATTGGACAAAAAACCTTGGGAAATTGAAAAAGTTGCTGGAAAATATTTAGTTTCCTTTGATTTTCGGAAAAAATGCTACTTGGATTTTGGACCAGCCGATGGTGAAGTGCAAAAATTGTCGAAAAATTCTTAATTAAAGTTAGATTCTTAAAAACACATTGAGAAGGATATTTTGAAAAACTACAATTACGATTTTGAACCTGTCGTGGAACTGAAAAATTTTCCGAAAAATTTCGTTTTTCCCCAGGCAGCGTTTCGACAAGAAATCGCGAAAATAGTTTTGAGAACTGTTGACAGTCGGATTTTAGATTTGGATCCTGACCAGTGGAACAGAAAACAAAATTTGAACCTCGAAAAAAAAATCGAATATGAAAAATTTGCTATACGCTCTTTGAAAATCTTTCCATCAAACAATTCCTATTGTCTTTCGAAAATTGTTTTCTTTGTTTCATAATTATATACAAACTTTTTTTTTATGAATTCTTAAAAAAGGACCCAGCCCCTGTTGATGTTCACCTATGTAATCGCATGGCTTGTATAGTATTAATAAAAACACTGCATGTGGAAGGTCTCATTTTTCAAATCGATGAACTCTACCGATTTCATTAAATCGCCTTTAGCATATTGAAGAAGCTTTTGTTGTTTGCACTCTACGAATTCGTGCTATCAATTAAAGCCTCAAGAAACTTTCGACCTCGTAAAACGCAAGATGTTCGAACAAAAGTTTTAAAGTTTTGTAAAAGTTGTTCGATACTTAATCATCAGTCAAACAGATTTATTATATAAAGCGCCCGCAAATAATGTGTTATCACCATATTAAAATAAATAAACAATAAAATCAATAGCATAAAAAAAAAAGAATATAAAGTAATGATGCAATTCGTTAATAAAACAATATTTAACTCCGTTATTGGCATGACGTCTGTCGTACGCCAGCGATTTTATTTTATAAACTAACATAACTTTTGAAAACGAAAGAGTGGGATATTGCTCTCTTACATACCTTCCTAATTCTTCCCCAAGATGCGATAAAAATTGAACATCATACAAATCTGATACGCTGAACAGCAATAAATAGGGTAGTGTCCACTAAGAATAAATCGAATGAATGACAGTTTCTAATGATTAATCATTCCTTATAAATCACCAAAAAAAGAATTTAATAAAAAAAAATAAAGATTATTGATACTTTTACAATATAAAATCCCAACATTAGCATTCTGTCATGTGACAGTGAACACCAATCAGAAAGCGTTACTTCACGTCATGCGAAACACCATTGGTGTTGTTGACATTTTCGTAGAGCAGAGTAGCAGAGGAGTTAGAAATTTAATTGTCATCATTTTTCTTGTTGAATTGATACAATTGTTCTTAATTACATCTTGAGAAACAAGTACAGTTCTCTATGGAATCAGGATTCGGATCAGCAAACGGTAATAATTTGCCCAAAATCGATGTCGTTATGCTTGGCAAATTTTTGGCGCCGAACAATGAGTTTTGCTCATCACAATTCAACAATGTTAAAACCTTGAAGTAAGTACAGACAAGTATAAAATGTATATTATTAGCTTAAATAGAATTATTTCACTTCTGTAGATAACAACCATTTATTTTTGTGGTTTGTTAGTTTTGTATGGCTGACACAAATTATGTTAAAAATAAATAATTATGAATATTAAATGTGCCATTCAATCTTGAAAATGTTTAAAATATGATCAAGTAGCTTAATAAACTTTTGGAAAAATAATGTATATCCATTAATATATCAGAGTGTAAAACTCTAATATTTTTCAAATTAAAAACAATCTAAAGGTTTAACTTGCTTTTTTTTAAACAATCTTCCAAATTAACTAAACCACAAGCTATGATAGTAATGATGTCGTCAGTATTTTTCTTCTTCTTCTTGTGGTGCCATACGCTGTCTAGCGCGTTGGCGTTCATGTGTTCGTTGGGTAATGTTAAGTGTGCCATCTTCGGCTCTTATAAATATCGTTGCGGCATCTGCGATATTGCACCAGTCCGAATATTGCGGAGTCATGAGTGTTGCCTTCGTCCCGGTCCTTTTTTACCTTCGATTTTGCCCATACGTATAGTTTTCAGCAGTCTGTATCTGGGACCTCGCAGCATATGCCCCAAGTACGATGTTTTTCTTTGCTTACTCGTTTGATACGTGGTCTACCCAGGTAATCCTGAGTAGTCTTCTCAGAATCCACAATTCTATAGCTTCGATTCTATTAAAGGATTTGGCTTTTAATGACCAAGTTTCGTTCCGTATAGCAATTTTAGCCATATGTAACATTTAACCACTCGTAGGCGGAGACTTAGGGGTACCTCCTGTCGTAGGAGGTAGGTATGGAATTTAGCAAATTTTTTTCGGGTATAAGCCACACGAATTTTAACCTCTTCGTCGTTATCCCATTTATCGTTCAACATAGTGCCCAGATATTTAAACTTGTTTACTCTCTCAATTTGTTTATTATCGATGTGGAGTTGTACATTGTTATGAGGAAGTCGACCTACTATCATCAGTTTGGTTAACCAGTATTTTTAGAAATTTTAGATTAACACATGCATGTGCTTTAAGCAAATAAAATTGTTGTGTAACTCTCTCTACATATATTCTTAAGATGGCTATCTGTTTTGTTAGCTTCGTTTCACTTTTAGTCATTTTCACTCCTATTCCAACTTCCCCACTTGAGAGCTCAACTAACACCTGACTTTTGCAGAGATTTTTTAACGTGTTTAAATCTTCTACTTTTTTCGTATTTTTTCATTGTTTGGAACGTATATAAACAACTTGCTTTGCTTTTTTATACTTGTGATTTTACACTGGGACACTACACAGGACTTGTAATATGAGAAATTCAGGTTTTATTAAAGAAAACAAAATTATAGTAAGTACTGCCTTACACGAAACAAAATCAAAACACCATTGTTTTGATTTGTTTCGCATGAAGTGACGTACTTCAAGACGCCATGACAGTACTGAGCGTTTTCGAGGTAACTTTGAAATTTTCGAGGTAAAATTGGTTTTTTAAAATGCAAAATACTTAATCGATATGACGGATTTTTCAAAATAAAATACTTTTTTGTATTAACCCATCTTTGACCAACGGTGCGTATACGACCATCTCAAAATGCACCATTAATTAATAACTTTTTATTGAATAATTAAATTTGTTGTTGGTGCTTCTAAGAGTAAACACAATAAACTTAATTTACATGTAAATTAAATAAATTTTTCCCATTAGTTACTATTGCAAATATAGGTAGCAGTGCCATTGGAAGTGCGCAAAGATAATGTTGGACATTTAATTATTGTGCATGAAACGAAAAAGCGGCTAAGATGTAAAGTGTGCCAATCAAACACAATTTATATGTGCAAAAAATGTAATGTGCATCTTCACTCAGAATGTTTCAACAAATGAATGTTTCTACATACCCCTATTCGCCAACGGTGCGTATACGAACCACTCAAATTTTTAAAAAAATTTTTTTTTATTAAAACTTTCTTGATGAACCATAATGCGTTTTATTTAAAAGAAATCTAAGATATCTATTTCTATGCTTGGCCAAAGATGGGTTAAGTGTGTTTTAAGGAAATAAATTATTAACCAAATTTTTCAATTTTAGTTAACTAGCCTATTCTGATTAGAGTCTCTCACAATCAGAGGCAACATGAATAGCTATAAAAATTGTAATTTTAAACGCCAATTTTGCAAAAAAATGTTTTAAAAGTTAAGTTTTAGTAATCAAAATGTGGATTGAAAAATCTAAATGAATTTAAAAATAGGTTTATCTCATAAAAAAGATTTATTTTTGAACCCAGACAACGAAAAAGATGATCGATATTACCATATATATTTAAATTTTGTCATTATTAAGTTTTCTCTCAGTTTTTGTAAAATAAACATGTAAAGTAAATATATATATATATATTAGGGGGTATGGGAGGATTGATTTTGTTAGTTATTATTGGTGGAAGAATATTAATTTGACGTATTTTTCCTATTCCTACTTAGTGTTAATTATCCGATTCAAATAAAAAGTAGTAATTTTAATTATTCATTTGCTAACAATCTCTTTGCTGACTTACCACAGACGTCACACCATTAACGATCTTACGAAAAGTCGAGCCAGTAACCGAGTGCAAAGAAAAGACGTCTAAAAAACTTTAATATCCAATATGTTTATTCTTTATATATTCCAAAATATGTTATTATAATTAACATAAATATAATTATGTGTTATATACGTCCCACAGACGCCACGCCATTAACGGTCTTACGAAAAGTCGAGTGAAAAATCATCTCAATAAACTTTAAACACCATTAACGATCTTACGAAAAGTCGAGCCAGTAACCGAGTGCAAAGAAAAGACGTCTAAAAAACTTTAATATCCAATATGTTTGTTCTTTATATTTTCCAAAATATGTTATTATAATTAACATAAATATAATTATGTAATATTATTAGACAACAATATAGTCTATATAAACTTTCGCAATATAAATTATTAAAAACTTATTTGTTAGTTTTTTTAAGAGAGACATTTAGAGTAGTGGGTTTTGTAAACATTTTTAAGTAACTATATATTTTCTAGTTACTCTATACAACAGCCTACATTGTCGCAATTTTATAGTTACTAACTGTAAATCCTCTTGCAATGCACATTTACATTCTTCATAAGAATATATACAGTATCAAATTTATATAAAAAAAACAATGAATTTTCCACAACAATAACAATAGAAATAAAGATAAATAGAATAGTAGACAATATTTTTATGTAAATGTTCACGAATGTTGCAAAATATTTTAGCGTTTTGTTCTTGTAATTGTGAAAATTACTTATATGATTTACACCAGGTCTGGGCAAATGGCGGTCCGCGGGTCGCCTACGACCCGCGCCGACTTTTTATGCGGCCCGCGAGGCATTTTGAAAATTATTTTAATTAAAAAATAATATCTATGTATAATAATAAAAACAAACAAAAATAACTTTTACAGTCGAAACACAGCCTGAATATATAAATATCTTCAACATTCCCGGAGCTCTATAACAATTACTGAGTCTTTTTTGGACTACCAAAACAAATCTCATGTGAAATTTGTCAGTTATTTTATAGCTTAGTTATTTAAAAGTCCACCTTCGTGGCACTCAACAAAAACCGTAAAAATAACATTGTTTTTAAGATCATGTCTTTCTGATAACTTAAGTAAGTAGCCATCTACAGACGCGTTAGACTTACTTAAGTTATCGGAAAGACATGATCTTAAAAACAATTTTATTTCTATGGTTTTTGTTGAGTGCCACGAAGGTGGACTTGAAGTTATTAAATAACTGACAAATTTCACATGAGATTTGTTTTGGTAGTCCTAAAAAGACTCAGTAATTGTTATAGAGCTCCGAAAGATTGAATATATTTATATATTCAGGCTGTGTTCTGGCTATATTAAGTTTGTATGATTATCTATAACGTAGTATAATTTACCAATTGCAAAAAAAATAAGTTAGTTTTGTGAACCTGTCATAATATTAATTCACTGAGAAAGCAATTACAAATTTATCTATACATAGTACCCACAATGAATGATCTTCATTCCTATTCTAACATAAACAAGTTAAAAAAATCCAAAAAGCGTGCCTATGACATGTTTATTATATTTACCAGCTCTGATGTTTACATTATTATCTGCCTGATACTATTTCATAGACACATAGATGTTACGGTAAAAGTACGTAGTTTGGAAAATGTACACATTTACCGGCATATGTACACATATACCTTCTTGGTTGGAAAAAGTAAGTTCAACTTACATTTACCTACTATTTCCGGCAAATGTGTACATATACCTAATGATGTAGGCAAATGTATAGAGGTTTACGTTAACACACAAAGGCATGAGCGTCAGACAAGATTTTTCAAAACACCTAATATTTACTTTTTTGGGCGTGATTAGCTCTTATAAATAATGAATTTCGAATTACAATAAAAAAATAATATTTATTAAAGAAGTGGATAAAATTAAGGTATTGATAAAATCTTTTTTTAAATAAATTTTGTTTAAAATGTATTAATTGTTTTTATGTATAATAAAATAATATAAATTATTTCAAATACATTTTATCCTTAGTATACAAGTATATTTTATTTCTGTTTATTATTTTTAACTTTTACATATATACGTTTGAAAATGTGTACTTTTACCGGTAAAAGTAGATATATGAATCTGATCTCAAATTTAAACTCACATTTACCTACCAAATTGGTAGATGTATACATATACCGGTAAATGTTTACATTTGCCGATTTTGTAATTTTTCCGTAACATAGACACAACTATTAAAATATAAAAAACTTTAATGCGGCCCGCGGTTTAATTTTCATCCACAATGTGGCCCGAGAGTCAAGAGATTTGCTCACCCCTGGTTTATTGCAATTTTAAATTAAAAAATAAATCGTTATGCTAATAATATTCGTTCCTTCAAAGTTGAATGTAAAAAAAATCATCGTTAACATCGTTAATCGAAACCTAATTTAATTAATGTAGTTTTTAATAGAATAAGATAAATATAGTTTTTACGATTTTTGACTAGATAAATTCAAATAAAGCAACTGAAACTGAAATATGATGTTATTTAGTTTGATTTAAATTTAGAAATTTAGCCATTATTTGACTTACGGTCGCCTACAGAATCTTTTGACCGCTATTGCCTAAATAAAAGTATTAAATATTGCAATTTGAGCATGAAATAACAAGAAATCTTAATTGATATAGCATCCGACGCAATCTCAGCAAATTCCCACTCGTCTCACAAAGATATCGTTTTTACTCCGTAAAAAGCGAAAACGCCATGGAACTGAAGAAAGAAATTTTGACAACAGAAGAAGTCATTCTTCAGCCTTCCTCTCCTGGATATCTTTATCATGGGCGAGGCAAGGATGGGAGCTTTCAGATGCATATGCAATGGCACATGGGAACCTCTGGCGAGGTCAGGACACGCCATGATAACGAATGTCATATCAGAATCGTACCTCAATATAGAGGGGGATTCAATGCCCAAAAGGCTGTCATTCGACATACCCTTCAAAACACTTCTACGATGGACAGAAGGCAATCAAATAACCACTTGCCAAGGAGGACTGGATTGGTATACAGACGGCTCCAAGAAAGACAGTGGTACTGGCGCAGGAGTCTATGGACTGTCCTATGGGGTGCAGCCTATCTGTACCCCTGGGGACACATGCCACAGTATTCCAAGCAGAAATACACGCTATCATGGTCTGTGCCCGAGAAAACTTGAGAATGGACTACAAAAGTAGAAACATCCGCATTTTCACGGACAGTCAGGCTGCGATTAATACTCTGCATGTCACGAAATCAAATCCAAGACAGTTCGGGACTGTCTTCAGGACCTAAAAGCCTTGGCAAAGCATAACAAGGTCACGCTCGCTTGGGTGCCTAGCCACACGGGACTGGTGGGTAATGAAATGGCGGATAAGCTAGCAAAAGATGGAGCCCGCAAGGCAAACATCATAGCTGAAAGCGGACCCTACATTACTAAGACCACGACCCGAAATAAAATCTGTAAATGGGTAGTAACTAAGCACCGTCTACAGTGGGTCAATTTGAATGGTCTGACACACAGCAAACGAATGTTAGTAACTGCTGAAATCCTGCAACTACCAAGGAAGCAAATCGCAATTGTGGTAGGCCTACTTACAGGACACAGCCCACTATGAGAACACTGCATAAAATGGGTATCTGAAAGGGTGAACCTTTATGCAGGTTATGCTATAAGGGGGACGAAACTGCCGCCCATATAATTTTCCACTGCGAAGCAATTGCACGTAGGCGACATAAGCTTGATATTACAGCTGAGAGAGTCCCTGTAAAAAACATGGCACGTAGAATCCTGAACCTGATAGAGGGACTGGATCTATTTGCATGAACGAAACAATGTGGGGAAGTACAATAGGCAATTAAGGGCTAACCCCCCTGGATCCACATTGGTTAGAGGAAAACAAGTTTTAGAACATTTTAGAACCAATCTTTGAAAATTGAAAAAATAATTTTAATTTTGCAAAAGAAAATTTTGAGCTTCCTCCTGATTTCCGGAAAAATTGCTGTTTGGGGTTTCAACCCCTAATATGAAATATGCAAAATATAACATAAATATTATATTGAAATCAGGAGGGACGAGAAGAGCTGACTATCTACAAGAGAGCATGGTAGATTTTGGAATGTGGAGTTTAGGAACCCTTGTGTGTCAGTTTTAGAAAGTAAATTGGTGCATTTCTGCGAATATTGATGGAAATTAGCAAATCGATTTTTTTAATTTATTGTTTGATAATGAATTCTATAGACTTGGTAGAACCAACTAGTTTATATGCTACTATATACTACTACTCCCTACTACATATGGGAACCATAAAATTAAATCGCCAAATCGAATATTGGAAGAAACATTATCTATTTAATTTTACATTTTCGTAAATTATGTCACGTGATAAGTTATTTTTGATTCCAAGAGCTTTACATTTTAACAATAACGACGAATGATTTAAGTATGGGTAAAATAAGCCCACATGTATCATTTTTCAATAATAAAATACATGCTATTTATGCCCCCGGAAAAGAATTGACGATTGATGAGTCGTTAGCTTTGTGGGGAACAAGACTTATCTTTCGGATTATAGAGGAAAGAATAGGATGTGGTCACTCCTTGTTTATGGACAATTTTTACGATAGTACCTCTGACGGAAAAGTTGCTTATTTTCTTAATTCTTTCTTGATTTTTGGAAAAACAGCAGCTAGGAGTTTGGACAGAGCCTTGCAGAGCCGGAAAAAATAGTGTTTCCCCAATTGTCGTTTGGACAAAAGAAATTGGTATAAAAAAGTATTTTGTTGGCAACTAAGTGATTGTGGATTCTGTCGATAGATAGCCCTTGCACCTTCCTTTGTTTCGTTAACGTGTTCAAAGCACCTAAACAATATTTTTTTTTTATTTTTGTGGACTTCTGCCTTCAATTTAGTGAAAAAATTATATGGATTAGTACCTTAGATTTGATTTTTAAGCTGGCGAGGAAATTTATTTGGCGCAACGCATTAGAATCTGCGAGAATGGAACTGGATAGGGATGTGTAGTCACATCCGCCAAATTTCCTTAAGCTGGCGAGGAAATTCATTTGGCGCAACGCATTAGCACCTGCGATAATGGAACTGGGTAGGGATGTTTTGACACATCCGCGATGTAACCCTGACCTTGTGCCTTCAGATTACCATTTATTTCGTTCCATGCAGAACTCCTTAAATGGTAAAATTTTTAATAACGCTGATGATGTCAAATTATATTTAATTCAACTTTTTGGTAGCAAAGATCAGAAATTTTATGAATTTGGAATTAAGACACGCTCAACGATTTTTCGTTCTTATTTAAAATCCGCAATCACTTAGTTGCCAACCTAATAATCGACATATCTTAACGGAACATTGAGAACAAATAGGAAACAAAATCCAACAAACATCGTCTATATTTGAAAATGGGCGGTTCCGTGCCGCAATCCGAGGGAGAATATGTCACAAAAATATCGTCGCGAGGTATTGCTGGACTTTCCATTAAATTCAGAAGAATTTAATGGAGTGGCAATAAAGAAAACAAATCGCCGCGGTAACAAGGTCATAAAATCGAAAATAACTATACAGTATAACAAATACTTGTTGGGGGCTGAATATCATGACCAAATGTTGGCATACTACACATGTGGTAGGAAAACTTTGAGGTGGTATAAAAAACTGGGAATCCACGTTTTTCAAACCATGCTTACTAAATTCTTATTACTATTCAAAGCAAAGACTCTTTTCATTGTGCGGAATGTCTAGATAAGCTGAGTTTGTATCCATGTTTCCGTATTGCGCATTTTTTCTCAAATTTTCTCAAATTTTGGGCACAATCGAAAGGGAGGCAGTGGCGTGTTGTAAATTATTTCAATCAATAGAACTAGAGGTTGCCCCGGGTGCGTTGTCAACACCCGAAGATTGTAAACAAGAACGCGCTAGGCGTGTTCTCAACATTGAATGTGTTACTCATGGGTATTTAAATACCCAGTAAAAAGTAATAGATTAATACTATCTAAATAATAAAAATAGTATAGGTAATTATAGTCTGTAATAAACAGTAAAAAATATTTTGTAACCTTTGTGAACTATTTCGGAAATTTTAGATAAATTTAACGCGATATTTACAATGTTGTCCAATAAAAACTAACGATTGTAAAAGAAAATTCACTGTTAATCAATATTTAAAAATCTCAATATTATACTCAATTAATTAATAGTCAAATTATTATACCTTCACATTAATAACTTTCAACAAAACTAGCGGGAAATAGTCCCGTCCTTCCGGTGCGCTGTTGCGTCCCTTTATACCAACCGTCATCCCTCTTCTTGTGTACGTAAATGATATCGTTTACTTGGAGTTCCAATTCGTATTCGCTGTTCGGCGGGTACGGAGCGATGCATCGAAACCTTTCTCTTACCGTTTGCGTTCCGGTTTTCGTACGATTTCCAGCATCGAGAGAATGCGATTTCCTGTGGTGGTGCACGTTCGGACTGGACGTCGCGCTACTGCTCACTTGCTGCGCTTCACTTCTAAACAATAATGAAATTAGTTCACAAATTGAGGACGCTGAAAATTTTTATTTAAAATTGATCACACCTTTGCAGTTTTAACTTATACCTGGAATGCAAAAGCACATATGTTCATTTTGCGGACAGATTTACGAACGAGCGCAAACAAGCACGAACGAATGGTAAAGTAGCAGTCTGGAAAGCACGTATGCAGAATTGAAATGTCTTTTAAGAAACGAAAGCTAGCTGGTGAATGTTAAGAAAAAAATGTTGGTTGCTTTTCAAAAGAGGTGAATAGAGGAATGAAAAGTTTGAATAGGAAGCAAATGGAGATTATTTATTATTGGTTCATGTATAGCCAGGTGGGTTCTTTTAACTAGCATATAATTTACATAGTAAGGAAATTCTGGCTGGCTGCTAATGGATTCTGTAGTGTTTGGAAGAGTGAATGCTAGTAAAACTTCAGAGCAAAAATGGTTATATGAAAGGTTTACGTGCGTAGTATTTTAATGTATCGTTCAGAAGTGTGAGGTCTGAAAGAGGAAGAACAGATATAGGGAATGCAAGTACAAATGCTGAAAAGGGCGTTGCGACTGCAAAAACGACGCCGTAGTACATAATGTTGCAAGAAACAAACGCCGTTGACATATAAGGAGAAAGAATGGCAGATGAAAGGATCGTGAAGGAAGTGTTTAAAGCAGCTAGGAAAGAAGGTTTTTTCCTTAATGCTAGGTGTAATGCTAGGTGTAATGCTATGTGTAATGCTAGGAAAACTAAATGTGGGGAGCGAAAATGTATGAAAAGGCAGGCTGGTCGGGCGTGGAAGTTGAGAGAATGATTAAGAGAGGGAGCAATTTATAAATGATGGTAAGAGAAAGGATGATAGAAGATAGACATGCAGGAAAAGTTAAAGGGTATAGAAGCGGGGACGTACAACCCCGAGTATCAAAAAATTCTTGTGTTTGGTAGGTTATCAGAGAGAGGGTGCTACATTCAAGTGCAGTAGTGAAGAAAGGTTCAGAATGTCTTCAACGGAGAGAACCTGCCATATATGTGGGACGAATAATGAGCGATTCCGAGAAGATCGAGCCGGAAAGGGAGTGAGAGGCTATAATGGACGAAAGCAGTCGGCGTCGTCCGCTCATGAGCAAAATTGTTCAGTGGAAAGAGAGCAAAGGTGTACGAGTGTAGATAAGTGTATAATGTCCTTATGTAAATATAATGTCCTAATGTTCTTGTAAAAATGTGTATAGTCAAGCTCGTAGAATTAGTGTTAATCTTGTGTTGTACTGTTTTCTCGGGGATTCCGCGATGATGTTGAGTGTTGATTCTGGAATGAACTGGATTCTCTCTCTGAAGTTTTGGCCAACTAACATTCGCCATTTTCAAGAGAGTGCAACGGGTTAAGCGTTAGACGTATACTGACCGCTCGTTCGTGTGACGCGATTATTTATAGCTGTCTGCGGATCTGCGGATGTGTGCGGTGCCTCGGTTCGCTTGTTTGTTCGTCGTTGGCCGTGTATGTGTCTGGGGTGTCTGGGATTGCATTTTGAGAGTAGATATAATCGGTCGATATGTAAGGAATCATCCCTTGTGTTAAGGCAGTAGTCTCGTTTTTATATCTTTATGGCTTCTCTGTATCCCCTCGACATTTTCAGAGTCCTTGAGTTTCTAAAATCCATTCAGTGGCCGGTGTTAGTGTGTTGGACAAGAGCGGATAAAACCTACTTTTTCTGCCTGAAGGATTCAAGAACATGCAGTTCTTGAATCCTAGCCGATATTTTTGTATTGGTACTAGCATGGAGGATATTTTTTGGTTTGATTTGAAAATGGTGTCGATGGTGAGTCTTTTTAGGATTCCAACGATTTTGTAAGTTAATTCATGAACATATGGAAGGTATGCTGTGCTGACGGGATACTGGCGCTATTCAATTATTTGGTTACGGTTCTCTGTTCGATGGATATTAGGTTATTTGGATATCCATTTGAAGAATGAGCTTCCTATAAGTTCTTCAATCATTATCATCAGTAGTGCTACAGCCCTACAGGGCCTCGACTTTCTCCAGCCTCGTCCGCCATCGTTTCCGGTCTCTGGCAAACGCCGTCTTTCCATCTCAGACTTGGTCTCCCTCTGCCTCTACTGCCAGTTGGTATGGCCTCAAAGCTTCTTCGCGTTGGCACGTTGTTGTCATAGCGTGCTACAAGTCTTGCCCATCTTAACCTGCCAATCTTGATTGTTGTTATTATGTCTCTGTTTCCTGACCCTCTGTATAAGTTATAAAGCACAAAATTATATCTTCTTCTCCAGACGTTATCGTCTTGGACAGCACCATAAATCTTTCTTAGGATTTTTCGTTCAAACGTTGATAGTAACGTCTCATCTGCTATTGTTAGGGTCCAGGTTTCCGAGCCATAGGTTAAAAAGGGTACAATTAACGTCTTATAGATTCTGATCTTTGTGCTTCTCGAAAGGCTCGATTTACGCAAGAATTTTGACAGCCCAAAATAACAGCGATTGGCAAGCATTATGCGCCTTTTTACTTCTTTGCTGACAGCATTACTCGGGTTTATCAAGGCTCCAGCCATAAACTTTGTCTTATTTGCATTTATTTGTAGTCCCATATTTCTTGCGGCATTCTCAAAATTTACAAAGATTTCTTTTGCTTTTCGGGGAGTTCTAGAGGTCAGGTCCATGTCGTCTGCGTATGCCTGCGCCTGTGATACCTTATTAAAAAGAGTACCTCTAGTATCCAGTTCCGCACCTCGAAATACTTTTTCTAGTGCTATGCCTAACAGGAGACACGCCAGCGCGTCACCCTGCCTCATGCCTACAGTTGCTTCGAATGAATCTGAGGTTTCATTCTGTATTTTTATGTGGCACACAACTTTTGACATTGTCGTTTTTGTCAATTCAATTAAGGTTTTAGGAATGTGTAGCTCATTCATAGCTTGGTATAACGTTGTCTTAGAACGCTATCATAAATAAATATTTTCAGTTCTTCAGAGTCGGCCAGCATTACTAACAACGTGGGCTCTTACCACACTTGTCTCACCCTCCAAGGAAGATCTGTTAGTCCGAAACCGAAAAGAATCTCCAGAACCCCTCCCAGCTTGCCTTCCGGCATCCCTCCAGTCAGTTCTTCAGCATTAACCAGCTATACTAAAAACGTAAGCTGTTACAATATTTGACCAATCCTCCAAAGATGTTCCGTTAGTCCCAAACCCACAAGAAGCTCGGCAATCCCTCCCAGCTTGCCTCCCGGCATCCCTCAAGTCAGTTCTTCAGCGTCAACCAGCCATACTAACATCGTAAGCTCTTACAATACTTGTACAACCCTCAAAGAAAGTTCTGTTGGTGACAAACACAAAAGAAGCTTTGCAAGCAGTCCCAGGCATGATTCTGGCTCATTCTCTCATGAACCCATTCTTCTGGGAACTGGACATTCAAACGATCTGCGTGCTGCAGTTCCTAGTAAACATGTTTGGTTTCATCTCAGCAACTTCGCACCTGAAACCAAGGAATGCCAACTGATAACATATAATAATTCTACATTTAATATCTTGAACTGCGATTGTAAGTGCCTCTCCCTACCCCCGCTCTAGTAGTAAATTCTGTACCTTTAAGGTTGGTGTCAATGAGAAGGATAAACGTATATTCCTTAATCCAGAGTTATGGCCTGTTAATATTTCAATTAGGATCTTTGTTTTCAAGAAGTCAAGTGGTTATTAGAGGCTTCCCAATACTGTTCCTATTCGACCTTCGCCCTATGTTACTGATAATTCAACTGACAATTCAACTAGTAAAAGCTGTAATAATCCCCCTTTTTTATAAAGGACAATTCGTTCACCACCTTGAAGTCGTCCAATTTCCGCCTTTACTATCAGAATGTTCGTGGCCTCAATACGAAGTTTGATATTTTATACCCGGCTATGTGTGACCTTGATTTCGATATCGCTTGCCTCACCGAAACTTGGCTTCACCAAAATGTTCTGAACAGTGAATTTATGCCACCCCAATACACAATTTTCAGATCCGATCGTGACTTCATGAACTCGGGACTCTCCAAAGGTGGTAGAGTTCTTATAGCCTCAAACAATACTTTTTTTTTAATGTAATCCTGTTGACATCTCAGCTGTCTCTAATGCTTGTGCTTCTATTAATGTAGTTGCCTGCTATTGTTTGATTGGCCTTTGTAACTGCCTGATACACAATTTCCGGCGCTAAAAAGGCGCCTAGTTGTCTGCATTTATTTATCCCCCAATACCCCGACTTCGAATTTTTATTTATTTTGCTCTTATGACTCAATTGTTATAACTGGGGACTTCAATAATCCGCAAAGTAACAAATTTCTTAGGAAATCATCTGCGCTCGATAATTTTATCTCTATGTGTGGTCTCAGACAGTGGAATACCATTAGCAATGCGAACAGAAGGTTGCTTGACCTTGTACTGAGTGACCTATCAATTACCGTATTTAAGGAAATCTGTCCAATCGTCCCCGAATATGCTTATCACCCCGCCCTCTCGGCATTGATTTCAATTCATGCGAAACAAGAGATGCCTAACTTTAAGAAAAATCATATAATGCAACCTAAATCTAAATCCTACAATTTCAGGCGTGCCGATCTTCCCTTGCTGTATCAGGCTCTTAGCAACTCTGACTTCTCCTTCGTGGAAGAACCTAACCTATCTTCCAGTGATCTCTTAGAATCATTTTAGTCTTTCCTCTATTCCATTCTTGATAAATTTGTCCCACCTCGCTCCTCTTATCGTTCCACCTTTCCTCCCTGGTTTTCACCTACAATTATTTATGGTCTTCGCAAGAAACGTGCACTCCATCGTGCCTTTAAGGTTTCAAAATCTTTACAGGACTATTCTAGGTTTTCTTTTCAGGACTATTTCTAGTCCTTTACAGGACTATTCTAGGTCAAACTTGTTAGATCGCGGGTGAAGTTGCAGATAAGATCAGCTTTCTCTTATTTTATCAGCCAATAACATCTCTGTTGATCTGAAGCGCTTCTGGTCTTTTATTCGTTCTAAAAAGCGCCTTAGCCGTATTCCGGGCCTTATGTCTTGGGAAGATTCCACTTTCAACTCCCCTCAAACTATTGTTGAGGGCTTTGATAATTACTTTAAAGGTGTGTATAAACCCTCGTCTGCTAGCACTAGCGTTTCGGATATATCCGGCTTGATTCTCCCTCTTATTGAACTCACTAACGTTTCTGAAGATGAAGTATTATCAACCCTCAAGCAGTTGAAGTGTAACTTGACCAGCGGTGCTGACTTAATACCTGCCTTCCTAATTCATGACGGTGTCCATATTTCTGGGCCACTACTTACCAAAATTTTCAACCTGATTCTGGATGAAGGCACCTTTCCAGCTATTTAGAAATCCACAAAGATCTGTCCTATCCATAAAGCTGGCTCCTTATCTGAAATCGGTAACTATCGTCCCATATCAATTCTTTCCAAATTTTCCAAAGTTTGTGTCCAATTGTGTGATTTATAAATCCATCATTTATAAATCAATCTTCTATAGTATCAAGAATCTTCTCTCCTTACAGCAACATGGCTTCATGAAGGGTCGCTCAACTCTCACCAACTTAGTTGTCTTTACCCAATATACAACACCAGTTATTGCTAATAGAGGTCAATGCATTTACACTGATTTTTCTAAAGCATTTGACTCCATTGATCAAGCAGTCATTATTAAAAAGCTTCACTCTTTTGGGTTTGCAACCAAAAAACCTAATTGATTTATTCTCCTCTGACCTTGCAAATCGGTCGCAGTTTGTTTTTCATTGCGGATATGCCTCGACAGAATTAGTTGCCACCTCCGGTGTTCAGCAGGGGTCCAACTTAGGGCCTTTGCTATTTAATATATTTATTAATGACTTGAGTTCGTCTCTAGCAGCACCTCATTTACTTTATGCTGACGACCTTAAGATTTTCATGTCTATTAAGCACCCGATGACTGTTTGGTTTTACAAGCAAACCTGAAAATTCTTGAAAATTGCTGCGATGGCAATCAATTAGGTCTTAATCTTAGCAAATGCAAAATTTACCCGGCTGTTACCCGGCTTCTGCATCCCTTCAAATTCAGGTATACTTTATTTAATGTCCAGCTTGCTCGCTTTGAAACAGTCAAAGACCTCGGTATTACTTTTGACTGTCATTTTTCTTTTGTAGAACATATTTTCTTATCTGTGTCCAAAGCCGCGAAAGCTCTGGGATTCATAATTCGAAATTCTCGGGGTTTTAACAATAATTTGGCGCTAAGGGTGCTCTACCACACTTATGTAAGATCCATCTTAGAAAATGGATCAATTATTAGGGATCCTTACTTCAAAAAGTATACCGCCGCTTTGGAAGTTATTCAGAGGAATTTTTTTAAATTGCTATGGTTTAAGACATTCGGAGTTTGACAAACTGATTCTTTTTATAACCCGCCATATAGCGGTTCAATATCCTTGATCCCGCCACTGTTTAAGATTTGCTCTTTGCACAATTCAATTACCCTCGAGTGTGACATTTTAGGACCTTCGTGGCATTTAACACTAAAGCCCTCAAAAGCCTAGCAGACTAGTATTTTATTCTAATCCTCTTACTCAGGATACATTTGTATATTATCCTATTTTGTTTTGAATTTGTATGCCCTGTTAAATGTTTATATTAATTGTTTACTTACTTATTTGTATTTTTTTGTTGATTTTTTATTTTTATTTATGTTTAATTGTTCTATGTGTCCAACCTGTGTTACCTTGTTTTTATTAAAAAATATATATATTTTTTAAATGTATTATTGTTTAGTTGTAACTAATCTTATATTTGCTCTGTCATTGGTCATATAAACTGTTGAGCAATAAATCGTTAAATAAAAATAAATAAGCTGCCTTAAAGTCAATGAAAAGGTGGAACGTGTCGATATTGTATTCGTAGCACTTCTCGAGCATCTGGCGTAGTACGAAAATCTGGTCTATTGTCGATCGACCAGTTCGGAATCCGCATTGGTATTGTCCTTCACTTCTTCAATTCCTTTGGTAAATTAAGCTGGTCAGCTAGTCTTTTTGATCGGTTGGTGCGAATGTTGACTACATATGATAGTTGTTTAAAGGCGGTATTCCACAGGAGGCAACACTGAACGGCATGAGACATGATACATGTTTCCTAGTGTTGCCTGATTATAAGTGTGCGACTATGTGGCACAACATTCAATAATGTTGCATGCGGAATTTGTCTCCCCACATAGCATGCTCTTTGTCGTCTATGTTTGTAGCATGCGTTTGAAACGATTCCATTCAGTTTTTTTCAGCAACTTTAGTTTGGTGTAGCATGTCTTTACGGAAAGTCGCAGCAGCTGCATATTTGGTAATAGTGTTGAATCGTAAGAAAAAAAGGTCATCACGGTGGTGGTAAGACAACTATATATGTCGATGTTGAAGAAGCACAATTTTTCTATTTTGCGTTTAGTATGAAGTCACTGAAGCACTCATATGGGTTCGTTAATGTCTCGCCGAGGACGATGCAATTTTCTAAATATGTATCGGCGATTTTTTTTTTTTTTAAATATGTATCGGCGATGTAAAACAGGGCGAAAAATAGAAAAAATAGTATACAAAACTCGTTCATAAGGCGCTTTTCGCACTTGTCCATTAAACTCGTCGCTACGCTCGTCGTCGTCTAAACATGAACGTGTGCTGAAAAATCGCGATTATTGAACTCGTTCTTTAATATACTATTATACAACTTGCTTGCTGATGATGAAGATTTGTTTCAACATTTTACACGAATGAGTAAAGAGCATTTTGAGTACTCACTTGATAAAATCACACCAGCTATAAAAAAGCATGATACCAACTTTCGTGATGCAATACCACCTCTACCAGGTGGTAGCTATCCATCACTTATGTATCTGTTTCTGATATCAGCGCTAAGTATATCTCGAATTATTTTATCTTAGGAGCAGTACAATTATAATTAATAGCCAACTCCTTTATCTTGTCATTTTTAATTTTATTGTCCTTATATTCACTGATTTTATTATTCCACAATGCGGGTGAATTATGGTAATCTGCAATGAATGTTGTGGTTCTTTCATTATTCCAGTTCATATCGCACACTACAAGTCGCCCGATCCGATTGCTGTTGGATAGCGACGACACTGTTCGACACGTTCAATCTTGGTGAAAGGTGACGCATGCGTGCCGGCAACAACACTCGACATGTAACATGCCACAAATAGACATGTTTCTTGTGGCATCGTGTTCCTTCAATGGAAAGACTTGTGTCACATGCATCAAGCCGCATGCTACGTGTTGCCTCAGTGTAATCCTGCCTTAAGGAGAATCAACCCTCAACGCGGAATCCCCGAGAAAACTGATTAACATACTATATATAGTTACTGACCGATTCAGAAAATAGTTTCTAATTGAAGCTGATTCATAAAGTAATTATTAATAGAGCGATCCAAATCAGTTTCTGATAGCGAAGGAGAATGCTTGTTCGTGATCGTTCCTGTTCGTTTAAGCTCGTTCGCAATGTAATCGCCAAAATTACCGCCTACTATAACACAAAAAATATTTGCAATTAATGTGGATTTTACGTTTCTATACTATTTACATATCACTATTAAAACAAAACATAGACTGATTGTGAGTTACGATCAATATAGCAAATCTGAAATTTGAATTAGTCTTATTAGATGGTGCAAAAAAACTCAGTAACACACCTGGCATGTGTAAGCACACTAGATCGTTCTTTAAGCTTAAGCCGTTGGGAGGAACTTTGAAAGAACCGATGGTGTTCAACAGGTTGAGCTTGCAGCAGTTGACTTGGACAAGAACCAGACCTGAAGGCACACACAGGACACATGCAACAAGCCATTTTGATTAACACATAGGACGTGCACAATTTATATAACACAATGAAAAAAGTGACAATATTACGTGTGGACAAATTCGACTGCTGGTGTAATCTCATTCATGTTATCTGTCTACTTTACTGTCCTTACTTACTCTTGTCTGTCTAGTCTTATCTGTCATGACCATCTAGTCTTGTCTGCCCAATATTCTGTGGGTGATACGTGGTAGAATAAATATATCACTCACGGTTTGCAGAGGAATTTCATTACAATGACAATATATACAAATATACATGAGATCCAAACACTGTTGAGGGAATGGCGGAGCTGCAACGTATTCGGAGAACTTGAAGAAACCCGCACTGGAACTGGAACTCTCTGAACTGGACTCGATTGTATGGTTGACTGCTGGCTGAACCGACCGGACTGTCTGTACTCGTCTGACTTGGTCCACTGGCTTGTTTATTCGGGCTTCCAGTATTTATATTACTGGTCCCTCATCTGGGGGGTGATTATTTTTCTCTATTCGGTTATTTGTCGCTTTGGTGATTACCGATTCTCGTGAGAAAAACATCCTGTCATAATCTTCCCGAGGATTACACTATTGACCCTCATAAAATGTTTTCGGAAATTCGTCCGAAAGTATTCGGGTAATTACTGTAATGCCCTCGTAAAACTAAAAATAAAAATGTTTCTTGATCTTCTCGAGGATTACATTATCGACCGTCATAAAATATTTTCGAAAATTGTCCGAAAATATTTGGATAACTATTGTAATGCCTTCGTAAAACTAAATAAGATTGGAACGGCTTGTTGCCGCTACATCATGGTGATTCTGACGTGATCGAAAAGGAGGAGGAATCCACACACTCAAATATGGAACCAAATGCACCTGAAATCTGCCGCATCTTTGAACCACACCCTGCAACTGTGCCAAGGAAACCTTACGCGCGAAACTGAACACCACCAAGTCCAGAGAGACCAGTTTAGTGAAGTCAAGCCAGTGCACTCACACAGCCAACCAAGTGCAACGCCTCATGATGCCGCTTCCGCCCTGCAACAAAAAACGACGTCTACTAACGACGCCTTCAACCGTCTACGAGGACGCCGGCAACAACAACCTCTACGATGACGCCTTCAACCATCTACGAGGACGCCGGTAACAATAACGTTTACGACGACGCCTTCTACCGTCTACGAGGCCGCTATCGACTTGTTAACCTCCCGGATCGACTCATATTGATAGGTGCAAGCTGCTTTTACATAGGAAACCGCCTATCAGCAAACGACGTCCACGAAGACGCCTTGCAACAAACTGGCAACAACAAGGTCTACAATGATGCATTCAACCGTCTACCAGGACTCCTGCAACAACAAACAACGTCTACGGTAACGCATTCAACCGTCTACCAGACGCCTAGGAACAAACACCGCAACAGCGACGATGATGACGAATTCAGCCGTCTATCAGGACGCCGGCAATAACAAACAACGTCTACGTTAACGACTTCAACCGTCTACCAGACATCTACGAACAAACGCCGTAACAGCGACTGATAGGTGTAAGCTGGTTTTGCATAGGTAACGGCTTATCAGCAAACGACGTTCACGAAAACGCCTTGCAACAAACCTGCAATAACAAACAACGTCTACGGTAACGACTTCAACCGTCTACCAGACGTCTATGAACAAACAAACAACAACAAACTCTACATAACGTTATCACTGGCAAGGGATTGATGTAGCGGCAACGAGCCGTTCCAATTTTATTTTTAGACTTACGAGGGCATTACAATAATTACACAAATATTTTCGGACAATTTCCGAAAATATTTTATGAGGGTCGATAATATAATCCTCGAGCAGATCAAGAAACATTTTTATTTTTAGTTTTACAAGGGCATTACAGTAATTACCCGAATACTTTCGGACAAATTTCCGAAAACATTTTATGAGTGTCAATAGTGTAATCCTTGGGAAGATAGACATAATGTTTATAATAGTGTTATTCTTGGGAAGATAGACAGAACGACAGGATGTTTTTCTCTCGAGAATCGGTAATCAGCAAAGCGACAAATAACCGAATAGTGAAAAATAATAACCCCAGATGAGGGACCAGTATACCTGGACCTAATATAAATACTGGAACTCCAAATAAGCGAGTCAGTTCAGTCCAGCCAGGGGACCAAGTCAGACGAGTTCAGCCAGTCCGGTCGGTTCAGCCAGCAGTCAACCAGACCAGTCGAGTCCAGTTCAGAGAGTCCAGCTCCACTCAGTCCAGTCCAGTGCGGGTTTCTTCAAGTTATATCCAAGTTCTCCGAATACGTAGCAGCTTTGCCATTCCCTCAACAGTGTTTTTATCTCGTGTATATTTGTATATTGTCATTGTAAATAAATTCCTCTACAAACCGTGAGTGATATATTTATTCTACCACGTATCATCCACAATTCCCATCCCAGTCTTTTCTTGCCTGTCTAATATTGTCTGTCTCTTGTCTTGTCAATCTTTAGTCTTTTCTGTCCCTAGACTTGTCCGTCTATAGTCTCGTCTGCCTCTAGTGTTGTCTGTATCTAGTCTCGTTTGTCTATAATCTTGTATGTCTATTCCTGTCTGTTTTGTCTTGTGTCTAGTACTGTTTCTGTATAATCTTGTCCAGCCTCGTCTCTGTCTAGACATTTTTGCCTAGTCGTATGTCATAACTCTGTATTGTCTGTTTACTCTTTTCTGTTTACTATCGTCTTTCGCTTGTCTGAAAATTCTCTCTAGTCCTGTCCGTTTTGTCTTGTGTGTCTAGTCCTGTTTCTGTCTAATCTTCTCTCTGTCTAGCCATATCTGCCTAGTCATATGTAATGACACTGTATTTTCTGTCTAATCTTGTCTCTATCTAGCCATATCTGCCTGGTCATATGCCATGACTCTGTCTTGTCTGTATCTAGTCTTGCCTGTTGATAGTCTTGTCTGTATCTACTCTTGTTTGTACTCCTGTCTGTTTTGTCTTGTATGTTTAGTCCAGTGTCTGTCTAATCGTGTCTAGTTTCGTCTCTGTCTAGCCATATCTGCCTAGTTGTATGTCATGACTCTGTATTTTCTGTCTAATCTTCTCTGTGTCTAGTATCGTCTCTGGCCTATCTCTAATTTTGTCTGTCTAGTATTGTCTGAAAAGTCTGCCTGGTCCTGTCTGTTTTATCCTGCATGTCTAGTCCTGTTTCTGTCTAATCTATCTATCTCAGTCATATCTGCCTAGTCGTATGTCATGACTATACAGACTATCTAGTCATGTCCTTATTTTATAGTCTTGTCCAACTTTGTCTACCTACTCTTGTCTGTACAGTTTACCCAAATTATTCAAAATTTACAAATTAGTGCACATAAATAATGTTTTTGCATTGGTGACAATTGAACAAACAAGCGATTTACCTGACATGAACAGGGTGCGACGTAGAGACGGTGGTGTCTTCGAAAACTGGATTATCCATCGAATACGACGATGGAGGAGGTGATTTAGAACACTTGATACTTGTTAGTCTGCGCATCAGACTAACTGTACCTTTCTCCTTGCGTTCTTTGGGCTATTAGACGAAACAAAATGATGTTTTTATGAGTTAATGAAAAATGCATCATCAAACATATCAACATAATTTACAAATGCTAATTGGATTTCTCTTTATTCACATTTTCACTATCTTGAAAAATTAGAATTGTGTCTAATTTAAGAGGGTAGACTGTCAAATAAGATCCACATAGAATCACATAGAATCCTTAATAGAAATCCTTAACAAGATAAAATATTCAATTTCTTATCACAGTTAGTTATAGAAATATATTTCACTATATTATCAAACCTTTAGTTTTTACTAAATTCCCATTTACTACTACACATATTTCCAAATGCTCCCATCTAATGGCGCATCTGGTAATGATCAGTAGTGTTCACCAGTGATCCGTTAGTTCAGGGATACCTTTACGATTCCCTTGCGTTCTTGGTGAATCCAGGATTAGTCACCTGATCCACCAACGAAGTATCTTTATGGACGGTATGAAAAATAAACGATATGAAAATATTGTAAAGAATGTGTACTAGTAATTGAAAAATATCGAAAAAGAAAGGTCTAATATTAGTGTAATTGTGAGTGAAATTAATTTCTTTATTTTGATACGGAGTGAATTATTTTATGTTCTACAAACTACCTCTCCAATATTGAGATTTCACTTATCAATCAACTGTCGTAAGCACGCTTTGACTTTACTTTTGCAGAGTCTATAGCAGTGGTGGCGAACCTATGGCACGCGTGTCACAGTTGACACGTAGGAAAATTGTATTGGCACGCAAACTATTTCTCATGCGTGCCTTCTAAACTTCTTAAACTTCTACTTCTCTAAAAGAAATTTCTCAATTTATTTTATGCAACATCAAAGGTAAAATATAAGACGTGTTATATTCAGGATAATACGGTAACTGATTTTCACATCAGAGATGTTCATTCATTGTAAAAGTTACCTGGCACGTCAGCATTTCAAAATGTAAAAGATTTAAGAAAAATTGGCACGCGGCCGGTAAAAGATTCGCCACCGCTGGCCAAGAGCATAAATTACTATTTTAAGATAAAAAATGACAAAACTCGCATTGCGCTTTTGCATTCCAACATGACAAAACAGTCAACAGAACAAGGATTTTTAAACTTCCTACTTTTTTGGTATTTAACAAATGATTGTATATTGTATCTATCTATATGTACAGGGTACGCCAAGTATTGCACCAAGTATAATACGCGAACAACAATGAAATCATTACATGATGATAATGATTACATTGAAAACAATGTAATCATTATTTGACAGGCAATGTCGCGAAGTTGTGTGTCGCGCATATGGGAATCGACTTTTAGTCTACACTAATAATTGCGCAGGACGTTCGAAATTTATTAATTCCTACTCATTTGGATTTCTCAGGATTTGGACAAAAACCTCCCAAAATCCAAGTGATCGCAGGTACTGCCTATAGTTAGTCAACCTATATAAATTTATTTTCTAGCCATATTTCTTAACTTTCAGAAAATTGAAATTTGAACTACTTTCCTTTATTAGATTGTTTTAACTTTTGTACAATAATTTCTTAAATATTGAGAATGTAAATAAAGCATTTGGATTGTTTTCTTGTCAAATATGTTTGATGCATGTTAAGCCATCTACAAACTTCTCCAATAAATTATGTAAAACATTGCAAAAGAATGAAATTGTAACAAAAATAACTTGCACGTTGTTGTTTTAAAAAATAAATAAACCAATAAAACAAATATTCTTAAAATAAATGTCAACTGTTCATGATCAATGTAAGAAAATTACCTTAGCAATTCTTCCAAAATGAGGCTAAAGTAGATTTCAAAATAAAATCGCAAAAAAAATGGATGGATTTCAGAAGATATGAATGATCGGCTAAACCGGAGACTTGTGCATGCAAGCTTCAGCGCCTCCATGGTAGAAATTGTAACTAATAAAAACGCACTGTGGCGGGAACACTATTTTGCCTCTATATTTTACTGTAACCGTTAAATTTTGTCTTGGTTTTGTTTTACTGCAACCGTTACAGATTTGGTTTTACTGTAACCGTTTTACTCAGAAACGTTTCAGTTAACAATTTACTCTTCAAAATGCCATTAATATTAGATAACATTGTCCTATAGCTTAGATTGTGTTGCACACCGCGAAGCGGCAGAGAAATCGAGGAGTATTGTGTAGAATACAGCTATTTTCGTTGAAACTTAGGGTTGCAGACTTTTTACCTGGTGTAACTGTTGTTAATCGTCTTTGGCATGCTTTAGCTTAGGTCGCAAAGCAAAAAATGAAGCTTCTACATTGCTTGGTTCAAAAATATTCGTGTTTTTGTTGTCCTAAAAATTGACACATTTGACGCAACGGCTCATAAATTTCTGGTGGCGTGATAAAAAGTTTGCGTAAACAATAATCTCGGCGTTGCCACTTTTACCTTTCTTACAACAATATTGAGAAATTGGGATCGACGCTGGCGCGTGTATGTGGTCAATAACAATTTCTTAATTTTGCTGTAAGAAAAGGACAATTTGGCACAATTTCTTTATTTTGCTGTAAGAAAAAACTCTTTTTACTCTAGATACAAGCTTCTTGTTTTGAAAAAAATTTACTAGTTTCACAAACTTCGATCCGCATTAACCCAGTTAACAACTAAACAAAGTTAGATTTTTTCCTTGCCGATTGAAGCGAGTAAACTTAACCCAGGCTAGATTAGGTTAATAAGAAACCAAAAGTGGCTGCCAGACAAAATAAAAGACACAGCTATTAAAATTATAAACAAAAAACAAATAACAAGTGGTGACAAGGGCGAAGGTGAGGGATATAACTGGATGATAGTAAACAACATAAAAATAATTAATTGCTATATATCACCAAACAGCGGATATGATGCCTTCGCTAAATATCTAAACAACCTAAAAACCGAAATTAGAAGAACCAAGGGCGAAACTATAATAGCCGGAGATTTCAACCCTAAAGCACCGGCTTGGGGATCCAAGAAAGAAGACCGCAGAGGACGAGCGCTTGACCTCTGGATAGCGGCAAACAAACTAACAGTTGCCAACGAAGGAGAAAGAAGACAGAGCAGATCCCACATAGATATTACACTCTGCACCGAGAAACTGTCAGGTAGAATAAAAAACGGGAAGGTACTAAACGACGAGTCGCTCAGCTACCACAAGTACATACTGTACGAAATACATGAAATGGAGACAAGAAATACACAAAACAAGAAGAGGGTGGTGCTACTACAAACTGGACATAACAAAATTCAAGGAATCACTTCAAGAGAAGACAGAAAACAATGAAATAATAAGCGGCGAAGAACTTATCGACGCCGTGACATACAGCTGCGATAAATCAATGCCTAGGAGAAACAATGAAAGAAACAAAAGACCGGTGTATTGGTGGACAACTGAGATGGCCGAAACAAAAGCACGGTGTATCCAAAAACAAAGAAAATACACAAGAGCGAAAACAACTACAGACAAAGAGGCCGCCAATATAGAATACAAGAAATGCAAAAAAGACCTGAGCATACAAATAATAAAAAGCAAAGAAAAGAAGTGGCGGGAACTATGCGAGAAAGTAGAAGAGGACGTATGGGGGCTTGAGTACAAGATAGTAATGAACAGAATTCGAGGAGCACCTGAAAACATTGGAATCGAAAAGAAAAGAGATATATACAGCACACTATTTCCACAGAGAGATGTAAATCAATGACAGGAAATACAGACAAAGGAAGTTCCGGAATTCACCATAAAAGAGCTTGAAAGGGCTGCTAACAGAATGAAGACGAAGAAAGCCCCGGGGACAGACGGAATACTGCCGGAAATAGTAAAGAAACTAGTGGAAATGAACCCCACAGTAGTACTAAAGGTAATGAACAACATCATAAGAACAGGGAAATACCCAAAACAATGGAAGACGGCACGCCTAGTACTTATACCCAAACCGGGGAAAGAAACTGCATACAGACCACTGCGCATGCTGAACACGATCGGAAAACTGCTGGAGAGTTTATTAGCAGAAAGACTTTTAGAGAAAATCCGAAAAAATGGGGGCTTCGCATAAAGAAAGTACTAGAGATAGCAACGAAAGAAAAAGAAAAATGTCGAAAAACCAGAGGATACTGCGCCTTAGTAACGCTCGATATAAAAAATGCGTTCAATTCAGTATCGTGGAGAGAGATAATAAACGCATTAAATAAAAAAGGAATACCGCCTTATCTTATAAGAATTATGCAAGACTACTTGAAGGACCGTACTGTGGAACTGGAACCGCAGGATGAGATGGAGATGACTGAAGTAGTACCACAGGGCTCGGTCTTGGGATCGATCCTGTGGAACCTCGTATATGACCAACTACTAAGAATAGAAATGCCGGGAAACGTAACAACAGTGGCCTTCGCGGACGACGTTGCAGTGGTAGCAACGGCCAGAAGCGAGAAACAACTAAAGGAAGAAATAGAAAAATGCATTGGACGGATGGTGAACTGGATGAAAAGTGTGGACCTGGAGCTGTGCACAGACAAAACGGAAGTAGTGCTACTCATTGGGAAAAAAAGAAACATGGTGAGTTTTCCATAGAAGTGAAGGGCGAAAAAATAAGGGCCAAAAAAGAAACTAAATGAAAAAAAACCTGGGTATAATCCTCGATGACAAAATAGGCTTTGGACCTCACATAAATTATATCTATAAGAAAGCCACTAAAGCAACCAAAGCACTAATTAAACTGATGCCAAGAAAGGGGAAAGTGGAAACCAGCAAAAAAGGGTATTAGCTGCGGTAGTAGAATCAATAATCCTATATGGGGCGCAAATTTGGAAAGGAGACAACTGGCAATTAGAGTGACAGGAGCGTACCGAACAACATCGCTGGAGGCCGCAAGGGAAATAGCAAGAATAATTCCCATCGAACTACTTGCAGCAGAACGGGAAATGACGTTCCGGAAAAGTAAGGAGGAGAAATCGCTGGAAAGGGAAAGAACTAATAAAAAATGGCAAGACAAATGGAACGAAACCGACAAAGGACTGTGGACCAGAACGCTTATCACGGACATAGAAAAGTGGTACAAATGAAAGGATGGAAATACAAGCTACCATCTAACACAAGTTCTAACAGGACACGGATGCTTCGGCACATACTTTAAAAAATTCAAATTACAGATAGAAGAGGAATGTAGATATTGTAAAGAGAAAGATGATCCGGAACACATCTTCCTTTGTGAAGAATGGAAGGAAGAAAGAAATCACGCAGAAGAGCAAGTAGGGAAGGCAATAACAAAAGACAACGTAATTAAAATAATGATAGAAAGTGCAGACAATTGGAAGTACATAAAAGACCACTTTGAGAAGATAATGACGAAAAAAGACCAAGCAAGAGACAAATTAAAGAAGGAAGAAGAAGAGGGCAACATACTCTCCCCTTAATAACTAGGGCGACACTAGTCGTCCAGGCTGCCCACCCTGAAGGAATGCGTAAGCGATACCGGGGTGGAGCATAGTAAGCCAAGTGGAAGTATGGGTTTAGTGGGTGAGAGCCCCACACACAGGCTGGCAGAGCTTCCCCCAAACCACCAATAAAAAAAAAGGTTAGATTAGGTTTCCAACCGCGAAGCGGACAAATAAATTAAGACCACATACGCGCCTCAGCGCGAACTCTTGATCCAATATAGGACAATGTGGCAAGGACCGTGGCAGGTTAGAATAGGTTGCCCACCGCGAAGCGGCATATAAATCAAGAACACATACGCGCGGCAGGGCGAACTCTCGATCCAATATAGGACTATGTGGCAAGGACAGTTGGTGTAAAACAGGTTAGATTAGGTTGCCCACCGCGAAGCCCCATCAAATAAAGACCACATCCGCGCGGCAGCGCGAACTCACGATTCAATATAGGACATTGTGGCAAGGACAGTTAGTTTAACCCCTGTTAGATTAAGTTGCCCACCGCGAAGCGGCATATAAATCCTGACCACATACGCGCAGCAGAGTGAACTCTCGATCCAATATAGGACAAAGTGGCAAGGATCGTTGGTTTAACCTTGGTTAGATTAGGTTTCACGCCGCGAAGCGGGCAGATAAATCAAGACAACATACGCGCGGCAGTGCGAACTCTCGATCCAATATAAGACAGTGGTAAGGACCGTTGGATTAACCCCGGTTAGATAAGGTTGCCCGCCGCGAAGCGGGCAGGTAAATCAAAACATACGCGAGGCAGCGCGAACTCTCTATTCAATATAGGACAAAGTGGCAAGGATCATTGGTTTAACCCCGGTTAGATTAGGTTGCCCGCTGCGAAGCGGGCAGATAAATCAAGACAACATACGCGCGCCAGCGCGAACGCGAATTGTCGATCCAATATAGGACATATGTCGATATATACATATGTGTGATATATGTCGATCCAATATAGGACAAAGTGACAAGGAAAAAGACCTGTTAAATCGGCTAGTACCTCATATAGATCCATAGATAGAAGAATACAAATGAAGGTTCAGGAAAAGAAGATCATGCAGTGAACAGATCTGGTGCTTGAGAACAATATTAAGAATGAGAAAGACGAGGAACATCACAATAACATAGGTCGACTTCAAGAAGGCCTACAACTCCACAGATAGAGAAACACTTCAATAAATTGGAAGAAATGAAGATGAACAACAAGACCAGAAATCCAATCCAGGAAACATTAACAAACGCAACATCTAAAGTGAAGTTAATGGGAGAGGTCTCGAAACCATTTGAAATCAAGACAGGAGTGAGACAGGTTTTTTACCCATTCTATTTAATTCTTTTTTTTGTAATTTTGATGACCGGTCATTTCCTGTAAGGTTTTATCCATGTTTTTTTAACAAAATTCCGAATTATTTGTATTTTCCAGATGGAGGACGTGACACGATTTGGTTTTTTATTTATTTTCATGAAAATCTTAATTTATTATTTTTCCCCAGATAAATTTTTTTTCTTTAGATTATTTTATTTTTATTTGGAAGCAAATTTGATTATGATTAGCCCGAAAGTTAGGTTATTACCATATATTTACTAGAAAATATCAATATATCCTAAAAAAAGTATCCACATTTTGATATGCATATGAGGTAATATTTTCTTAAAAAAAAAAAAAAAATGGCAACGTCGAGTCAGTTGCGTTCGCGTCTACTATCTGTCAAGTTGAAAATGTCAACAATTATTTTCAACAAAAACACGTATAATCAAAACACAATATTTATTGAACCAAGCACTGTAGAAGCTTCATTTTTGCTTTGCAACCTTAGTTAAAACGTGCCAAGGACGTATTCTGCATTTTAGCCCTTTCATTAAAATATATAAACTTCGGTTTATAATATGCTCACCGATTGAACGATCTCACTCTCCTTCTTGATAAACTCAATACAACTAGCTTTTCGCTCTGACTGTATCACATCCTCCCCACTTTCGACTACACTGTTGGCTAGACAAGAATGAAAGGAGGTCCTTGGAACCTCTCTCTCAGTCCGCACAAGCCAAGAGGCCAGCTTTCGTTCCAGTTAGTATATATTACAGTGGTTTTACCTGAATGATCTATTTAAGGTGCAGTCACACTATGCAAGTGAATGAGCTTTCAGAAAGTGTTTCCTAGCAACCGAGTATTTGAAAGTGCTCTCACGAGCAGTCAGACTATACAAGTACTTCCACAGCGTAACTGGAAGCGCTAATTCATGCATAATCTGACTGCGCTTGCATAGTCAGACGATGCGTGAAAGCGCTAAAGTGGGAACTATCAACCACAACAGGAGCAATTTTTTTAAATAATGATTGGTGCTTTGCCATTTTTTCAATTGCACATCAAAATGAACAGTTATAAAAAACGACAGAAAAACTTAAAAAAAAATATTAATGAAATCAACAATAAAAAATGACAGAAAAGTTATTACTAGAAATCGCTTTCACTTTCACAGTGTGACTAGTCAAAAAGTATTCCCAAAAGAGAAATGAAAGTCACTTTCTTGATAGATAAAAGTACTTTCTGAAAGTAAACTTGCATCCTCTGACTTTCAAAAACTCTATTGCAAACTCTGTTAAAGTAAGCACTATCATCGTCAGCAGCAACAATTTCTTTTTTAAGAATAATTCGTAATTTTCCATTTTTATTTTCAATGGCACAACGAATTGAATAATGATGAACAGTGTGACCAGGCAAAAAGTATTTCCAGACACTGAGGTGAAAGTCACTTTCTGGAAAGCAAAAATACTTTCTGAAAGTAAAACTTGCAAAGTCTAGCTGCTCGTGAAAGCACATTCAAAAATTCTGTTTAGGAAATGCTTTCTGGATCTTTACGGCTTTTTCAAATTAAATTCATTCTTTTGCAAATTAAGTTCCCCCCTTGACAAATAAAATTCATCCTTTGCAAATCAAGTACTTCTACATACATATTACATTACAAAAAAACATCAAATAATGTTAACTACATATTAAAGTGTCATTATTTTTTATTTTTTTTGAACATTCAGAATAAGGTTAGGAATTTATCAGTTGACTTGGAGGGCAGTCAGTCCAGCGACGTGCGCTCATTATGTATAATATCCCCTATAAATCTCTAGGGGACTTTCTTTTTAGCCTTTTGAGTATTGCATTATCATTCAGTAAGTGCGTAGCCAGTATGTTTGGAAGATTATCAAGTCTGTTCCTGTACGACTTCATTGAGTGTTTAATCTCTGCTTGAACTGTTGTGATTTCAAGATCGTGGTGTAATTGTTGGTTTGTTATGAACCACAGACCATTAGCAATTATCCTCAGAATTTTGGACTGAAACCTCTGTAATATTTCCAAGTTTGAATTGGAGGCTGTGCCACAGAATTGAATTCTGTAAGTGCAGATTGGTTTAAAAATACATTTGTATAACAGAAGTTTGTTTGCCAGTGACAACTGAGATTTTTTGCCGAGCAACCAGTATAGTTTCCTTAGTTGGATCCCTAGTGCTTTTCGTTTTGTGAATATATGTTTTTTTCCATGTCAGACGACAATCCAAATAGAGTCCAAGGTATCTGACTTCGTTCGCTTGAGGAGTCAGTACTCTATTGAGCGACACAGGAGGGCATGTGAGTGAGGGCACGCGTCGCGTCGTAAAGGTCACCTGAACCGACTTAGTCTCGTTTGATTTTATCCGCCAGGTAGTTAGCCATTCCGTGATGTTGTCTAAGGAGCGTTGAAGCATTATACTTGCTTGTACTGGTTCGTCATGGACAGCTAAGGCTGCTGTGTCATCAGCGAAAGTGCCTATCACGACTCCGTCCGTCATGGGCAGGTCTGAGGTAAAAATCAGATAGAGGGTAGGACCAAGCACGCTTCCCTGTGGGACTTCTGAACCCTGTGAAGTTTGGTTGTCTTCCTGCTTAACATAGAAAAATCTCTAGGCAAGATATGACTTTTAGAACATGTAATGTTGTCATTTGTCATTTGTCAAAGGTACTCTGTCAAAGGCCTGAGAAATGTCGAGAAATGCCAGGCAACAATATTTTCTGTTTTCGAAAGCTTTATGTATTTCTTCTACTGGTCTATGTACCTGCTCTATGGTGCCATGATTTTTTTCGAAAGCCAAATTGGTGGTTAGGTATGATCTTATTTTCTGCTATAACTGCATTTAATCGCTTTAAAAAAAGTACTTCCATAACCTTTGACAAAATGGGTTGTAGGCTGATCGGTCTATAGGAAGACACATCTTGTGGAGCTTTACCAAGTTTGAGGATCATTTTTATTTGGGCAACCTTCCATTGGGGCGAGAAGATGCCTCTGATTAGTATGCAATTAAGCAGGTGTGTCAAAAAATGTACTGCTATTTCAGTTATTTCACGAAGTATTTTTGCAGTAATTAGAGCATATGCTGGGGCTTTGTTTTGATTTAAGTTTCTAATTGCTTCAATGAGTTCGCGTTTCTTGATCCTTTCAATTGGCAGGTCGAGTTGGTAAGGTTCATTAAGGGAGTTGATGAGTTCTTCACTGTCGGTTTCCGACGCATACTGGGCAGTGTTTGGTACGAAGACATTAACAAGATGAGAAGCCTCCCCCTTTTCTCTGGGTCACTTTTTGCCCATGAACCGCCCTTCCTGCGTATCGGCGGATTAGAGGCAATGGGTCTTTTGAGTCTTTGGGTTGCTTTCCAAAGGGAATAGTCATTAGCAGCAGTAGCATCTAGATTATGCAGGTAGTTCTGTACATTTTCATTTTAATCGGTTTGCAGTAGTTTCTTAAGTTTAGCCATTAGGTAGTTCAGCCGTGTTTTGTCCCCTGGGAATCTAGTAGTTTATCACAATTTATGAGCCTGTCTTTTTTCGGCTACTAGTTCACGGATGGGCTTCGAGCAGTCAAGTTTCGTGTATTTATTGGCAGCAGGAGTGCTATCCCAAGCAGCATTCTGGACACACTCATTGAATTGTTGAACAGCTGTCATAATGTCTTCTTCGGTTTTAAGAGGCAGGTCAGTATTAAACATAGACTCTACTACTGTAGAGTGGAACATGTCCCAGTTAGTTATACGGTTGTAGGTTGTAGTAGTGTGTGGTTGTACGGCATAGCCTTGCTGTAGGTTTTTACATGTACAAACTCTTGGGAAGCCTCTAGTAGAACTACACTATGATCAGGTGAGAGTTCCTGAAGGGAAGTACATTAGAAACAATTAGTAGGAATACCCTTTATGACACTGGTCGACCAAGTCTGGGAGTTTTTTTTGGGTCAGTAGGCCAGTACGTTGGTTCCCCGCTCGATATTGTATCTAGGTGTAGATCATTTATAATAGCTGCCTGTAATTGTCGACCTTTGGGAGTTGTTAGGGGAGAGCCCCATTGCGTATTTTGGAATTATAATTTCCACCTGCTATGAACCTAGGTCCTAGCGTTTTAAAGAACTTGGCGTAGTCTTCTCTTTTAATTGCATGTATTGGGGGAGAATATAGTGCAGTGACAGTCAAGTGTCCCGGCCAATCCTCAATAACAACACTTGTGGCTTGTATCTCAGGAGTTTTAAATTGCTCTGTCTCATGATGTTTAATATTGTTCTTAATGAGAATTGCGGATCCTCCGTGTGCCGTGCCATCCAGATGCAATGTTTGTTAGAATTTGTAATTGAAGGTTTTAAGGTAATTTTTTTTTGTAAAATGTGTTTCAGATACAAGTAAGATATCAATTTTGTTTGTTTTTTAAAATGTCTCTACTTCTGGGACATGGTGTGAGAGCCCATTGGCATTCCACAGGGCTATTTTTAATGAACCAAATGTGTCAGTTTGGTCATTATTTCCATTAGAAGGTTAGTTACTGAGGTTAATTGCTGCATTAGTTCTGTCATAATATTCATGATTTCTTTCATGTCATCGGACTTTGCTCGCCAGCTGGTTCATGCGAAGGTTTATTGGGTTTTAATGCGCTGCTTATATGATAGTTGGTTTTGTTGCCTTGAAGTGCCAGGCTTGTCTGGTTGTTATTTGATATGACTTATCTGTTGGGGTTTTGCCGGTTGAGTCGAGGAGAGAACGACCACTCATTATCAGACTTCAGACAACTAGCTCCCTAGTCAAATTTTCTCTTTCTAAACTGATCAGGTTTATAATTAAAAAAATCACATAAGTTTCTAATTCACTTAATAATTCCGATTGAATCAGTAATCAGATTGTAATTAGATTATATTTTTATGTTGTGTGATTCAAAATTAATAAAAACAAGGGATCATCGCTTATCGGCTAATTCGAAACGACCTAGTCGAAGGAACCAACCAACTAGTCTTTAAGAACCTGTATTTGAGTTGACTGTAGACTGCTGAATTACTTTCATACATACCTTCATCTTTATATGTAATTATATGAATTATAACAAATTTGATTTCCTACTATATCATTGTTGACCTTATTTGATATTTTTTTAAATATAATATATTGTGGGAGTGTGTTTAAAAGCCAATTTTCTTTGTTACTATGTTAACAAAAATTCGCTGAAAATATTCAAGAGCCATTTTATAAGCAGATTTAGAATGAAATCAAGAAATTATAAAGTTTTCAAGCAACATTGCTTAAAAAAAAAAATAGATTTTGGAGGTGAAATCAAACTTTTTTTGAATTCCAAAAATTTTCGATTACAGACATAACCCATTTTGCGCGCCAGCCGTGATGTAAGTAAAAGTACTTGACTTGCAAACAGGAGAATTTAATTTGAAAAAGAAAGAATTTAATTTGTAAAAGAATGAATTTAATTTGCAAAAGGGTGAGTTTTCACTTGCAAAAGAGTGAATTTAATTTGCAAAAGAATTCATGTAATTTGTAAAAGGATGAATTTAATATGAAAAAACTGTAACAGCCATTCATAAATTCTATTCACATATTTAAAAAGTTCTTACTAATATACTTTAGCTCTGTAGCTAAATAAATTTACTTAAGCTCAAGAGATATGAACAACGATGCATTGCAACAGTCTATTTCGTTACAGTTAATTTTATTGCTATATAGTAGAAGTAAACGAACCTCATGTCTCAGTATTACTTTTAGAAAGTTAAACTAATTTGTTATACATCATGAATCTTATGACTTTTCTAACAAGAAAAGAAAATGTATAATATATGAAAATGTGTAATGGTTGAAGATATGACTTTAGCAAACCTTTTACATAATTTATCAAATAAGTTTGGATGCGTCTTTTTCCCTAGATAATACGCAAGACAAAAGCAATTAGCAAACAAAAAAAAAAGACAAACACACCTTATCGGAAGCTTTGGCGGGTGTAACAGTTAAATTAACGCTGGACATGATAGCGCTGCTGGAGCGTCCTAGGGGAACAGCGGCGCTATCCTGCTGTCCGTGCCAGCTAGACGAAATAGCGTTAGCAGAAGGACTTGTAGAGCGTGGAGGCAATTCAGGAGGCAAGTTAGAAGTTCGCGTGCCACTTTTGCTGCTACGCGTGTAACTTACTGCAGATTTCGGCTCGGCGTTTTGCGGCTGCGGACTTCTCGGCATCGCCACGGCAGGCGTTACATAATTCCCGGGGAAAACTCCGCACTTTTGGGTGCGATTCGACGTTCCTTTGAACCAACCATCTTGACACCGCTCGGTAACCATATAAACACCTCCTTTGCGTAGTTCCAACTCATCCGATTTCTGTGGTTTGTAGGGGTAGAGAGCTATATACGCAGCTGGTAGTTGCATAGAGTTCACATCACTGAGATTTCTTCGATGCCGCTCTGGGTGAGTGATTTGGGCAGCTCCTTCGCTTTCAGAAGTTAAGATTTCTGCTGAATGGCGGTGAGTGTTACTGTGATGGTGAGGTGCCGTTAAAGAATTAAAACTGTGTCGTTTTTCTCGATTATGGTGCGAAGAGTGAGGTTCAGGTCGCGGCGGAGGATTCGCATGACGTTGCGGAGTTGACACAAGAACCTGTTCATGTTTCCTATAAAAAAATAATTATATGACAAAACACATAAGACCAACGTTTTGGCAGACTTAGTCTTTTTTACTTACTGTGTGGGAATTCTATTTGTTGTCTGTGTTCGTGGTGGTGGAGATGCTGGTGATGAAGGAGCAGTACTAGAGCTGGAAGAAGTGTTGCTAGAAGAGGTGTTAGGTGTTGTTGTAGTTGAGCTGCCGCCAGAACTGACGGTGGAGCTGGAATCGGATGCTGGAAGGCCAGCAACTGGCTGGATGCTATTGCCATGTTTAGGTGTGTTCAATTGAGCTATTGGCTGAGCCAGGTGGACAGTTCCGATGTTTCTTGTGTGGTCTGTGGGGATTAGTGGAGCACTGTCTTCGGCAGTAGGAGTCGGAGGTGCCACACGAGATGGCCCAGGTTGAGCACTAAAACAATAATAACAGAAATATAGAAACAATTTTATGTATATATAGAGAAAAAAATCCCCATGAGATGTGTCCGAAAACATTTCCTAACTAAGGTACAGCCCTTAAAAGGGAGAGACCTGACATAACATTTTTGCTTATACCTCAGACGCCACAAATGATAATTGATCAAATTTTGTGTGTACTCCTTACTAGTGCAGAACTACCGTTTGCGCTTATTTTCGTCTTTGTAGCCAACCAGTGGCGGTACATACGGGGAACGACCGTTGTATTTTTGCAAATATGTTTTAAATCTGCACAAGCAAATGCTTGTCTATATGAAATTGTTCGCAATCAAAAACTACATAGAAAAGGCACTCTTTGTTTCTGTCGCTCAAGATAAAGGTTTTGCCATCAATAATTTATTTTAAGAAATGATGGAAGTTTCCTCTGTTTAGAGAAATATATACAGATTGTTTTCTCAGAGTTTATTATAAGATTATCTGTACTGCAGCAGGCCTTAACCTCGTCATCAATTCAAATCTTGGTTCCAGATACCGCCATATTCATGTCATCTGCAAACAGAATTTAAACGATGTTCCACTTCATGTCAGTGCTGAAGCTGCACTGAAATGAAGTGGAACATCATTTAAAAACAACAACAATAGAAACGGACACACCACAGAACCTTAACACAGGACAATGGATAGATTACTGCAGCACGATAAGTATTATTTTATTGATAGTAGAAATTCAACATAACTGTGTCAAAGGCTTTGGATAAATGAAAGAAAAGACCTATAATATGCTCTTCAGCATCTAATTCATTTATTATAAATTTTGTCATGTTACACGTAGCTGTTTCTACTGACCCCACAGCTAAACCTATGTTGGTAATTACTGAATAAATTATATTTACAAATATTGGATCATTCTATAATATTATTATAGAATGGTGGAGTATTATGAAGTGGATTATTTATTATTAATAAATAATCCACTCGTAGATTTTTGAGAATATAGACAATAGAAATTGGCCTGAAATTGCCTATAACCGCCAGTGATATATCAGTTATTTCATTGGCAACTAATTTTCAGAACTACAGGGTGAGGCATAATTGTGTACCACTTGCGCCCAATTGATAGAGTTGTCAACATGGCATGGTCTGGTGAACAACAGGGTCGTGAAGGCCTTCTTCAAAAACAACGAGTCTGTCACTTAGACGTAGAAGGCATTTCACACTTTGGAAAACGAAATGGGTCCAAAAGTTAAGGGCAATAGGATCTGCAGATCCTAAAAAACCAGCTGGGCGTCCAAAATCCGTTATGACACCTGAAAATGTCTCCAAGGCGTTCTGCTCGGTAACATGCATCTGTACTTCACATATCAGATTGAACGGTGAGAAGAATTTTACACTGTGACCTTCATCCACTGCCTTACAAAATAAAGATTACTCAAGAATTGAGTCCAGTAGATTGAGGAAGACGTAAAGATTGTTGCAATGTGATCTCTACAGTTGTGTACACCCTCTAGCGAATTATTTGGAGTAGTAACGAAATACATTTCCATCTTTCTGGCACAGCAAACAAGCAAGATTTCCGTTAATGGACTGCTGACAACCTCCGAGAATTGCACCAACAATATCTTTACAGCCCAAAAGTGACCGTTGGTGTACTTTGCTTGTGGATATCGTGGGACTTATTTTTATGAGAATGCCGTCACTAGCCGACAGATGCTTCCCATGTTACTCCATGATCCTTCCAAATGTTCCCCATAATCGAAAAAATTTTCACAGCTGGAGCAGATGTCCCAGGCATAGACATTACAAACTCGACCATTTTAGAAATATTGCAACATGAAATATCACTTTTTTGAAACACCTTAAAAATTGCTTTTCCACTTCTCTTACGTATCTGGTACTTTTTCAGAACTTGAACCACAACCTTCCCTTTGGTTTTGAATTAACTGGTTCATCAAATAGGCCATCCATATTTAAGGAATCTAATAATTTCATTAATAACTTGAGCACTTTCTTTTAAATAAAATCAGGCAATTTTATTTCGCAAATTTATCCACTGCAACTTATTAAGATTATTAAAGCAAGTTCTCCACAACTCAGTATTGGAATCTATAATTGTTAAAATTGTCCACACTTGAGAAGAATTTTTGCTCATGAACATCATTATTTTCTTTTAGAATGCATAGTAATTCATCGGTAAAAGATGGTAAAATTTTTCTTTCCTGAAATTGATTTCCTGAAACTAATTCAGAACATGTCTGATATGCATCTGTTGCTGTTATAGAATTACCTTCCAATTTCAGAATAATTTTATGCATTTATCAGAAGATAAGAAGAATGATTTTAGGCCTTCATAAACGGAAAGAATTCCTTCTATTGCAGGTAACAAACTAAAGAACCTTGTGCTGCTATGAGATAATATTTTTTTGCAACGTGTTTCCACAAATTCACAGAAGTCTTAAAGTTTTGTGACTCATCATCATCATCATTAATCAGCTTGTAGCGTCCCCTGGTGGACATAATCCTCCCTTCATTCCTTCCATTCTTCTCGTTGTTGCGCTACTTGTATCCAATTAGATGTGATACGCTTTATATTGTCACTCCATCTCGTCGGCGGACGACCTCTGCGCTTCAGTATGCCTCTTGTCTAGGCCTCCATTCAATGATAAGATTCTTCCATCCGTAATTCTTGCTACATGGCCTGCCCAATTCCACTTCAGGAGCGTGATCCTCTCTACCGCATCTGCAACTCCCCATCTGTGCCGTATGGTAACATTTGTGATTTTGTCACGCAGGTCCTTCCTATCCTAACATAGACGCTGCTTTCGCTCCATGCTGTGTTACCCTGATTTTGTGTTTCCATATGTTAGGACAGGCAGGACACGTTGGTCTTACACCTTTCTTTTCAAGCAGATGGGTAAATCAGCCTTAAACACGTGTTTCAGCTTACTAAAAGCGGCCCAGGTTAGTCCTACTCCTCTGTAGAAATTGTTCGTTTGATTATCTCTACCAATTCGAATCTGGTGTCCTACATATTTATATGAGACAGTCTGTTCTATTTTGACATTCTCCACTGAAATGGTTTCACTCAGTACAAGGTTCGTTATTATTCAATAGCGTTATATAGCGTTTTCGAGTAGTTGATCCTTAGGCCCACTTGGTGAGAGGCAGATTTTAATTGTTCGAGCATTTTTCAAGCTCATCAATACAGTCTGTTGCAGGTGACTATTTTGACCATGTGTTCAAAGTCGACGATTTTAAACATGTATTCCAGAAGTTTTGTGAATAATTTGGGCGAGATGTCATCTCCCTGTCGTATCCCTGTATCTATTCTGAATTTATCGGTGCCTTCGTGTAATCTCTCGCATTCAGTCGCATTTCTATAGATGTTGTTGATTAGCACGGAATATGTAGGGTCTATACAGCATTCGGCTATTGCTTCAATTAGTGTTCGTTGGATTATGGAATCGAAAGCCTTCTCAACGAATATGAGGACTGGGGGCTTATTGTACTCTACACACTTTTCAAGTAGTGGTTTGACAACTTGTAGGTGGTTGTTTGTGCCAAAGCCTGCTCTAAAGCCGGCTTGCTCCTTAGGTTGGTAAAAATCTAGCTTAGGTGTTAGTCGCTTAGTTATGATATTCGTGAACAGCTTATACATGTGTCCTGTGAAGTACAAGTCCTGTGAAGTTAGCAACCGATATCCAAAAATATAATATTTCATTGGAGTTCCCGGTAGATATGAAATAGTTCTAGAGTACTTTGTGCATAATTTCAAGCAGTTCTGCAGAATTTCGCGAAAAAATGGAAAATACAAAAATTGAGCTAGCAACCACTTTTGAGAAAAACTGTGCGTTTTTTACATATTCCTGCACCTCGACCATAGTTCTGGAGTACTTCATCAATTTCGCAAAAAGTTCTGCAAAAAATGACATTTTGCAAAAAAATGACTTTTTAAAATTGCAAAAACAGTTCTATTCGCGGATCTGAATAGCACCCTAAGAGTGCTATCGAAGAGCCCTTTGTCATTTTGTGATCAAAACCTCAGTTCAAAAGATATTTGCAATAATAAGGACCCATTATTTTGAATGAAAATTAAAAAAAAAATCGCGCAACAGTTCTGTTTACAGTTCCCGAAAGAACTCTTAGAGTTCTGTCGAAAATCCTTATAACTATGCGAATAGTTAGACTTCACCGATGCGACAAAGCAAAGAGAAAATGATCGCGCAATAGTTCTGTTTGCAGTTCCTGGTAGAGTTCTTAAAGTTCTATCGAAAATCTTTATAACAATTTTCTTAAAAATGAAATATTAGAAAGATATGCGAGGAATTAGACTTCTTCGATGCGACGAAGTGTAGAGAAAAAAATCTCGCAATAGTTCTGATTGCAGTTCCTGGTAAAACTCTTAGAGTTCTATCGAAAATCCTTATAAAGTTTCTGTTTAAATTTAAAAATCGAAAGATATTCGAAAAATTAGACTTCACAGATGCGAGGAAGCAAAGAGAAAATAATCGCGGAATAGTTCTGTTTGCAGTTCCCGGTAGAACTCTTAGAGTTCTATCGAAGACCATTATAACATTTTTCTGTAAAGTTAAAAATTGGAGAGATATGCGAAAAATTAAACTTTACCCATATGACGAAGTGAAAAAAAAATCGCGCAATAGTTCTGTTTGCAGTTCCCGGTAGAACTCTTACATTCCTATCGAAAATCTTTATAACATTTTTCTTTAAAATTGAAGATTATAAAGATATACGAAAGAGTTTTCACTAATGAAGTGAAAAGATGCGAAAAAATCGCGCAACCGTTCATTTTTCTCTCAAATATTCAAAAATTTTTAGGATAATTAGAACCAAAGCATAAATTCAAAACTTTCATCTCTGATTTATTCATAGAATTATCAAAGTTATAATTTCACACACACATTTTGAACTTTCTTTTAATACAACTTCTCGCACATCTTTCTAATTTTAAAAATAAATGGGATTTATAGAAAAATAATTTATTATTTAGAAGAAAAAGCATTTTCAATAGAACTCGTTCTGCCAGTTCTATCTAGGAGTTCTACCAGTAACTGCGAGCAGAACTGTTGCGCGTTTTTTTTTTTTCTTTTTCATTTGGTCGCATCGGTGAAGTCTATATTTTCGCTTATCTTTCGAATTTTTAACTTAACCCTTTAGTGCCTGACGGTACTTAAAAGTCCTTGTTTTATTCTATTTAATATATTTCATACTACAACGTTTTTACCAGTCTCTTGCCCATAGGTACTTGCTGGTACTATGTTCTACACACTGAATGTAGTCAGAGCACTCTATGTTGAATTTTCTGCATTATAACCACATGTGTTTGGACTGTCAAGCAAGTTTTTATTCTATTACTTATATTATTGCAGCATAAGTGATGTTCAAAAATATATATATATATATGCTTTCTCTCATATTTTATTAATAATATTAATTATATTATATTAGAATTATATATGTTCGGTTTATATTTCTTCTAGGTTTTCGGGTTTTGAAAACCGGACACAAAACTACCGTCAGGAATTAGGAATGGCTGAGAAAAAAATTAAATGGGCCCAGAAAGAAGTTTTATCGGACAAGGAGCTGGATGAACTGCTCAACGAAATACTTCTTGAAGATTTACCGTTAGATAATAATGTTCTTACCGATGAAGAACCAGATGACGTTGATGAAGTTGATACTAATGATGAAGAGTCTATTTTGCCAACTTCTATTCGCAAATGTATATCAAAGAATTCGGGAACATCCACTGCGACACAAAGTGTCAGTCATGAAAAACAAAACGAATTGAAGTAATGGAAGTTGAACAACAAAGTTGTGAAGAAAATAATATTTCAAATACTAATTGGACCGAAAGAGATGAAACTGAAGCATCCACTTCTACAACAAAAACCGGTATAAAAAACTTCATGGACTCCGTCGAATATAAACAAAGAAAATACAGTGCCTAATATGAATACTCGTTCCAAACAAATTGTACTGGATGTTGAACTACAGGACATTGAAAATCAAAGCTGTGAAGAAACAAGTATTCCAATTCCAGTTAGAAAATGGTAAAAAAAAATAAAACAACTGTAATTCCAGAATATGAGCAACATGAGGGTCCTATTGACGCAATTTTTGATGATTCTGAGACAGCTACCGACAAATTCCTGAAATTGTTGGGTAAGTCAATAGATGATATTGTTTATCAAAGCAATTTATATGCTACCCAACAAAATAAACCTCTAAATTTAACAAAAAATGAACTGCTTTATTTTATCGGAATAAATTTTATGATGTCCTATCATCAGCTACCATCATGGAAACTTTACTGGAACAGCAGTTCTGATTTAGGTGTTCCTTTTCTCACTAACTGTATGACGAGAAATAGATTTGAGCAAATTCTGCGCTACTTGTATTGTAATGAAGCAGTGCTCTTCCTCCGCAAAATAAAGACAAAATATACAAAGTAAGACCCTTGGCAACAACTCTAAATGAAAATTTTAAGTCTATGTATAAAACTACTAGACGTATTAGCATAGATGATAGCATAATCAGATTCTAAGGCAGAAGCTCTTTGAAGCAATATAATCCACAAAAACCAATAAAACGTGGTTACAAATTGTGGTGTGTTGGCGACGAGAAAGGTTTTATTTCTAGTTTCGAAGTTTACCAGGGTAAAAATGAAGAGTTAGAAAAAGAATTTCAACAATATGGTCTTGGAGAGCGTGTTGTTTTCTATCCCTCAGCCAACCGGACTGGAATATAAATAAAATTATTTACGCGGATAATTATTTCACTTCCATGAACTTACTTGAGACATTGAAATTAAATCAAACTTTAGCCTGTGGTACTATTAGGAGCAATAGGAAAGGGTTTCCGAAGAACATGAAAGAAGATAAGAAATTGAATCGAGGCGACTATGACTACAGAGTTTCTAATACGGATATTTCAAAGTACCTCGACCCAGGCTACCTGGACCCCCTGGAGGACAGCGTCATAGAGAAAATGATTCTCTACATCAAAAGGAAGAAGAACACCGAAACCGCCGCCGAAAAGACCACCGTAACCGGCGCAGAAGATTCCACCGAAACCGCCGCCGAAGAATCCACCGAAACCGCCGCCGAAGATTCCACCGAAACCGCCGCCGAAGATTCCACCGAAACTGCCGCCGATGATTCCACCGAAACCGCCGCCGAAGATTCCACCGAAACCGCCGCCGAAGATTCCACCGAAACCGCCGCCGAAGATTCCACCGAAACCGCCGCCGAAGATTCCACCGAAACCGCCGCCGAAAAGACCACCGTAACCGCCGCCGAAATGACAATCGTAGCCGCCCCCGGAAAGACAACTGACGCCGCCCTGGAAAAGAAAACTGAAGCCGCCGCCGAGAAGTTAACCGAAGCCTCCCCAAGAAAAACACACCGATGCCGCCCCCAAAAGTACAACCACCGATGCCGCCCCCAAAAGTACGACCGAAGCCGCCGCCAAGAGAAAAACCGAACCCCCCAAAAGAAACCGCCCGATGCGCAACCAGACCAAGAGGAAGAGAAAACTACCAACACAAATAAAATCAAGAAAGAAAGAAGGACCAAGAATCAACCAAGAAAACAGGACGCAGCCAAGCAGAACCTAACATAGCCCACTGAAGAAAACCAAGGAGGAAACGAAATGGGAAAAAAAAACCGCAAGACAAACAAAAACAGACGACAACAACAGAAATAACAAAACAACAACAGAAAAACAAAACCAACGACGGCGGAAGGACGGGCTCACGCCCAAAACCGCCATTGAACAAAGGATCCCATATACTCAGTCAGTTAACCGGCAAAGTGCGATATAGCAGTTCACCGAGTTCAGTTCAGCAAGTTCAGTTCACCCAAGCCGCAGTCACGCCAATAAGTTTATAGTAGGTTGCAGCTCCGCGAATCCGTTGTTATATTGTTATACTGTTATTTAGTGTCATTTAATTATCGCAAATATATTTCCTCTTATTACAAAACGTGAGTGATAAATTTATTCCTAACACCCATCACCCACAGAGTTCTACCAGGAACTGCATCGGGGAAGTATAATTTCTCGCATATCTTTCTAATATTTAATTTTAAACAAAAATGTTCTAAAGATTTTCGATAGAACTCTAAGAGTTCTACCAGGAACTGCAATCAGAACTATTGCGCGATTTTTTTCTCTATGCTTCGTAGCATCGGTGAAGTCCAATTTTGAGCACATCTTTCCAATTTTTAACTTTGCAGAAAATTGTTATAAGCAATTAAAAAAAAGAACAGAGTTCTATCGGGAACTATCAACAGAACTGTCGCTAGATTTTTTTTCTTCTTTACTTCGTCGCATTGTTGTAGTCTAATTTTTACTTTACAGAAAAAAGTTATAAGGATTTTCAATAGAACTCTAAGAGTGAACTGGAACAGAACTGAGGGAACTGCAAACAGAACTGTTGCGCGATTTATTATAATTTTCATTCAAAATAATGGGTCCCTTATTATTGCAAATATCTTTTGAACTAAGATTTTGATCCAAAAATGACAAAGGGATCTTCGATAGAACTCTTAGGGTGCTATTCAGATCCGCGAATAGAAGAACTGTTTTTGCAATTTTCAAAATTCAATTTTTTTGCAAAATGTCAATTTTTGCAGAACTTTTGGTCCAGAACTATGGTCGAGGTGCAGGAATATGAAAAAGACGCACAGTTTTTCTCAAAAGTGGTTGCTAGCTCAATTTTGGTATTTTTCATTTTTTTCGCCAAATTCTGCATAACTATTGAAATTTTTGCACAAAGTACTCTAGAACTATTTCGTATGTACCGGGAACTCCGATGCAATATTATATTTTTGCAAATTCGGTTGCTAACTTCACAGGACTATGTGTGAATGGCCTGTAGTATGCAAGGTCTGCTGAATTTCCTTTTTTGTGAATGATAATGATTATTGCATTGTTCAATTTTGACGGTTCAATTTTCTTTTCTGTGAGGCACTTATTAAACAGAGTATTAAGCGCCTGAAGAAGTCTTTGCCTGCCCTCCTTTATACCCTCAACAACGATTTCGTCTTCACCCGGGGCCTTATTTCTTTTCATTTCCTTCAGTGACAAGATTAATGAAAACATGAAATAATATTGTTTAGATATTAAAAGTATTTATTTAGTAAACCATATGTACCTAAGGTAGATAGAGCCCATTAGAGGGAAATATGATTGTGAGAATTGCATTAGATATAATAGTATATTTTGTAACTAGAGCGGTAGGTTGCCAATTGGACATGAGAGCGAAATTGGGCGCACGACCGAAGTGAGTGCGCACATTCGCACGAGATGGCAATTGATAATACCGCCCGTGTTGCAAACAATATTATTTATTACTCATCCGAGGGGATGTACCTTACAAGTTTGCTATCCAGTTGCCAAACAAAAATAGAATCAAAAATGAAGAATTTGCTTTTTCAGTTGTCTCCGGTGGTGTGGATTCGTCAAAAGAACTCTCCTCAGTTTCCGGTATCACCATAGAATTTACAGTAATTTTAAATCATTTTCTTTAATTTTAATTTTGTAATGAAAAAAATCACTTTCACGTCAATTTTTTAATATTGATTGTAGATTGTAGATATGGTGGTGACGACTTGTACTGCGACCTTTATAGATCTATTGTACCCCACCCTCCTCCTCCAAGTATTGGTGTACTTACCCATTTAGAGCGCCTCCTCTAATCCTGATTCCTATAGGAATTTCAGGATCTGGGTGGGATTCAAGACCTGCAGCTCCTCTGTGTTGAAGCAGTGAGCCCCAAGGTACATCAGTCTCTTGCGGAGTAATGCTCCGCAGTCTTTGAACAGATGTATGGGGGTTTCCTCTGCTAAGCCACAGAATCTGCATCCGTCATCCTCCTGTAGGCCTAGGGCCTTGAGATGTTTCCTAAGACTGCAGTGTCCCGTCAGGACTCCTGTCAGAATTCTAAGCTTGTTCCTGCTTAGTTTCAGGCAAGCTTTTGTTCTCTTCTGGTTAAAGATCCCAGCATCACTTTGGATTGCCTTAGCCCTGGAAGTTCTTTCCAGGTTTTCATCCATTTTCCTCTTGTTTCTTCATCTAAACTTTAGTGGATGGTGTTGACACTCATGCCGCAAAAGGGTTCCGGACCTATAAAGGGGCTACTGGGTCCCTTGTTTGCTAGGTGATCGGCTTCTTCGTTTCCGTCTATACCAGTGTGTCCTGGTACCCAGTATAGCGTTACTTTATTATCCCTGCCAAGCTTGTTCAGCTTCCCCACACAGTCCCATACCAGTTTGGATCTGATGGTGTATGAGCTAATGGCCTTAATGGCTGCTTGGCTGTCTGACAGGATAGCAATTCGTTTTTTGAGATAATTCCTGTCGAGGTAAAACTGTGCACATCTTTCGATTGCGTGTACCTCTGCTTGGAAGATACTTGGGGATGCTCCCATTTAATATTGAGGTCTTGATTGTGTTTATTTTATTGTTTTTTTTATGTAACCTAGCGATAATGAATATTTGCGTGCGTTACCCAAGTTATGTGATAATACAACCAAAAGTGGAATTTCTCGTATTAAAAAAACGTGCGCCAAGAATAGTACTTTTAATGCACGTGTAATAAAAATAATAATTTATACCAAATTGGTACCTCAGTTGGAATTATAAATCCCTCAGATCTATGTGCCTGTAAAAAAAGTAACGTAACCTACACTTACGTAAACTGTAACTCGAGATGATACAAATCAACAACGTGTTTTAATAAAATATTTATTTTTCATTATTTATTCGATTAAATAAAAATGTTTACAATTTCACTAAAAATATCCTTTTTTGTTTTTAAAAATATCAGATTAAATACCTATTCCTTTTGTTAATTTGTTTCGAATAAATAATTTGTGTAATTCAATGACTATTGTTGTATTACCTACTCTGCATTTAATAACGCGTAGGTTACTACTTGTAATAATTACTTATTTTTTAAATAAATTACCTATGATAAATACTTTTAATATATAAACGATATTATTTCTGCTTTTCACTAAAACAATTAAGGGTTTTAATCAAATAAATCGCTAACTTTCTTTAGGCAAATCACCCCACAGACTTTTTATTTTAAGATCATCTAACTTAGGTTTTTGATCAAATCTCCATTTTTTATCATTATTACCAAAGCTATTTTTAGATTGGTGGTTCGCGATTGATTTACAGTGCATTAAATGGTACGAGAATAAAAAAGTTTGAGAACCGCTGTTCTAGTCTACAAATATGAAGAATATTTATATATTTGTCTTGTTGAATTAAAAAAAAACGTGTACTAATTTTTAGACTGAACATATTTTAACTCCTGATATATTAAGGAAACTACTTACTTTGTTGACAATTTCATTAGGGATCTGGCTATATTGTTTAGTTCGACAAAGGCCAATGGAAATATTCCAATGCGTCCATCCAATTTTCCCTCTGCCCAATTTTCATCGACCCTTCTAATTACCGAAATGATGTCACCTTTATTGAAAGCCAAGCATCCTTCTTCCTCGTCGTTCGTCATGCGGAAGTCGTACAGGGCTTTGCATTGAGGAATATTACTTGGCACAGGTGTTATTATCTACAAATTGAGATATTAATTAGTTTATACAGAATTGGCAATTTGAAATATACATAAATAATTGTTAATAATATGTTGAATGATAATGTTTTATTATTTGTATTATTTTGAAATTGAAGATCAAGAAAGCAAGATAAAGAATATTTGATATGATAAAAGTTAAAAAACGGCTCAATTATTTTTTCACTCTAAACAACGGTTAAAATTGGCATAACTGGCTTCTAATTTCTCTCAATCTAAAATATTCCTAGAGGAATATCAGAAGAAGAAGAATAAATATTTATTGAAAACAAAAAGTCGACAAAAGGCTATTGACCTCTAGCGAAAGAATATTAGATGTAGTCATTTGAACGCCAATTGAATGCTAAATGATTTTATTTTGCACTAAATTTTTTTTCAAAAATCACTTTTTGTATCATTATTTGGTGTCGGATCATTTGTGAGCTCAGCATCTAAAATTTATATTTACCATTTTATTTATGAAGCAAATTAAATAAATGGCAAGAAGACAAACGAAGAATTAAAACAAACAAGTGGTAACGTGATGTCATCGTATAATTTCAAGAATCTCTGACGACAATGCGGCAATTTCACCACCAATTATTAAGATTTTTTTATTCTCCCATTATATCTATTGCATTTCTGTTATAGCTATTTCAATTACTTAATTAATGAAATGATAATTTTATATTTAAATAGAAATAATTGTTACATGCTGATAATTTAAAAATTAAAAATAACTTTATTTTATTTATTATCATATTTTTTCTCCTATTGTTTCAAAATTAATTTTAACTTTTTTACTATTATAGACCATAAAATGCGTCAAATAAATATATTAAATATTATGATACAATATGTACAAACTGGTACAAAAAGAAAATGAAATTAATTTAAATTTTTCAAGTGCGGGTCTTCTGTGATTCAATCTTCTGTGATTTAAGCAAGGTATTTGACAGTGTAGATCAGCCCCAGTTAATGAATAAGTTATTTTCTTATGCAATAAGGGAAATAGGGGGAAATTCGATAAACTCATTCATATAAAGCCGTACGCAATATGTATTGATACAGTCCACAAAAGCGTGTCATCAGAAATGCCTTTTAATACCCCCAGGGGGTACCTCAAGGGAGTGTTCTTGCCCCAACTTTGTTCATCTTATATTTAGTGATCTATAGTTCCTTTTATTCAAGGAAGGTACTGGCACTTTATATACAGATGATGCTTTGTCATTTCTAATGAAACCTTATTAGATACACAACGAGAGGCAAATCTCTTAGTTCGGGACTTATCCAGTTGGTTTTCAGCGAAAAAAATATTTTGCAGTATCGACAAAACTGAATTCATTTTATTCAAGGAATTTTATTCGAGACTTCGAACCGTACGTACGTATTTATAGTGCTTACTATCAGCGAACGACCGGTTCTCGAACAGATAAACGCAGTTTAACTATAAAAAACTATACAAGAAGATAAAAAGTATCCAATTTAGCGATGCAAAATGTTCCCTACTGGAAACGGACCTGGATTTAACAATCAATTTACAAACATGCAAACAGTAGTTCGCGCCCCACAGCCGAATAACCCGATAAAACAACCACTTGATGTCTACCACCGACTGAATGATGTCTACCACCGACGACGAAGTCGTAGAAACGGCTCCAAGGAAAGAAACCATCCAAGGAAAACCCGTGGCAACAAGCTTCTACGAGAAGCACAAAACACAGAAAAATATGAACAATTCGAGAAAACCCAAACAACGAAAATACTAATTTACCACTGTCCAACAAATTTAGTGTGTTAACAGCCTCTCACGATAATAATAAAACAAATGATGATAACAAACAGGAAAAAAAACCTAAGCCACCACCAATATTTGTGTACGGCGTCCTCAATTTTCCAGAAATGAAATTTAAACTGTCAGACATACTAGAAGAGGACGAATACACCACCAAATGTCAAGCAGATAACACAGTAAAAATAAACTGCTGTAGCCCAGAAAACTGACGAAATATATGAGAGAGAATAATTTTTATTATACATCACATATACCAACCAAAAGAGGAACGAGCCTATAGAGTGGTCATCAAGCATTTACACCACTCATTCAACTCAGACGACATAAGACAAGAAATATCCAACCACGGACACAAGGTACGAAATATCATAAACGCCAAACACGGAGTAACGAAGGAGCCGCTAAACCTTTTTTTGTCGACATCGAACCCTCTGACAACAACAAAGACATCTACAAAATACAAAAACTACAAAATAGCAATATCCAGATTGAACCCCCAAAAAAAGATAGAAATATCGTACAATGTACGAGATGCCAAATGTATGGACATTCAAAATCATACTGCAACAGACCTTTTGTGTGCGTAAAATGCGGAGGTCCTCACAGCACAGCTAGCTGCAAGAAAAGTAAGGATACACCAGCTACATGCGCCCTTTGTGGAGGAAACCACCCGGCCAACTATAAAGGTTGTGAATTTTATCACAATCTACTTAAACGCAAAAGCCACACCAACACTGGACCCAGTATACAGCAAAATAAACCAAACATCATTTATAACAGCCAGACATCCAGCCACCCCAACAGAAGCTACGGGCAAGCAATCAACAATCCACCACCAACAACGAAGAATCTACCAGTGTAGTGCTCAACAAATTCCTAGATGAATTCAAAGCCATGTTCAACCATATTATCCAACAAAATAGCATGGTGCTCAACATGCTGACAATGCTAGTAAACAAACTGGGAAATGTCTAAATTCATTCGCATAGCAGTATGGAACGTCAACGGCCTGGCGCGAAGAAAAGACTGTTCTTAAAACAAAACTTTATAGACATTCTTCTAGTAAGTGAAACCCATTTTACAGAAAAATCCTACTTTAAAATTCCTTACTATAACACATACTTTTTTTTTATATGTGGTTTGGGGGAAGCTCTACCAGCCTGTGTGTGAGGCTCTCACTCACTAAACCCCAACTTCCACTTGGCTTAAAAAAGTACGCCACCCGGGTATCGCTTGTGCATTCCTTCAGGGTGAGCAGCCCGGACGGTTTTTTGCCGCCCTAGTTGTTCGAGAATCTGGCTATATAGTATTGGCTCTATAGTTTTGGTATTCCTTTTTGTAATTGACTTTTGTCCGTTCGTCTTGTTCGACGATGCCAGCAATCACCAACACAGCTTCCCTGGAGATAGTCCTGTATGCACTGCATACTCTGATGGCCATTTTTCTCTGTACAGAGGTGAGCATCTGTTTCATCCCTTTTCAATTGCTCTAGCCCAGACCGGGGCTCCATAGAGAATGGTCGAGTGAACCACAGAGCACAGTAGTCTTCTTTTACTGCTTTTCGGACCGCCGGTGTTAGGCAATAATTTTCCTAGGGCCGATGTAATTTTTAAGGATTTTTCTATAGCTTTCCTAAGGTGTGCTTTGAAAGACAGTTTCCGGTCAATAGTGATGCCTAGGTACTTGACTTCTTGTTTCGGTGTAATGTCCACTTTTTTAATTTTGAATTTTATAGGTCCTATTTTCCTATTGCCAGTGAGAAGTACAGCTCCTGTTTTTTCAGGGGCTAGCTTAAGGTTTTTTCTCTCTAGCCATTCATCGACCTGCTTTATGGCGATGTTTGCCTTTCTCATTAGTTCTTCTTTAGTTTTACCTGTTGCAACTAAAGCTAGGTCATCGGCGAATCCTACTATTTCCACCCCCGCGGGGAAAACGAGCCTTAACACGCCATCGTATAGAATGTTCCATAGGGTAGGGCCCAACACTGAGCCCTGAGGAACACCACTAGTTACTTCGCATTCGACGACCTCATCGCCGGATTCCATCTGTATTCTCCTATTTGAGAGGTAGCTGCGCACCAGCCGCAACAGGTATGGGGTAAACTTTCTGTTAGTTAGCTCTTCCATAATCATTTCCCAGGCTGCAGAGTTAAAAGCATTTACGTGTTCTTCGTGTGCCGCTTGTGGCTTTCTCTGCCACTTTGATCACCCTCAGAACGGCATCGACCGTGGACCTTCCCTCTCTGAACCCATATTGTCTATCGGAAAGACCTCCACCCTTGCACAATTCCGCTTTAATTCTGGCTAGAAGCAGTTGTTCAAGTAGTTTCCCCAGGACATCCAGCAAGCATATTGGTCTGTAAGAGGATGGTTCGTGTATGGGCTTTACACCTTTCCGGAGGAGGACCAACCTTGCTATCTTCCACCTATCCGGGAATCTGCTATTATATTGTTTATGACTTCTAGAACAAATTTTAGTTGTCTGTTTACGGCAATCTTTACAGCTTCTGGTGGGAGATTGTCGGGTCCTGGTGCTCTGCCATTTCGAAGACGTTGGCTGGCCTTGTTCAGCTCCTCAATAGAAAATTCAGGAGTGTCCTTAACTTCCAGTAAAACCCACTGGAGTTTCTGGTGCTTGGGGAAGAGAACCTCCACCACTTCTCGCACCTTTTCCATGGTCATTTTCAGATTTGGAGATCTTACTTTGAGTTCTCGGGTAGCAATGGAATATGCGTCACCCCACCCGTTTTCATCTATTTTATCGCAGAGTTGACGCCAGTGGTCCCTTTTAGATCTGTTGATTTCTGTGCGTAAGTTCTTTTTTGCTGTGGCGTAAGAATTTCTGTACGTAGCTTCTATATCTAGGTTTGGGTTTCTCTTCCCTTTCCGTTGGTAGGCACGTCTTTTAGCAAAACAGATCTTTCTCATCTCAGCAATTTTCGCGCTCCACCAGTATACCTGTATTCTTTTCGAATGCTTTTTTGGCATAAGGATATCATTGCAAGTTTTCCGTAGTACACAGCAGAGAGCATCAGGTGAGCGGTCGTTTGTGTTGTGAATTTCCTTGTCCAGCTTATTTGCGAATTTGTCCTCGTTTATATTTTTTGCGTGCCACCCCCTGCGAGTGCATTTTTTTGCAGATGGCTTTATTGTACCTACGTCTATACGGTATGACAAGTACCTGTGGTCACTTAGTGTTTCCCTCGTTAGCACCTGCCAGTTTTGAATTTTATGCACGAGGTCGGCCGTAGCAAGAGTAAGGTCTAGTATGGAGGAGCTGCTACTGCGTTCAAAAGTGGGTAAGTTTCCTAGCAATGGGACGGATAAATTGGCAATTGAGGACAAAAAAGTGAAAGTGTAAAAATATAATTTTTGTACAAAAAAAATATACAATAAAAAGAATCTGTCTATCAATGCAAAATTACGACATTTTAATACAGCTGTTAGACCAGTCATCTTGTACGGCATGGAAACTACAAATATAACCGGAATGGAGAATTTGCGCAAGATAGAAAGAAGAGTTTAAAGAAGGATTTATGGTCCTAGGAAAACACAGGAAGGTTATAAACTGAGATCCAATGCAGAATTTTATAGTAAAATTGACAACCTTGAAGTGATGATCAAAAAACGGCGACTTCAGTTCTACGGACATATGGTCCGCATGGATTGCTCAAGCTTAAACAAACAAATTTTTGATAAAATCTGGAACTATAGAGGGACAAGGAGGCTATGTAAAATAAATGAAAGAAGAACTTAAAAAAATCAAAATTATCGAAGAAGATTGTCTAAACCGAATAGAGTACAGAAAAAAAAAACTGGCCTCAAAATTCTTGTCGGGGAGAAGAAGAATCTCAACAGAGGAGAATGGACTGCTGAAAGAAGAGCTGCGCAATCGACCAGGATGAAAGACTTCTGGAAGGTTTACAGCTGCACTATTTATGAAATAGGTTTTTAAAAGTAATAATCAATTTTTTTATTTTTATGCGTAAAACCGGAATTTAACCGGTTAACCGGCTTTTTACTTTACGAAAAACCGAAAACCGGTTTTTGAAATTCCATCGGTGTTTTGGATGCCAAATTATAGACCCGATATTATAAAAAATGATTCCAAACAGTTCAAGAAGACTATTGAAGACTCAAGAAGAATATTGTAACTTTTTAATCCTTTTTAATGCTATTCTTATTTATTTTGATTTTAATCCCATATCCCAATAAAAATGTTCATTTCTATAAATGCGCAAGACCATTTATTAAAATAACCAGCAATAAATTTTTAATGTGTAATGACCTAATACCTGAGAAGAGATAATTGAGCCAGAAATTGAGACTTAAGAACGATGTAAAATGGCTAAGGTTGAAATGGGGTCCACAAAAAAAAGTTGTTCAAGAGAATGACTACAAGTTGAATGAAGAACCCCTGTTATAGACCATGAAATGAGGCAAATACAAATGTTAATATGTAGAAACTAGCAGAAAAAAAAAATGGAATTAAATTAAATTTGTGTTTCAACATAACTTGAATTAACATAATAAATCTTGTAAACTATATATAATATTTGTATTAAATTATACGAATGAGAACACATTAAAAATAAATTAATGAAATCTAAATTAATTAATTGAACTAATCAAGTGGAAATATTTTAGGGGAAATTACGCAAAATTAACGCAATTAGAAACAAAGAAATTAAGTGTAATTACACCAACAAAATTTTAAGAACCCAATTTATCATCACCATTTCTTCCGTTTCTTTTTGTTTCATTTTACTAAGAAAAATTTCATGAATCATCGCAATGAAACAAGAAAATAAAAAACCTTAACACAAATTTCTTCATTCGATAATTAGAAAAATTAAATTACCATCAATGATTCAATTACTTAAATATGTGTCAAATAACATTCAACAAGAAATACTAGATACTTGTAGATAAGCATGTTTATATCAATGATTAGCCATTGCAAAGGAAACTAACAAAACAAAATTACACTGATGACTAAAATACATACAATAATAAATGAACTAGTCTAAACCAGCAGATACACAAGAGACACTCGATGGAAATGTCTAACAAACAAGACTAGACAGGCATGACTGGACGAGAAAAACTAAAAAATAAAAATTAGACAGACTATACAGGACAGACAAGACTAGACAGAGAAGACTAGACTAGACAGATTAGACAGACAAGACTATACAAGACAGGCGAGACAGGATATACAATACTGGACAGACAGGAGAAGGCAGATTAGACTAGAAGCCTAGTCTGGAGGCAGGCAAGACTAGACAAAAAAGACTTGATAAACAAGACTAGACAGACAAGACCAGGCAGGCAATACTAGACAGACAAGATTGGACAGACAAGACTACACAGACAAGACTAGACAGACAAGACAAGACAGACAAGATAGATAAGACTAGACAGACAAGACTACAGATAGACAATACTAGACTAGACTAGACAGACAATACTAGACAAGCCAGACAGGATTAAACTAGACTGAAAATATTAGACTAGACAGAAAAACCTGCACAGACTAGACTAGACTGACTGACTTTTTTATTTGCAAAAAAATACTTTACAGAATAAGTTAACCATTCTGGAGAGATCTTCTGTTTGACTTCCCGCGTCGCCCCGGAACTGTCATCAAGCATTACTTCGAGGCGAGCGTTGTCATATTTTGTTATACTCAATCAATCATTCAGGGATTTCCTTCTTTGTTCTTCAGCCTCATTTCCTCTCATAATCTCCTGTAGCATCTCTGTTACAGCATCCCAGTCGTCCTTCGTCTGGAGGAGCAGCGCTGCCACGTTTTCTTTCATCACTTGCACTTGGCATTTATTGTGGGCAACACTTCTTATCTGATCCCACATCGCGCATTGGAACAAAGTATGTTCTAGAGAATCCACCACCCCAGCTCCGTTCATCGGTCTCACTCTTCCCAATTCTCTTCCGATATGTGGTGAACAATTCATGTCCAGTTAATGCGTGTGTTAAATGGTAGTCCAAGTCAGCCCAGTTCCTATTGCTCCACTTGCGAATATCTTTAATAAAAGTTTTTGTCCAGCCTGTAAACTCTGTCCATTTTTGTTGCCAGGCATTCTGCATAATTTCTCTTGCTTCCGGTTTTGCTAGCCTCCCTCTCTCGTGGATATAAATTATTTCTTGGACGCGTAGCTTAATAGGTGGTATTCCTGCAATTGCAAGTACGGCCGTGGCGGTCCTATAGGCCGCAGCTACACGTATTGCTAACTTTCTATTAATACCCTCGTATCTTTTATGTCGTAGTGTCTGCGCCCATATAGGCGCCCCGTATAAAAGTATACAAGAGATTACATGCGCAAGTATTCTACGCCCCCTCGATCTTGGCCCTCCAATATTTGGCATAATTCTTGCTAGAGGCATCAGAGTAGTGTTAGCTTTTTCGCATGTCTTCTTAATATGTGTGGTCATTCTAATGTTTTTGTCCACGTGTATCCCCATATATTTAAGAGATTTTACCTCGGATTTTACGCTCTGAACCAGCGTTCCTTCTACTTCAATTGTTAGGCTGAGCATCTTGTATCGCCCAGCTAAGAGGACCATCTCTGATTTCTTAAGGGCGAGCTTGACACCCATTTCCCTTAATTCCAGGCTGCTTTTGTTAATAGCATGTCCTAACGCGTTCTTCCAGGGTCTGTGATGTCCGAGCAGATACCACAACAGCAAGGTAGTCTGCATATGCTACCTGTTTGTTTATCTGTTCTTATCTCTCCTATCTAGATAGGACTGTATAATTTTGAGTAGGTATCCACAAACCTCTGCATTTCTTAGTGAGCAGATTATGTTTTCCCAGGGAGCAGAGTTAAAGGCATTTTCAATATCCAGCGTAACCATTGCACATTATTCTCTATTTTGAAATGCCTTCTTTATCTTTTCTGGTACTTCCTGTCCTAAAGCCAAATTGGTTCTCATGGAGTCTTTCCAAAAGCTTTCCTGTGGTATCTAATAGGCATATTGGCCTGTACGTAGTCGGTGCTAGGGGATTCTTTGAGGCTTTTTAATAGGTATCAATCGAGCTGTCTTCCACGTGTCCGGAAAAATACCTTGGGTAAGGCAACGGTTCATAACCTTTGCAAAGATCGTCGGGTTGTTAAAAATCTGATCCGGGCCGCTTGCTTTCTTTGGTCTGGGTTTAGCAGCCGCTACCATGATTTCGGCTGGTTCGAAGGGTATTTATTATCTTCTCCTCGTGTACCGTTACTTCCGACCACTCTTTAACTGGATGTCTCTAACTAGACGAGACTAGACAGACAAGACTAGACAGACAATACTAGACAGACAAGACTAGACTAGAAAGACAAGACTAGACATACAAGACTAAACTAAACAGACAAGACTAAACTTGGCAGACACGACTAGGCTTGACAAACAAGCTTAGACATACTAAACAGACAAGACTAGAAGACAAGACAAGTCAGACATGACCAGACAGACAAGACTAGACTAGACAAGACTAGACTTAACAGACAAGACTGGACCAGACAGACAAGACAAGACTAGACTAAACAGACAAGAGTAGACTAGATATGCAAATATATCTAAGCTTGTCTATCAAATCTAAGTCTAGTCTAGTTTACTTAGTAAACACGACTAGACTTGACAGATAAGCTTAGACATATTAAACAGACAAGACTAAACTTGACAGACAAAACTAGACTAGATAGGCAAAACTATACTAAGCTGACACAACTAGACAAGACAGACAAGACTAGATAGACAAGACTAGCCAGACAGGACTAGACTAACAGAAAAGACTATACAGACAGAACTAGACAGAAGTGACTAGACAGACAAAACTTGATAGACAAGACTGGATAGACAAGATTAGATAGGCAAAACTAAACAGACAATGCTAGATACACAAGACTATAAAGACAGGACTAGACAGACAACACTAAGCAGACACGACGAGACAGACAAGATTAGACAGGCAAAACTAAACAGACAATACTAGACAGACAAGACTAGGCAGGCAAGATTAGACAGGCAAGACTAGACAGGCAAGACTTGACAGACAAGACTTCTTTTTTAATGGGGTGAAGATGGCCCTTTCGGTTATTATACAAGTGAGCCCCCTGAAATTAACCCGAACACTCCGGAACCGCTTATCGCATTTCTTGAGGGTGTTGATGTAGGGGTTGATGTAGCTACAGTTGTACTATCTACTTTCCCCTTCCGCAATGCGTGCGATTAGGGGTTCGAGTTTTGGGTTTTGTTTTTCTCTCATTACTTTCTCTTTCCGTAATTATAGTCATGACCTTTGTGGATAGTGTTCCATTCTTCCCGCGATTTTAGTAGGTGCGCCATCATATTTTTGAAAACGATTCTATCATTCACAAACATATCCCTCTCGTTGTCCCATCGTACGAACACTCGTATATGGTATGGGTGTCACTATCGGCCAAACCACAGTATGCACTATTTTCCTCGGATGCTCTCCCAATGTTGTGGAGGTAATATCAAAAACATCCGTGGCTCGTGAGAACCTGGGTGTATTAATATTATACTTTCCCGCTTCGTCGAGTAATCCGTGTTTCAATGTCGGGGATAAAGATCCTCGTACATTGACCTTTTGTGGAGTTATTCCACTATTTCTGCCACTACTGAGTGAGTTTGGTACCGGCCTCATCTTTAGAAGTTTTATTGACAGACAAGACTAGACCAGACAGACATAACTAGACTAAACAGACAATACTAGACCGACAAAACTAGACCAATAGGTCTAGACAGAAAAGATTTGACAGACAAGAGCAAAGAGATACGACCAGGCAGACAAAGACAAGACTAATAATTCAATCAACTGTATTCAAGGGAAGCAGCCTTGATATTTGCTGGAAACCCCAATAGAATACACAGCTAATTAATGTAAAATATGCTAAAAAGCACCTTCAAGAGAACTTAGACACATTGCAAAACAAAAAACTGGAGGAGGACTGGCAAAGAAATTGGCAAAATACTGAAAAAGGACAATGGACGAGACTGCTCATTCCAGATATATCTAAATGGATAAACAGAAAACATGGGGAATTAAACTACCACTTGAAGCAAGTCTTGACAGGACAAGGATGCTTCGAAGACTATCTGCATAATATTAGAAGAGCATCAGACGGACAGTGCGATTACTACGGACAGGACGACAGTATTGTGCACACACTGCACACCATACTAGAATGTGACAAATGGAAAATAGAAAGGACTACAGCTCTGAGAGACGCTACTATGGAACCCAGAAAACTAGTAGATATGCCAAAAAACGAAAATAACTGGGACATAGTAAGCAAAATGTTTTGCAGACATTTTGGCACAAAAAGAAAAAGATGAGAGACATGCTACAGAGAGGAGAAAACTCCGAGAGGCGCAGCTACACTCATGAACATATATAACAAAAAACATATACACTTCACCCTGAGGTAATGCATACAGCGGTTCCAGGGTGTATGTGTTCATTATTCCACCGTTTCCAGAGGAGCCACTTGACTGCACAGTGATTAGCTGCCAGCTACGCTCCCCCCCTAAAAAGAGACTAATAATTCTAGACGGACATGATAGACAAGTCTAGATAGACAAGTCTAGATAGACAAGACAGATAAACCCATCTGACAAGCGGAAGACCCAGGTTCGATTCCCGGTCGAGGAGGCAACAACTAGAGCGGTTTTCACTAACCATGCGGGGCTGCCCACCCTGAATGAATTTGAAATATGCGATACCGTGGTGGAATAGGGGGTTAGTGAGAGCTTCCCCCAAACCAATTTTTTTAACAAAAGGCAGACAGAAAATTAGACAGACAAGACTGAACAGAGAAGACTAGACAGACAAGGCTAGACAGACAATATTAGGCAGATAAGATTAGACAAACAAGACTAGGCAGACAAGATTAGACAGACAAGACTAGACAGACAAGATTAGACAGACAGGACTACATAGACAAGATTAGACAGAGAGATTAAATTGGACAGCGAAGACTGAACAGACAAGACTATACAGACAAGAATGGACAGATAAGAGTAGATAGGCAAGAATACTCAGACCAGTGTAGATAGGCAAGACTAGACAGAGAAAACTAAACGGACAATACTAGACAAAAAAGACTAGACAGACAAGACTAGGCAGATAAGACTAGGCTTAACAAACAAGACTAGAGAGACAAGACTAGAGAGACAAGACTAAACAGACAAGTCTAGAGAGACAAAACTAGACTAGACAAATAAGACTAGACAGACAAGACTAGAAAAATAAAGCAAGACAGACAAGACTAGACAAGTAAGTCTAGACAAACAAGACTAGGCAGACAAGTCAGATAAGAGTAGACAGACAAGACTAAACAGGAAAAATGAGGCAGACAGGACTAGACAGACAGAAAAGACTAGGCAAATAAGTCTAGCCAGACAAGACCAGAAAAATAAGGCTAGACAGACAATACTAGACAAATAAGTCTAGACAAACAAGACCAGATAGACAAGTCAGATAGGAGTAGACAGACAAGACTAAACAGAAAAAATGAGACAGGCAAGACTAGACAGACAGACAAGACTAGGCAGACAGACAAAACTAGACAGACAGGACTAGACTGGCAGAACTAGACAGACAAGACTATATTGACAAAACTGAACAGACCAGACTAGACAGACAAGATTAGACAGACATGGCTATACAGACAGTGCTATATAGACAATACTAGTTAGATAGGACTTCACAAATAAGAATAAAGAAACAATAATAGACAAACAACACTATTCAGAGTAATAAAAAATGAATAAAAGATTTCAATTCAAAGATATTTAACAAAATATTTTTATGAATGAACAATAATTTTAAAAATAAATCTTCTTTGTTAGACTAATTATTTTAGGAAATGAAATTTGCAAAGAGGGAACATTCTACATACCTGAACATAACTTGAAGGAAAAACCCCTTTTTTCCCACCACATTCCCCTTCATACCAATAAGTATCGATCCGTTTCCTCAAAATAATAATTTCCTCCCTCTTGAAATTCAAATCACTAAAACAAAAAAGGCAAAATAAATCACAAAAAAAGTAGAACAAGAAAAATGTAAAAATTTACCCAGGTTCCTTTGAAATAAAATCATACAAAGCCTTTGCATATGGTTGATGTGAGGGTATCTGATGTGGAAAATTCTGCTTATTGCTTTTATGTCTATGATCGGCTGTGGCATGGTGGATAGGGGTTGACTGTTGGATGATTGGGGCTGTGTGGTTATCACGTATGGTTCTGTGTTGCTTCTTTGGAGCTGCATTCCGCATCCCTTCTAATAGTCTCATTAGGAGAACATTTGGGGGTAAGTCTTCGACTTTTAAAGGGACAAGGATCCGACATTCTGGGCATCTTAGCTCTTTGTGTGAGTCAACAATTTCTTGAAGGCATTTTTTGCAGAAGGTATGTTGACATGGGAGAACTCGACTTGATGTGTCTAATCTTTCTAGACAAACTGAACACTCTAACAAATCATTTAATGTTCCTTCATCCATTTTTTGTTGTTGGTTTATTAATTTTTAAACGTGTTTTGGGGGGTTTATCACTGGGTTAGTAGTTTATTCACCATTTTTGGATGACACATTACATTCACTAACAGTCTCAAATTTGTTTTGTGTAGATTGATAGTGTGCATTCGTCAGGTTTTTGTCTCTGAATGAACTTAACTACCCTTTTTTCTCACTCAGTTTTAATTATCTACTTCCTGTATACGATCAGTATTGGGCGCGGTGAGGACATTCTAACGACGTCCATTTCTGTTCTACTCGGCTATTGGTTCGCGTTGCGTGAATAGAACGAGTTTAATCCCCTCAATTTTTCCCCACGCTCGACAAATAGAGCAAATCTAACTGAAATAGTTACTTTCACTCCGTCAAGTTTAGTAACCTGGCCATTAACCATCCACAAAGAAAAGAATAATTTAAAAAAAGGCTGTAAAGTATTATCCCAATTTCCTTAACTATATCCAATATTTCAGCAAAAACTTGTTATGAATCTTTAAACAATTATTTTTTGTTACATTCTTTGAAGTGTATGTTTTAAAAACTATATTTTAGTGATGTTTAAAATATAGAAGGTCGAATAAGTTTGTTTATTTTTTTTAAATTGATTGAGCTAATGTGTAAATATTAGTTTTAGTTTATAGAAAACATATAGGTTTTTTTAATATTTAAATATCTGTTAAGTAAATTTAATGAATTAAAAACAGGCAGGGGCGGATGGGCAACATCTTAGCGGCACGGCAAATAATATTTGTCGGCCTTTTTTTTCCGGATATGGCTAAAATATACAATTACAGGGTGTTTTTCCGCAACACCCGCATTGTGGAATTTTTCGTTTAAAATTAAATAGAGCATAAGTTTATTACAGATTATTGAATCAGATTACATTTACTATCAAAACACATTCTTTTAGTTAAAAATGCTAGACTCCCAGTCAGGGCCGGCGTGAAGGGTAGGTGAACAGTGCGAAGGCACAGGGCCCCGCGCTTGGCAGAGGCCCCGCACATTCAGAGAGTTGAGTTGATATTTTGTCTGTAAGACTGGGATTGGCAGTCGTGCGCAGTCGCCTGCGCCGCAGTCTGCTGCGACGTACACATTTATCCGCTTAAGGCCTAGGCCGCACTACGGCTAAACCGCCGCGGTTTTCGATAGTGTGATTTTATGACTCTAGTAAATTAATACAAGCGGCCGCACTTGCGGTTTTTTCCTGCGACTGATTTTAAAACCGCGTATTGTTACAAAATGACTCCCGAGTAAAAACCGCGCTAAAATTTGTACTGCATAGAAAATAGTTGGCGCGCACGCACTTCTGTTTAACCGTGAGCGGTTTTTTGACAGACAGCCGTGAAGAGCTGGTGAAGAGTGGCAATTCTTACGTTTTTTTAGGTTCAGATACTTGTTTCTGATTGAAAACATTTCGTCGACCGGGTCAGACTGTGTATCAAACGAGCGATATGAAAGTTTGTCGGAAAAAATCATAATGGAAGTACAAAAAAGAGCAGCTTTATACGACACCACTTTACGTCAGTATAGTGATCGAAACGGGAAAAATAAACAGACAGGCGCTCCTCTAGTGAAATACATTAGCGAAAGGTTGTATTCATGAAAATAATGTGAGGACGCACAATATGCAAAATTTTATCGAAGCTGTCAGCTGACATGCGATAATAATTAAAAAAATTCTCAGGATGTTTTCTTAAATCTTGATATTTATTATTAAAGAAACCTTTCTTAAATCTACGGCTAGTGAGTGGATGGATCCAATATTTGCGAAATTTGCGTTGACGTCTTCTTTTTCTATTTCTTAGTATTAGAGCAACAATACATACTGCTCGTTTGAAATCCATTTTCAACTGTGCAAATTGCGGCCGGTTTCGCGATTTTTAATCGTAGTGTGTGTTTCTCGAGCGGTGTCGCGGTTATAGCGGTTACCGATCGCGGGGAAAAAACCGTAGTGCGGCCTCGGCCTTAGGCTTGTTTCACACCTGCGAGGTTTTACGCGGCGCGGTTCAGATTCGGCGCGGTTGAGGCGGTCGCGGTAACCTCGCCGATATGTTCACACTCGTCAGGTTGCTATAAGGTTTGATTGCGGTCAAATCTATCAGTTCAGCATGGACCGTAGACGTGTTATAGCCATGATGGTTCTTTTAAGGCGAATAAAACGAAAAAGGCGGAATAGAATTAATTGGATCCAACCTCTTCTTATGAAAAGGAAGGTGTATGGTTTATATACAGGTTATCTACAGATTATTTACAGGTTATATACAGGTTACACAGGTCTCGTAGCTGCTTCAACTCTTTGCTTCCGCAGTTTGATAGCTTTAAAGGAGCTCACAGACCGGCGCGGAAGTTTCGCTGCTGCGATTGGTGCGTTATCGCGGCGGACTGATTGACGTGGCGGCTTATGTACATGTTCAGATCAACAAGCGCGATTTCCGCCATAGCCGCGGTCGTGCAGCGTTTCAAGACAAGAACGCTGCATGCGCGATTAGTTTCGCTGTCGCTGTTTTGAAATTAAAAATAAGAAATAAAAAATAACAAACTGACCGATTTTCTTCTTCAGTGGTCAATAATAATAATAGCAGAGCTTCTTCCTCTGAGGAACTCATGACTAGAGATCGGATTTTAGGCAAAACACCTATCGTCAGTTTTTCAGGCATCGACTTTCTAATAATACACAAATTTGTTTTAGTAAATTCTGAATCATTAGAGCCCTATTTGATTTAGCCTTTTTTTGCCTTTTTTGTACTATTTTTTCCTTCATTTATCACCTATTTTACCAGGTATTTCGCCTATTTTCGTTTATTTTTACCTATATTTGTCTATTTCTGTGTCTATTTTGTATTCTTGGCATTTTCTTATGCAATTTAGGTCTATTTATCAAAAATTAGATTTGTGACCAGTCTTTGAGAAGCCTTCCTACCTTCACCAGACGAAATTGTTTCTTTTTTGCTTTTAGCGGTGTCACAGACCGATTTGTTTGATCACTCCCTTTCTTTTGTTAAAATACCGCGAAATTTACGCAACCAACTATTCCCTCCACTCTTTAATTTTCTCAGCCAATCCTTGAAAATCTAGCCCTTCTACAGATCGTGAATAACTAACGTAATATTTGAAAGTTCCCTTCTCACTGTAGTCCTTGCCTTTATATCAGTTGTTTCTGCTGTTTGTTTGGCCCTTGTAGTCTTGTGTTGTAGTTGAACAAAAGTGAATTTGAACGATTTTTTTTTATCAAAATGCCAAAACAAAAGTAAAAGAATGGATATCAGGTATATCCGAACTGAAATTGGATGGGGACTAAAATAGTAAGTTCTACAATTTTTCACCATTAAACACAAACTGAAATATTACTGATGTTAAATGTATAATTGTAGGTGGTATTTAAAAAGAGTAGCCATGTTGAGCAGAATTTAAAAACATCTCTCCATAAAGAAAATAAAACCAAAAATTTGAGGCAATCACTAATTAACTCAAAGTACTTAAATCAGCAAACTCAGGTGAAAAATGAGTTTTATTTAGATTTATGTACAGCTTTAGTGGCCGCAAATATACCTTTCTTTTGGAAATCACTGAATTTAAGGGATTCTTGGAGAAATATTGCAAAAAGAATGTACCCAGTGAATCTACACTACGAAAAAACTATTTGTTTAAATGCAACGACAAGGTATGCAAATTAATTTAACAAAATCATAGGATACTTACATAAATCTTGATTTCTACTTTAATGAAATTAAATTATCTGCTGTTAGGGACAATTCTGTGTTTTTTTAACTGTAGGTACCTTTAAAGTTTAAAAAAGACAAAATAGCTCCTAATATAAAAAAATTATAAATATTTTAAATTTTTAGTCCATTGAAAACATAAGAACTGCTATTGGTCTCCATGATATATACATACAGCGCCGTCGTTTGGATTTGGAGGCCCCGGGCATATATATTGAGGTGGGGCCCCCAGTAAATAAAATACGGCGAGTTTGGGCGGGCGTCGCGACGGTTGCAAACGGCGCAGCGCGATGCCGCTTTCAGTAAAAGATGAAACGTTCAATTCCCTGCGGGAATCGCGCGAAACCGTTCCCGCAGAGTTCAAGTTGGCGGTTCTGTGAGACTTTTCCTGGATGTCCAAAAACGTCGTTTTAATGGAGTCGCCACGCCATCTTGGGCACAATCGGGATTAAACTCCCAAACAAACTAAAAGGTTCTATGGCCGATCGAACGGCACCGGTCCGGTTCCGATCCGTCAATTGGTTCTGAAGTTCTATGTACCCCCGAAAAACGCCTCTGGTTTTTCTCACTTTTTACCCATTTTTCTCTTCAAACAGCCGCAGATTCGCAAAAAGTCATCGCAGTTTAAAAATTCTTACCGAAATGGTTGCGCGCGAGTGTTCTGAACAGAACGAACCCAACCGGCGACCTGGAGCCCATCAAATAAGTCCTGGGCGTCCGTGGAAGTGATTGCAAACTCGGCAAAAAAAAATGTATTTGCTCTTGCACCAGGTGAACGGGACGTCGCAAGATGGCGAGCGAGGGCTCTAAACACGTGGCGCGGCGGCGGATAGAGGATTTGGGAAAAAAAATTAGGATCCAACCAAAAATGCGCCAACCAAGAAAGTAAAATATCGTGATTTTAGTTTTCGGTCTGGTGCGTCCGAACCTGGGGGAGTCGCGAAAACGGCACCGCTCGACGGGGATCTCGGTTCTACAACGGAAAAATGTACACTCCCGTTTTGCACCGCCAAAACTGTTTCCGCAAAAACCACGATTTTAGGGTGGGTTTTGGATCCCCGAAGGGGCGCGGCAGGACGGAGGACGAAACTTGGGGATGCGCAACGTGCGGACGGACATTCACAGTTAAGTCATCGAAGACGCGCGGTTAAAATACTCAACATCTGCATAAAAATGTCAAATTTGAGCCTTTTTAAAACCCACGTGGTGCGGTGCCCCATGTGAAATTCGCGAAACGCCACACGTCAGTCGTCTCAGAATCGATCTGCAGCCACTGTGGGGGCCCCCTAGTCGGTGGGCCCCGGGCATTCGCCCGATTGACCGACGCTAGCGACGCTACTGTATACATATGCGTAGACGAAACAACTGATGCCATGGGACGATATGTTGCAAATTTGATAGTAGCAAAACTAACCGAAGAAGGTCCTTCAAAAGCTCATTTATTGGCCTGCAAAATTTTAGAAAAAGCAAATGATGCTACAATATCACGTTTTTAACGATAATTTAAGTAGCTACGAGTCTAAATTTTGTCTACAGATTTCTTTTAGCATTATTATGGCCAAATGGTATCCAGCATGATAAAGTTAAATTATATTATTTCGATGCAGCTGCATATATGGTGAAATCTGCTGTAAGTTTGAAGATTTTTTACCCAAATGTCAATTGCTTAGCTCACGCATTGCATTTGGTATGTGAAGTAATACGTAACGAATATGAAAACGTAAACGGACTAATTTCCAGCACAAAAAAGGTATTTCTCAAATCTCCGTTAAGAATTCAAGTATATAGAGGCCATTTACATGGCCTACCGCTGCCTCCTGAGCCAATAATTACACGATGGGACACTTGGCTGAAAACGGCCTTCTTTTATTGCGACAATTTTTAATCAATTAAATAGGAGGTAAAGACTTGATTCTCTATTTGTTGAAAATATTCCTACTAGTAAATTTCAAATGTTTAAGGAAATACAAGATTTAGATTCTGCTGCGGCTAGGGCTCTAAAAGATGCAAAACTGCTTTGCGAAACCTAACATCAAGAACGATTTAATTTATATCAAGAGTAATTTCAAAATTCTTGTTGATGGTATAAAGCTACTTGAAACAAATACCTCACCTTTGGTGGAAACAATTGGCATAATCAATAATCTAACGGAGTCCATGATGTCAACCCCAGGACAAGTGGGTCGAAAAGCATACGAAAAATTTACAAAAGTAATAAATAAAAACACTGGATTTGCTTTTCTGAATAATATTTCAAAATTATTGGCTGCCGAAAATGCTTAAATGCCAGAAAAATTGACCATATCACACATCCCAAATTATAAATTTGCACCACTAACATCGTGCGATGTGGAGAGGTCATTTTCCATCTACAAGACCATATTATCTGACCGTCGTCAACGGCTGACGGAAAATAATTTAGAAAAACTGATGGTGTGCTACACAGATAACAATTAATGAAAATTAAAATTTATAATGTTTTCAGGTTCTCGTTCCATTTTTTTTAAAAATCTAGGTCAGTTCTTGGGTATTTGAAACAATGATTAATAATCTTCTTTCCGACGTTTCGTCCTTTATTTTCGTACTTCTTCAAGGAAGCTACAATATTACATATTCACAATAAATAACTTATTTAAATGTCACCGTCATAAAATTAAAAATTTAATAATTTGAATTTTATGACGGTGAATTCAATTTTATAGAAATAATTCGGCAAGTGGAAGATAATGTAATGTTGTAGCTTCTTAATGTTGTAGCTTCTTTGGAGAAGTCCGAAAATAATGGACGAAACCTTGTAAAAGACTAAGAGTATAAATCATTGTTCCAAATACCCAAGAACTGACTTAGATTCCAACAAAAATTAAAATTTATAAATAAAATTTTGAGTAAGTAATGGCCATTTTAGCGACCTAAAACTGTAAATTTAAAGCCTTTTTTCATTAATTTATTTGCCTTTTTGCCTACCTTTTCTGATAGCTTTTGCGACCTTAAAGTCCGACCTCTACTCATGACTATACACCTAAAAATCGCGTTTTGGTGTGGGCATGACCATTTCGCTGCCGCGCCACTAGCGAATTTTTCGCTGCGGAAATTTCTCGACGCAAACGCTCCGCGCAGGTCTGAAGGAGCCTTAATTGTTTAAAGAACGTCCATTTGGAATACAAGTACTTCAAATTCGTCAAATTCTTCAATGGAAGAATGACTGGTGCCTATTAGGTTTTTCCCTAAGAGCTTCTATCATTTCCAATTCGACGGGGTCCAAATTTTTTTTATTTGGTATAGGTTTTTTAAAATCCTGTTCAGTTACTATCTGAGCATAAGTACTTCTAGGTTCTTTGCTAGACTGACCACTTGAGGCTTGGTTGTTTGATACGTCCATAACTTGCTCAGAAGGATTATCATTTTCATTTATCTCCACATTCTCGGAATCGTTGACATCTACAGACAGACTATCTTCTGTGGTTCGGTGTTGAAATATTTTATCAAGGAACTGCAACTGAGAGTCGTATATGTACGTTTTCAAAATTTGTGCTCCAGACCCTGATTCTTTACTTTCTTTAATTTTGTTTTGTGATTTTCTGTAGGAATCTCTGACATTTTTCTACTTCTTCTTGACATCATCATTACCTAAAAAAAACGTCATTGGATTGTTTGAAATTAGTAAATCCATGTCCACATTCATGACCACAAATAAAATAAAATTAAGTTATAAAAAAATAATTTTCGTAAATTATAAAAATTAAGCCACTTGTAGATTGTATGAATGCGAAACCGAAACTAAAACGCTTGTGTGTGTTGGGCTGCACGTGTGTGCATACCCCTCGACTCGTTGGCGCCGTCTGAGAGCCGTGTACTGCCGACGCGGCTCGAGGGGCCAAGCGGTGTATCGCGGTGCCGGTCCAGTCTTCAAGAGGTTTGAATTTCACCGCTGTGATCGCTTCACACTTGTGCGGCGACCGCCTCAACCGCGCCGAATCAGAACCGCGCCGCGTAAAACCTCGCAGGTGTGAAACTAGCCTAACAGGGAATATGCATCAATTTTTGTAATTGCTTAATTCACTTTTTACTTCGTTTCAACATAGTAAAAAATATAAATACTGTTGAAAGTATTTCAATTAATTTTTAAAAATACATATAAAATACCGATTAAATTTGACCTGTTTTGAACGGTCCAATTTATCGTGCGCTTTCGATGACGTCGCATAACACATGACATTCAGTGTTGCATTGCATATTTCCATAGACGGAGGATTTTCAGTTTGAATTTGCTATTTCGATCATGGAAAAAGCTAAAAAAACATTTTATAGATATTGTATAGTGTATTATAATATAATAATATAATTTGTATTATAAACAACTATTATTAATATGTTTTATATTTACAATGTTATTTAATATGACTTAACACTAACGTATATTTTACAATAATGGAGAACATCTGGTTGATTAGGGGTACCAACTCTTAATGACACGTAACGCAACGGTACCTTAATGACACGACCGCTACTAGTCGTACTCAGGGTTGGTTCGGTGGCATCTGTAACTGGATGTCCGGCAGGCGACGGTGGTGTCCTGATCGGCATCGATATTGGCTGAGCAGTCGCTGACTCACTGTCGACTGGGTTCTCCTGAAAACCTGTAGAGCGATGCTCATTGTCTAACGAGTTAGATGGTCCGGTTCCAGGACTAGCGACATGTTTAAGATGCCAAGAATTTCTGCGATAAGTTGCTCCCTCATTAGTTTTGACATTGTAGGATCTGGGTGCTCCCGGTTCTCTATTTATCACCTTGGCTGGAATCCAATTTTTGTGATCTTTTCGTAGTAGTATATCTTCTCCTATTATAAATTATTCATTTTCCTTTTTTCCCCTATCTGCATTTTCCTTTTCTTTCTCCTTTATTGTTTTCAAATTTTTAGTAACATTTCTTATAATTTTAGGTGTAAATAATTTCTCGTTGGTAGGTAATAAAGTCTTGGTTCTTTTATTCATTAGTCGTTGACATGATGATCCTAGGTCGAGTCTGGGCGTATTTCTGTAAATATCTGAGCAATTTTCTGAACATTTTTTGAGTAGATTTTTTGCTTCCTGTACATATCTCTCAGCTAAACCATTGGATCTGGCAAAATGTCGACTTGAAATTCGGTGTTCGAACTGCCATTGTTTAGTAAATTCTTTGAATTCATGACTGCTATACCGTCTGCCTACATCAGTTTGAAGTGTGTCTGGTATTCCAAATGTAGTAAACCATGCTTTCAAGACTTTTATAATAGTGGTGCTATTTCGTCATGCTATTAGTAGATATTCATTTCCTTGAAAATGGAATAAATCCGATGCGACAATGCTCCAAGATCTTTTAGGTGGTCTCTGTTGTATCAAAGGCTCCATTGGATTATCTTTCTGAATCTTATTACAGGTTTTGCAAATTCTTACATATTCTGTAATTTCTTTTGTCATTCCAGGCCAGAAAACGTTGTCTCTAGCAAATTGTAGCGTTCCTTGTACACCCTTGTGACTCAGATGGCAGTGCTTCATTATTAACGGTACCATTGATGGTGGAATTAATACTCTGTCGCTTTTAAAAATCAGATTATTAATGACGCTCAGCGTTTCTCAATATGTCCAATATTTTTTTAAGTTATCTTTGACTTCTTCAATTTTGTCAGGCCATCCTTTTAAAATTATTTATTTTAGTTCTTTTAATTCATTGCTATTTTCTGTATATATTTTCAAGTCTTCTTTACGTGATTTGGTGAATGGAACAACGGCACATATCTGAAGCGTTCCGTCGTGCATTTCTTCGCAGATTAGATTCTCGCAGTATCTACTTAGTGCATCGGCGACGTACATCTCTGAGCCTTTTCTATAAATGATTTTAGGGTTATACGGCAGTATTTGATATAGCATTCTTTGTAATCTGGGCGGCGCTTCCGCGAGGGACTTCTTAAATATTGTTTCTAAAGTTTTATGGTCAGATTCGATGGTAAGATTTTTACAACCCCAAATGTAACTGTGAAATTTTTTACAAGCTACCAATATGGCATTTGCTTCTTTTTCCAGTTGACTGTATCCTATTTCTGTGGTAATAAAGGACTTGGCGCAGTAGGCAGTTTCCTTTTTGAATCAATACTCCACCGCAGGCATAACTACTTGCGTCCACTGAAAGTAGTATAGCCTCTTTTGGATTATAATATCCCAACACGGGAGGCTTTTTCAGTAACTCTTTCAATTTTAAAAAAGCCTCCTCTTGCTCGTTGTCCCAATCCCATTCTGTGTCTGTTTTCAGTAATACTCTTAATGGTCTAGTTACATCAGCCATGTTTTTCATGAATTTTGAGAGGTATGTTACTAACCCAAGGAATCTTTGCAGTTGTTTTATATTTTCAGGTCTCTTTATTTTATTTATCGTTGCTAATTTTTCTGGGTCTGGCTTCAATCCTTTGTTCGTCACAATATGTCCTAAGAATTTAACTTCTTGTGTACTGAATATGGATTTTTCTTTATTTAGTTTTAACCCTGAATTTCGAAATTTATCTAGCACTTTTTGTGTAATTTTTTCTAATTTATATTGTGTATCAGCATGTATAAGTATATCATCCATTGATACATCTGTGTTTTCTATGTCCGTGAGGAGTGAGCTCATGACTTGTTGAAACACTTCAGGTGCAGATGCTAAACCAAATGGCATTCTCAGGCAAGAGTATCTTCCAAATGGCGTTCTGAATGTTAAATATTCTGATGTTCTTTTTGTGACTCTAAGCTGCCAAAAACCTCTTTTGCAATCTAATAAAGTGAACCATTTTGATCCGCGTATTCTTGAAGTTATTTCTTCAAGCGTGTTTAGAGGGTAGTGCCTTCTTCTTAGGTTTTTATTTATAACTGATGGATCTACTACTACTATTTACTACTACGATAGGTGAAACTGCTGGTGTTGGTTCTGTGACTGCTTTGATTACTTTTTGTTCGACCATACTATCCAGTTCTTTTTTTACTTGCTCTCTGATTATATTTGGTACCTTTCTTGGTGGGCATATCGGCAGCAGAGGATTGTCTATCAGGTCTATATTATATTTAAATTGTTTCAGGCATCCAATTCCATCAAAATATTCTTCGTTTTTCTTTGACAATTCTTCAACTCATCTCACTAAGTTGAGGTATACACAGCTTGTTTTGCCGAGTATTGGTGTAACTTCCTTCTCTACTATTATGTATTTGACGGCTAACTTTTTATTTTTAATTTGTGTTTCGATCCATGCCTCTCCTAATACAGGCATTTTGTGGTTAGAAAATGACATCAAATACCTGGTAGTGGACTGCTCTATGTTGGCTCTAGTTTTATCTGCTATACTTTTACTTAATACATTGCATTGGCTACCTGAATCAAGTTTAAATTTTACCTGAATTCCTGACAAGCTTGCTGTCTCAAACCAGTCCTTTTCGTGACCTGTGTCCTTTCCGATTTCACATACGAAATTCAAATTTGCTATGCAAATTCACTATTATAAGTATGCCAGATAAAGTGTTTGATAAGTAAGTCCCAATCGAGGTGCATAGTCCACCCTACTTACATCTGTGAACACCGACGCCGATAAATGTCAACGTGCACGTCACATACCATATGACCAATGGTAATGCGTTTCGCAAATTTGAATTTCGCTCGCATATTTTGGACTTTTCTATTTAAATTTTTGGATTTAAATAAAAACTAAGTTAGAAAATAATGGTATAGGTGTAATGTCAAGATCATAAAGTATCGGGGATAAAAAAATCAAGTAAAATTAAATTACTTGCATATTCCCTATTGAGTTGCTACTTTGTTACTTTGTATACGCCTAACGTAGACGTAGACGTAACGAACATAGACTACCCGTAACTAAAACTGTTATTACAAGTCTAGCTAAATTATTTTTTAATCCACTATCAATATAACCCCACAATGTCTAGCCTTGAAAGAGACTGCGGTAGAAAATATATTAGTGGGTGTGAAAAACTTAAAAGAAAACGTGATAAAGAAGCGGCAAAAGAATATGAAAAAGATTCTTTAAATAGATTTATAAAGAAATTTTCAATTATTTCACCTATTTCCGTGAGAAATCCTTTTGATGTTGACAACGAGAATTCCACAACAACACAAAACAAAGAAGTACCGTCTTTGTCCGAAAATAAGACATCTCCCGTAAATAAGCCCTAGCGTGATTTTCGTGACTTTCTGGAATATAAGCCCTCCCCCGAAAATAAGCCCTTCTTGAAATAATGTGAAAAATACAATTCGTTAAAAAATGCTGTTGAATTTAGTTGGTGTCTCTAGCTGCCCTAATATGTCACAGAAATCTTTGGAACAAAATATTCCGATAAATTCCTTGTTTACCTCTACGCTTCGTTTCAAGCAATGCACAGGCACGTGTTAAAATTAATTCCTGATATTTATAAAGTAGAATTTATCTTAAAAATACAATCGAAGGCAGCAGTCTAAATAGAGTGGCAGTGCAGGTACAACGTTTATAAAGTGAATAATTTTTAATCTCAGATAAAATTATTACAAAAGGAAAGAGCTATTCCCTCGAGTACAAAAGGGGAATCTTGGATGACTGCAGGGATGTAAATCTTGTAGCCTTCTGTAAAGAGAAGATGTTGGATCTCCGCATGGTTCGGAAATGGCGTGCAGACTACGATAAACTGTACCAAGGAAATGGGAAACACGCAGGTTTGGATCAGGTCGGCAGCCTGAGTTTTCAAGAATGCTTCTGGGAATGGATTGCTGGTAGGAGAGCAGGAGAGAGGCTTTGGTGGTGCGCAGGGCTGATTCAAAAATTTGCCCTTGAAATGACAATTGAATTTTATATATCCACAGAATAATTTAAAGCATCGTCATTCTGGATGGATAACTTCCTTCAAGGACTTGAACTGTCTCTAAGGAGATCAACATCAATGTTTAAGCTGGAAGACAATGAAGTTGTGTTTAGGCTTTGCACTTGCATTTAGGCTTTTTCTTGATGGCATCGACTTTTCGAAATACCAACTCTCCAACATGATTGCTATGGTTGAGGCCGCGGTATTTCTAGGCCAAGGAGTCACTTGTCACTTTACGTTCCTTCTACCGGTTACCATAGTGCACGTGTTACCTGTATTTTGGCGATTCGTCTAGATAGCAAGAAAGTATCACCATTTACCATCACTAAAGGTAAAAAAGACAACATTGAACGCGTTTCAAGAATTTATGTCCTTGAAAGTGAAAAAGCCTGGTGCACCCAAGCAGTTATAAGAAAGTCGATTTTATGCTGCCATCACTGTTGAGGGGTGGAAGTAGAGGTTTACTAGTTTGGGATTCAGTCAGTACTCACCGAACTAAAGACATCAAAAACTTTCTTGCTCAGAGGAAGTTTGATCAAGTAATGATTTAGACAGGAATGACTGGCTACCTCCAGACACTTGACATTGCAATAAACAAGCCATTCAAGGATCATTTGACAGAATGGTGAGAAATCAACGAGGTAATTTTGTAAAGCCAGGCTTACAAGAAGTTGTGATCTGGATAAAAAATCGTGGAAACGAACAGGCTACTTAGACAAAAAGTATTAACGATAGCTATATTGCAAGGCATTGAAGATTCGTACCAATAATGGTACTTACGTATTAACGCCCCCACCGCTATATATTGGATCGAGAGCTGCCGCGCGTATGTTGTCTTGATTTATCTGTCCGCTTCGCGGCGGGCAACCTAATCTAACCGGGGTTAAAAATATTGTATTTTGAGTTTTAAAAATGTTTTAATTTTAAATAAAATATTTTATTTTATGATTTATCATAAATATTTTAGGTGTAGATTGGCGGCATTTAAAAATGTAGCGGGGGTGGCGTTAATACGTAAGTACCCCAATAATTTTACAGGAAATAGATTTGAAGGAAGATCAGAACGGCATTCAAAATTTGATAATTTATGCTGATGTTCCCCAGAAGAAAATGACATGACTGTAATTAAATAAATTAAAATTTCTGTGTATAAATAAATATTAAACTAAAATATATAATTCTACTTTTTGGAAAATAAGCCCTCACCCTAAAATAAGCCCTAGCACGTATTTTGGACCTAAAAAGAAAGTAAGACAGTGTATTATTTTGGGAAAAAGACGGTATCTGTTGAAATAATTAACACGAAGAACCTGATACATCATCTCATGAATGCCAAACATTCATATCTGGAAAACATGAAAGTGCATCACAAAAGAAGAAATAAATAGATAAATTATTTACCACTGATAATTCCAGCCACGCGTCCAACAATGTTAAATCATGCTACGAGAACAATAATTGTTCATGTGGTCCACCTTCTATTTCAACTACAAATGATTTCCCAAAGGATGCTAAAATAGATGTTTTTCCGCTACACATTATGAGAGAATAATGGCAAATGAAGAAAAGCATTACAGAAGATGGCTTGCATATTCCAAATCTTCTGACAAAAAAAATCACATTTAATTTTTTTTAAACTTTAATTTTAAAACTTTAATAAATCAGTTCATTATAGAAATAGTTTCAATTACAGTGTCAAAAAATTAAAAATAAATACATTAGGGAATAGTAACTTTTAAATGAAATTTAATCTACCTAGCTTATTAATAAAGTTATTTATAACATCGTCTTAAATTATCGTCATCAATAAAAGTGGTAATTCTGCGACTGCAATTCTGCACCAATTGAATTTTATAGGGTGTAGCTTTAGATTTTTGTGCAAAATGCGGTGTAGTGATGATCTATGCACATTCGAAGCACTTGCACGCTTCCGAATGGAGAGGTCGGGTTCATCACCAACAGACCGATTAACCCGTTCTCTTCCGTTCTCAATAACCTTGGGCGTCCGGGTTTGGTTTATCCAGTGTTGAACCGGTATCCTCAAACTTTTTTACCCATTTCCGAATGAGAGGAATGATTGGCGCATCATTTAAGTGACGAAAACCTCGAATATTGGAGAAATTTCTTCGCGCTATAGTCGCAGAATTACCACTTTTGTAAAATTCGCGTACGCCCAATGCGCGATCCGCTCCCGAGAAACGCTCCATAGCGAATAAATTCGCTAAACTACGCGACCCTAAGCGACTAAATTTAATTTTTGCTGTTTTCAAGTTATTTGCCTTTCATCACATTTTTTTAGCAGATAAGGAGCTTTCCTCTCTATTTGCCTCTCATCACATTTTTTTAGCAGATAAGGAGCTTTCCTCTCTATTTGCCTCTCATCACATTTTTTAGCAGATAAGGAGTTTTCCGATTGGCGGCACGTAAGGCTCTACACAGGTACCGTGTGGATGTGTCCGGCGCAGGCCCGGCACTGGGTGGAGGGGGTGGTGTTGCATAGTCTAGCATGGATGAGTTAAGACGTGCCGCGTGAGTCCATCCAGCGCCGGGCCGACTCATTTTGTCGTGTTCTCACCGGCCGGCCCCCACTGGCCGCCCGACTGCCGGGTACCGGCTCGGCTATGGTGGGCTATGGAACTGTATTAAAGCTTGCACACATGCCGGACCGGCAGTCTACCGTCTTCACTTGTCGAGCGGGTGCACCCAATGTTTTCTTTGCTTTTTTTCTTGCGAAATAAGTGCCGATAAAGTAACCACATACAAATAACTCTTTCGCGATCCATTTTGTACTGAATTCAATTAAATACACTGCTCGTAGCCCTACCTCGTAGGCCACCGCGCCGCTTCCGGACAAATCCATCCGGCATGTGTGTAAGATGTCCAACCCGGTGCCGCGCCGGCGCCGCACACATCCACACGGCACGTGTGTAGCTAGCCTAAGTCAACGATTAAAATCTCAGGAACGATCCACAGTACATTATACATTAAATGCATGCATTCTTGGACACAAATGTTATGCAATTTAAAGATGAACAATGCACTTGATCAGTCTCGGCGAAATAAATCTGGAATCTGATAAATGAAACACATAGTTTGCATAATGTTTTAAGACGTATTGATGACGATAATTTAAGACGATGTTATAAATAACTTTATTAATAAGCGAGGTAGATTAAATCGGCTTGGATTTTTTGCGTACAATAAATAGATGTTTTTTTTTTACAAAAAATAGTTGCAATAATACAAAATTCGGTTTATTCATACAAAAAGAGATTACTTCATCCAAAAAAGGTTACTTCGTCTATTTCAAAATAAAAGGCTTGGATTTTTTGCGTACAATGAATAGATGCATTTTTACAAATAATATCTGGAAAAATACAAAATTCGGTTTATTCATACAAAAAACAATTACTTCATCCAAAAAAGGTTACTTCGTCCAAAATAAAATATAAACGCCCAATGATCGATTGAATCTTACAAATAATAATGGTTTAGTACAATAATTGATAGATTTGTACAAAATAAAATCAATTCACCCAAAAAAAGGTTTAACTGTACAAAAAAGGTTGGTCCATCCAAAATTTGATTGCTCTTTACAAACAATTTTTTTATACAAAATACAATTATATCTTCACAATAAACGAATTTTACAAACAAGGACTTGATTCCTTCAAATTTTATTTCTAACTAACGCGGCGTGTAACGAAAGAGAGAGCGCAAACACATCAGTCTTACGACCAGAAGCACTGTATGCCATGGAGTGTCTTTCCTTGAACCGAAGAGCTTCGGTAGAGAAATTGGAAATCAGAGAGAGGAGAATCATCAGGAAGATCCTAGGCATTCCCTCTAAAGGAAGATGGGGAATTCCGAAGACGAAATAGCTCTAAGCTCTACGAACATATTGAGCGGATCTCTGGCTCTGCAAGGAAAAGAAGGCTAGCATTCTATGGTCACGTTGCAAGATTGACTCCAAACCGACTAACCAACAGTCTGTTCACATTCTGGTAAAACAAGAAGGTTCGTACCACTTGGTTGACAGAAACCGAGAATGATATTAAAGAAGTGGGAATAACAGATCTCCAAAACAGACAGTCTTCTGTGAGATGCATCCTGAAGGAAGTCCGGGGATTTCAGGAAAAACACTGAACGAAGTCCGTGAATTTCAGGAAAAACCCCGAAGGAAAGGTACCCCCTGGACAGAAGAGGGAAAGAAGCTACACCGGTAGAAGATCCGACAGTACTGGGCAAAGATCTAAGCCCAATAGTTGAACAAGCGTGGTCCAAAGTAGGGCTATTGGAAACAATAAGAAGATAGATGCACTATATATAAGAAGCACTATATATACTATATATAAGCAGATAGAATAATGCAATTTATTTCCGAGCTAATCCACTAATCAATAAGGTGAACAGTTATTTCCTCTCAGTATTTTTATGCATATAATAAAAGTGTGAAGATTATTAAATACACTCGTAAATTTGCATTTTGCACTTATTAAGTAAAATAAAAAACCTTTTTTGGGTGAATTTCGAATATGTTGAACGATTCAATCGATTATTGTAAGGAAAAATCATAGTTTGTAAGAAAAAATCAATTATTGGATGACTACATTTTAATTTGGATGAACTAACCTTTTTTTGGATGAAGTAATTTATTTTGTACGAAGTAACCGAATTTTGGATTGATTAATTTATTTTTGTATTTATCCAGCTATTTATTGTAGAACTTCATCCATTTATTGTATGTTGAGTTTTGTATACTTCTAATCGAATATTGGATGAATAAATTTTATGCGGATTAAATCTCATTGAAATGTTACTATTCCCTAATTTATTTACTTTAATTTTTTTTGACACTGGAATATAAACTATTTCCATAATAACTGATTTATTGAAATCAAAGTATTAAACAAATTAAATGTTAATTTTTTAAGCACCTTTCATATGATAGAAAGCCCCGTTTCATTATTTTGCGCAGGGCCCCGCTATATTACCGGCCATTCCGCCGGCCATGCTCCCAGTCAACTGCAGATTCAGAAACATACAACAAAATAAAAGTAAATCAAAGTCTTTTTATTCCAAGTGTAGAAATTAAGTTTGTTATAAACGATTAAAGAACTTATAACTTCTTAATAGTAGTGGTATGTAATTCTCAATGATGGAAGATTTGTCTACCAATAGGTAAGCAAGGGGTAGGAGTTCTCGTAGTCTGATTGGTGTTTTTGTGTCGGTATCATCTGAGCAAACAGATCAGCAATAACCTAATAAACATTCTAAACCGTTTTTGCGAACAGAATTCCCGAAATACCAACAGCTAGTGTAAACAAAATTTTGACATTAGATTTGGCACAGATTGTGAGGAAAGCGCGGGTGTCTGTAAGCAAACAGTCTAGGATTAGAAAAAAAAATAATCGTAATAGACATTGAGGGATATAAGCCTAAGGACATAGCAAACGCAGATGAAACGGCCCTTTTTTCGTGCTTTGCCAAATAAAACTTTTGCACTAAAAAATTAGAAATGTGTCGATGGTAAGCATTCAAAGAACGAGTCACGTTATTTTTTTGTGCTTTTGCTGATGGAAAATTCTAGAAATTCAAGAACCTTTGGTTATTGGCAAATCTTCAAACTCAGGTGCATTAATCAACTGATTCTAAATAATTTACCTATTGAATGGCATGCAAATAAGAAGGTTTGGGCCTGGCAGTATATTATTAAGTTAGCTGAAGGATTTCAATTTAGAAATGTAAAGAAAAAACTAAATTTTAATAAACCAAATGTATTACATACATGTCCATTCATTAAAAATTGAGAATAAAAGGAAAAAATGATTTATCGTGTAAGACGGAAACCTGTTTAAGAAGGAAATATTTCTCAGTCCCTTGAGGTTCCGTCTTAAACAGGTTTCACTGTACATATTTGTAAGCATTTCCTAGTGCAGAATATGCATCACTGTACATATTGTACTTTTGAATGACAGAATAACAGCAAAAATTACACATTTAAGGAGGTTCGAGCGTAACTAATGAGTCAAAATAGTGCTTGAATTTTTCTATATTTTCAATTATCCTAATAGTTGTTAAAATGCATTATTTTTATTTACAATAACATAACAAATTTAAAAATTCGAAATTATTATTTATTTAATATAATAAAGTTATTAAATAAATGACTTCGTTATTTTTGACTTATATATAAAAAGGTGATATAAAAAGATCTGGCAACATCAGTGTTATTAGGTTAGGTTTTTTGAGGTTAAAAAACCTCACATGATGAGACAGTGTTATTAGTCGGCTGGTTGTAAAGGGATCAGAATGTTATAAGCCCAAGATGTTGCGAAAACCTCGAATTACCGAAAGACAAAAAATTATTGATAATCTATGTAAAAAGCTGGAGTGTATTCTATCAAATAGTTCCACAGACGTTCAAAAGTTCAAAATGTTTCCATGTTTTTCTTTTCTCTCACAATCAGCTGTTATCGACGACGTTGCCAAACCATCTGTCATGTGAATTACTGTCGATAAACAAGATTCAAAACAAAAAAATTTAACTTTAATTATATAAATAATTACATCGGGAACATCACATTGCTTTAATGTTATTGTGTTTTAATATTATCTAAGTTTATTGTATATAGTTTTTTATTCCCTAAAATTGGGAAATTAATACCGAAAAAAATAAATAAAGACGTGACGGAAGCTTGTCTGCCATAGGCCCTGTGTATAAGATTCGAAAAATCATCATTTTTTATGTTTTTTCCGGATAAACTAAACGCAGGATCACTTTCAAATTTTGAGAGGACATAAATAAAGTATTGATCTTCATGTATAAAAAGTTTCAAAGCTGAAACTTGAAAAAAGTATTTAACATGGGATTCGCTCGAACCTCCTTAAAACAACATTTTTAACATCAAAGCCACCATCTCTTTCAAAATCATCGTTGTCTTCTTCATCTGTTTCATCTGTATCTATAACTGTAACATTACTCTGAAATTGTTGATTATTCTCCGCATTTGTTGTTGACAAAACTTTAAATTTATCCCAATTTTTCGAGAAACTCTTCTTGCAGATTTTCTTTTGTAATATTTGGGTAATAGTTTTCTAGCAGTTCACATTTTTTTAAAGCTATTTGATGGTACTTCTTGTTTAACTTTATCAAAATTTGTTGGAGACAATAAGACAATATTCTTATAAAGCTCACCATTATTCTTAAATCTACATTCTATAGAATTTATAATTTTATAATCTAAAATTCTATTTTAGGTTTTTTATGGGATCTTTTATGGGATCGTCTTCCGCAAATTATCCAGCCATTTTCTTTCGTTTTGTTATTCTCTTTTCGGGAGAGGAAATTGGTATGTCGGTCTCGATTTCTTCACGGTTGTCAATTCCATATTGTGCCCATGCGATGAACGTTTGCGTAAATGTTTCAATATCACTCATGTCGCAACTTACGGACTTTAATTAGGTTGTTGAATAAAAAAAATATCGATTTTTTATGTATTTTAAATTCTTATTATAAATAATTTCTGATATGCAATGCGAAAAAGTTAAAAAAAAGATTTTTCAATTAATTATAAACAATTTAAGTGATAAAATTTTTAAAATAATCACATGACTCCAAACGCGCCATAATTTGTTTCTAGCGTCGTACTTGAGAAACTTCATTCTAACATTCAAACATAAACATTCTTTATAAAATCGTCGTTTTAGGATTTTTTCGGCGCACTGTTTAAAACCATTGGTTTCGATGTTTAACAATGTGGGACATTTAACAACATTTTTTGAGGAGTTCTTTTTGTATTACTCCTACACGATGATACGAAACAAGCACGATAACTTTTAATATTTGACTTTTATTATTTGACATATTTGACATGTCTACAACAACTACTGTATCAACAAAGTCATGCGCGGGTAGTGAACTTTCTGACGTCACAACGGCGACCGACCTGTTTTCAGTACTGAGTTTTAAAATATATTTTTTGGCCCCCTGAATTGTAAAGCTAGCATTGACATCGTGTATACGTCCAGCGAAACTAGTTTTTTACATACCAATGTTGCAAAGTACGGCTATGATGCGGAAAAGTGACCAGTAAATTTTAACCTTTCAGGGACACTTACAAAATAAATTAAGTATAAGACAATAAAATCTAATTAAAAAAACGCAACTTTACACCACATTTGTCACGATAATGTAGAAAATAAGAGTGATTTTTTTAATTTTACTGTGCGTCTGACATTTGTAAAAATGACATATTATGTACCTAATAAATTTATCTAAATCTATATATTAATCTAAATCTATTTCTTTCTTAAATAATAATTGTCGGTCAAAAAATCTTATACAAATTTCGTGCGGAAATGATTTTACAAGGCAACAACTCGTTTGGGGAACCAGCTCTTCGGGTTCGTTCCCCATTTGCTGGAGCATTGTAAAATCATTTCCGCACGAAATTAGCATATTTATTTTGGCTGACAATTATTATTTAAGAAAGAAATAGGTTTAGATTAATTACAATATTGGAAGGTTTCCGCACTCTAATGTAAATAACTATTACAATGCTCCAGCAGATAGGGAACGAGCCCGAAGGGTTCCCCAAACAAGCTCTTGCATTGTAAAATCAACGTTTCCGCACTTTAATGTAAATAACTATTATTAAAATATAAATTACAATGCATTGCAATATTATAAAATTTATGGAAATAAAATTGTTGCATTTATTCCATTATTTAACAATATAATACCTTTATTAATAATATTCTCAAATATTAGAAAAATTCTTGATTTATTCTAATATTTGAGAATAAATTAAGAATTTTTCTCAAATTTACTCTGCTTTATAAGCCAACGACAAGTAACGCCACTGAAATGTATGTTTAGTCACCAACAACCATTTTATCTCTCAGATGTCAGATCAACTGTCAGCAGAAAGTCAGTTTAATTAAAAAATATTAACCTAAAATAAGAATTAACTATAATAGAATCAATAATGGATTTTAAAAAGCTTGTGGATCAAACACGTGTTGCATTTAACACTGGAAAAACCAAAGATATTTCCTTCAGAAGACAACAATTAAAAAATCTAATGCGACTTTACGAGGAGAATGAGAAAGATTTACTTCAAGCTTTAAAAACAGACCTAAACAAGAGCAAATTTGAAGCAGATATCTTGGAAATTTTCTTTTTAAAAAACGATTTAAATAATATTTTATCAAATTTGGACAACTGGACTTCCCCAACAAAACCATCGAAAGACATACCAAACATTTTAGATAGAGTTTTAATTTTGAATGAACCATTTGGGGTGATATTAATTATAGGAGCTTGGAATTACCCACTGCATTTATGTTTGTTACCTTTAGCTGGGGCTATAGCTGCAGGTAATTGCTGCTTAATAAAACCTTCTGAATTCGCTTCAGCAACAGCAGAAATAATTGATCGCCTCTTACCAAAATATTTAGACATCAGTTGCTACAAAGTTATTTTAGGAGGAGTCGAAGTTGTCACAGACTTATTAAAAGAAAAATTTGATTACATATTTTTCACGGGATCTACTACAGTTGGAAAAATCATTCATAAAGCAGCAAACAAAAATTTAACTCCAGTCACTTTAGAATTGGGTGGAAAAAGTCCTGTTTTTATAGATAGTACAGCTAATATTGAGATTGCAGCTAAAAGAATCTTGTGGGGAAAGTTTTTTAATGCCGGACAATCTTGCATAGCACCTGATTACATTTTGTGTAGTAAAGATGTAGAAAATAAATTTGTCACAGCTTGCAGAAAAATTTTGTTGCAATTTTATGGCCAAAATCCAGAAGCTTCAAGTGACTTTGCCAGAATTATCAATCAAAACCATTTTCTTAGATTATTGCAGTTGATGAATAAAGGTAATATTGTTATTGGTGGCAAAACTGATCACAATAATAAGTATATACAACCAACTGTGATAATTAATGTTGATCCAAACGATCCTATAATGCAAGAAGAAGTTTTTGGACCAGTTTTACCCATTTTAACTGTACCAAATGAAAATGAAGCCATTAATTTTATAAATGCTAGAGAAAAACCATTAGCTCTTTATGTTTTTTCAAAAAATAAAATGGTAGTTAATAAGTTTTTACGTGATACAAGTTCAGGAGGAGTCACTATTAATGATATCGGCATACATTTTACTGTAGATAGTCTTCCATTTGGAGGAGTTGGTAATAGTGGAATGGGTGCTTATCATGGCAAACACACCTTTGATTTGTTTACTCATAAGAAAAGCACTGTAGTAAAAGATTTTTCAAAATTTGGGGAGAAATTACTTTCAATTAGATATCCTCCGTACACTGATCGTAAACTAAAGTTAATTAAATTTTTGCTTATTAAACGATATTTCGGTGTGGGGAAAACTTTCCCAATTGTTGTTGCTTTTATGTCAGGATTTGCTGCATCTATGCTTTTTAATTATAGGAAGAAGTAAACGATAATTAACTGTATATCTATTAAATATTTTATTTTAAATAGTCAAGGGGAAATTTTTTTATAAATTTGAAAGTAGAATTATTAAATATAATATTTGTCTGATATAAAACTATGATAAATGATATAAAACAAATATTTCTTATTTATAAAGAATGGTGAGAGCACAGCTGAACTGAGCTTTATTCTTAATTTTCGAATTGTTATTAAATTTTGTTTTTATTTTTTGGTGATTGTATGTATGTAATATATAATATATATTTTATGTATTTAATTTGATCAAGAAAATATTTTTATATAGAATATAGAAAAAGTATAAACTTTTCTATTATTCATATATTTTTTTATATTTTGAAGATATGTAGATGGCTGAAGATGTTATATACTTTATATGTTTATTTGATAAAGAGAATATTTTTATATACAATAAAGAAAAAGTTTTCTATTTTTCATATATTTCTTTATATTTAGAAGACCTATTTCAATAATGTAATAAGAGATATTTAAATTAATTGAAATTAATCTGAAGAGTTAACAGGAGCTGCATCCTTAAAACCCAACTATATATATATATATATATATATATATATATATATATATATATATATATATAAACCAAAGTTAGACTATTACCAGCCAAAAGAGCAGGCTGGGTTTAGGAAGGGCTACAGTACTACAGAACACCTGCAAACGATGAGAACACTAATCGAGAAGGCTGTGGAATACAATATACCTTTATGGCTAGCATTCATTGATTTTAGTAAGGCTTTCGACACGGTGGAAATATGGGCACTACAGCAAGCCCTGCAACACGCCAGCATAGACCACAGATACGCAAACCTAATTAACAACATTTACCGAAATGCAACTCTGCAAATTCAGCTACACGAAAAATCCGACAAAGTGGCAATTAACAGAGGAGTGCGCCAAGGAGGCCCTATGTCACCCAAGCTCTTCACACTAGTTCTGGAGGACCCACTAAAAACAATCGACCTCCAAAACAGAGGCATTAATATCAACGGGGAGAAACTCAACCATTTAATGTTTGCCGATGACATAGTAGTGATAGCCGAAAGCAGAGAAGAACTGGCCAAACTTATCGATGACATCTACAGGGCCACGAAGCGCATAGGCCTAGAAATCAACTTTGACAAAACAAAGTACATGACATCAAACGTAGATAACGATCGAGAAATTACCCTAGGGGACAACAGAATCGAGAAAGTAACTGCATACAAATACCTAGGACAAACACTAACTATAGGCAAGGCTAACCAAGGACTCGAAATAAATGAGAGAATACGGCAAATCTGGGCGGCATATGCCAAAATTAAAGACATCTTGAATATGGACATACCCCTAAACCTCAAAACCGAATTATACAACCAGTGTATCCTACCAGTAACTACTTACGGGTCACAAACTTGGACCTTCACGAAAGCTATACTTAACAAACTTTAAGTAAACCAGAGAGCTATTGAGAGGAGAATACTTGGGATATCATTAAGAGATAGGAAAACAAATGAATGGATCAGGAGAAGAACAAAGGTTTATGATGTCGCGCCACGCGCCGCCGCTCAGAAATGGGACTGGGCGGGACACGTAGCAAGAGACCAGGATAAGTGGAGTGGCAAACTAATTCGATGGAGACCATGGAGCAACAAAAGGAGCATAGGAAGACCACAAATGAGATGGAGCGACGACTTGAAACAAGCGGCAGGACTGAACTGGTACCAGGAGGCACAAAATCGTGGCAACTGGCAAAATAAGAGGGAGGCTTATACCCAAAGGGTAGAAAACAGCTGAATTAATATATATATATATATATATATATATATATATATATATATATATATATATATATATATGAAGGAGATAGAAGGGGACTTCAACAAAAACAACACACGAAATTTTTACAGAATATTCAGGGAAAATATGACAGGATATCAACCACCGAGCTTATGCTTCAAAAGACAAGACGGATCATATATTGGAGACTAACCCTAAAGAGAACTGTGAAATATTAGCAAAATACTTTGACACACTACTCAACTGTGAAAAACCAACACAGAAACTACAGTTCAAAAAGCCAGAACCTAACCTGGATTCTAAACCCCCTACACTCGAAGAAATTGTGAACATAATAAAATCACTGAAAAATAACAGAGCACCTGGAGAAGATGGACTGATTTCGTAAATCTGGAAGCTAGACAATGAAAATATTACACCTAAAATACACAGAATCATCTAAAACATTTTGGGAAACAGGAAAGATACCAGAAGAATGGAAGTTTGCCCTAATACACCCCCTCCACAAGAAAGGAGACAAAACGGACCCTAGTAACTACCGAGGAATATCATTACTACCTGTGACATACAAAATTCTCTCCAAATCCCTGTTAAATCGGCTAGAACCTCAGATAGACCCACAGATGATAGGAGAATACCAAGGAGGGAAGGGAAGATCATGCAGTGAACAGATCTGGTGCTTGAGAACAATACTAACAACTAGAAAGACCAGGAACACCACAGTAATATTCGTCGACTTGAGGCCAAGAAGGCCTACGACTTCATAGATAAACATTCTTCAACACATCTAATCTAATCCAAGAAACACTAACAAATACCACATCAAAATTGAAGTTCATGGGAGAGGTTTCGGAACCATTTGCAATCAAGACAGGAGTGACCCATTCTATTTAATTTAGTTTTAGAGAAAATAATCAGGACATGGGAAAAAGGAGTCGGTAGGGTAAAGACACAAGGGTAGAATCGTCAACATAAAATGTTTGGCATTCGGTGATGATATAGCCATCATAACAAATAGTAGAAAAGAAGCAAAAGTAGCTCTAGATCGGTGGTTCTTAACCTGGGGTGCCCGCACCCCCGAGGTTGCGGGAAGGTATTTTAGGGGGTGCGGGAGCAGCCCCTAGCAATATAAATTATTAAATATCATTTATTAAATCTTTGATAATAAAGTATTTGAGAAGTATATAAATCCCCCAATAACGCAAAAGTCGGGATCGCGTTATTAGAAATTTTGAAGCGATTTAGCGATAATTGGTGACATTTAATAAAATTTAGTGTCGAGTGCAATATATGTTTACGATAACATTTTTTTTTTAAGAAACATTGTTTTTTCAAGTATTTGTAAAAGTACGATTAATTTTACTTGTGTACTATTATTCTCCATCCCTGGCACGATTCTTTTGTAGAAGAAATCGGTGCTGCTCATACTGTACTTCTATATCACACCGAAATACAATGGCTCTCTAAGGGCCGCATGCTTAACAGAGTTTTTTAATTGCGTGAAGAAATTATTCAGTTATTGACTAGTCAAAACTGTGAATTAGTAAAAGATTTAATTTTTAAGTAAAGATGCAATTCTGAGACTAGCCTACTTAGTAGATATATTTAGCCACTTGAATGAATTGAACATATCAATCCAAGAATTTGGTAAAAATATAATAATAGCTGTGAAAAATTATCTTCATTTATTGGAAAACTAGAAATTTGGATAAGTCGAGTTGAAAATGGAAATTTTCCCAATTGGAAAATGAATGATGAATGGCAAATGTTGTGGAAATGAAAAAAAAACAATTATACCCGAATTGGATGGTTGCGACTGTTACTACGTGGTAATTCATACTTACATTGAATTGTAATCAATTTATTGTAATTATACCCGACATTGCAATACATATGAAACGATTGTGCGAATTATTTAATGAATATTTTTCTACTGGAAATAAAACTCGGAGATGGATCCATTTTTATATGACTTAAATTCGATGGAAGATAGTGATTTAAAAAAAGACGATCTTATTGAAATGCGAGACAGTGAACATATTAAAATAGAATTCGAACAGTTAGAATCACAACAATTCTGGTGTACACAGTTTGAACGTTAACCAGAGTTAGTGAAAGAAGCATTGCAATTAATTTTACCATTTGCCACCACCTATCGTTGTGAAATGAGATTTTCATTCCTCTAAAATCCTCAAAACTCTAAAACAAAATTGTTTAGGTCCTCTAAAATCCACAAACTCTCACACAGCCCCAAAGTTACGGTGTGATACAGCATCGGGAATTTTGGTGTCATATCGCCGGGTTTGGTATCATATCGTTAGAAAAACGCGAACACTGTGGCCGTAACGGCTGATCGTTACGTGAATATGGTGAACAACTTCTTGAGAAATGAGCTGAGGGGACGACGAATCAATCTGCGATATGTTTGATTTTATCAGGTTGTAGGTACGGCACACACTGCCGGAGTTCGATGGCTGCTGTTACGCATGACCCGCGTATCAGGGAGTGCGTAATTCCGCGATTACGTGATTGCCTTACAACTCGAGTTATGTACTGTACTTTATCTACGACCACACTAATTTGTTTCTGTTTAATAAGAAAAATATTTTGGATGTAACAAATTTATTTCTTATTAGGTACATTATTTAACATTATAATAAACAAACAGTTGTATTTTCATATATAACTGTTACTCGACATTATTTAACTTGATAGAAATTAAGAAAAATACATTCTTAGTGGTTACATAAATTATTATTTAGTACTTATTTGGGTAAAACTGGAATAAAAGTGCTCATAGATATAGGCAACCCAACGTACACAATGAAAATTTCCGTTAGTTTAAATTGTGGCACGGGGGGCGCTGAACGTATGTGCACGTAGTAGCAGCTCTCAACCAATCAACGAATCGTAAACGAAACGCACGTGTGTGTTATCAATCACAACTTATCATTAATCGCGGACTGTTACATACGTGTCTCGCTTTCTTAAGATTTTTCCTAAAATATTTCCACAAGAGAATATATGCAAAATGCGAGTACTTTATGGACGAATCTCAGTTCGGTTATCGTAACGGATTCGGCACAAGGGAGGCCATGTTTAGTATCCAAGTGTTGGTTCGGAGGTACAGGGACGTCTCTGTTCCTGTTTATGCCTGTTTCATTGACTACGAAAAGGCTTTTGATAGGGTGCAACATGAAAACTTATGAAAATCCTTAAAGGCGTAGCCCTGGACGATAGAGACCTCAAAATAACTGCAAATTTTTACTGGAACCAAACGACACAAATTAAGGTAGAGCAAAAGATATCAGGCGAAGTTCGTATCAAAAGGGGTGTCCGACAGGGTTGCATCATTTCACCATTACTTTTTAACATTTACTCAAACAAAATATTCGAAGATGCCCTGGAAAGCTGCCCTGAAGGAAATTCCATTAATGGCGTAAACATAAATAACCTTAGGTACGCTGACGACACCGTGATAATCGCGGACTCGTTGGAGGGTCTCCAGATTTTACTTGACCAGGTGGCAATCAATAGTGCAGAATTTGGATTAAATTTAAACACCAAAAAAAAAGCAAATGGATAGTCATTAAAAAGAATAAGGTTGGAGGAGCTATAGAACCTACAGCTATAGAACCAACAAATTCCAACGCGTTCAGTCATACAAATAACTCGGATGCCAGGTCAACGTCAACTGGGATAATATGAAGGAGATCCGTGCCCGAATTGAACGAGCACCATTTCTATAAATGAAGTCCGTGTTGTGTTGCCGAAGTCTGTCACTCTCCGTTCGCACTCGAGTACTACGTTGTTACATCTTCAGTATTCTCTTTTATGGAATTAAGGCGAGGACAATAACAGAAGCCTTGTTTAAAAAGCTTTTGAAATGTGGACGTACTGACGGATGCTGAGAATATCGTGGATGGACAGATCTCGAAGTCATGCGCACACTTAAAAGACAAAAGCTGGAACATTCTCAGAAACGAAAAATACAGACTTTTCAAATTAATAGTAGAAGGAAGGATCAAAGGCAGAAGAGGACCCGGGCGTCGAAGAATATCGTGGCTAAAGAATTTGCGACAATGGTATGGTGAAACTACGACAAATATCTTTAGAATAGCGATCGACAAAGCACAGATAGCGCTAAAGATTGCCAAAGTTCAAAAAGGACAGGGCACTTAAAGAAGAAGAAGAAGAAAAATGTGAACTTGCTACTTTTTTTCAACAATCCAAGCTGTGTTGGCTATATTTTTTTAATTTTAAAGTTGATGCGCGCTTGTTTTAGTTAACTTTTTAATTTTCTCTTCGTATTTCTTTAGTTTCTGATCTGATTGATGGTGCCGTATATTGCTTACAATGACATGTTGACTTTCAACGACATAACTAACTTATTGCCTTCATAAATATCCTAACCAGGGCTCGGTATTTTTTCGATAACTATCTCTGAAATCTCTCTAAATATAATAATCTCTATAAAAATTCTTCCAAAAAAATAATTCAAATTGTAGTAACGTGTTTTGCCAGTTTATCAAATAAATTTCCTGTCTCGTTCCAAAAATGATCTTTAAAAATTTTAGATTTTTTATAAATCCACAATATTGTTAATTGCCTCCAATGGGGGTTTCCAGCCCTTTAATTTGACGTGGCTCTAGGCTGCAGTACAAAAAGCCCGTATACCGTGGCCAAATTTCCTGGCCTCTAATTCACCTCGTCCACAACTTCCTCAACTTTCGTTCCTGCCGGGCGAAGCACGGCGACTCACTCTCGCTGCCCTTCACACCTGTCGCGGGTGTCCCCCAGGGCTCTGTCCTGTCTCCCCTCCTTTTCAACCTCTTCTGCCACGACATTCCCATCCCAACCTTGCCAGACTGCCATCTACAGCAATTCGATGATGATACCGTGGTCTGGGCCTCAAATCGCGTCCCTAAGGTCGCTGCTTCCCGCCTAAACTCCCACCTAAAAACCCTGGAGGCCTGGATGAGCCTCTGGCGCATCCAGATGAACCCCCAGAAATCCCAACTCGTCTTCTTCCACCACCCCTAGCTAAGGCGTTTCCGCGTTCCCTTCCCCAACATTCGACTCCATGGCGTAATAATCAACCCTCAACCCTCAGCCACTTATCTAGGCACCATCCTCCACAAATCTCTCCGTCAACCTACCAACACCTCCCGCTGCATCAACCAAATGCGCAAACGCTTTCGTCTTCTATTCTGCCTCCGTAGTCGCCTCGGCGGCTGCTCCCCCAAAGTCCTCTTCACCTACAAAACCTTCGTTAGACCAATCCTCTACTATCAAGTCTGCGCTCTTTCCCGCAGCCATGAATCCCACATTCGCCGACTTCTGGCTTTCGAAAGATCCTGCCTCCGCCGCATATTCCGCCTGCCCCCCAATTTTCCATCCTCCCTCCTGCCCGAAATCTCCAACATGGTACCATTCGACGTCCGCCTCTCCCGACTGCAAGGTCGCCTTTCCTCGAAAATTATATCCAATCAACCCCCAGTTCTCTCCATCTTCCAAAACCCCCCCGTCACGATTCGTCACAAAATCCCCAAACGCAAGATTCCCATCCCCTACCTCAACTCCTATCTCATTGCACCACCGAACTTCCACCTGAGCTACCTTCCATCCTCAACTCTGCTCCCGCTGCCTTCAAATAAAGGACCATCCTAAACCTAACAAATTAAAAAAAAATTAAAAAAAAAATAATAAGTTAAAAAAAAAATAATAATAAATAAATAAATAGATAAACAGTAAATAATAAGAAAAAAAAATAATAAATAAAATGGAAAAAGGAAAAAAAAAATAAAAAAAATAACCGGCCCCAACCAACCATGGGGTAAAAAAAAGAAGAAAAAAAAATACAACACAGCATCCTCGAACCTCTTTAATTTTATTTCATTTTGAAATCTTATCATTCTTATTAGAAAACCCATTACGTTACATCTAGCAGTATATAGGAACTGGTAGTCTTTCTGGGCTTCAAATTTGGAAATATGCATTATCTAAAAAACAACCATCACCAACAGTATTGGTCTGTATATTGTTTTGTACAATGACATTTTCGTTTCTTTTCATTTTGTTTGTTATTTAATATTATTTTATTCATAGCATAGTCGCTTTTAGTTACTGTCGATATTCTGTTATTAATTTCGTGTTTCAAGTTTCCTTTGTTATTCAATGTGTTTATTTTCATATTCATTGCTACTTCTTCCTTCGAGATCACCATTGTTTTTGTACTGGTTTATGCTCATATATTATGCTTATTTAATTCCTCATTTCACAGGTTAATGTTTTATTGCTTAAACTTTTCTTCATTTTCTGCTAATACTGAAGGTCGTCTGAAAATGCGCACTCTGCTATTGTAATCCTTCTAAGGTTCTGGTGTCATCTTTCCATTTTCTTGGTTCCTTTACCTTCTTCATTATATTATCTAAGAAAATTATAAATGATAATGGGCTTAATGTTCCTCCTTGTTCCTTGCATTGTCCCTTGCTTAATGTCTCATTTTTTGTTTTATATAGTTGGGTTATGTTCTATATATAGTTGGGTTATGTTCTGATGCAGTTATTGCCTCAATTATCTGTTTGTTAATCTGTCTTTTGTGTAATATTTTCCACATCTTTTTCTGCGGCACTCTGTCAAAAGCTTTTTCCAGATTTAAAAATGAGGTCTATAGTTTCCTTCATTGTTTTAGTATGTTTTTGAAATATTCCTTATTGTGAAGATATGGTCTTGAGTTGAGTATCCTCCTCTAAATCCGCTTTGTGCATTCTCCATTATTGCCTCTATTGCTCTTCTTGGGTTGTTCTCTGATATTGCTTCGTAAATTTTAGTTGTGTATAGCAGAGATATCCCGCTATAGTTACTGCAGATTTTATTATCTCCTTTCTTATATAATCACAGCCTTTTCCAAGACTTTTGGTATTTGTCTCTTCCCCATATTGGATTTAATATATTAACAATATTTGCTCTCCTACCTTGCCCATATGTTTTAATTGTTCTGGTCTTATTCCACAATGCTCTGGTACTTTCTTCTGAGTCGTTCACTCCGGACAGAGTCGTCGTGGTCATGGGGAGTCGTCTGCTTTTTTCACTGCTGCCTTAGCAAATCTTCTCCATAGATTCCTGTTGGTCGCATGGCGCGCGCATTCTGCCACAGGAGTCTCAGTGACAGATTTGATGGTGTCTGCCCATCGAGTTGGTGATCGGCCACGAGGTCTGCTACCTTCCACTCTGCCTTGAATCACCAGCCGCTCCATTGCGTCACTTTTGCGGGTAACGTGTCTGAAGAATCAACACCACATTTCTAGGGCATGGATCTTGCGTCGATCCTTCATTCACAAGGTCCATGTTTCCGCTCCATACACAAATATCGGAAAAACCAGGTTGTTCATAAGGCGTATTTTGGTATTTTTCGTGATTCGGCGGTCTCTCCATATCTTGTTTAGCCATTGCGCAGCGGACCGTGTCATGGCGCAACGTCGTTTAATCTCGAGGACACATCCCGTCGTTTAATCTCGAGGTGATAGTGGAGCCAAAGTAGAAGACAACCTCACAGTTTGCAATGGGTGAAGTATTTGTATTGCTTTCATTGGCTCTATCAACTATCATCATCTTTGTTTTTTCGCGGTTCAAGGCGAGTCCAAACTCTAGATTAGTGATTTCGAGTATCCGCAGCATGTTACTGATATCGTCCTTGGATGAAGCCAGCAGCGTTGTATCGTCAGCATACCTCAAATTAGATATGTTCATACCTCCGATCGATACACCTTTATCCCATTTCTCTACAACAATACGCATAATGTATTCGGTGTAGATGTTAAAAAGAAACGGTGATAATATACATCCTTGTCTGACACCGGCTTATGTTTTAAGGGATTCAGAGTCTACTCCTTCCAATTGCACACATGCTGTGGCGTCCTTATAGAGCCTCTCAATCAGATATACTAAATGGCGAGGAACGTCCATCTCCAGCAGTACTTCCAATAATTTGGACCAGACAACGGTGTCAGATGTACAGCTTTTTATTAAACTCTCGGGCCTTTTCGATGACTTGTCTCAAGATGAGTATTTGCTCCTGAGTTCCTCGACCTTCGACAAAACCTGCCTGTTCTGGTGCTATTTCGATGTTCAAGTAAGTTTGAAATATGGTATTCAATATATGCAGAAGAATTTTGCTGCTATGTGATATCAGGGAAATCAGACGATAGTTATTGCACTTTTTGGTTGATCCCTTTTTATGGAGAGGTATACATAGTGTCTTTGCCCATTCCTTCGGCCATTCTCCAGACTCCCAAATCTTGGAGCAGATGCAGTGCATTATATCTACTCCGAAGTCTCCCATAGCTTTGATAACCTCTATGGGTATCTCGTCAGTGCCCACTGTTTTACCGTTTTTGAGATGATTTGTTGCGGCCCTTACCTCATCTTTTAAAATGGGAGGTTCCCTATTTTCTGCGTCTAAGGTAGTAGGATTAAGTACACTGAGAGCAGAACTTCTCCTAGAAAATAATGAACGACAGTAATCTCGCCATCTGCAATCTCCTTATTCTCCGTCACCACAATATCTGCGGAGTTTTCAATAGCCCAGGTCTTTGGTTTAAACTGTCTGGTTATAGTCTTTTTCTTCATAAACAAATCCCTAGTCTCATACTTTTCACTATGTTGTTCCACTTCCGTACCGATGGATTTTAGAGCTAGATTACGATCTCTTCGACAAGCTGTTTGAATTTTGGCTCCGTAATTGTTTAGTTCTTGAATGCTTCTGCCTTGGGTTTTTAGTATTCTGCGTTCTTTAACTAATTCCCATGTCCCATATGACATCCAGTGTTGTTTTTTTACTTTGGGCCGTTTTGGTTGTGACTGGTCTACAGAGTCTACTATTAGCGTCCTAGCTTTTTGCCACAGAACTTTTGCGATTCATTTGAGTTAGAGGACCATTGTTGTTTTTTGTCCTGTAGTATTTTCTGAAAAGACTCCTTGTGTTGAATTTGTAATCGCTTTAAATTGCTCTTTTTGATTGAATTACGTAACTTTAACTTTAGACTACAAATCAGGAGTTGATAATCCGTGAGACATTCTGCTCATGCTAGAGTGTGAGCATGGGAAATCGAACTTCTCCATCTTTCTCGGATCATTATGTAGTCCATTTGGTTTTTATGTAGGCCGTTAGGTGATATCCAAGTCCAGAGTCTCCTTGGATGATGTTTAAAGAAAGTGTTCATAATGGTCAACTCATTTTCCGCAGCGAATTGTATAAGGCGGTCACCTCTGTCGTTCCTGACACCTAGTCCATACTGCCCAACTATGTTACGCAATCGTGAAACCATTTTAGTGTCACCAACTTTAGCATTAAAGTCACCTAGAATAATGACGAGTTCTTTTTTTGAAATCTTGGAAATCCAGGTTCCTAGTTGTGCGTAGAAATTTTTAATAATATCATCAGATGCGGTGGAGGTGGTCGCATATGCTTGTATTATATGGAGCGGAGTATTTGTCGCACTGAGTTTAATAGATATTAGGCGATCGCTGATAGTATTATAGCCCAAAACCGATTTATTCCATTGTTTGGGAAGAATTATGGCCACATCTGCAAAGCTATTATCAGCATTTCCTGAGAAATATATAGTGTGTTTCTCAGTATCCAAATGGCCACTCTCTTTTCAGTGGGTATCAGCGATTCCTGCGATGGTAATGTGATGTCGCGCAAGTTCCAAAATGCCAAGCTTGCTTTTCTCCTTCCCCGAACGTTCGAAGTCCCTACGCGAGTGTTGTTGCATAGTTGTAATTGTTCTCTTCCAGTAGCATCCATGCCATGAGTTGCCTGGTCGCCTACATGCTCATAGCCGGTAACCAATTTCACACGCGAGGTCCCGGAAAACTCCTGGCGCCGGTTGCTATGCGGATCGCTCAGCACAACACTTTTCTTTTTAGACGACATTTTATTCCATGACTCTCATGGGAAATAGTAGCAGTGGTTACCCATTGCCTTCTGCCCCAAGCATTTTTGGAGCTATTTGGACTCCAAGGCCGTTGCTGCCTCTTCCAATCCGTTGCCGGACACTGTGAGTTGTTATTTCGCCACTTACTCGGTCGCCAGAGCCTCGTCCGTTGTCTAGCAGGGAGCACCACGGATGCTTATTGGCTACTGCCGCCGTCCGGCGCGTGCAGGTGAGGTTGACATTAAGGCTGGATAGATGTTGTATTCCGTTGTCCCCTTACTCCCCACAACGGTGCTTTACTGTTCCTTAATTTCTTGATTGCTGTTTTCATTTCTTTTCCATAATTTGTTCCTTATCTTCTGTTCTTGTCTTATCCATTTTCGTATTTACCATTTTCTCTGTGTGGTCTCGCTGTACCATTTTCTTTGTTGTCATTGTTGATAACGGATACCTTCTAATAGTTCTTGGAAATGTTCTTTCCATTAATTATTTTTCTTCTTTTATTGTGTTTCCATTTTTTGTGAAAGAGCTGCTTCAATATTACTTGCATTTTTCTGTAAAATATTTTTATTTTCTTTGAAATTTACTTCAAGAGTGTTTCCAAAATCTTCCCATATCATTTGTTTTGCTTTTTTATTATTTCTACTTTTGTTAATTTTATTATTTTATGTTTATGATTTTATTTATTCGAGAAACTAAATTCACATCTAAATTTACGCTAATCCTATTCAGCAAAATTTAAGGCTCAAGTTATTTTTGAGTAGAACTTAATGGGTGATTTAAAGTTAATCCCGAAGCTCTAAAGCGCTGCTTGACCGCTGGGAGGTCTCAGGAAAATCAAAATAATTTCAGAAATCTTCCAGAAATCCCATTAATCTATAATTAGTAAATATTTTTGGTATTTATGCTAATAACCAAACAATAAAATTTCTATTGCTGTTTAATTTAAATTTAAATAAAGCATGCAGGGAGGAATTTTTATTCATTTTTTTAAATTCAAATTTTAGAAAAGAAAAACTAGTAATTAATTTAAAACCTGAAAGTCTATTTTGTTTTTAAAGGTTCATTTTTTTAATTATAAACTTATCTTATTTGAAACGATTTCAATAGTTTTCTAATGGTACTAATAAATCTTTATTGTAATTTTATAAAATGTTTTGGATCGGGCCCATTTCCTTAAGGTAAAAATTCCTCTCCAGTTTCCGATTTGGTTACTAGATACCTCATAAACCACCTCTCCGAAGACATTTACTCATTCATAGTTAAAATTTTCAACTTCTGCCTCACGTTCCTTTCCAAATTGCTGGAAAGTGGGCACAAGGGGCCACATTCACTAAACCAGGTCGAAACAAATTAATGCCCAGCAGTTCCGTGAACAAATCCTTAAAACCAGAATATGTAATTCCGTATCAAACCACATCCCTAAATATCAATTTGGTTTAAAGCAAACACCCACCCCCCACACCTATTCCAATATTCATCCTCTATTCAATCTTTCCAGCAATCATCATACTTCCAGCTCTCTTTATTGACATTAACAAGACTTTTTACAGTGTTTGGCATGCCGCCCTTTTATACAAAATGTCTTTAATCAATTTCGCTCCTTACCTACTCCATATAATTAAAAGTTTCCTTTATAACAGATCCTTAAAAGTAAAAATTAATACTTCCACATAGTCCACTGCAGGGTCTCTCTCAACGCTCTCCCCTCTCCTAAGCAACATCTTCTGCTACGAGATCTAAATTACAATCAACTAGATCACAGGTTCATAAAGTCCGCGGACCCCTGGGGGCATGTCATCGCTAGGTGTCCGCGAGATATTAAAAAAATGGTTGAAAACAGTTCAAGAAGATATATATATATATATATATATATATATATATATATATATATATATATATGTATATATATATGTATATATATATATATATATATATATATATATATATATATATATCTATATCTATATATATATATATATATATATATATATATATATATATATATATATATATATATATATATATATATATACAATGATATATTGTACACTTTTATTTAGCTCTTTTTTCTACTATTTCTATTCATGTTATATTATTTTTTTCTATATTCTAAGAAAAATGCAAACATTTTTAGAAATATTTATTATAACGTAGTGCCTATGTGTACAGAAGTACTGAAATATCTATGGTTGGGAGGGTCCGCAAAAACAAAGTTGTTTATGAGTTGTTTTATGTCCGCAAATAAAAATTTGTTCCAAAGGGGTTTCTCGCACTACATAAGTTTAAGAACGCCTGAACTAGACAAATCTCATATTGACTTGTAATCCTACATATTACAATACGCTGACGAAGCTGCACTTCCCACAATAACTCCCTAAAAAGTACCATAGACTTACTCTAGAATGTCACCAACAACATCGTTACTTGGTTTAACTTGTGTTAATCTCTTCATTTCAAACTACACAATTTCCTTAGATTTCCCTCACATCCGTAACGGCACCAGAGGCCGGGTATACAAATTATCTCTTATATTACTAAACATAAATTCCTAATTGACGCAAAATGACTTGTTCTTCTCTTCTTCTTATACTTCGAGAAGACCTTGAGGCCTGTTTATTGGCAAGGCTCAGTTCGGTTGGTTATCCTGTGAGGCGGAGCTCAATCTATCCTTCCATCTCTTAGGTGGTCTCCCTGCCGGGCGTCGGCCACCTGGTTTTCCATCTCTGGCGATGTATGCTAGTCTCTCTTGGTTCATTCTGTCTATGTCGTCACTCCAATATCTTCTCCTTTCCCTCTCCCATCTCACTATGTCCTCCACCCCGCATGCCGCTCTTATGTCGTTGTTTCTCACCCTATTTCTAAGTCTCTTCCCTGCGATGGTTCTTAATATTTTCATCTCCGCTGTTAGCACCGGTCTAACACAGGATTTGTATATCCGCACTTTACTATCAATGCGCATATTGTTTTTCCAGATGATATCTCTCAGGCATCCTGAGATTGTTGCGGCTTTGTTGACCTGTGATTTTATGTCGTTTATCGGGTTGTTGCTGCTTGATGTGTCCTCTCCTAGGTAACGGAAGCTCATTACTTGTTCTATTGATTTATTATCTATTACGACTTTACACCTTACTGGTTCTTTGGAGAAGGTCATACATTTTGTTCTATCAATGGAGATTGACATGTTGTATTTTTTACTAGTCTGATAGAACTTATGTGTTTGCCGCTGCAAATCGTTTTCTGTATCTGCCAGGATTGCATGCTGATTCGTTTGTTATTGAGTCTGTATCCCCTGTTCATTGTTGTCATACTGTGTATAATCTCGTCCATGACAAGGTTAAAAAGGAATGGTTAAGGTCAAGCTTAAATAGTTAGGTCGATAAGACACACATAAGCAGGGTAGCCGAATTCGTTCGCCTTCTCCTTTAGCTGTCTCACAATGAACAAGGCATCAGTTGTCGATCTGTTCTTCCAAAATCCTTGTTCTTGTTCTTCCGAAATCCGAAACAAAGATGAACTTGTTTTCGATAGTGCGTTCTATAATGCTTTTGACAATGCTGGTGAGCAGTTTCATGGTGGTGCAAAGCAGGGTTATGCCTCTGTAGTTCTCCGGATAGGTTTTTTGTCCCTTTTTAAAAATTAGTACGGTGATACTTTTGTGCCACACTTTTGGTATGCTGGATGTGGTTATGATTTTGTTAAAGAGTTCCGTTAATTTTCTTGCTAGCTCTTTACCTCCATATTTTATGAGTTCGTTGGGGATCTCGTCCACTCCCGCAGCTTTTCTGTTTTTCAAGTTTTTAATTCACCCTACCTTCCTCCTCTGTGACCATAAATCTATTCGTGATTTCTTCCTCTGCTTACTGTGATTGAGGTTCTGCCGTATTGTCCTTGTTGTCATATAAGTTTCCAAAATATGTTTCCCATTCGTTTAGTGGAACCTTTTTGGTCTGGATGTATTCGTTTATGGGCTTCTTTCTGTTTTTTAGCATCTTCCAAACTCTCCTCTGGGCTCCATAAAGATCGTGTTCCATGTCTGTGGAGAACTTCTCCCAACATTCCCTTTTGATTCTTCTGATTGTCGCGTTGGCTCTATTTCTTGTTTCTTTATAGTTATTGCAGTTTTTCTCTATTGGTGTACTTTTATATTGTAGGTAGCTTTCCTTTTTTTTCTCGGCCAACCTTTATACCTCCTGTGTAAACCAGGGCTTGGTTTTGTTTTGCGAGTTTAACTTTATGGTTCTTTCCCCTGTTGACTCGTTAGCCGCCTCCTGTATGCATCTCTTAATTTTGTTCCAGCTGTCCTTCACATTCTTGTCTGTTATGTTTCCCGATGTAAGTTTTCCACTTAGTCTGCTTTCATATAGGTATTGGTGCAGTCGTTATCCAATGATTCTAGATTGTATTTTTCAATCATTATTGGTCTTTGCTTTATTCTTCGATGCCTCTCTATGACGAACTTTCCGAGCACTAGGTTATGATCTGTGCCGGTGTTAGCAGAGGTTAGTACTCTTATGACTTGTATTGCAAAATTACGTAAGCCCTAAATTTTTCCAAAGGTATTTCCAAAAAGACCGCGGCAAAAGTTTATAAACCTGATGATGACTTGACTATGGGCACCGATTAACTACTTTTGAGGTCGCTAAACGAATGCGCATTACGAACACATCACCAAACATAGACAACCCAACAATCCTCTCAACAACCCTTCTAACGAACTCCTCTGTATAATAACACAGGTCCCACCCATGATATAAATACAAGGGTATGCTCATCCCGTGAACGAAAATGAGACCAGTTCTGCGCATAGCTGGGTCAGCTTGCTGACGTCACCTTCGTGTACACTTGACTCTTACCGGGGCGTATAATAGTTCATCAATATCTCTTAAAATTTTCAAGGACCTAAATGTACTTTTCTTCCCCAAAAAATCACCATCTTTTAACAAAAAAAATACAGTCTGGCCTTCATACTATTAAACAATTCAAATTCGCCGCGTAATGATGCAGTTATGACATCTGCAAGCTGGCTAGATTAGCATGCGCAAGAGAATACCCTTGTTTTTATATCATGGTCCCACCAATTGCCGACAGACATGACAGTTTAGAAACAACCCCAAGACATATAACATCATTCACGAACTGTTTAAAACGATCAACTTGACATTCGAACAGAAAATATCCCTACAGCACTCTTCTTGAATCTTTAAACGACGACTGATCCACATCTCATTTTCATCCATAAACTAATTTTGAAATAATATTGAAAGTCCATGGCTCGATAGCCAATTATGGTATTTACATGTATTATAAGTATAGAAATGAAGATGTAGTGTTATTATTATTATATTAAAGTAAGTTGTGTTCGTAAAATACATGAAGAAGAAGAAATTTATTTATTGTATACAAGGTATACAAAGGGCTATCGGCCACGAGTTCCTTCTGCCCGGAAATACATTTTTTCAAGAAAAAAATAAAGGAAAAAAAAAACACACACACACACACAAAACGATTGGAATGAGATGAAATGGGGATGAATTTAGTCGTCGTAAATTGTTTCGTAAAGCGTCTTGGCGTGTAGTGGTTTTTATGTCGCATATGATGCATAGCGGTTCTACAATGGTGAAGTGATTGTTGTTGTATTTGTATTTTGTCGGTAGTTATTTGTGTATGTGAAAGAGTTTTGAAAGTTGGGTTACTTGAGTCTGTATTCGAGATCGTTGCAAGAATTATGAAGGATGTTGTTTGGGCGTTTGGATCAGTCGTAATGGGGTTCATTCTGCCACTTCTAGTATATTTAATGTTCATTTCAATGCACCACCTCTTCTAGCTATTGATACTTACAATATATTGGAGAGTCTCGTGGGTCGGTTGGTTGGGAGTATTGGCATTAGTGGTGGTGAGATCGAACATAAGAATGTACATCCTGTTGCAGGAGAAGAAAACGTGAATATCTATTATGCAATCGGTTGTAAATTGTGTGTTTAGCTTTTTTGAAAAGTCCGCCGCGGTTGTTATTAGTCGATGAAATAATAATAACCTTTATTGGCATAATTAAAATAATTTAAACTTCCATACAAAATATACATAAGCAAAAAAAAAATAAAGTTGTGAAACTGAAACCCCATTAAAAATAAAAAAGAAATTTTACCACCCTATAACCACCCTATAACTTATACATCAACACCTGTATCGGACATAAGCTCACAAACTAAAAAAAACTAAACCGCGACACTCAAAAAACTCAAAAAACTACCCCGTCGCATCTGCTCACTTCCCTCATTCATCCAATGTCTCCTTCCACGCTCTTCATTACCACACCTAAATCTCGCCAACACGGACTGGTCCGACCCTTTACTTATCCTCAAATAATCAGGAACACGGCCGTGCACTTGTATCTGACTGAAGCCTTGGTGATATTTGCTAGCCTCTATTTTGGATTGGCGCTCTTGGCAGTCCACTTCTAATGACCTCTCTCTTAGCATCCGTTTCCACTGAGCACCCGCACTTTCTTCCGTTTCTAACTCCTCGGATGATATCCCGCCTCTCTCATACAGTTTCCTTTTATTCAGCCCCAACCACACTCTCTTCTACCACTTAACCCCTCTTTATTCACTACTCGAAAGATTTCCTTTATTATCCTTTCATCTCCTAACCCATCCACCCTATGCTCGAACTGTATCACTCTTTCGGCAGCAATTACCGCCACCTTACAAGCACTCACTTCCTGAAGCACAATGTGACCAGGCGTCGACCTATCCAGTTTCAACACTTTCTTATAAAACTTTAGCTGCACCCTTCCGATCTTGTCTTCCTCATTCGTTCCCCAGACGTCGCATCTACACAGTAACACGCTTCGCACACATGCCTTCCATATGGTCTCTGCTGCTCTAAAGTTTCCGTCAAAGTTTCTTTTCCAAACCTCCCAGATACGACTCGCCGCCACCCATGCCTTCTTTGTAACATACTCTATGTGCTCTTTATTACTGTATCCAGTCCCAAATATTCGATGTATTGATTTTGTGAAAGACACAAGAACAATGATGAACGGATAATGAAGGATATTAAGATATTTTTTTGGAATGTGGCGGAACTTAAGGGGAAACTGGAAATCGATTTATATTTACTATAATTTTTCTCAAGAAATTTCATATAATTGGATTAGTTGAGACCTGGATTCGAGAAAAAGAATGGGAGAGAAAGAAAAACTTCCAAAATACTATAGATGGAAATTTCTTCAAAGAATCAAAGAGTCTGAAAGAAGACTAGAAGAGGTAGACGACATAGTGTGCAGGGAAGTGGAATTGGAAGAAACCTGGTGGCAGGTGGTATACAACTACAAAGAGCTAGAAGTAATTAAAGAGGCAATAAAAAGTAATGGAAAAGTAACGGTAATGGCAAAGTTACTGACAGGGGGCGATTGGAATGTTAGAATAGGTAAAGAACAGTTTCACACATTGGATAGTGAAGGTAAATAAATAAGAAGGAAAGCCCAGGATAAAGTGCTAAGAAGTGGGAAATGCAGAGAAATGCAGAAGGAAAATAGTGGGCGGAGTGGGTAAGGGAAAATCAATGGGATGTCGTAAATAGGTGTGTGGAAGGAGACTGGGAGAGAGATTTCACGTTTGTAGGGCAGGGGGATTATAGACTATAGACCTGTTGATGGCAAACGACCTGGCAAGGATTAGTTTCGTTGTCGCCACTTCTGGCATTGCTGCCACTTTGCTGAATGGAGGTAAAACAGTACACTTTACTTCTAAGCTGCCGCTAAATCTAATGCATGTTGAGACACCTTTCTGTAATATATCTGAACAGAGTAACACAGCGCAGGTTCTAAGAGAAATCAAATTAATTGTGTTGAATGAATACAGTGGATCACGAACGGGGTATTGAAGCGCTCAATAGAACATTAAAGGAAAATAAGAGCCTGATAGGCGGCATTACAGTTCTTTTGGCAGGAGACTTTCGACAGACTTTACTCGTAGTACCCAGTGGCAAAAGAGCCAATAAAGTCAAAGCATGTTTAAAGTCTTCGTATTTATGGACAAAAATCAGAAACTCGCTTTAAAAAAAAATATGAGGGTCCATTTAAGAGGTGATGCTTCTGCGGGACATTTTTCAGAAATGTTATTAAATATAGGAGAAATTAAAAATGGTATTCCGGAAAGTGTGGCCAGAATGGTGACATTTCTAAGGGATATGACTAGCAATGGGTATCTCGACATGGAACACATTAAAGTGAAACCCATAGGTTGGTTATTTGAGTGTGCCATTCTAACCCCGAAAATGACAAAGCAGCTGCTTTAAATGCTCTTTTACTGAAGTTATTCAAAGGAGAGGAAGTGATTTTATTTTAAGTCAGTGTATTCAGTGTTACAAACTTATGATCCAGTAAATTTTCCAGTAGAATTTCTAAGTACCCTAAATCTAGCTGGTCTACTGCATAATCTTATTGTCAAAATATGGTTTTAAGAAACCTCCAAAGTTATGCAATGGCACCAGACAGCAGATAAAAGTTCTTCAGCGAAACATTATCGAAGCTACTGTCAGACTACTGTACATCAGTGGATGTGCTCAAAGGGAAACTGTATTAATACTTCGAATACATTATACCCTCAGAATACCCATTTAACCTCAAAAGGTTGCAGTTTTCTCTCAATGATTGTTTTGCAATAATCATAAATAAGTCCTAAGGGCGGTTATTGAAAGTGACCGGTATAGACCTAGAGTTAGTTATGCGGGCAGTTTTATAATCCTTGCACTGAGAAGAGTTACTGAAAATGTTGTGTATAAAGAGGTTCTGCACTAATTTAGAAGAACAATTAGTGCCGGATTTCTGCCTACGCCTACAAGGCCCCGGCCTAGGGGCACAGCTAGTCTAGGGGCCACTGTGGCCAAACTGAAGTCAAATTCAAGCGTCGCGAATAGTCTTTCTCAGACAAGATGGTCTGCTTGAGCTGACGCCTTACGAAGTCTATGTTGCTCCTGGAATGAGATCATGGTAGCTCTTCAGATAATTGCCAATGATGCAAATGAAAAACCATCTAGGCTCTCTGGGGCTTCAGGTCTTCTGAATTCATCGGTCAAAAACTCGGTGTAAACTTGCTTTTTGTCACAACGATCGTTGAACTGTATCAATCTTTGGTAACATATACCTAGAACACTTAAGGAAACCCAGTACCTGTACCTTTGATCATTATGAGTCGAAAGTTATTGTAAAATCCGATGAAAATAGCTATACATGTGACATGCAGAGGAAACGAAGCGTGAAGTCCAGTTCAGTAAAAGGAAAGGAGACCGAACTCTCTGGCAGACTTTCCTTTTTAACGTCATTATAGATAGACTAATTGCAGAACTACGGAGACGCGGATCTGCCTATGAGGAGTTAAGTAACAAGTTTGACTTATCTACGAAACTACATCGTTTGGAATCTAAGGGCATCTGCGAAGGAGCCATAAACCTTATAACTTTTTATCTGGGGGATTTGTTTGGGTCTTAGGAAAACGAGTGTCTGCACCTGCAAGCTCATTTATCATCGAATGATGAAGTTATCGTCACTTAAGTTATACAAAAACTTATCGGAAAAAGGCTTTTTGGACATTTATCCAAACGTAGGAATTGTTCTCCGAATGCTGTTGTGTACACCAGTGTCAAACTGCTCAGCAGAACGGTCGTTTTCCGCGCAAAAGAGAGTAAAGAATTACTTAAGATTCAACTTAGCCGGCACTCTCAGTAATGTACATAGAGTCAGATATAAGGCAGTCAATTGGCTATGATGACGTCATTTGTTCTTTTGCACAGAAGAAACTTCGTAGTATGATTCTATAAATTTTATAGAATAACGTAACTATAGTAACATAGACGTATTATTCTGATGTTTATTAAATTCATTAGGGTCGATTAAAATAGTTATTTACATTAGAGTGCGGAAACATTGATTTTACAATGCAACAGCTCGTTTGGGGAAGAGAATTCCCCATTTGCTGGAGAAATGTAAAATCATTTCCGCACGAAATTTGTATAAGATTTTTTGACCGACTATTATTATTTAAGAAATAAATAGATTTAGATTATTTACAATATTGGAAATTATATAATTTTTTAATGTTGGTACTCACAAACTTTGATATTTTTCCTAATTTGAAATTTATTAGGTACATAATATGTCATTTTTCTAAATGACAATTCTACACGTCATTAAGACGCACAGCAAAATTTATAAAATCACTCTTATTTTCTACATTATCGTAACAAATATGATGTAAAGTAGCGTTTTCTAAATTAGATTTTATTGTCTTATACTTAATTTATTTTGTAAGTGTCCCTGAAAGTTTAAAATTTACAAGTCACTTTACCGCATCGTGGTCGTACTTTGCAACATTGTGTAAAAATTTAAAAATCTAGTTTCGTTGGACGTATACACGATGTCAAATCTAGCTTTACAATTTAGGAGGCCAAATATTATATGTTCTGTTCTAGTGCATTTAATTTGATAAATTTCCAAAATAGCTTCGACATGGTGGGGGGCCCAAATGTCAAGTGCCTAGGCGCTCAGGGTATCTAGGTCCGGGCCTGAGAACAATATAGGAGATGTAGTTTTTATTGACAACACGTATTTATTCTACGCGGACGAAGTAGCGGGCATCAGCTAGTTTTATTAGACCAGTGTTAGCAGCCTATACCAGGGGTGTAATATACATTACCAAATATTAAAAAAAGATGTTTTTTAGGAAAAAATATTAAATTGATGTTCTTGTGAACAAATATTGCACTCAACAACAAATGTTATCATTTAGTATTTACTCACGTATGTATTATACAGGGCTCAAAAATGTATGCATTAAAAAAAGCCAAGAGTAGGAACAACATAGCTGGTGGTTTTATATTTATTTCATATAAATATATAAGTGGCCAAATATATATAGGGAAACATGATGTAGGGAAAGTTAATTCGTTCTAGCGCCTCTTCAAATTGGGAGGTTGATGAGAAAAATCAAATCTGGTGTCAGAACGGCTCTAACATGCGCCCTAAGAAAGATACCGCCCGACCGTCACCTTCTCAGAAGATGACGTCATACGCTGCATATTGCCAAACTAATTATTTCGATTCTGATTGGTTGATGAATGAATAAATAACTAGAATTGACCGTGTGTCTCAATTTATATGTGATCTTATGGAAAAGTGTGACTTTAACAGTGATTTATGAAAATTAACATTACCTCTTATCTAAAACCCTTACAAACTTTTATCAACTCAAGCTTCAAAATAATTTCGCGTTTGAACTTGTATGTGACTTCTTCTTCTTCTTTGCGTGCCTTATCCCTTCGGGATGTTGGCGATCAATATAGCAATTTCCGCTCTATCTACAGCCCGTCTGAAAAGTTGTGTGGAAGTGAGCAAGAACCACTGCCTCAGGTTTCCTAGCCACAAGTGTCTTCTTCTACCTGGTCCTCTGTGTCCATCTACTCTTCCTTGCAGAACCAGCTGTAGTAAGCGGTATTTCTGGTTTCTCATTACATGGCCAAGATAGCCAGTTTTTATCTTCTTGATTGTGCTCAGAACTTGCCTCTGCGTGCCTATTCTTTGCATTACCACCTCATTCGTAATGTGATCCCGCCAGGATATGCGGAGCAGCTTTCTATATACCCAGAGCTCGAACACCTCTATCTTCCTTTCTGTTGCTTCCGTTAGCGTCCATGCTTCTGCGCCGCACAACAGAACAGAGAAAACGTAACACCTGACCATTCGGACCTTTAGTTGTAATGTCAGGTCGCTGCTGCATAGCATTGTTTTGAGGTTATTAAATGCCGCTCTAGCCTTCTCTATTCTGCAGTGCAACTCAACGGAGTGCTCCCAGTTGTCGTTGACAATAGTTCTCAGGTAAGGGTACTTCTCTACTCGTTCGATGATCTCTTCTTCTAGCATCAATACGCTGGGATCAGAAGCATTTCGGCTTATTACCATGTGTTTTGTTTTGCTTTTGTTGAGCTTGAGGCCATATTCCGAGCTAGTGGTGTGAATCTTGGTCATTAGTTCTTGTAAGCCTTCCAAACTGCTAGCAAGTACGATGGTATCGTCGGCGTATCTGATGTTGTTTATAAGCTCCCCATTCATCTTGATGCATTCGCTGGTGTCTTTGAGCGCTCCTTTGAAGATTTTCTCCGAATACAGATTGAATAGAGTCGGAGATAATACGCATCCCTGTCGTACGCCTCTGCGGATGTTAAACTTTGCGGAGTTGTCATCTACTTTTACAGACGCTGTCTGATTCCAATACATGTTGGCTATTATTCAATGTCTTTTGTATCTATGCCTGTTTCCTGTAATACCTCGATAATTTTATCCTGCTGTACATTATCGAAGGCTTTGGAGAAATCTATGAAACAGGCATGGAAATCACGGCCCATATCTCTGCATCTCTGAATCAGAACCTGGACTGTAAAAATAGCCTCTCTTGTTCCCAGTGCGTTCCTGAAGCCGAATTGGCTTTCACCTAGATATTCTTCGCATTTTTTATAGATTCTAGCATGTATGATTTTAAGAAAGGTTTTAACTACGTGGTTCATTAGTCTTATTAATCTGTGTTCGTCGCAGTTCTTTGCAGTTGGTTTCTTGGGTATCGTGACGAATATGGAGTACAACCAGTCCTCTGGCATGTTTCCGGTGTTATAGATATTATTAAAGAGAGCAGTTAGGATGTCTAGATAATCGTTCCCAGTGTTCGCATTGCACATTACCTTTAACATTTCGTTGTTGACGTTGTCTGGACCTGCGGATTTATTATTCTTTGCTAGTTCTATGGCTTTCCTTACTTCGTCTTTCGTGATTTCTGAACCGCTTTCTGTCGTGTTGTTATTGTTATTGGGGTGCTCTGAGCGAGAATTGTCGTTAATTAGGGTTTCAATGTATTCCTGCCATACCTCTAGTTTGTGCGAGGTTTACGTGACCAGTTTACCGTTCTTATCAGCCAGACTCGTTGTTGTTGTTGTTTTTGTGTTATTTTTCGTTCCTACCATTTCCTTAATTTTCCGATGAACGTTGAAGTAATCGTGGATGCGGTCTAGCTTTTCTATGTCGTCGCATTTGGCCGACAGCCAGCCTTCTTTGGCTTCTCTGATTTTGGTCCTTATATCTTTGTTTATTTCACGGTAACTGGTACCGCCTGTTTTTTTTTTCACTTTCCTTCTTTATTCCATTAGGTTCAGAATATCTTGTGTCATCAACTCTTGTTTGGCTATCTTTAGTTGTTTTAGGTATCTTTGAGAGGCGTTGCAAATTAGTTTTTTTTATTGCGTTCCATTTTCCTTCCGGTTCCGATATTTCTTTTATAGTATTTACGCCTTCATCGAAGCATTTCTGTAATCTTTCTTTAACTGTGTCATCATTTATTCTTCTCATGTCCAACCTTGGTGTACTTGTAATTTTGCATACTTTCTTTAGTTTTAGTTTAAGTTTACATATTAAAGGGTTGTGATCAGAATTTAATTCTGCTCCAGGAAATGTTTGTATGGATTTGACGGAATTACGGTATCTCTTTTTAATCGTGATGTAGTCGATTTGGTTCCTTACTATCTTGGTATGTGTGTCGGCTGGCGACTTCCATGTATATAGTCTCCTAGGGGGTAGTTTTTAGAAGGTGTTGGTAAGTATAAGATAATTTTCTTTGCAGAATTCTATAAGGCGGTCACCTTTCTCGTTCCTCGTTCCGAGTCCGTGCTGGCCAACGACGCGGTCCACTTTTCCTTGCCCGACCTTTGCGTTGTAATCACCTAGTACAATCGTCAGTTCGTTGTTTTTTGTGTACTTCATGACGGATGTAATTTGACCCTAAAAGTCTTCGATTACTTCAACCTTCTTATCTGCTGTTGGGGCGAAGACCTGTATAATGTTTACGTCTACTGGGCTTGCTTTTAGTTGTAGCAGCATGACTCTGGCTGAGTGAGGTACAAAGTTCTTCACTGACATATTTACTTCCTTTGTTAGAATGATTCCAACACCGTTTCTGTGGTGTTTGCCGGTGTTGCCTGAATAATATATTGTACGGTCAGCAAATCTACACTTCCCAGTTCCTATCCATCGCATCTCACTTATTTCTAAGATAGTTGCGTCCAGTCTAGTCATTTCTCGGACAACATTGTGTGTCTTCCCTGCTTCAAACATGCTTCTCACATTCCATGTGCCTATCTCTGTAGCTGACCCGGTGATTCTTAGCACCCTCTGCTCATTTAAGAGCTGCCGGTACTGAGGGCCATTCTTTGTTTTGTCAGCCATGTTGATTGTACTAGAAATTTCTTTATGAGGTAGTTTTCCATTGCTTTCCTCATCGCAGTACTCTTGCCGCTTCGGCTATATGTGCCCCACGCCTTGAGCTCCTCAAGATGTAGCTGTACCGATCATTTTGATCTCCACCTTCATCTGGTAATGTCAGAGCTGCTGCCCTCTGCCATGTCTGTTGGTTCGCGGGAGGTATTATACTTCCCTCCTACCCTTCAGTTCTCTCACCGGTTGTTGAGATCTGAAGGTTCCCCTATCCACCACCTGAGGACGCGCTCCGTAGGGGTTTTAGACCCATTTCTCGAAATCTTCTCTCTTCATTAAACATTTTCAAAATGTCCTGAACCTCCTCGATAAAAGTCAAAATTCCGCTGTTGACTCGACCTCATCGCACCGTAATCAATATAACGATCACCATGCACCATTTAGTGTTTGAACTTGAAATTTATACGGATTTTTTTTTCGAATTGCTGAATAAATGATTCATTTTAAGTCGAAGTTTTGGAGCAGAAAAAATTTGACTTTTCAGTTTGGCGTTCAAAGTCAACCCTCGAGTAGTATGTGACTACTTAATGTGAAATAGTTGATAAGAACCGCCGAGTGAGCATTTTTGTATTTCAACTTGTGTAAATACAAATGTTCGGACGTTTTGTTTACAATAAATAGTAAAACACGCCTCGAGCGCGGTCAGCTGTTTAGCATTGATAATTATTTTATAGCTATTCGGAACGTAATTGATATTTAAACTGGAGCTTTAAATTCATCAACAATTAAAACTATATATCTGCGATCAATGTGTAAAGGTTTTCGTAAGCAAGGATAATCTTGGTAGCCATAAGGAAGTATGTCATGACAATCAAAATATTTACTACAAATACACCGTTTGCAATTCAACTTTCACAAGAGAAGATAGCGACATATGAGAAAATATAATATAAAATCAATAATAATGGTGGGAAGAAGAGAGTCTAAATACTGAATATTCAACCTACACCCTCAAGAAAATAAAGTTGGAGCCGCAGACAGCCACAGATATGTACATTTACATATCTATAAACTGGACCCATCGCTAAACGAATCAAACATTATAAATTATCTGAAAGAAAAAAAAAATTACTCTATTATTTGTAAGAAGTTGCAGGCTAATAGACTGGAAGAATATTCCTCATTTAAAATATCTGCACCACATGAATACTCAGAGCTATTACAACAGCCAGAAACATGGCCAAAACATGCCTGTGTTAACCGTTTTTTCTTAAGGTTGCAAAACACAAGAATCAAAAATTAAATAATAATATAATAACAGATCACTTAGATAGCAATAAAGAAATGACTAACAACTGGCTAGTATTCATCAACATTCAGAGTATGAAGCAAAAATTAAATGAATTAGAAATTCTTACATCAGAAATGTATCCGGAATTCATATGTCTTGCCGAAACTTGGCTCAATGAAAATACAATTAAACTAGTCTATATTGAAAACTACATGTTGATCAGCTCCTTTTGCCGTAAAAACTCATCTGGAGGTGGAGTAGCTATTTGGGCTAACTATAAACCTAATATAGTTTCTAAAGAATGATCAAATCTGACGTCGCTGGAAAAACACATCGAAATATGCGGAGTAGAAATAAAAAAAGAAAAGTTAAAACGGCAATAATTACTATATATAGACCTCCATTAGGCTACATCATAACTTTCATGTCTCTGCTAGAACATATTTTAGATAATGTATTTGTCATGTTCCAAGATGTTATAATTGTAGGTGATTTTAATATACATTTTAAGAAAAAATCTAAAGAAAAACACAACTTGATACATTTACTGCGATCATATGGGTTGGAACCACAGATTAAAGACTTTACACGAATTACACCGTCTTGAAATAGCATAGTAGATAACGTATTTACTCGCCGCAGCTACATAGTTAGTGCTTCCGTTCTAGACACAACATTCATTATCTGACCACAGATTATTACTACTCAGGGAAGATACACAAAACTATCCAATAAAGCAGCACTACAAAATGATTAGAAACGTTAGTGCAATTAACAAAGAAAAATTTCATAAAGTATTATCGGAAGAAACATGGGAGAGCAGTATGTTCGCAGAAGATTGCAATAAAAAAACCAAGGAATTCATAAAGACACTGCAATATCATTTCTTTAACACTTTTCCGATGAAAAGAGTAAATACTACATATAAAACATGGATAACTGAAGAAATTAGAAGATCTAGCAGTAAATTAAAGGATTTATACTTTTTACAGGAATATTTCCCGATATTAGCAACAAAATATATTTTTGAGAAAAATAAACATAAAAAACTGATAAACCTGACTAGACGAAAATTCTATAATGAAAGAATACTCAATGCAATCAATAAGCAAAAAGCTCTGTGGCACACAGTCAACGAATAAATATATAGAGAAACCCCCCATAACTATAATGGAAGGTAACAAGACAATATGTAACGAAGCACAACTCAGGTAACTAAAAATATTGTCCCTAAACAAATTTCAAATTCTCATATTCAATATTATATTATTATTAATCAACAGTATGTATATTCAAGAGTTTACATGTAATGAAGTTATGGAAATTATTCACAAATTAAGAAATAAAAAATCGTCAGGACCGGATGACCTGCCCTGCAATATAATTAAAGAATTTGTTACTGAATTAATTGCACCATTGACAGACATTGTAAATTCTTCGTTTAGAACTGATATTTTTCCCGATGATCTAAAAACAACCATGATTCTACATATACACAAAACGGGAGATAAAACCTCTTTAAACAACTATAGACAGTAGCAATGATTTCGGTCGTGGCTAAAATATTGGAATATTGAATGGAATCAAGATTATCGGCATTCCTTGCCAAATATAAAATAATACCTCCCCAACAGCATGGTTTTTGTAAACACAAATCAACATCAACAGCAATAGAGGAATTTTATACAAAAATAATTAATGATGTAGATACGGGAAGATGTTCTGTTGGCATCTTCTGTACGCACCTGCAGGAAACCGCAAAAAAACGTAAGCCAAACGGTAGAACAGCTGAGAAGGCTAATGACAAATGTTAAGGGACCAAGGGCGAGCCGCAGACGCACACTCTGCACAGTGGCACTGTCAAAAATGCTGTACGGTGCTCCTACGTAGTATGAATCGTTGATAAGAACTAAAAAATATAGAAAGAATATATGTATGAAAGAATACAGAGACAGCTGGCAATACGGATATGTAGTTCCTACAGGACGGCCTCGGCGGAAGCGCTGTCGGTAGTTGCCGGGCTGATGCCAATAGACCTGATGGCAAAAGAATGGCTAAGAAGGTACCATGAAGGGGAGGAGAGCAGTGGTCGGATTAGAGAAGACACTATGCACGAATGGCAGACAAGATGGAACCAGGAAACCGGATGTACGGTCTGGACAAAACGAATCATCCCACTCATAGAACCATCGGGTGACACGAGGATACGGAGAAGTAAATTACTTTCTCTCGCAGCTGCTGCTCGGACATTGTAACTTCATGGCATACCTCTATCGCAGACATCTGAGGGAGACCGAAAATTGTGTGTACTGCCCGGACCTGGTGGATGATTGCCTCCATACATTTTTCAACTGCCCAAGATGGGCGAAACAACGGATGGAAATGGAAATAACGGTGGGAGGAAATCTGACGCCAGAAAACCTACAGGAGACAATGCTACAAAGCAGAGAATGCTGGGACGCAGTGGAGAAGCTAGCGACATCTGTCATAATAGCAAAAGAGAATTACGAAACGGATCGCAAAAATAGAGGAATAAGATAAACAGAAGGCAAACCCCGAGCGAAGTAATGCTGAGAAGGCAGTCCCGCAAGGGGTCAGAATTGAGGAGTGGATTTTTTAGTGGGTAGTCAAGCCACTGACTCGAGTAGTCCCACACTCCTCAGAGCAATTTCTAGCACTGGGGGTCGTACGTAAATGTATTTTACCCCTCCTCCCGAAAAAAAAATCTTCTGTGACCTGTCAAAGGCGTTTGACTGCGTTGCTTAATCGAAATTGTTTGAAAAGCTTAGTATTGCTGGAATAAGAGGAAAAGCAGAGCGATGGTTCCAATCATATATATATCTAACCGGAGTCAATATGTAAAAGTTGGTAAGGCTACCTCAAAAATAACATCCATATCTGTTGGTGTGCCACAGGGAACAATTTTAGCTCCAATACTCTTCTCCATTTATATATTGGACCTTATTTATTATATCGGATCCGATTTCTGCACTATGTACGCTGATGATATTAGTGTTAGTGTGACTATTTCAGGTTCTTCTATAGAAGAAACGAGGTACACGGCACAGAATATCTTATCAAAAATGCACATGTGGCTTGCTGCCAATAACTTACATTTAAACTTACAGAAAACTAAATATTTTAGTTTCCAAACCAACAAGAAAAAATATCATGACGACATTGACCTAAAAATTAATAATAATACCAAAATTGAAAGAGCAAAAAACATAAAGTTTCTAGGTGTATTCATCGAAGAACATCTTAAATGGGATGTCATGATGGTTAGGTTAGGTTAGGTTAGGTTTTTTATAAATTAAAAAAACTAAATGAAAAAGCATACTTAATTAGAAGGGTGAAAGATCTAATAGGAAAAACAGTTTTAATGCAAGTATATCATGCGGAAGTGGAATCTATTCTAGCATATGGTAATTTAGTTTGGGGATCATCTCCAGTCTCAAAAAGGCCGTTTTTTGCACAAAAAAAATTATTAGGATAATTACAGGAATAAATTCGAATGTGTCGTGTAAACCTAAATTTGTAGAATTAAATATTTTAACCCTTCCGTCCATTTACCTATGGGAGGCAGCGTGTCATATCTTTAAAAATAAATTTAAGTTCTCTACAAATAAAGATATACATAACGTTAATACAAGAAACGCGTCCAAACTACGTAGTCAGAAGAATAATCTTACGCTTTGCAGTACAGCGCCCAATAGACTGGGGGTCAAAATATTTAATATATTATCTACAGAAATCAAAGAACAAAAATCATTCGCCTTTCGAAAATTTACGAAAGAATTCCTAATTAAAAATGTTTTTATTCAATAGATGAATTTCTTGTACAGACTTGAATCATTCAATAACAATTAGTGCTTTTTCTTTTATTTAAAGTTATAATGTAATTTATTTATTTGCATTTTTTTTTCTTTTGTGTAAATGTTCCTTCATACAAAAGAAGGAACATTTTATTACTTATAACTTTGTGACTTATCTTATATGTATAACAACTATACATCGGAAGATTAATAAATGATTTGATTTGATTTGATTTGAAATCATTCCTATAAAATATGCAATCAACAATCCCCAACAAGGCTGAAGTATGCAGGAGATCTACGATCACAGAAACATCTCCATGCAACAGTGAAGCCGGTCCGACAGAACATCATCAAAGCTTATGTCAGTTTAAGAACAGAGTGGTCAGCTATAGAATTGTGTTCTGGGATTGATATAGATAGCTTTATTAGTAAACTGAACAGCCGTTGTACGAGAATTCACATTCTATCCATCTACTTTCCGTCCACTTCCCATCTACTCTCCGTCCTCTTTCCGTCCACTTTTCGTCCAGTCCGTCCACTTTTCGTCCACTTTTCGTCCACTTTCCCTCCACGCCGTCCACTTTCCGTCCACTTCGTCCACTTTCCGTCCACTTTCCATCCAAAAGCTGTTTAAAGCCGATTAAAAGCCGTTTAAAACTGATTCAAAGCTGTTTAAAGCTGTTTAATTCTGACTAAAGCTGTTTAAAGCTGATTGAAAGCAGAATAAAAGCTGTTTAAAGCTGTTTAAAAGCTGATTAAAAGCTGTTTAAAAACTGATTCAAAGCTGTTTAAATCTGATTAAAATGGACGTAAAGTGGATGGAGTGGACGGAAACTGTATCGAAAGTGGATGGATAGAATGCGGAATCTCGTACAACGGCTGTTCAATTTACCAATAAAGCTATCTACATCAATCTCTGAAACATCAATTCTATAGCTGACCACTCTGTGGCAAGGAGTGGGGAAGCGCCAGAACGAATCATCTTTCCCAACTTCCATAAATAATGGATTGACGAAATATACATTATTCTGCCTAATCTAATGTAGAAAATTCCATTTACAGAGATCGAAGCTATTTATAATTGCATGCTAAATATTATTATTTGAATTTGTTTTGAAAGTAAAAAAATAATCCAAAGACGACTAATAAAGACTGACATTAAATGATTAAATTTTTATTTGTGACTGTAACAATATTAAAACAAATCTTCCACACAAGCTTCTCCCGCTTTTTAGAGAACAGTCCCCGTCCGAGAACAGTCCGTCCCCCGTCCCGCCGATTTAAAAAAATGTCCCGGTTTTTAGAAAATATCTGCATTTCTTATTTTAATTGTACTGTAATATATAAAATAAAATATTTTCACATATTCCCATAAAATCTCCATTCCTTAGTGTCACCCAATGAATTTTTTTAATATCCTCCAATTGAACTGTCCATTCTTCAAGATATCCCAAGCAGTTATTATAAAAAATTCATAGTTCTTTCAGAAAATCCGGTCGTTTAATGGTTTAATTTATCTCTCCTCAGTACAGCTTAGCTTTTATGAACAATAAGTGAATAGTTTAGAAATCGTTGTTTATAAAAGCAAAGCTGTACTGATGAGAGATAAATCTCGGAACTATCCACTAAGCTATCCACTTAAGGTTTCGGAAAGACATGAACTTAAAAAACGTATGCGGTCAGGGGACCCCGTCAGGAACGAAGTTCCACTTCCATCCCTTCTGTCTCAAGGATTTCTGCAACTCCACTGAACTCTCCTTTGGAGACAAAGTCGATTTCGCAACGTAATCACAAGACTAAAGTTTTTGTCGTGAAATATTTAGACTGTATCTATTTTATTGGCTACTATGAAAAGTGAGTGAAGTAAGTATTTAAGATAAAGCCTATCGTCCACATTGATGTTAAAGGATTTGCGAAAATCTGTCATTTATGACAGATGACGGATGTGGCTGAGTATTTGATTTAGGCCCGGGGGGTCCAAACTGCACTCGCAATACAAGTTGCAATGCGGCTTAAAATAGAACGGTTAATTTAATGAAGAAATTCAAACTGAGCCTCATACGGGCAAGATACGATGTGGTTCAAAATTTAGTAAATAAATGAAAAACAAATTGTCAAACTGGGGCAAGATAAGTTGAAATGCGGCCCGAAACAAAAGCGTCAATTTTATAATTGAATGAAAAAAAATGTCGGTTTTGTTTTGGGCCGCATTAGAAGTGTCTTGCGGCCCGCGGGCCACCAAAGACACCAACTTGTTAGTAATTTTTTTTTCAAATTTCGCCACGCAAGCAGTTAGTCTGTAGATTTATACTAAAATCCACCAATTATTTAGTGTATAGACAAGATTATTATATTACATCAAAACTTGCGGTCGCAAAAAATGTGTACGAAAATAATCTAGTCTGTCATAAATGACACATATGTAGTTGAGTATTTGATTTAGATCAGGAGTGTCCAACTAGCGGCCCAAGACCAGTTGCTATGGAAATCAAAACATCAAAATAGAACCTTTTCATAGTTGAAATTTTTTTGTGCGCATGTGTCAATTTCCGCCCGAAATGTTTTTCGGGCACTTTTTGACGTATAACCAGTGAAAATAACAACATTTGTCCGAGCCTTGCATATTCTTGGATCTTAAACATGACGGACGCGCATGCGCTTAAGTAACCGTAAACCGGGCTTTTATCTAGTCTGTCATAAATGACAGATAACAAAAAGATATGAAGTTGAGTTACTAAGTTACTAAGATAGTTACAACTTGGAAACTAATTACAAATTTTAACTAAAACTAACTAGTTTATAGATATTATTAAAGACTTTTAAGTCCTCAAATTTAAAAGAAATTTTTGTAAAAGTCTTCAATTTTCCAAAACTTTTTAATTAGCGATATTCAACTGTCGGTTGCTGAGTTACTAAGATTATTTGTCGCCATATAGTGAAATATGTCACTCTGCCAAAGAAACAAAGAGAGCACGTATTATAGAAATATACACTGAGAGAAAGAGATAGACGTATAACGTAACGTAAAGTTTTCTGCCGAATGCCGAATCTGCCGAGACCTCCCTAAAGGAACTTCGTTCCAAAAACAATGTTAATTTTCTAGTTTTTGGTGAGTGCCACGAAGGTATAAACTGGCAGGTGCCTGTAATGGAGCTCCGGAAAGGTTGAATATAACTTATATATTCCGGCTGTGTTCCGACTTTATTAAGACATTTTAATAAATGATCCGAATATTCTCTCGGATCAAAAATTTGACCGTGAAAGAAAATCCTATATTTTTTTTAAATAAAAAATTTAAATTAATTAAAAATTATAATTTGCAAATTATTGTTTTTTACAAATATTGTTATAGTTACCAATAATTAATAATAAATACATTTTTGTGTATTTATAGACAACTATATGAATGTATACAATAATAGTAGTTTATGATACAAGTGTGTGAAGAAGGGCTGTTATGCATGAGGTGCGAGTTTTTTGTAATCGCAGTGAGTGCACGTCAGAAAATTTATTTTCACTAAGTCCATGTTTTTTTTTGTTTGTTTTTGTTTTGTTTGAGTGATGCAAGTTGTTGCCATAGTAATAACAAACGGAAAACGTTTTATAATGAAACTCGATTTGATTTACGGGGTAACGCGGGTAAGGCGGGTATATTGGTTCCGTTTATTAAAATTTGAGGCAGTAGAGTATTTTTCATAGCGGAGGGAAGCCGGCACAGGCATTGTATGCGGCCCGCGGGCCGCAGGTTGCTCAGCCCCGTATTAGAGTGTTCATTTTGGTGGGTGAGTAGATAAAATATATATTTTTTAATTATTGGTCTGCTTTTATAACTAAATTATAATTCTCATTTCATCCCATTTCTCCCGCTTTGTCTCAATGAAAATGTGGTCAGTTTAAATTAAAGAGATATTCATAGACCTACTAAACTTCAATTACTAGTTTAAACTTCAAATATCATTTGACATCAGAACATTATCGAACTCATTAACATCATCATCAAGTTTGTGAATACTTCCGCTAGGCATTTCTGTCGTCCTTTCCTTTTTTTTACATTAATGGGTTTGCCATACGACTATATTGTCAGTTGGTTCAAACGTCGTGCAATTACCCTTATTGCTTTTAATCAGTTGCTTTGCTAAAAGTATACCGTTGATTGTAGACGTAACCAATTTGTTTCTTGACTTAGATTTTATCAAATTAATCTGGCCAAATATTCTCTCGCTGTGAGCATTAGAATGAGGAAGAGAAACAACGACGAGAACTAACGTCAAGAGATTTTTAAATCCCTGGTCTCTTTCATCACAGTTCATTAATTTTGACCAAAAAACTAGGAAGCTCGTGCGTGCGAACACAAAGATTATTTTTCCAAAAATCATAATTAATAATATGTTAATATCGTAATTTTGTTAATATTATTACCATTATTTTTGTTAAATAATTAATAATATTATTAATTTCCATAAAACCTAAATTACCCCCCGAGACCTAAGGTCAAACACCACTTTAGAGAAAAGTTTGAAAATCCGGAATTTGTGGAAGTTATATCGGGGATGATTAGAAAGGAAATAGAACCTCTGGCTGGTGTCATAACACAACCCACAAAACAGCTTCAAATTCTAACAGAAAAGAACGAGGAACTATTAAAAATTGTCTATGCCGCCGAAAACGAAAAAAGTAATATGCAGAGACAAGCAAAAAAACTGTAAAGATTTAGAATTCAATGTACTTGAGCCGAACCCGAATATTGATAAAGAACTGGAAATAGATATAAAGAAAGGTGAATGTTCCACCACAAAAAATAAGAGATGTAACTTAAAAATAAATAGAGATAAGGAACCAAATAAATTGGATAGAAATACACAACCGCAATCAAAATATGAAAGTGAAGCTAGAGGACCAACAATACAGGCAAATGAAGAATCTTGGAAGTTTCAAAACAATAGGAAAAGGAGAAGCAACAAATCAAATAAGATATGTGGTAATCTAGAAAATACAGAAATAAAAGCTGCAAATAAATACGCCCATCTATAGGTATATATCGAAACTTGATCCTACTGTGAACGAGGAAGATTTAACAAAGTATCTAATTAACAAAAACACCCCGTCTGTGAAATGTACAAAGTTAGAATATAAACGCCCCGATGCTTATGCCGCCTTCAAAGTATCCGCTCCATTGAATGTCTAGATGAGCTAAAAAGACCAGAGATATGGCCAAAATATACGATCATCAACCGTTTCTTTTTCGTATATCCAGAGAAGACGAAGTTAACCAAGTACAATGCAAGTGGGGAAGACAGAAGACACCAGAATTTTACGAAAACAAGAAGAGACGACTCCTAGATAAACAGACAACGTTTGCCATCATTAAACAAAACAGCCAGTCCATTGGTAACTCTGTTGACAGACTTGAAGAGATGCTAGAACAAAATCAACAGTGAAAAATTCTCATCATTACGGAACACTGGAAAAGTAAACAACAACTACACACATACGTCATTAATAATTTTATTTTAAGATCATGTTTTTGTCGCAAGGAAGGCACATACGGAGGGGTTGCACTATATTCCAACAAACATTTACCCAGTGAACCAAGAATGGACATTAATGATACGGCAGAAACATTCATATTCAGCGCTAGAAACGACAGTCAACAACGAATCTGTGATAATTATTGGTGTCTATAGAACACCACTTTCAAATACCGAGAAATTTTTTAACAAATTACATCTACTTCTAACAAAAATTGCTAAAGAGGCCAAGAAATTTCTAATAGCGGGGGACTTCAATATAGAAATAATTAGTAAATCTAGAAAAAGGGAGCAGTTTGTGGAAATGTTGGAATCCTTCAATGCTAGAATAGCACTAAATGCTGTAAGCCATCCGTCATCAGGGACGTGCATAGATAACATAATTACAAATATAGAATGGCTCTATACTACAAATACATTTAATAATTACATCCCAGACCACTGCGCCCAACAAATCACATTTAATATTCCCAAAGCAAAAACTAAAAAACAGAGAAAAATGTAAAGGGTTTTTAAATACACAAACATGGGACAATGTATATAATAATGGAATCAGACGTAGATAAACAATGGGAAACCTTTATGGATATATTTATCATGGCCTTCAATGAATATTTCCCTAAAAAAACAAAAACCAAAGAAAAGTACAAAAAGTGTTTAACAACATAGAAATAAAAAGTCGTCACCTTTGTTGATTTTAGGAAGGCCTACGATTCCATCGATAGAGAAACGCTTAACAAAGTAATCCAGGAACTAGCACTAGACAACAAAACCCGCAGACTAATCCTAGAAACTTTGAACACCCATTCCAAGGTTAAATTTAGAGGCGAGATTTCAGAAAGCTTCGAAATAAAAACTGGAGTGAGACAAGGAGATGGACTTTCCCCACTTCTCTTCAACTGTGTCCTTGAAAAGGTTATGAGAGAATGGCGCAAGGAACTGAACAATTTGGGTGGTCAGAGTGGTATCTACCTGGGACGTAAGAACGATGGACTGATTGTAGATTGCCTGGCCTTTGCAGATGACATGGCACTATTTGCTGATTCTCTTAAGATGGCAACAATGCAGGTAAACTGTCTCAGAAAACAGGCTGCCAAAGTGGGCCTTCAAGTGTCGCTGGAGAAAACAGAATTCTTCACCAACATCAGAGAAGCAAACAGAGAGATGTTACTAGAACAGGGAAACATCAAGAGGACTGAGAAATTTAAGTATCTCGGCGAATGGATTGAACCCAACTTATCAGAGATCAAGAGCATCATTATCCAAGAGAGTCAGTAAGTTAGAACTAGCCTATCGGCTGACTAAGAACACTTACAATAAGAAATGCCTGTCACGCAACCTTAAGCACTACACATCAGTCTTACGACCAGAAGCTCTATATGCCATGGAGTGTCTTTCCTTGAACCGAAGGGGTCTAATAGAGAAATTGGAAATCAGAGAGAGGAGAATCCTCAGGAAGATCCTTGGCCCGGTAAAGGAAGATGGGGAATTCCGAAGACGGCATAACTCTGAGCTCTACGAACATATTGAGATGCTCTCTGACTGTGCAAGGAAAAGAAGGGTAGCTTTCTATGGCCACATTGCAAGATTGCCTCCAAACCGACTAACCAACTGTCTGTTCACCTTCTGGCAAAACAAGAAGCCACTTGTACCACTCGTACCACTTGGTTGACAGAGACCGAGAAGGATATTAAAGAACTGGGAATAACCCTGCATATATTGATAATGTCACTATCATCGACAGTTTGGTCCTCAATCATCCAGGTCATTATCGCCGAAAGAATGAAAGCCTTCTCCGCCGATGTTATGTACGCACTAATTTCAGATAATAACGTTGACGCGTTTTTGGTAACGTTTCGATTAATTACACATGCACGCCAGATCGCTTTCAAGCAAGAATTTAATGTGTGTTGTTTGATTTGTCCAATTGCTGCAATAATATGGTTTATGCAGTCTAAAATTGAGATTTTTTCCAAACTTCAGTCAGGCTTAATTTATCGTTGTCTAGCTTTTTCAAAATGTATCTGAAAGTTAATTTGATATGTTTCTTAAAATTTGCGATTATGTCCTGATCCTGTGGTTGTATAAGGCTAGTCGTATTTGGTGGTATAAACACTATTTGTACATTAGGCTGCAAGGATGACCGGGTGCATTATCTACAATTAGCAACACTTGAAACGGAAGACCCATCAACTTGTATGTATTTTGCAACTTCCGGCACAAAAGAATCGTTGAAACATGTTGCAATTACAGCTTATGTGACCCATGCTTTTTATTGGCCATGAAGTGTACTGGATATTCAGATAAATTTACGCCTTTTATCGCAGGTGGGTGGAAAGCTTTATTTATAATAAATGATGTTAACATCTTTGCACCAGAGGCATTTCTGCAAAGAAGAAGTGTGATTCGATCCTTTGCCGCTTTAAAACCACTTGCAGTTTTCTCCGATTTCGCAATGAATGTTCGGCTGGGCATCTTTTCCCAGAATAACCCAGTTTCATCTGCATTAAATATGGGCAATATCCACCAGAATCAATGATTTCCGTTAATACTTTGCCATAATTAATAGCAGCTGGTTCATCGGTGGACGCTGCCTCGCTTTGTATATTCACTTTGTGAAGTGCGTCATCAGCTTATTGAAGTCCACTGCTGGACGTAAGCCTCTCTCAATAGTATCCATTGTCCTCGGTCTTGTGCCATCTGCATCCAGTTGGTACTGCGTTTTAAGTCGTCGGTCCATCTGGTGGGAGGACGCCCTCTATTTCTGAAGGCTTCCGGTCTAGGCCTCCATTCAAGGATTCGTCTTGTCCATCTGTCATTAACAGATCTCGCAATGTGTCACGCCCAGTTCCATTTTAGTTCTCTCCACGAAGTCTGCAACTCCGGATCGTCTGCGGATTTCAGTATTTGGTATGTGATCCCTGAGAGAGATTCCCAGCATTGATCTTTCCATCGCTAGTTGCGTAACTCGTATTTTCTTTATTGTCCGTTTCGTCAGCTGTTGGGGTTTCGGCTCCGTAGGTAAGGACTGGAAGGTGTCCTTTCAAACTGATTTGGTATCATCAAAAACCTTTCCCTTTAGGCAACTCTGCCTTGAACACATATATGAGATTATCATATGCAGCCCATGCGAGCCTTATTCTTCGAAGAATTTCTAGGGTCTGATTATCTCGTGTCCGAGGTATTTAAAGGATGTAGTTTCTTCCACCCTGATACCGTCGATGTATATGCCCTCACCGAGCACAAGGTTTGTCATGATCTTGGTTTTGGAGTAATTTATTTTAAGTCCTACTTTCTTTGACTCTTCATTTAGATTTCTTAACATTGAGATGGCGTCGTCCAATCGTTCGGCTATGAGCACTATATCGTCGGAAAATATTAGGTGATTAAGTCTTTCACCGTTTATATTCACACCAAGACAAGTTGTCCCAGTTTGTTGTGTTTGTTTGAACATGTACTGGAGAACAGTATTGAAAAGTTTTGGTGAGATGGTGTCACCCTGACGTACGCCTCTTTCAATATTGAATTTGTCAGTGTTGTTGTGGAGTCTGACACATGCAGAGTAGCATTCTCATACATATTTTTATTAACTGTCGAGTACCGATAATCTATTCTGCAGTCTGATAGAGCCTTCAGCATTGCGTGTTGGTCTACTCAATTGAATGCTTTCTCATAAACTACGAAGATAAGTACTAGAAGTTTATTGTACTCCACACATGTCTCAGTAAGGTTCTTCAAAACCTGGAGGTGGTCACCCGTTCCGTAGCCTGCTCGAAAACCAGCTTGTTCTCTTGTCTGATACAAATCTAATTTGTGAAATAGTCTTTTCGTAATTATTTTAGTAAAGAGCTTGTATACGTGTGACAGGAGACTTATGGGTCTATAGTTTCCGATATTTGTTATGTCGCATTTTTGTGTAATAATATTTTAACTGCATTGTTCCATTCAGAGGGCGTAGTTCCTTTTGAGAGGCATGCATTAAAAAGTTTTTATAGCCTGCAGCAGCTTGTTCCTTCCCATTTTAATTGCTTCGATGACTAATCTAACCTCTCCTGATGTCTTGTTGTTTTTCATCTCGGAGAGGGCTCCATTTATTTCACTTATTGTGATCTCTGGGATATCTTCCGACCCTTTGTTCAGAACTTTGATAATTTTGTCGCCAGGTATTCCTTCTGTTTGTTTTTTATATAATTCGGCATAAAATGTCTCTACTATCTTAAGGATCTCATCTCTGTTTGTTTCCACATTGTCTTGATTGTCCCTCAGCTTGCAGATATCCTTCTTGCCTTGTGACAATTTTTTCTTGAGTACTTTTGGGCCTTTGTTTTCCTGTATGATCTTATTTATATTCTCCGAATTAAATCTTCTTACGTTGTTTCTCACAGCTTTTGAAATTTCTTTATCACATTAAATGTCACGTTTCGTAAACAGGACGACGAACTTGGTTCTAAATCCTTCAGTTGGTTGAAATTCTGTCTATATGTTTCTTGAATTATTCTTTGTGAATGGGGATTCGTTTTTTAGTTAAATCTTTAACCCACAACACGAGAGCCTTTTCCGTCTTCTCTATTACAATATTTCTCGAATACATGTACATATACATATACAAATATGTACAATTTTCAGATACAACATGTATATGTACATTGATAGGAAACATTAAACTGGTGCTAACGCCGCTAATGCCCGCCATACACGCTACGGTCTACCAGTCTACCGGATAGGTTACATGTGCAGGTTTGCCTGCGCTGGTCATCCGTAAGAAACTGCACAGGTCTATTCCCAAACACGCCCCGGTTTACATGCGCAGGCAAACCTGTAAAGGTAGACCTCTCCGGTGGACCATTGCGTGTATGGCGGGCATAAGATTCATATACCGCATAAAAATAAATCGCACGAAAACAATAGCACAAAAATAAAATCGCACAAAACCAATCGCACAAAGACAAAATTGCATAAAAATGGACCGCACAAAAACAAGTTTTACTGTATATCAAAATCTAGAAATGCACAACATACCAAATGGCATCTTACTGGACCTGTCGAAGGCCTATTATAGTATTGACCATGAAATTTTATTAAAAAACTCGAAAAGTACGGAATGAGGGGAAAATTGGCGGACCTCATCAAATCCTATCTGTCAAATAGGAAGCAGATGACACAGATAAACACATTAGAAGGTAAAATAACATCGACAACTAGAGTCATAAATACTGGGATACCTCAGGGTAGTGTTCTGGGGCCAATACTGTTCATTATACAGGGTATCCCAACGAAAATTTGACCCCCCCTATAATTGGAAAACCGAATAATATTTCAAAATTCGCCTAGACACGTCGATTTTTGTTCTTGGGGGGAGCTTTTTTGACAGTCAAGCCAACTCGATATGTACATCCCCCTAATGCCTAGCAACCCCAACTTAAAAATTTCAAATGCAACTACCCCACTTGTGGCACATCATTTTTAAGCCCTTTTTATTGCGAATACAGTGACGTACCGTTTCTAGAAATCGGTTGAGATTTGACAGAATTATTGGTTACAAACGAAAAGATGACAAACCAACTTACGCGTAGTAATTTCTACACAAATGCCCACCACTAATAAGTTTTTCATCTACTACACATGACCGCATTACCTAATTGTTATTGATGTGTCTATCAGTTAACAAAAAAGTCAGAAATGAAATAAAAAAGCTGAAGCAAATAATAAATCAGATTTATTTGATGAATTGCTCACAGAATTTCCACAGAAAAAAGTCCAAAGGGGACAGATCCGGAGATCTTGGTGGCCATTCGACGGGACCTCTTCTGCCAATCCAATGCCCCGGGAAATGGTCATCCAAAAATTGTAGCACAGCAGCAGCATAGTGCGGGGGCGCACCATCTTGTACCATCACCACCGCCATCTCTTGCACCATCTTGGAAGGTTATTTCATTTTCTAGTAAATTGTCGTCACTTTCTAAAATCTCTGTTATCCTAGGATCAATTGTACTTTCCAATAATTCTAGATAGTTTAGAAGTCTAGATAATTCCATCGAGATTACCTTGGATGAAAAATGGTCCAACAAGATGGTCGCCCAAAATGCCTGCCCAAACATTCAATTTTTGAGGTGTCTAAGTTTGAAATTCCCTGATTAAATGCGGATTAGTATCACTCCAATAACGACAATTGTGTCTATTCACTTCGCCATTCAACATAAATGTGCATTCGTCGGAGAAACATGTATTGTAGAGAAGATATGGATTCAGTAGAAGTTGTTCACTAAAGTATTCGCAAAATTGGTTACGGCGATCAAAGTCATCTTCATGTAACTCTTGAACCAGCGTCATCTTAAATGGATGAAACTTGTGTTTTTTTCAAAATTCGATGAACACTGGAACGGGATACTCCAGAAGCTTGAGACACAGTTGTAATCGATTGCTTATTATCCATCTGTACATGACCCAAAACTGCCACTTCAAACTGCTTCATTTCGAACTGGCCCAATTATTTCACGTTTCTTGTTTAAAAGCGAACCTGTTGCAACAAATTTGTCAATCAGGTGTTTAACGTACTGGTGGTTTACATTTTTTTCAGGATGATTGGCATTAAAAACTCGTGCTGTAGCTTTAGCGCAATCGTGATTTCGATAATAAATTGCAACAATTTCTACTCTTTCCGCGATAGAATAAACCATTTCGAACACACGTTAATACTTTCAATAACGGCTGAAACTAACGATTTCTTGGTCACAAGCCAAAAACACCGACTTTTTTTGTAGTACTGATTGTAATACTGATTTGTTATTTTGAGAAGGTCTGAATTCCTATAAACTTAAGTATCTTCTACTAATAACTATTTTAGTATCTAGTTTTATTTGCTTCAGCTTTTTTATTTCATTTCTGACTTTTTTGTAAACTGATAGACACATCAATAACAATTAGGTAATGCGGTCATGTGTAGTAGATGAAAAACTTATTAGTGGTGGGCATTTGTGTAGAAATTACTACGCGTAAGTTGCTTTGTCATCTTTTCCTTTGTAACCAATAATTCTGTCAAATCTCAACCGATTTCTAAAAACGGTACGTCACTGAATTTGCAATGAAAATGATGTGCCACAAGTGGGGTAGTTGCATTTGAAATTTTTAAGTTGGGGTTGCTAGGCATTAGGGGGATGAACATATCGAGTTGGCTTGACCGTCAAAAAAGCACCCCCAAGAACAAAAATCGACGGGTCTCGGCGAATTTTGAAATATTATTCGGTTTTCCAATTATAGGGGGGGTCAAATTTTCGTTGGGATACCCTGTATATATGTATATATATATATATATATATATATATATATATATATATATATATATATATATATATATATATATATCTGACCTACCGACAGTAATAAACAGAACGCAACATACGATTATAAATTACGCAGACGACAGGACGATCCTGACAACTAACAAAAATATATCTGAAATAACGACAAATTTAGCGACAACTATGACTAACTTGACGGACTGGTTCACTGAAAATAAATTAATGTTGAATACAGAAAAAACAAAATTGATTATACTGAAGACAAAACGAAATTTACAAAGAGACCGAAACGATGTAATAATCAACAAATACACGAACTAGCAACTAAACTGAACAGAACAGTGTTCGCCCTTAGAATAATTCAAAAATATTTAACTAGAGAGGTTCTCAAGACCGTGTACTACGCCAATTTCCAAAGCCAGGCAAGATTCTGTATAATGTTCTGGGGAGTTGGCAGTAATATTAACAAAATATTTAAAATTCAGAAGCAGGCATTGAAAATCATACAGAACTTAAAATACAATGCAACCATATTATATATATATATATATATATATATATATATATATATATATATATATATATATATACATATATATATATATATATGTATATATATATATATATATATATATATATATATATATATATATATATATATATATATATATACGAAACATTATTATTCACATTCAAATATAAACACTTATTCGAAAAACACGGAAATAACTTTAGAGATGAGATAGAAGAAATTGGAACTATACAATAGCAATCCATAGTCTAACAATGACGGAAAAGGGACCTCCATATATAAACATCAAACTATATAATTCGCTGCCGCAGGAAATAAAATGCACAATGAATTTAAATAAAAAATATATATGCAAACTATTAATTAATATGGAACCATATGATATGGCCGAATATTTTGAAAAAATAAAATTGTTACAGAAAGTAAACTAGTATTAGTATTATGTACTATTATGTTGACAATCTCACTTAGTTTGTATGTGTATATAAATGTAAATATGTATATATATTACAACCTTATAGTTCATTTTTTTTAAGAATGCAGTAACTAGAAAGCTGATTTCTTCTTCTTCTTTTTTTTCAGACTTTATTCTTCCAATATTGGACATAGTCCTCCCTTTAAACTTTCCATTCTTCTCTATTCCTCGCCAGACTTAACCATTTCCTTCCTGCTACTTCCCGGATATCGTCACTCCATATTTTAGGGGGGGCGGCCTATGTTTCTCCTTCCGTATCTTGGTCTCCATACCAGGATTCTGTGAGACCATCTGTCATCAGTTGTTCGTAGGATATGCCCAGCCCAACTCCATTTCTGTTGCGCCACTCTTTCCACCACGTCCGCAACACCTGTCTTCTTCCGCACCCATTCGTTCCTTTTGTTGTGGCGTAACGTTATGCCTAGCATTTTCCGTTCCATTGATCTTTGCGTAACGGCCAGCTTCTTGATGTTCTGTTGGGTAAATGTTGTGGTTTCTGCGCCATATGTGAGAATCGGTGCAACACTTGAATCAAATATTCTCGCTTTCAACTTTCTTGGGAACGTCTTGTGGGTTAGAATAAAATCCAGCTTCCCAAATGCTGCCCAGCCTAGTTCTATTCTTCTTCTGGTCTGCGCATCTTGGTTTTCCTTGCCTATTTATGTCCCTAGTTTATGTCCCAAGTAGATGTAGCTCTCTACTCTTTCCACCGTGACACCATCGATGACAATATCAGGCCGGTGTGGAACATCAGCTGTCATGATTTTTGTCTTGCTCATATTCATGTGCAGACCAGTTGATTTGGAGATTTTGTTTAGCTGATTCACCATTGTTTCAATATCAAACTCTTCAGTGTTGTTGAAGAGTATTTGGAGGATTTTAAGTATTGATTCACCTCCTTTTTTTAGTTGTTTGCTTATTATTCCATCTTCACCAGGTGCCCTACGATTTTTACTTTATTTGAGAGCCGATCTAATTTCATCTATTGTAATTTCAGGTGTTTCTTCAGAACCTACGTTCATAATTTTTGGTCTTAAATTTCTCCGGTGTTCTTGACGTGATTCATACAGTTTACGATAAAAGTTTTCTGCAACTTTGATTATTTCCTTCTTTCCTGCCGTTTCGCTTCCATCTGGCTTACGAAGCTTAAGAATGTGTTTCTTTCCGACTGAGAGTTTTTTTTTTAGAATCTTCATGCTGCTATTTTCTTCTATTACTTTCTTTGTTAATGTCTCTTTGTAGCTATAGATATCTCGTCGGATTTCCCTTCAGATTTCTTTATTCATTTCAGCATATTCAGCGGTTTCACCCTTTCCGCATTTCCTCACCTCTCTTCTTCTAGCCATTAGGTATTTTGTGTTTGCTGTTAGCTTTTCTGGTTTCCTTAGGTTTGTTGGCATTATTGCTTTTGTAGCTCCTTTGAAAATATCAATAAGGGCTTTATTTATGTCAGTTGTATTTTTATTTGCTATTCCCAGCTTTATTACTTTTTCTGTTCCTCTCGTTACTTCCCCTTCGTACTTTATATTTTGCGTGTTGAGTATCTCTATGTCAATTTGTTTGGCAGTACCGCTTCGTAGAAGTTTATTCCGTTCTGTTCTAATGTTAATTTTTATATGTGCTCTTACTTGCCTATGGTCACTATTTGTTGTAAATGCATTTAGAACAGATACATTTTGTACTATGTCTTTACGATTGGAAAAGATGTAATCAATTTCATTCTTGACTAAACCATTAGGGCTTTGAAATGTCCATTTGTTATGCTTTTTTTTTGTAAAGAAGCTATTCATATTATAGAACGTATTTCGCATGAGAAACTCCATCAGGATATTCCCTCTATCATTTCTGTGGCCATGTCCGTATTGTCCCATGCATGTTTCATACACATCTTCTTTTTTATCTAGTTTTGCATTTAGGTCTCCCATAAATAGGGTATAGTATGTTTTGTCTTGCCGTAAGCTTTTGTCTACATCCTCGTAGAATTCTACTACCTTTTCGTCTGTGTGGGAGGAAGTAGGTGCATAGCTCTGTATTATTTTCATCTGATAGCGGTTGTTAAGCTTTTGGATGAGATATACCACTCTACTTGATATAGCTTCTACTTTAGTTATATATTTGGCAATTTTCTGCTTTATTATGAATCCTATACCTCCATGTGTTGTGTTTTCTTTTCCTTTATAATGTAGGATATTGCCACTCTTGAGTTCGATGCAATATTCTCCTTTCCGCCTTATCTCTGATAGACCTACTATATCCCAGTTTATCTTCTGTAATTCATGTTCAAGTTCTAGAATGCGCTCTTCTGAGGCAAAAGATCTTGCATTGTACGTAGCAATGTTAGCATGGAATGGTTTGAATTTTGGTGTCGAATTTATGCCTCCCCCAGAATTCTTGAGGCGGGCTGATGTATCAGCGTGAGATTTATTGCTTACCTGGGGTAAATTTCTGTTTAAATTCAACATATCATAGAAGGGGGTGTTTGGCTATTGAAACACCGCGCTCGCCCTGCGTGTTGGTGAGTTAGTGGTTGTCTATCTAACTAAGACTGTGTATGCTACCGTTGTCTATATATTAAGATCCTCCGCTACCATACTCTGAGCATGATCCCACATTTGACCATGTGAGCAACCCAAGCGTTCTTTAACTGTAGCAGTAGAATACCACCTTGGGTTCCTATAGGAAGGGTATGGCAAGGATAAATTTGAGTTTTTGGTAGGATTAGGTTAGGACATGGCAACCTCCCGGAATTTGGGAGTGGGAGAAAAACCAAGGCTCGCGTAGGCAGGGTCGCATCCCTGAAATACGTCTATCCCTGCCGGGACAGCAGAGAGTACCTACCCGCTACCTAAACCTGATTTACACTATGACAAATGTTCAATCTAGTTACAAAATTTTGCGCTAAATTCAAATATAGTTACTTAAATATAAAATTGGCAATTTAATAATGGTTTAATTGAATATCTTATTATCTATATTTTATCTTATTATATCTTATCATATCATATCTTATTATATCTTATTATTGATGAAATTCTCCAAATGGTAAAAATATTAATAAAATACAAACAAATAAATGGAGAAAAACGCAAAAAATATAAATGATACAAACATATCAGATGACAATTGTGAATTGACATGGCAGCCATTGACAACTAACAGCTGCAAATGTATGTGAAAAGAAAGAGAGAAAAGAGGTTGAGATGGAGAAGTAAATATTGTCGGTGTGAACTTCTCCTCGATTTAAGCCAATCAAAGAACAAGGTCAAATAAGCCCTATCTTTCCTGTACTGCATTCTTTAAAAAACTGAACTATAAATAGTGATGAATAAAGATTTTGATTTTGATTTTGAATGGAAGTAAGCTGGGCATGGCATTTCCCGTTTTCCTGAGCATTGCTTTAGAAGGATGGAGTTTGATAAGATACAGGATCATACAGGATCAAGATACAGGATCTTCAATACAGGATCTTCAAAATTGAATCGCATTTTAATTTCTACAAAGCCTGTTATTAAAAAATCTACGGCAATTGTGAAATCTAATTTTAGTCGTTGACTATGACGAATATCTGGAGAGTTTAACTTATAGTTAGTCATAACTTTAACTTTAACACTTTTAACACATAACTTTAAAATAGTTCTGTTCTGGACATAAACGCTGTTCCTCATTTGCTGTATCGATTTCGTTCAAATTTGTTTCATAAATGTAATTCTTGAATAGCAATGACTATTTCTTGATAATTTCGACACATTTTATCATGAAGACTTGAACTAGATAGATGAAGATTATGAACAACATATTCAGACTAAAATAATTCGTTATAATTGGACTATCAAGAGATTGAAGGATCTGCTCAACAGCAAGCAGTTGCGCCTCTAGTACTAGTCCAGTGAAATATAATTGTCAAGCTTCCCAATGCTCAATTATTCTGGAAACAACAGCTCTCAAAGATAAATAACTGGTTCGCGAAGGGCGGAGAATTTTATGTGTTTGGATTTCCGAGAAGCTTTGAAATTGTTGAAAATTGTGTTGCTTTTTAGCACAGTTGAATCCGTTATAAATATTTCGAGCTAAATCTCGGCAATTTAAAAAAAAAATTGAAAATCTTATTTGTAAAAATTCATTTTGTTTATTGAAAAATAGTATATTTTACAACGAGAGATGAAAGTGGCGTTTTATTGGTGAAGTGAGAAATTGCTCACGAGCGCCAGCGACTCAGCAAACACACCGAACCCAAAAAAAAAACGCTTTCATCTCAAGTAGCAAATGCAATTTTTTCTACTGATATTCCGTTGCAGAATCCATAATTCGACTTTAACCCTTAACCACCTGCCATACGTCTCAGGTGAGAAAATTACTGCTACCGGTCTGAGAGACGTATGTCAGGTGGTTAGGTGTTAATAAAACCAATTCGACGAGAACTATCGGAACTGTCAATACAAATTTAATCGTTGGTTTGTTCGTTACCATGGTAATATTGTAGCATTCTTATCGAAGGTGATACTTGTCAAGTCAAATGTCCTAATTTTATTTAGGTTTTTTAAATAGTTTCAGGCTCGTTTTACGTTTGTACATAAAATATTCCATTGAAATTGATATAATAAATAAGAAAGTCCATGCAAATTTGGTTAGTTTAGTGTTTTAATCGAGAAAATTCAAAATTTAAAATGCTCATTTTCATCTAAAGATGTGAAAATATTTTCATCTTTAGAAGGAAAAAATGTCACTTTCATGTAGGGTAAGCCGTGGAAAAAATGCCATTTTCACATATATCAGTAGGAAAACATAATTTCCTTCGATATTTAAATATTATAGTACCTATCCTACCATATGTAAATATTATCGTATATTTATTTATCGTATATTTTCGGAAGGAAATTTTACGAAGGATATACGATATTATCGTATATTTACGAAGGCTATCGTACATAGTACGGTAGCATGAAATTATCGTACAAGTGCGATAATTATAGTAAGGATGGCAACGCTGGGTACGACCAAACTGTAAAATAAATGAATAAACTATTCAAACTTTTGGCCTATCCTGTATATTTAATTATTGTTGGTTTTTTTATTAAGTGTGCCGCGAAATAAATTCTCCTTGATCTTGGGCCTTCAAGTATAAAAGTTTGGCAGACACTGAATTAACGAAAAGTTTTAAAATTACTGCTGGGTTGGTCGCAAGGTCTACGCCACTGATAATAACGTGAAGTTGCCGAAAATAATTCTAGGTATAAAAATTTCAGTTATAAATTTTAGTGGTTGTGAGTAAATAGTAAATTAAATTTAAAATAAATATTTAAATTGAAGGAAAATTTAAAATAATATTTCGTGGGAAAAATTGAAATAAAACAATAAACGCTAGAAAGTTGCATTTTGTATAAAGCGTGAAGTGTACTGCGCATGTGCGCACCCCCACCATTGTATACAAGCGCGCTCCAAACACAATTTCCGTCATTCGTGAGGAAACAGTGATACAGTGAGGTGTTATAATGTCGGACGAGTTTAAATTAGGAGATCTTGTGTGGTGAGTAGATAATTTAAAAATGCCCGTGTCCCGTGAAAAAGCGAAGAGTTTGATCATATTTTTGTGGTGTTTTAGGGCCAAAATGAAGGGTTTCCGTCCTTGGCCAGGTCGAGTAAGTATTAAGCCGCCACATTCATTTCAACCAACCGTTTACACTGTAAACTATGCGCGCGCAAACACATCGCGTTCCACACAAATACAAAATTCTAACCGTGTTTGTTAACAATTTTCTATATTGAATACAGTTTATTCCTCTAATTCAAACTTAAATATACTTCAGACCAACCCATATAAACACAAACCTATCTTTTCAACAACTTCCATGTTGTTTTTGGTAGTTTTATTTTTTGTCATGTGTTGCTTGATGTTTGATTATCCTTGTAGCTACTAGGTTGTTTTGAGATAAGTTTTTGTTTGTAATCAGGGCTTGTTTTTATTGTTCCCTTGTTATTTACCAAAAAATGTTTTGGAATTATTTGTTTAATGGTTCCGATGTATAGATAGTTGGATTCTCATTAGATCAGTTATAAATTAGGTTTTAATAGGAATTATTTTACTTTGAAAAACTTACTTTCTATTTTAAAAGTTATTCCTTAACTGAAATATTTTAGTTTGCTTTTAAGTAATTGATTAATAATCTTTAACTCGGATGTAACATCAATAGAATTATTGATTTAATTATTTTTTTAAATTAAACAAAACATTTTAATTCTGTATGTTGGTAGAAAAAGGACCAATGTCCATTTTTACGATTTCATGCTAGGTCTACCATTGAATGCATAATAATCAATTGTGTAAGTCAAGAAATGGCTATTCCCCTGCTGTAGCAGAAAAATGGACTGGTATAGTATTTTCCATTGGTCTTTTTTACATAAAGAACTAAATTCTGAGTACAATGTTACACTTAACTTGAAATCCTAAAAAGTGGATCTTGGACCTTTTTTTACCATAGAGAATTAACCACCACCTTTTGTGCATGTATATAACTTATCTGGTCAAGAAGTTAAAAAAAATGTCAGTTAATGCATAATCAGCTAATAATTATTGTAAAATGTTAAAACACTTCATGTTTCATACTTCTTCTTCTGCTTTCGAATAGGCCTACTTTGGACCACGCTTGTTCAACTGTTTGATCTTTGCCCAGTATTGTTGCATCTTCTGCTGGTGTAACTCCTTTCTTTCTTCTGTCCAGGGGGTACCTTTCCTTCGGGTTTTTTCCTGAAATCCACGGACTTCCTTCAGGGTGTGTCTAACAGACTGTCTGTTTTGGAGATCTGTTATTCCCAGTTCTTTAATATCCTTCTCGGTTTCTGTCAACCATGTGGTAGGAACCTTCTTGTTTTGCCAGAAGGTGAACAGACGGTTGGTTAGTCGGTTTGGAGGCAATCTTGCAACGTGGCCGTAGAAAGTTACTTTTCTTTGCACAGTCAGAGAGCATCTCAATGTATTCGTAGAGCTCAGAGTTATGCCGTGTTCGGAATTCCCCATCTTCCTTTACTGGGCTTAGGATCTTCCTGAGGATTCTCCTCTCTCTGATTTCCAATTTCTCTATTAGACCCCTTCGGTTCAAGGAAAGACACTCCATGGCATACAGGCCTTCTGGTCGTAAGAATGATGTGTAGTGCCTAAGTTTCATGTTGCATACATGATTTCTTTTGTTTTATTCCAAACCTTAGTGTACCGTTAGGTGTTAAGGTAAAAATCTATATAAATGCAAGTACTGTATTATAGAAATGACAAACTAATATTAGTTTTGGACTAGTGTAGCCCATTCGTTTCTGTCCTTACTAATCCTTTTCCCCTCATTCCTTGACAATCCCTTCTCTCTTTAAACTTTCTGTCACCACCTCATCCCATGTTTTTCTTGGTCTGCCTCTTGCTCTGAGCTTATGCAGTCTCACCTGCCATATTTGTTTCGTTGATCTTTGCTCCTACATCCTCACTAGGTGACCAAACCATTTTAATTGTTGCCATTTGATGCTTTCTATGATCGGTTCTACTTCCAGTTCTTCTCTTACTTTGCTTTTTGCTTGTTTGGATAACACAGCTCTCAATTCTGTAAGTTAATACGGGTTTAAAAATAGTTCTGCATACTGTAATAGATTCGCTGGATATTTATTTTTTCCTTATGAAGGCATTGTTCAGAGAATTATATAACCTAGCAGCACTTTTTTATTTATTTATTTACAAGGATAAAACATACATACATACATATACATAGATGTACATAGTGCACCTATAGAGATGATATAAATCATCTGTGCATATTCCTGGTTATTACAATTTTTCAAAATGTTGTATTGCTTATAATACTTTCCAGTCTATCATTTATTTCTGCATCGATCTTCCATTTTTGTGAATCTTCACTCCCAAATATTTAAACGTTTGCACTTGCTCTAATCATTTTCCTTCTGATTTTATTGATACTTCCAAGTCATCCTTTCCTATCACCAACACCTTGGTTTTTCCTGCATTCATTCTCAAATTTCTATCTATTAATGCATTTTTCCATATATTCAGGTTATATTGCAGATCAGTCATCAGCAAATATGGTCTCCAATATTTCTAGTTTCTTCACTTTACTTAGTTTCTTCACTTTACTTCCTTTATTATATCGTCCATAACTATATTGAATAAGGCTGGGCTGAGGATTCCTCCTTGTCTTAAACCTTACCTAGTTCTAAGCTCCTCTGATTGTAGGTTTTCTATTCTCACAATGTTCCTTGTCTTCCCATATATACTTTGTATGCATCGCTGTAGTTTTTTGTTGACTTTTCTCCTTTTTAAGCTGTTCCACACAGTATTCCTTGTGACGCTGTCGAATGCTTTTTCTAGGTCTATGAAAGCCACTAATATCTTGTCTTTGTAATATTTCTCTATCAATTGTTTTATGGAGAATATATGGTCTTGCACCCCTCTGCCCTTCCTGAACCTGCACTGTGAGTCCTCTAGTTGTGTTTAATATTAATTTCAATAACCTTCCTTCTAGTATTCATTCATATAATTTTGATATCATGCATAGTATAGTAATTCCTCTTTAGTTATTACATTCTCCTCTTACTACCCTTCCCATGCTCTTAACCATTTCTGTTGTTATTTTATCTGTTTTTCTGTTATAAATTTTTTCACGGCTTCTAGACTTCTACTACTTCTTCGATCTTTATATTTTCTTCTTGTGTTTCTACATTACTTTCTGTTTCCCTTTCCTTGCTTTCTGGTATTTCTCATGTTTGCTTCATCATTAACTTTTCCTCAAAGTATTCCTTTCATTTCCTTGCTATGCATTCTTTGTCTCCCAGTCTGCTTCCGTCCTTAGTTTTTATATGGTTGACTCTAACTGGTTTTCCCTTCCAAAGACCTTTGATAACTTTATAGAATAATTTTTTGTTTCCAAATCGGTCTCTTTCAATCTTTTCTCTGAATGCTTCCCACGATTTTTGTTTCGATAGCTTCACCATTTCCTTGACTTGTGTGTATTTTTTGTACTTCTCCATTGTTATGTTTCCTAAGTAATCTTTCCATTCCTGTTTCTTGATTTTTACTTCTTTAATACATCATTCCACCAATTCGTTTGCTTTTTAAATTGGATAAATTTGCTTGTTCCACATACTTCTGTTGGTATTTTTATTAGCATGTCTTTGATATAATTCCATAAATCTTCAAGTATTGTATGTGTTTTTTATGTTTTTGGCTAAATCTGCTTCTACTTTCTGGTTGAATTCCTTTGATGTCTGATCTACTTTTAATTAATTTATTTTGATTTTTTCTTTGGTCTTGTTTCGCATTTTTCCTGTATTATTTGGTTGTTTGCTTTAATTGTATTTTTGACAGCACTAAATGATGGTTCGAGTATATTTCTGAACCTCTTTTCACCTTTGTATCTTTTAACTCATTTTTAAAATCTGTTTATTATTATAAAATCTATTATCGATCTTTCCACTCTGCTCTTTACTTCTGTAGTATATATATATATATATATATATTTATATATATATATATATTTATATATATATATATATTTATATATATATATATATATATATATATATTTATATATATATATATATATATATATATATATATATATATATATATATATATATATATATCTTTGTGTGTGTAAAATGTATTTCTTATTATTAAATTGTATAATATGCAAAAGTTGGTCAGTCTTGTTCCATTATTATTTCTGGTGTCTTCTCCATGGAATCCTATTGCTTCTCCAGTCTCCTCATACTTTTTGCCTACTCTTCCATTTAAGTCTGCTATTATTAGTAGTGTTCCTTTAACCTCCTCTATTGCTTCCACTAGTTATTCCAAGAATTTGTCCTTCCTTTTTACACTCTCGTTCTCATTTGGACTGTATGCCACTATGACTCTTGTTTTTGTTTGCATGTCATTTCCAATATCTACAGTATTCTCTCAGAGATCCCATTCCATTTGTGTAAATATTTTACTTTCTCTTTCTTTATTATACAGCCAACTCCTTCTTTGGCTTGATGTTTGATCTCTACCCCACTGTATATCAGAATATGTCCTCTTTCTAATTCTATTTGTCCCTTGCCTTTCTTTTTGTTTTCTGTTATTCCCAGGATATCAAGCCCTGCTTTCTCGAATTCTTCCTCTAGTTCTTTTTATTTGCCTGCTAAGCTTCTGGTATTCCAAGTTCCTACTTTCTATCCTTTCTTTCCCTTCCTGTCTTCTAATTTCTGCTCCCATGTCCTTTACCTTGTTCTTACATGATTTCTATTTGAGATAAAAAATTAATTGAAATATAACACTAAATAATTTAATTTAAGACATTTTGAAAATACTAAAAATCTAACACTAAATTATACTAAATAAATAATTTTTTTGTAAATTCTTCTATAAAATAACTGGGAAACTTTAATAGACTAGACCTTTTCATAGTTGAAATTTTTTATGCACATGTGTCTATTTTCGCCATGTTATACGTCAAAAAGTGCCCGAACTTCGTATAACTATATATGTGCCCGAAACTTTCATTTCCAGAATGCGCATGCGCTAAACTAACCGCAAGAAGGTCTATTTGGTCTAATTTTGTTAATCAGAAATTGTGTTGTCTATTACAATTTATTTACTAATTCCATTTGCAGTTTCCAATATTACATATTTTGAAATATAACCGAATGCAATTAATTATACATTTGACATTTTTTTACACAATTGAAGGTTTCTTTATGAAAATGTATTTCAATTATGAAATGATCTTATGTAAATTCAATTTGGAAATGTTCTAATAAAAATAATACAAACCAATCTTAATATTTTGTTGTTGTCTCTGAATGAAAGTCAAAATTATATTAAGTAATTGTTTTTATAAAACTAATCATAAATGCAGTAAATAAAGATTGCTAATAGAGATAGGACTAATCAAAATTTTACAACTCATATGTAATTTCTGTAGAATTATTATTTTTTTTTTTTTAAATCAATTTCTAAGGAACATTAAAAACAATAAAACAGCTTAATTAACCCGTTGGCTGCCTCGATCCCCATTTGGGAATTTTATGTACACCACTTGTCACCACTTTTTTTTTAAATCTGCTATTAAACATTATAGAATGTTAAAAAACTATGTGTTTTGTACATGGTTTCTATTTGAGGTAGGGTTTTCAACAGGTCTCTTTTAAAGAGAACATGTTCTCTTTTCTTACCATTATTTCTTATTCTCTATCTTTTTTTACAGCTACCCAGATTGTTCTCTTTTTTTCTAATTTTATCAGGGACTATGAATTATAAAATTATTAGTTTGAAATTTAATTTTAATCATGTACTTAACATCCACTCAAGGCAGTATAATGAAAAATAATATAAGAAAATAGGCAGAAATATTAAACTTAATAGAAGAAAGAAAAACATAAAAATATAAACGTTGAAAGATACAAACAGCGGCAACCAACTATTAATTCGAAGAAAGATTTGGGAAGGAAATACATTGGATGAACGAGAGGTGCAATGAAATAGAGGAAGCGCAAGGGAAACACAATGTGAATGAAAATTTTGCACAATGAAACTTCAATGTGCACAAAATAGTCAGAGAGACTTGCTGAAAAATTAATAAAAGACCACATAACAAGCTATTGAATAAGCAAAATCAACTTATCATGACTGAATTAGAACTAAAAGAGACATGGAAGGAGTATGTAGAAGAGATGTATAGTGATGAAAGGATAGAAGAGGAAGAAATTGGTTCATCCAATCATGGAACAGATATAATAAAATCAGAAATAATCAGAGCACTCAAGACCACAAAAGGAAATGCAGCAGGGTCAGACGGAGTTTACGAAGATTTCCTTTAACTAATAGAAGAAGATAACATTGGAATATTTCTACAACTTCTTAATACTAACGTGAGTCCCAAAAGTCTTGGAATCCACTCTTGCCATGAATTTGAAGAAAATTTCATTTTTAAGTAGCTGTCAGTGCGCTTGAAGTTATGTCGCATTGTTTTTAGTGTTAAGTTCAACAATTTCATTAGTTATAAATAAAACGCCTTCTAATAAATTTAACACTGATTTATTTAATAGTGTTGTGAATTATGAAATTAACAAAGAAGAACAAACATTACAATGGCTGTATTTAATAGGAATCGGTTTAGAAGGCAGGTATTACGATCAGTTGTTTGCTTTTGAAGTACTGGTAACATTAACAAGAAACAAAGAAGTGGAAGGCCTCGTATTAATAATGAGAAAATTATAAACAACAGAAATGCAGTCAAAGACGAAGTTACCACTTCAATTAGGAGATAGTACAACATTTGAATTTAAGTCATACTACCACTCACAAGATTATTCATCAAGATCTTCACATGAAACCATATAAGTTAAGTAAGCAAATGCAGCTAGAACTTTTACCACTCGATTATAATAAAAGACTGGCCTACTGTCAGAGGTTCAATGAAAATATGAACGACAAAGTGTTAAATTTAACATTTTTCACTGATGAAGCCTGGTTTCATCTAAACGGATACATTAATTCCCAAAACATGTGCATGTGGAGTGTTGACAACCTACATTTTTTTAGAGAGACCCCACTGCATCCAATCAAAGTTGGTGTGTGGTTAGCAATGTCAACATGCAGAATTATCGGTCCAATATTTTTTCTATGGTAATTTAAACACTGCCACTTATAGAGCCACTATTTTGCAAAGAAATTCATGATCATGAACTCCAAAATGGCTTCTTCCAACAAGATTCTGCTAGACCGGACATTGCCTGTGAAACATTAAATTATTTTAAGGAATTCTTCGACGACAGGCTAATAAGCAAAGACTCATTTCCACCACATTCTTGTGATCTAACTCCTCTGGATTTTTTCTTTTTCCATATTTAAAAAATTCAGTATTAAGCAGTCCAGTGCATACAATAGAAGATCTGCGAAACATTGTAAAAGAAAATGTTAAGAGATAGACAACACAGTATTAAAAAATGTGTTCGATAACATAAAACGGCGAATTAATTTGTGTATTCGTGAAAATGGACAACTCATTCAAATCTGTTGTAATGTTTGTTCTTCTTTGTTAATTTTATAATTCACAACACTATAAAATAAATCAGTGTTAAATTTATGAGAAGGCATTTTATTTATAGCTAATGAAATTGTTGAACTTAACACTAAAAACTATGTGACAAAACCTCAAGACCACTGACAGCTACTTAAAAATGACATTTGATATTAAGTTTAATTTTTTGGGTGGAATTAAGAAATGACCTACATCTTCAAATTCATGGCAAGAGTGGATTCCAAGACTTTTGGGACACGTTATATATAGAGAACAGGGGTCTTTCCCAGTGACTGGCTAGAGTCAACTTTCATTCCCATACCAAAAACACCAAAGGCTAACAAATGCGGTCAGTTTCGACTAATTATTTACCGGCAGTACAAATGCAAATGTGTACATTTACCGGCATATGTACACATATACCTTCTTGGTTGGTAAATGTTCAACTTACATTTACCAACTATTTCTAGCAAATGTGTACATATACCAAAGATGAGCTAATGTATAGAGGTTTACGTTAACACACAAATAAGAAGATAACATTGGAATATTTCTACAACTTCTTAAAATACTATATACAGAACAGGGGTCTTTTCCAGTGATTGGTTAGAGTCAACTTTCATTCCCATACCAAAAACACCAAAGGTTAACAAATGCGATCAGTTTCGACTAATTAGCCTTATGAGTAATGTGTTCAAGCTCTTTTTAAAGATCTTACAACAGAGAATATATAGAAAATGCGAGGCCGATCTCCACCATTCACAGTTCGGCTTTCGACAAGGAGTGGGGACACGAGAAGCACTGTATAGTCTCAATATCTTACTAAAAAAATGTAGAGACCAGCAAAAATATGTTTACGTGTGTTTCATCAACTATCAAAAGGCTTTCATACACAATACGGGATGTTAAGGAATGCGTCCTGTCATCTCTACTTTTTAGTATATACTCGGAGAAAAACTTTCAGAGGGCACTACAAGATACTATTGACGGCATTGAAGTTAACGGCAAAATATTAAATAACCTGAGATATACGGACGACACATTAGTGTTTTCGGATTGTCCAGAAGGATTACAACGTTTAATGGATGCAATCGTAGCGGAATTTTAAACCTACGGCCTCTAGGTTTAAAATTAAACATCAGAAAAACAAAGATAATGATAATTAGTAAAAATTCGAATGTCCAAGCCGATATTGTAGTAGACGGCACATGCATTGAAAGAGTTCCTTGGATGCTGGCTAACGGAAGACTTAGACCCAGATTTGGAGGTAGGAACTGGAATAGAGATAGCGAGAACAACCTTCATGAATTTGCAGAAGCTGTTAAAATCGTAGCTTGAACCTTACCACACGTTACCGTTTGGTTCAATGTCTTATATATATATGTGTGTGTGTGTATGTATATATATTCAACGTTGCTTGCGGTGTAGAGATATGTACTATGAGAAATAACAGACAGGAAAAATACAGGCATTTGAGTTCTGGGTTTTCCGACGTATTCTTCGAATATCATGGATGGATCATGTCACAAACGAAGAAGTATTAAGGAGAATGGGAAGGGGGCAGAGAACTATTATGTACGATAAAAAAAATCAAAAACATCTTATCTTGGACACGTTTACCGTAAAAACAAATATGAACTTTTACTACTTATGGAGGAAAAAATAGAAGGGAAGAGAGGACCAGATAGAAGGAAGTGCTCGTGGCTCAAGAACATTCGGAATTGGACAGGAATTAATAGCAATTCGTTAATAAGAACAGCCAAGAGCAGAAACGATTTTGCCCAAATTGCACAAGGATGAAGACGGAACCGCTGAGAAGAAGATGTATTGCATATATTTATGGGAATGGTACAGAGCTACCTTTGATTTGATTGATATGATTCTGTCAAAAGATCAGTTCCATTATGTAGCTAACAGAGATTCAAATGTTAACAATATTGAGAAAATTATTTTTTTCTTCTAGAAAATGTATATACAGGGTTGAAGATGTTACCACGTATATAGGATGGATTTTTATTTTAAAAACAGAATAACACACACTAATGAAGCTACTGCACTCTTTCAGCCTGCATTCTTTGGTTCTCAATGGATGTGCGAAGTCTTTTCACCATGCAGCCATAAATATTTAGACATATCTAGTTTGTAACCAATAACAATTTAAAAATATGTAGTGCAATATGGGTGGTAAAATATTTTTGGATAAACCTATATTAATCATATAAAAGTAACAATGATTATCAATAAATAATAATATACTATAACTATAATAATATATACAACAACTAACAATAATTATCAATATGGATATACAATAAATAATAAACAGTAATTGCCAATATGAATATATTATAACTGTAACAATATTTACAACAGTTATCAATATGAAAATACTATAACTATAACAATGTATATGTTACGGTAAATATACCTCATTTGGAAAATGTACACATTTACCGGCATATGTACACATATACCTTCTTGGTTGGTAAATGTTAGTTCAACTTACATTTACCAACTATTTCCAGCAAATGTGTACATATGCCTAATGATGAGCTAATGTATAGAGGTTTACGTTAACACACGTCAGTCAAGATTTTTAAAAACACCTAATATTTACTTTTTGGGCGTGATCAGGTCTAATAAATTTTGAATTTCGATTTACAATAAAAATAATAATATTTATTATACAAGCGGGTAAAATTAATGTATAAGGAACGTATTATTAGAATAATTATCACTATGAATATACTATAACAATATATACAGCTAAAAATAATTATCAATATGTATATACAGTAATTATCAATATGAATATACTATAGCTAACAATACATATATACAATATCTAAGAATAATAGACCTTTTCATAGTTGATTTTTTTGTCGTATAACCAGTGTAAATAACAAAGTGTGGCCGAAACTTTCATATTCCCGACTTTTAAACATTGCCGACGCGCATGCGCTTAATTAATCGTAAAAAGGTCTATTGTCAATAGTACTATAACAATACAGTATAATCCGATACATATGGAACCAGACAACCGCCGGATTATCGAAAAAATCTGGATTATCGGATTTAAAATAAAACAATAACAATTTTGCATATTTTATATACAATTGTATTTCTCTCTCTCTTCAGTCTATAACCCTTCGACAGGGTGTGGTGTGGTGACATCAGTTTGCTACGCTCGCAATGACTGCTTGCCAGCGCTCTCTATCTTGGGCAGATCTCATTACTTCCTGCATCCCTTGTCCCGTCAGGATTTTTGTCCGGTCTATCCATCGTGTCGGCGATCTTCCTCTTGGGCGGCGGCCTTGGACTTTGCCTTCTACTATGAGTCGTTCAATATTGTCGAACCTCCTTGCCACATGACCCAGGTATCCCAAATACCGTTATACTTAATATATATTAATAAATAATAATATATATATATATATATATATATATATATATATATATATATATATATATATATATATATATATATTAATACCCATATACCCAAATATTGTCTGGTATAGTCTGGTCTTTATATCGAGTTGTTGAATAAAATAATTGAGTCGTTTGTGCGGTGTGCTGTCCATGGTATTTTGCAACATTTTTCTATAGCACCACATTTCAAACGCTTCTATTCTGCGTTGGTCTGAGGTCCGAATAGTCCACGTTTCGCAGGCTAAGTTGAAATGGAGAAGACCAGGCTATGTATCAGCCGATGTTTTTGGTAATGGCTCGATCTTTCCAATTTTTTACCAGTTTTGCCCCAGACGTTCTGGCAATCGCTATTGGTTTGCGGATTATTTCCTCCGATCCACTTTTGTTAGTAACTACTGATCCTAGATAATCAAATCTTTCCACCACCGCAAATCTAACCACGGTGTTGCCTTGTGGCAGGTTTTCATTTTGTCTGTCTATTATCATCATGATCTTTACGTTATAAAACAATAACAATTTTGCATATTTTATATACAATTGTATTTCAGAAAGAATAAAATGTGTATCTATATATGTAAATGTGACATACCGAAAAAATATAAACAAACTTTTAGGTTAGGTTAGTGTAGAGTGAAGTTAGCTTAGTCAGAATCGTCAATCAAGTTTTCGGAGTAAAAAGCAGGATGTGTTGGCCAGACCTTTTTCCAAGAACACTGGACTGTGTTGTTTTTTACTTAATTTCTTCTGTGCGCGAGGTTTATATCCGGTGCTGGGCAACTTAAAGAAAAGACACATGTTTCTTCAGAGCGCCGGATTACTTAACGTGCCCGATTAACCAACCGGCTTATTATCAATATTATACTGTATATACAAGTAACAATATTTATCAATATGAATATACTATAACTATAACAATATATACAACGACTAGCAATAATTAAATATAAAAAAAGGTCCTAATAAAATAGAACAACCGATATATTGTAGAAATTTTTAATTAATTGGGATAAAGGAAATAGTAATTTATTGTGATTTTTGCTTATTTTATCAAAAAAAATCAAATGTTGGTAGTTTATTTATTTGTATAAAATTTATTTGTATGTTTATTTGTATGTACATGATTATCTAATAGACGAATTATCAGATTATAAATCTAATAGATAATAAACAGTTATGAGGTCTTTTTTGAATGTTCATCTTTTGTTTAAAAATAAATAATTATTTTTTTTATAAGAAACAATAACTATTAAAATTACAATAACTATTTTTCTCGAATATTTTGTATATATATATATATATATATATATATATATATATATATATATATATATATATATATATATAAATGTCCTTTTTCATGAAAGTGCATACAATTTTTGCAATAACATTTATAATATTAAAACACTTATCTCACCTATAGAACGTTCCAGAAATTCTATGTTTCATAGATATTCTGTATTTAAGATGAAAATAAACTTGAAATTTAACATAATAATTTTGACCACAATACAGTTAATTATTAATAATAAAAATTAATTCTTAAATTAACTATTAATTTCATTAAAATAAACTTCAAATATTACATTAATGTTTTATCATTAAAATCTCTAAATTTCAACTATCAATTCTCAACTAATAAAATACTGTAAATCTTTTAAATTTTTTTGTTTGTTTCCAAATGAAAAGTATAAACATTATTAAATTTGTGTTCATTAAAATGTCATAATTATTTAATTTCAAATCCTAAATGTAATAATAAATGAAGATATAATTATTTATTTCTGTTTTTTTTAATATTATTATTATTATTATCGTATTCTCCCAATAATGGAAGACGTTAAGCAAACAACTCAATCAATTTTTCTTGGCGTTCTTCTTGTTTGTCCAATAAGCTTTCATTCTTTCCGAAAAGGCTTGTTTCCGTTCTTCCGACAACTTTGGTCTTTGGTTTGCTTTGGTTGCTCTAATGTAACTTCCCATTTGTCTACTTTGTGTCCGAAGGTGTCTCTTTCTAAAATGTCTGTTGTACATATTTTTGCATTTCTGATGTCCTTTCGAAGTTCGTTTAACTAACCGTGTCGAATTCTTTAGTGAGCTAACATAATCTAATATCGTTTTTGACAGTCTATTTGCTGGTAGTCTCGTTAGATGTCCAAAGAATATCATTCGTCTTTTTTTCATGTCAATTTCAATGTTTGAAAACTTTTCTGTTGTTTTGATTGATTGTAGCCTCTAGCCGTCTTAGGTATTTCTTGGTCCTAGGATTTTTCTGATGGTCTTCCTCTCTTCCTTTTTGATATTTTCTAGTTCTTGTTTTCTGTTAAGTGTCAATGGTTCGCTTGCGTAAAGGACTGTTGTTTTTATAACCGTGTTGTAATGCCGAATTTTTGTCTGTCTTGACATAGATTTTTTATTATAGATGTCTTGGACTAACCATAATGTCTTCTTGATTTTTTGGAGACGGTTTGGCTGTGAGATCTTCTCAATGCCTGTCGGTTCGATGATTTCTCCAAGGTATTTAAAGTACGGGTCGATTTTACCGTAATTTGTTCTCAGGCTCGCGATATCAGTTTTTGAACAAAAGAATTTAGTTTTCTCAAATGAGATCTGTAGTCCCATTTTTTCTGCACATTCCTTAAGTATCTCAACCTGTTTGACAGCAGTCTCCTCATCCTCTGTTAGTATCGCCAGATCATCCGCAAAAGCGTATGGTACATAGAGGTTGTTTTTGGGAAAGCCCAGTCGAATCGGTTTCCAAGACACATTTCTTGAGTTCCTTCTCCCATTCTTCCATAACCTTGTCTAGCACGATATTGAACAGAATAGGAGAGTCCATCACCTTGTCTCACACCTGTTCGAATGTTAAAGGGTTCTGAAATTTCCCCCATAAATTTCAGTTTTTTTTTTAATATTATTTAAATATCGTTCTTTTTTCAAATTTGATTCTGGTTTTTAATTATTTTTTTAAAATTGTATACAAATGTATACAAATTATTAATTGTAATGATAATTGTAAAAAAATAATAATTTATTAGTTTTTCCCTAATGAAGTAGTAATAAAAAAAACTAATTCTAATAAATTGTGTTAAAAACAATAAGAAGCTCACTAAAGTAATTTATTTTTATTAAATGAATATACAGTGAACTCCCGTAGAACGCGAATTCGTATTTTTTTTATTAAATTGTATCGAAAATAATTTATTAGCTCTTTTAGTAATGAATTAGTAATGCAAATTCGTAATAATAATTTTTTTTAATTAATTTGTTTAGAAAATCATAATTTATTAGTTTCTTAGTAATAAACTAGTAATCGAAAACAAATCAAAATAAAAACAATAAAAAGCTTCCTAAAGTACGATTATTAATATTTATGGAAATATATACCGTGAACTTCCGTAGAACGCGAATCCGTTTAACGCCTCGAAAAAAATGCGACTAGTACTCTATAACGCGATAAACAGTCCCGTATGACGCGTAAGATTAAATGATAATTTAACGTTTTCACATAGTTTCTGTTTTTTTGTTTAAAAATGAATTTTTTTTTTTTTTAAATTATACTAGTTTATGATACAAGTGTGTGAAGAAGGGCTTTTGTGCATGAGTTTTTAAACCACTCGACTTCGGTTCGTGCCTTAAACTTCTCAACTCATGCACAAAAGCCTTTCACACACGTGTTTCACGTGTCATACATTATTTTAGCTACGAAGCATGTTTTCTTACCGATAATATTGTAAAAATTGTAATTTTGACAGACAACTTGACATCACTGAATACTTGACATCACTGACACAAGGTTAGAATCCGTTCAGCGCCTCCGTGGAATAAATTGTTAACTAAAAAACGCAAAGTAACGGGAACATTATTTGGTCGTTGTCGATGAGTAGGGAAAGATTGTTCCTTCTAGGCCCTCCAGTGACCTTGGCACTTTCGGTTTCGACACAACCGGTTTAGATTTTGAATTTTCCCGCCTGCGTCAAATTTTCCCGCGCACAGTGCAAGGACAGGAAATGGGGCGGCCGGATATGGGAAGCCGGAAACGGAAGTCGAAACCAGAGCTCACACCCAGCGTGTCTAACATGAACTCACACTTGGGACTACATAGACCTCACCCTCTCATCTGTGAAATGCAGGAAGTGGGAAACCATCTTTTCCTACTTCGATCTTCTAAGTTAACCTAGATTTAATCTAGAATAGATTATGGTTAGGTTTTGTTATATTAGAACCAGATAAATCCAGACTGAGAGACTTCTTGATCCAAAATGAAAAATTAATTCAATTTTAATATACGTCAGAAAGTTTATTTTCACTACGTCCATGTTTTTTGTTTAGTGACGTGAGTTGTTGCCATAGTAACAACAAACATAAATCGTTTAATAATGAAACTCCTTTTGATTTACATTGGTCTTTTACGCACGATTTGGATACTTTTACACACGATTATAGTAATGGCATCCTTCACATACAATAATGTATTTATTAATGTGTGTGAGTAGATAAACAATATTATATAACTTGTTATTCACAGTTATATAAATTTAAACACTTAACACGACTACAATGACCTTCAGAAGTCGAAACTCGAGTCGTGTCAAGTCTTAAATTTATATAACTGTGAATAACAAATTATATAATATTTTTACATATTAAGTGTGGTTAAAGCATAGTGAATTCACTGTTACTTGATGAATATTTTGTACATAGAAAACTCTGTTCAATTTTTTCGTCACAAATTGCAAATGCGTTGGTAAAATATAGTGGATAAGGATAACAATTAAGAAATAGCGAATTCAAATCACTTATCTGATGAAATAATTGATTATTAAATGATATATATATATATATATATTGGTACCTCCAATATTTATTTTTCTTCTCTTGAACTATCTTCCATCTATCGCGAATAAATTTTATAATACAGTATAATCTTGATGATCCGGCTGTTCGTTAGTCCGAAACGATCAGTAATCCGGCGCTCTGGGGAAACACGTGTATTTTCCTTACGCCGTCCCGTGCCGGATATAAATCTCGCGCAGAGAAAAAAAACCGGCCAAGTGCGAATTGTGACTCGCGCACCGAGGGTTCCGTACAAACTTGTAAGTAAGGTATCTTTTTTTTTTGAGGACGTAGCAAGCACATTCAGTTAACTTGACAAGTGGCCCTCCTGAAATCACGACCATCCGCTGCAAGCATAACCTCAAGATTTCGCTGTCGTACGATGGAATTCTGCCCTATATTTTATTACCATACATCCCCCATTCACTATGAGTGTTTAGGGGTTCTGGAACTTCAGTATTTGTTTTTACTGCTCAATTTTGCCTGTATGCCTATATACCCTGTATAAAGGTATACAGGGTATTTTTTTAAAATAACGCGAATATTTTTAAAATTATAAAAAGAAAACTTTATTTTAGTATTACACTTATTCACTAACTTATATTAAGATCTAAACTATTTCTAGATCTAATATAAACTAATATATTAACTATTTCTAGATCTATTTCGATACTCTTAACATTCAGTTGTCCAATCGACTGATTTAATTATATGTAGATTATAAAGAAAAATTAGACGAAATTTAATATATACAGGATGTTACGGGACTTGAGTATGTCGCATGTCGGTTATAAACAAGCAAAATTTAGACTTAATATATACCCTGTATATATTATGTATATAGAGCGTACGTGATGAAATGCATAACGAATATAAAAAATTCAGAATAAACAGCTTGGTGCCAACACATACTTTTTAACCTTCGTACCTAACCGACGAGGACTTAACTGTATGTAGCCCATATGCTTCTGGAGCCTGACATTACCACTACGACAACATTAGTGTATTTTCATAAGTTTCTAATAGTAAATTCGCATTTTGCTTGTAATTAAACTACATATTTACGGTTTTCAGTTTTTTTTTTCCCTTTACATGTGCTGTAAGACACCGCTTCTTGCCAAATTTCATGATTCTAGGTCAACGGGAAGTACCCTATAGGTTTTGATTCCCTTGTGAAATCACAAAATATGCGACATAAACGGTCATATCTTTTGATCGCGTTGATTTACAAGTTTGATTTTCTCACAACTGAAAGAGACCGCAGACCCGAGTATTTGATACAAATTTCAACTTGTTACCTCTACGCGTTCCTGAGAAAAATGGTCTTGACAGACAGACGGACAACAAAGTGATCCTATAAGGGTTCCGTTTTCGGTACGGAACCCTAAAACACAACACCACCCAATGTTCTTGTAAAAAGGTCTGGCCAACACACCCTGATTTTAACTCTGAAAACTTGATTGACGATTCTGACCAAGCTAACTCCACTCTACAATTGTCTTACTATCTGTTCTAAGTTTGTACATTTTATTTATGTACACGTTTAACTATATATACACATATTTTATTCTTTCTGAAATACAATTCTACATAAAATATGTAAAATTGTTATTGTATTGTTTTAATCCTGATAATCCGGATTTTTTTTATAATCCGGCGGTTGTCCGGTCACATATGTGTAGGATTATCAAGATTATACTGTACTTAAATATGTAGCTACTGGTCAATTAAATACCTAGCATTAGTTGGGTAACCTATCCCTAGTATTACACGGTTCCTTTTTTAATACTTTCACGCTTTTGCACGGTTAAAAAAAATAATTAAACAAGTATATGCTATTTTTTTAAACCGTGTAAAGAACGTTTTAAACTTGTCTAGTCTTGTCTGTCTAATCTTGTCTGTCTCCCGGGTTCGAATCCTGGTCGGGGAGACAACAACTTGGGCGGTTTTTCAGTAAACCGTCCGGGCTGCCCACCCTGAATGAGTGCAAAATATGCGATACCAGGGTGGCGCATACTAAAAGCCAAGGTGGAATAGGGGGTTTAGTGAGAGCTTCTCCCGAACCACTTTTAAGTCTTGCCTGTCTAGTTTTATCTGTCTAGTCTTGACTGTCTAGTCTTGTCTGTCTAGTCTTGTCTGTCTAGTCTTGTCTGTCTAGTCTTGTCTGTCTAGTCTTGTCTGTCTAGTCTTGTCTGTCTAGTCTTGTCTGTCTAGTCTTGTCTGTCTAGTCTTGTCTGTCTAGTCCTGTCTGTCTAGTCTTGTCTGTCTAGTCTTGTCTGTCTAGTCTTGTCTGTATAGTCTTGTCTGTCTAGTCTTGTCTGTCTAGTCTTGTCTGTCTAGTCTTGTCTGTCTAGTCTTGTCTGTCTAGTCTTGTCTGTCTAGTCTTGTCTGTCTAGTCTGTCTAGTCTTGTCTGTCTAGTCTTGTCTGTCTAGTCTTGTCTGTCTAGTCTGGTCTGTCTAGTCTTGTCTGTCTAGTCTTGTCTGTCTAGTCTTGTCTGTCTAGTCTTGTCTGTCTAGTCTGGTCTGTCTAGTCTTGTCTGTGTAGTCTTGTCTGTCTAGTCTTGTCTGTCTAGTCTTGTCTGTCTAGTCTTGTCTGTCTAGTCTTGTCTGTCTAGTCTTGTCTGTCTAGTCTTGTCTGTCTAGTCTTGTCTGTCTAGTCTTGTCTGTCTAGTCTTGTCTGTCTAGTCTTGTCTGTCTAGTCTTGTCTGTCTAGTCTTGTCTGTCTAGTCTTGTCTGTCTAGTCTTGTCTGTCTAGTCTTGTCTGTCTAGTCTTGTCTGTCTAGTCTTGTCTGTCTAGTCTTGTCTGTCTAGTCTTGTCTGTCTAGTCTTGTCTGTCTAGTCTTGTCTGTCTAGTCTTGTCTGTCTAGTCTTGTCTGTCTAGTCTTGTCTGTCTAGTCTTGTCTGTCTAGTCTTGTCTGTCTAGTCTTGTCTGTCTAGTCTTGTCTGTCTAGTCTTGTCTGTCTGGTCTGTCTGGTATTGTCTGTCTGGTCTTGTCTGTCTGGTCTTGTCTGTCCGGTCTTGTCTGTCTGGTCTTGTCTGTCTGGTCTTGTCTGTCCCGTCTTGTCTGTCCTGTCTTGTCTGAGCTGACTTGTCTGTCCTGTATTGTCGATCCTGTCTTGTTTGTCCAGTCTTGCTTGTCTAGTCTTGTTTGTCCAGTCTTGCTTCTCTAGTCTTGTTTGTCCAGTCTTGTCTGTCCAGTCTTATCCGCCCATTGTTGTCTGTCCAGTTTTGGCTGTTCAGTCTTGCCTATCCAGTCTTGTCTGTCAAGTCTTGTCTGTTCAGTCATGTCTGTGGAGTTATGTCTGTCCAGTCTTGTCTGTTCACCCTTGTCTCTCTAGTCTTGTCTATCCACTCTTGTGTGTCCGTCCTCCTCGGTAGTGTAGTGGACAACATATCTGCGTGACAAGCGGGAAACCGGGGTTAGATTTCCCGCCGAGGTGACATTTTCAACTAGGGCAGCACTAACCGTCGGGGCTACCCACCCTGAAGGAATGCGAGATACGCGATACCGGTGTGTCGCATACTAAATGCCATGTGGAAAAGGGGGTGTAGTGAGAGGTTCTCCCAAACCATAATTAAAAGTAAAAAGTCTTTAATTTAACTCTTTCGTTTGTAATTTCGATTCACAAAAACAATTTGACCGACTTGTAAATTCGACTTATAGTTTGTTATCGGGTTGATAACTATTTCCAGTTTAGAATTCGACTTTTGACTGTTAATATAATAAAGCCCTGGACTTAATATTTCTATATTTATTATTGATTTAACCGTTAATAGAGAAAATGTTATTTCAATAATGTCTTAAAATCCATAAAGTTAAATGTTAAATATGATTTTAATACAATTATAGCGACTAATTTCATTGAATGTTGATAGTATAGATATAAAATTGTCTAAGTTTTAATTTTGTTTGTTGTATTATATTTGATAAACTACATTAATATTCCTTTGGATTATTTTTTTTGTTTTATTTGTAAAAGTATTTAGAAATAATTGTGTTCAAAGTGATTTGTTATAAAATGCACTTGTTAAGCGCTTATCTAAAAGCGCGGGAAAATTTCTCAATGGGACAACTCGGTCCGCATTACTTAACAGATGCTTTCGAAATATCAGGTTTCCGACAGAAAATGTCTTTATCAAAACTTGAATTCACCTCAAAATTCAATAAACATAAATGTTTATTTAAAAAAATGTTTCTAAAATCCAAACAATATTTGTTTAATATATTTTATTAACGTGTGTTAAAATGAATGTTAATGAATCTATTTTTTCGGGGGAATTATGAAAAGTTATTATATATTTTTAACTTTTTTAAATAAACAAAAAAGTTCTTAAAATAAATAAATTTCACCTTAATATTAACAAAACTTAATTAAACAATCTACAATAGATTTCATAGGTTTGAAACAATAATGATAAACGATATTATCATTTTTTACAAAGAATAAATAATGCCATTTAAACAGTAGTTTTATCAACATTTATAACTTAATTTATCTCTATGTGGAACCAATGTTTACATTAAAACGTTTCAATTTAAGGGTTACTTTTTCATCGTATTTATAAGTTATTAATAAAAAATCGTCTTGGATAGAACCGGAATTCTTTTTATGCAATTTTTGCCAAACATACAGTTATCGGAGCAATTGCTATTTTTAACCTGTCCAGAGAGGAAAACTTGCATTACTAACATATCAATGGACGAGAAATGCGCTTTATCTGTCCATATATAATAAAAAGCGTTACAAAATCCCAACCAATTTTTTAACATTAAAAATAAATCAATAAACAATTAGATTGATAACGCATCAAACAAATTTTTCATTGGTAATGGTCGGAACTGTTGTACGACGAGGTTCATTTTTAGTTCAGTTCCAGTAAAATTGGATTAAATTATAATTGAATTAACTAATTTTGGAAATAGTTAATAGGCCAAAAATTCATCCCATATTCTTGTTTAATTTTGTGGGATACAGTCTTGTCTAGATTTTAAAAGGCAAAAATAAACAGAAGTCTACAAAATTAAACAAGACTAGATTTTTTTATAGAAGTATACGTTGTGTTATCTCGTCTTATAATAGGTAACAGTTTTGTCTAGATTCCACAAGGCAAAACTAAACATAAGTGTTTACACAAATAAACAAGCCTAGAATTAATTGTTACTTTTTTATACATGTATATAAGATAAAACAAGATTGAGATTGAATTGAGAAAAGAGAATAAAAGAGGCAAAACCATATAAGATCTCTCCGAAAAGGCCCCACAGAGGATTCTAAAAAGTGGCGTGCGGCCTTAAGGCCGCGCGTTGCTTCTGTCTAACAATAAGTTATATATACAATGTGTTAACAGCCGTTTGCTATATATCTAAGATTTTGTCAAAGATAGCAATACCTTTTTGTTATTATACATGGATTCTTTATAGACCAGCGTTTCTTAACCTTTTTTTGTCTCGTGGGCGGTAAAAATTTGTGGAAAAAATTCGCGGACCGATAATTTATATTTTATAAACCATGCTAATCATATATTGTGTAAATTTAAAATTAGTTTAATATATTTTGTAATAGAATTGAAAGTGGGAGATTATCATTACGATATCTTCAAATCTGTCAGTAGCTGGAATTACACGGATATTTTCTGTTACTCTTTGGCACACCCCGCTCAAGATGAGTGATGTGAGCCTTTCGCTGCGTCAAAGTAACTAGCGGGAACGGTCAAAAAATGGTTTGTTTTTTAATGTCAAAGTGACATACACATATTTTTTGCTCTCCCTCCTTTTTCGACCTAAGATACCGGAAAAGAGGGTTGAAGCCCTATTGATGGACCATAACACCATCGTTTAAAACAGCAAACAAGAACACAATCTCAAAATCCAGACATGGGAAAACCATACCTATTTAGAGTAGGAGGAAATGCCTCTTAGCTAGAAAACATCAAGAGGCAACCTCTAAGGCTCAATACCTTAGTTGTAATCTTTCTTTAAGATAACCACTTTCAACTTGAAGTAATCATGATGGAACAAAATTAAAATCGCTACCCCAGTCACCATGCTGGACTTTCCTGGTCATCGCATTCTGGGGGACCAGGAACGTCATAAGGAGAAGAGTTGGAGCTTCTCAATATCTCTACGCAAACACTACATTGGCACTCTGTGAGTCTGTGAAGTATTGTATGCACGTACCATACATTCGACCTATGGATCTATACAGAGTTGAAAAATTTAAATACTTAGGAGGATATATACAAATGGGATCAAACAAGATGTCTAACATAGAACGAACAGAAAAAACTCCAGAAAGCATACATGGTCACATTATAATAAGAAAAGTATATCAAGGCAGGCCAAACTCAGACACTATAAAACAGTTTTATTGCCTGAAGTATTGTATGCGTCAGAAACGACCACAATTAGAGCATCTGGCACCATAGAAACAGAAAAAATTGAACTCAATATTCTCAGAAAAATATTTGGAGCGGTACACAGAGATGGGATATGCATAAAAAGACCTACCAAAGAGCTATATGAACACAGACAGACTCACAGATATAATGTTAATACTCAAAAGTTTGAGAACTAAAACAACTTATAGATATTTTAGAAAAATTTCAAATCAAAATTCTTGCGATTCAAGAGACACATTTTCAAGATGAAAATCATTTCAACACGGAAAATTATATTATTTATAAAGGTAAACCTGCTGTCAGAAGAGGTACACCATCATTGTTTGGAACGGGATTTGTAGTACATAAATGAGTCATTGATAACATTATTGACTTTAATTCAATATCAGAAAGGATCTCCACACTCTCCTTCAAATCAGGTAATAAAGGTTACACGATTATCAATGCACACGCACCTACAAATGAGCATAACAGATAGAACCCACAAGAAGTTCAAGACTTCTAGGAAGACATGGAAGAAGTAACCACCAACATACCAGAAAGGCATGTTAAAATTTTAATGGGGGACTTTAATGCGCAATTAGGTAAGGAGAGAAAATACAGACAAATCACAGGCCCTTATTCAGCTCACTATCGCACAAACAAAAATGGGGAACACCTCATAAAATACTGTACAAAATTTAATCTCAAAATTATGTCGACACAATTCCTAAAGCTAAGACGAAAACTTACAACATGAAAAGCACCTAACACCGTATAGGGAGAATTCCAGATTGATCATGTGGCCATTTCTAATAAGAGTACGCAGGAAATTAATTAATGTCAGAACCCGTAAAGGATTCTTTGAGTCAGATCATATTTGCTACAAGTTAAGATTAGACCAATTTCAAGACAGAAAAAAACAAAATAGTCAAGCCTGATTCTGAATATTTGCGGATAAACAGAGACAAAATCGTTGAAGAAATTAATAGGCATTCAACAGACACTTGGACAGATCTTGCGACCTCCTAGAAAAAGGAAACATAGGTGGTGGAACGCAACTTGTGATCAAGCCATTGAGAAATGAACACAGGCATGGAGGAAGTTCAGTAGTAACAGAACATTCGAAACATGGAAGGAATTTCACTAAGTTCAGAAACAATCATCAAAGGGAATTGGAAGAGAAAAACGAGCATACGATAACAATCGGCTAAAAGAAATTGAAGGAGATTTTAGGAGAAGTAACACAAGGAATTTTTACAGAACATTCAAAGAAAATATTAAGGGTTATCAACCTCCTAGACTCTGTTTTAGAAGAACAGATGGGTCCCAAGAAACGAACACGAAAGACAACTGTACAATTCACAAACAATACTTTAATACTCTTCTCAATTGTAACGAACCCACGGAAAAATTGACCTTCCAAAAAACCACATCCAAACCTGATAGAGGAGATAGAATAGATCATACAACAAATTAAAAATAACAGAGCGGCAGGGAGGAGATGGCATTATGGTGGAAGTTTCAAGATAAAAACATCATCAAAACTATTTATAAGATCATTACAGACATTTGGATCACAGAGAAAATGCCGGAAGAATGGAAATGTGCCTTGATTCAAGCAATGGGTGATAAGTTAATCACCCGGTATTTCACTAGTGCCAGTCATTTATAAAATATTCTCTAAAGTGTTGTTGAACAGACTAGAAGCACAAGCAGATCCTTAAATAGGAGAATACCAAGCTGGCTTTAGAAAAGTGAGATCATGCCTCGAACAAATTTGGAACCTAAGAACAATATTGAAAGTGAGACAGACACTGTAGTTATCTTTGTGGACTTGAAAAAACGTACGACAGCATTGATAGTCAAACGCTTTTTTGCAGTACTGGAAGAATATGGCATTGACAAAAAAACAGGGCACTTATACAACGGACACCACCTCTAAGATCAAGTTCATGGGTGAAATTTCAGAACCCTTTCAGATACGCACAGGTTTCAGACAAGGAGACGACCTCTCACCAATTTTGTTCAACATGGTCTTAAACAAAATTGTTAAGCAGTGGGAGGAACAAGCGAAAGGCATACAGCTAGGAAGAAGAACACGCGAAACAAAAACAATCATAAAATGTCTGGCATTTGCAAATGACGTTGCCATACCCAGCAATAACACACAGGAGGCAAAGGAAGCACTGAAGCGATTACATGAAATAGCTGTTAAAACAGGTTTACATATATCTTATAGAAGTATAGAAGACCCAATACATGGAACTATAGAAAGCATACAAACTTACATGGTCACACATGCTCAAACTCAGACACTAAAAAACAGTTGTATTGTCTGAAACATTGTATGCGTCAGAAATGACCCCACTATTGGAGCATCTGGCATCATAGAAACAGAATAAATTGAACGCAAAATTCTCAGAAAAATATTTGGAGCAGTACGCAGAGATGGGGTATGGATGAAAAGACATACTAAAGGTCTATATGAACAGACAGACAGACTCACAGATATCATTTGAAAACGCAGATCAAGTAGGAAAACAAATTGGTTTTATGAAATATAAGATGAAGCAATTGTAGATCAATCAGCAAATGATAGGAGACAGAAACAAATTCAGAAACAAAATTAAGAATGCCAAATAGTTAGTAAGCGAGAGGAAGAAGATAGGAACATTGTGGACAGAACAAAGGCAACAGGAGCACACTAAAAGGATGAAGAGATTTAGGGAAGTAAAGAAAAAGAAGGGAAAGAAGCGAAAGTTGTATTATCATGAGATATTTAATTAATTCAAACACTGCCCATAAGGGCATAAATTATGTAATGAATTATAATTTTGTGATTTTGTGAATTAAAACTTAATTATTAGTGTTGATATTTTATTTTTAACAGGTGGTTGAGAAAAATTGTTTTAGACCAAATGATGAAAAGGCTATTATAGATATTGGCCGGATTTTATGTATAATGATGTAATGAAGGGTTTTATGGAAGAAACGTTGCCCAAGCAGTTGATAGCGTTGTTCATAATATCTAGTCTTTATAATAGATTAGTAAACATTTTACGATTCACTTTAATTAACTTTTGTGTTATGTATATACAGGGTATGTCAGAACTCCACCGATAAACTTTCAGGGCTGATACTATGATCCAAAATACGCATAAAACAATACATATCGGGTGAAAAGCTCTTTATCAACGCTTTACAAAAAAAAATTACCAGTAACACAAGCAATGGGGTGAAAAAAGAACTATGTAAAATTTACAAAAATTGTTCAAAATTTCGCCCCCGTATTCAATGCACAGCCGACACCACTGCAATGACAAAAGTCGAACGCGTACAAACATGTTGGGCATGTTTCTGTTCGACTGTTCGATACGCTTCAGTTACACGTAGACAGGAACTCGTTAAATGCTCTGACTGGAGTTTTGTACACCATGGTTTTGAGATGACCCCATAAAAGATCCAGAGGATTCAGATTTGGGGAGCGGGCCGGCCATGGTATCGGACCATTCCTGCCCTGCCTTTCCATTTATCAGGATACCTCGCATCGAGACATGCACATGAGGCGACACAAATGGACCTACCAAATAGCTGCCAACAATCCCACACCAAACATTAATTGAAAATCTGTGTTGATAACCTCTACCATGTATTGCGTGAGGATTTTCTTCAGCCCGGAAGTGCATGTTATGACTATTGAACATTCCATCCCTTGTAAACGCAGCATCATCGGTAAAAAGTATCAAATCTATAAACCGTTCAATCTACAAAACTTTACTCGTGGAGCAAAGTCATTACAATTTAGTGCCTAGACTTTGTGAATTCTAAAAGGGTGTAAGCTGTTCGCGATGAACTCGCTACACTGTTGAAGCACTAGTTCCAAGTTCGTGTACTACAATTCGAATACTAGTTCTCTAGGATTATTTGCAACAGCATCCAAGACATTTTCCTCTAAAGCCACAGTACGAACCGTTCTATCACGTCCTGTATCTGTCATAGAACTCTCAAATTTTCTACGTTCTCGAAGACGTCGATGAATTGCTGCAAAAGTTGTATGATAGGCTGCTGCCTATTCGGAAAACATTCTCCATAAATCCTTACAGCTGCTCGGCCGTTGCCGTTAGTAGCACTATAAGCTAAATGCATATCTACTAGTTCTTCGAAAGAATACATTTTTGAAACTCCGATTCACTAAGCTCATTCCTTATGGCAGTTTTCCGTTTCCTCTTCGGATCCTTAGAAGGAACGGATTGGAAAATCGGTTTACTTTCCTGGACTTTTGGAAAAATTTAGATTTGGAAAGCTGAGGTTTTTTTTTGTGGAGTTTTTCCTCCATTTTCAGGAAAACTTTTACTTGTGCTTTGGACTAGATCTTGAGGAATTGGAGAAGTTTAGAGATTTTCCTTGATTTTCGGAAAATCTTTACTTACAGTTTGGATCAGACCATGAGGTACAGAAGAAGTCACAGAAAATTTTTATGCAGATGGAAAATTTGATGCGGAGAATTTTATAGAAAATTGTTACTAGATTTGTAGAAATGTCGTTACTTTGATTGTGGACCAAACCTTGAGCTACTGGAAAAGTTGTTTTTTCACCCTTGTTATTTTTCGGATAAAATGTTACTTGGATTTTAGACTAGACAATGAGGAACTGATGAAATTGTCGAAAAATTCTAATCCCTTTAGATTTTTGGAAATATTACATTTTGGATTTTGGACCGAAGAATTTTCCGAAAAATATCGCTTTTCCCCAATTTACGTTTGGAAATGAAAAGAAATTGAGTTTTTTGAACTGCTGACGGTTGGATATTAGGTTGGAATCCTAACCAGGGAAACCCATGGAAAATTTTGACCATCGGAAAAAATGGAATTTGGCAAGTTTGCCATTTGTTCTTTCCTTTCGGAAAAGCTAGTCCTAGGAGCATTTTGAACCAGAAAATTTGCAAATTGCGGAAATTGTTTTGGATCAAACTTTCCATCAAGCAAATCTGATTTCCCTTGAAAAAATCTTTTGTGTTTTTATTTTGTATTTTTTTTTTTACAATTTAATATAAGCCTCTAGGTGATGTTTACCTTTGTAATCGCGCGTAAATTTAAATTATCATTTCAATTTATTTTTTAAATATTTACATTTTATGGTATAGTATATCATAACATTATAATTTTTTTTCTTCTATATTTGATTTATCTTCTATCAATGCAAAAATTAACTCTAATGAAGTGTAATAATAGTATATTTTGTAACTAGGGCGGTAAGTTGTCAATTTGACGCGAGATCGAAATTGGGCGCACGAACGAATTGAGGGCAACATTCGCTCGGGAGGGCAATTGACAATACCGCCGGTGTTACAAACAATATTTTTTATTACTCATGCTAGGGGATATATCTTACACGTTTGGGATCCAGGGGCTATACAAAAAATGGAATAAAAAATGAAGAATTTGCTTTTTCAATTGTTTCCGGTGGTGTGGATTCATCATAAGAACTCTCCTCAGTCTCCGGTATTACCATAGAATTTACACTCATTTGAAAACGTTTTCTTTAATTTCTATTATTATTTTGTAAGGAAAGAAAATTATCGTGACACTTTCACGTCACTTTTTTAATATCGAGGTCTTGATTGTGTTTTTTTAAATATATTTATTTGTTTTCTTTAATGTAAATATTTGCTTGCGTTACCGAGGTTATGTGGAAATACAAACGAAAAATAGCATTTCTCTTTTTAAAAAAACGTGCGTCAAGAAGTACCTCTCGCGCATGAAAAATAACAAATATTGAATAATATATCCATCCCTCGATTTATACCGTACTCAATTTACACAGTTTCGTTTTACACATTTTAAGCTCTATTAAAAGTTATCCAAAGACTTTTTCAAAATTGCAAACATCAAAGTCATATGTTTTATGTTCCCGTTGTAATGTCATCAGGGGAAGAAAGAAAACGAAAAAATCTACTCGGATAGATCAGTTCTGGATTTATCCAGGAACGAATCTACCGTGCAAATCGAGGGATGAGTGTATTTAAAGTAACGAACACAATACCATCTTTTATAAACAAGCAAAAAAGGTCCATTTTGTTAACTTTATAATTTTTAAGAAAATTTCTACATATTTTTAAAAAATTGTTTAATTTCAGATTACTAAACCAAAAAGCAACCTGAAGAAACCTGGCAAGAAGACGGGAGTTCAATGTATCTACTTCTATGGATCAAATGATTAGTAAGTTTAAAAACACTAACATATTCAATTCATTTTAAAATTTCATTGATTTCATTTCCAAACTTTTCCAAGAATATGTTTTCTGTTTTATTTGTATTAACATGAAATCTTATTTTTTATAGTGCATGGATTGATAATATCAACATAAAACCGTATATGGCATTAAAGAAGACTTTAATAAACTCTAGTAAGTCGGTTGCCTTTAAGCAAGCTGTGAACGATATCGAAGAATACATTAAGAAGAAAGAAGTAAGTAAAAATCGCCGAATTTGTTTTCTTGAAAATTAAACTTCATTAATTTTTCAAATTAAAGACCGATCCAAACTTTGATCCCGAAGCGACTGAGGATGTAGACGCTAATTTTGATAAACTCAGGGACGAGGAAGAAGAAGAGGAACTCGCTTCACCTGTTAGGAAACCTAAAAAAGTAAGTCTAATAAAACAAACATGAATTACCACGTAGTAGCGGTCGCCATAACATGGTAACCATCCTATTCATTAAACATAAATTAGTTTACATTTAGTGTTAGCCCTCTGAAAAGTTAAATATACTTTTTTGATATACTATTTACATACGTTTATAATACATATATTTTCGAAACAATATAATCATCTCATGGTATTTTCAAATTTGTAGAAACTTTTCTAATCTATCTTGTATTATCGCAGCTTCTCGATTTTGTAGATCTGTTTGCTCGTTTCTACTGTTTAAAATTTACCAAGCCTATAAAACTACACGTTGCTGCACAAAGAACGACCTACCTACTAACGACCGTTCAGACTTACGACCAACTCTCTGCTCAAATTTTCTAAAGCAATCTCTTCATAAGCTAAAACACACCCAGAGTTGTGAAGCCATAAAAGAAGAATAAATAGAAACATCCTCTTCATAAACCGATCATGTTTAAGAATAAAACAAACCATAAACGTTTAATTCACTTAATAATTCCTGTTCATCATCTTGTAATTAAATTATATTTTGGTGTTGTGTAACAAAGGGTATTCGCTTATCGGCCAATTCGCTTAACGGCCTAGTTATAGGAAAGAAACCTAGTCGTTAAGTAAAGAGAACCTGTAATGTTTCACTGAGTTATGTACTCTTAATATTACTTTATATAGAATTGTCTTTAGAACAGAGGCCCTCAAACTTTTTTCACCGTGAACTTAAGAAGTTGTGGGCACTTTACCGCCCTCCATGCAAGATAAGCAAACCGATGTTTCGATCCATCACAACGTTATAACAATAACTTTGTATACTCTTGCTTTAGATCCAGTTTTTTTTTTTTTTACTATATACCGGAGAAAAGCCCAATGATCTTCAAGTCAACAACGATATTATAAAAAGCGCTAATGAATTCTAGTACTTGGTAACATACATATCTTCTGAAGGTTCAACGCGAAAAGATATACAAAACAGGATTGTTCAGGAAAAAATGGCAATTCAGAACCTGAACTCAATTCTATGGTCCTCGAAAATTTACATAATTACAAAACTGTCTTTATTTAACACTATTGAGTATTATAGCGATTTCACAAATGTTACCGAGTATTATCTTGATTTATCCATTTTCTTCTCTAGCACTGTTTCATTGAATATTTAATCTTAACAAAGCTGGGGTGGACTTACCTGAGCTGGGCGTCTCATTTACCCTTTGCATGTTCCTTCTATCCCTACCCTTTCTCGGCCCTGGTCTAAACCTTCACTGTTTGGAGTAAAGAGTATCTTCATAATTCTAACCTTTTTCTTGTTAATTTAAGTAGTTTTAGTAGTTATTTCACGGCTAAACAATCTTAAAAATGTTTTTACCATAACAATTTAAATGTACGCCAAATGGGCCGATTCTGTAAGAAAAACGTTTAAAGTTAATTGAAAAGTTGTGAAATTTTAAGGGACGTTCATTTTACTTCGAGTTATCAAGTTTCCGACTACTAAATTTTAAGCGATGGAGTTCACTGAAACTTAAGCCAGTTTTTCTTTGGTCTGACAAAATATCGTCGTTATAAAACTTGTTTCCTGCAGTTTGGATCAGCGATATCATCGAATTATCGAATCTTCTCCGATTGAAATTTTCATTTCGAGTTATGGAGTCTCAGATTTATATAAATGAGTTCACTTATAAGTGGTGTCTTTCCACTTTGCAAGTTTCAATTTATCGGATCATTTGAGAGGACTAAATTATATTTATTTCAAATATAGCTGTTAGGTCTAATTTTTTTTTTTATAATAAATTTGTTCTAATTGATTGACTCATCAACACAATGCTCAAACCGTTTAATCTACGAATGTAAAATTTTGATGGAACGTTGCTTTCATGGCGTAAGCATCCACTAAAGAAGGATCTTTGAAAATTTCGTTTCTAAAGGGATGAAAAGGGGAGCTTAAGTTATTTACTTGGATGTCTGTATCGCAGAAACGGAAAATGTTACAGATACGAAATTTGGTATTCAGATTCGTTTTTTAAAATGAAGAGACGTGTTTTGAAGTTGGAAATACCTGTTTATGTACACTACTGTTTGCGGAAGATAGCAAACGACGAAGAAGACATTACATATCGCACCTCCAACAGAAAAGTGACACAACTGCGAAATGACGGACGAAAAATCGCCATATTTAAATGAAAAATTGGGTATCTAGGATGTTGTTTTTAGTATTATGAAGTCGATTTTTGGTTTAATTCAATTATTGTCCGCCAGAAAGCGGAAGTGTCGTTTTTTATCTGAGCAGATTTTCAACAGAAAGATGGCAGATAAACAGTTGTTCTCAGAAATCAGTAATTCGCACTTGTGTCACTTTTCTGTTGGATGTGCGATATATGACAAGAAAGCTGATTGAGGAATACTGCAAATGGGGGCTCAACATCAATATCAGTAAAACGGAATACATAGTTATCGGAGAAAAGCTCAATGATCTTCAAGTCAACAACGATATTATAAAAAGCACTACAGAATTCTTGGGAACATACTTGGAAGTCCATACTTTGGAGTAAGTACTTGTGAACATACATATTTTCAGGGGTTCAACGCGAAAAGATATCCAAAACTGGATTCTTCAGGAAAATACGGCAATTCAGAACAATTTAGTAAACCTGAATTCGTTATTTTTCATTTCATTTCATTTTAGTTGCCAGACTCTGCCCCATATGTTGTTATTGGTTCCGCGATAGTACGGAATAACTGGACTTTTGTATTTATGTGAATTTTCGAGGACCATAGAATTGAGCTATGGTCCTCGAAAATTCACATAAATACAAAAGTCCAGTTATTCCGTACTATCGCGGAACCAATAACAACATATGAGGCAGAGTCTGGCAACTAAAATGAAAAGTAACGAACCTGCTAAAAGCAGTAGAGATGGACTTTTTACGCCGATCGTGCAGAATATCCAGGTTAGACCATATCCGTAATGATATCAGGCAAAGGGCGCATGTAGAAGATACCATTGTGGATCGGATAGAAAGCCTACAACTAATATGGAACGGCCATGTGATGAGAATGAGGAGTGAAAGATGGCCAAGAAGAATGATCTCTTACATCCCAACTAACAGAAGGAAGAAGGAAGAACATCATGGAGAAAAGGAATAGAAGAAACCATGAAGAAAAGGGGTATGATAGAAGGAGATTGGGAAAATAGAAGAGAATGGAGTTTGAAGTGCTGGAAGCGACAGTAGCCGTAGGACCCCCGCTAAAAAAAAGACACGTGTTTCACTATTTTTTGAAAATCCGATTGGAAGGGGGTTGGAAATGGGGGGTTGAATATATTTATAACCCATATCTCTGAAACCGAATATGCGACAATAGTAAAAATTGGCAGTTAGACTCCTCTTTTAGATTTAGATTATCGTATTTAGATAATCTTTAGTTAGATTCCACGAAATGGAGAAAAACAAGTACTATTTTCTGAAAATTGGCTAACCTAAGATACTACTTATATCTCAAAAACTGGAGATGCTATAGATATAAAAATTGGTATTTCAATTCTTCTTTAACCTATTCGTTCCTAGTGGTATCTCTAGAAAACCACCTTTCTAATATTTTATTTCGTGAGATCTAGGGGTATCTTCTTAAAACATCATAGTTAATAGGATACAAGTTGTATCATATTTTAGCTGTACTCTTACAATTATGCTAAATTTGTGTCGTTATATTTGATTTACATAAAAAATATTTATAACAAACTTATTTTGGGCCTGAAAGGGTTAAAAATGAATTGCTGTACCAATTTCCCAAAATACAGTTAATAGAGGTAGAAACAAATTATTTAAAAAATAATGCTCATTTGCAGATCTGACAGTTGGTAGCTGACATTTGAGTAATAGTTTATATTCACAACTTAAGATGTAAATGGTTTCATGAATCCATATGCAGTCGTACTATTGTAGGTAATGGATCTTGCTTGTAGATTGTAGATATGGTGGTGACGACTTGTACTGCGACCTTTATAGATCTATTGTACCCCACCTTCCTCCTCCAAGTGTTGGTGTACTTACCCATTTAGAGCGCCTCCTCTAATCCTGATTCCTTTAGGAATCTCAGGATCTGGGTGGGATTCAAGGCCTGCAGCTCCTCTGTGTTCAAGCAGTGAGCCCCAAGGTACATCTGTCTCTTGCGGAGTAATGCTCCGCAGTCTTTGAACAGATGTATGGGGGTTTCCTCTGCTGAGCCACAGAATCTGCATCCATCATCCTCCTCTAGGCCTAGGGCCTTGAGATGTTTCCTAAGTCTGCAGTGTCCCGTCAGGGCTCCTGTCAGAATTCTGAGCTTGTTCCTGCTTAGTTTCAGGCAAGCTTTAGTTCTCTTCTGGTTAAAAGATCCCAGCATCACTTTGGATTGCCTTAGCCCTGGAAGTTATGGATCTTGCTTATTCTTGATGTTATCTTATGATATATGTGGAATTCAAAATTTAGATAACGAAGTACATGAACAAATAGTTGATAGTGTTGAAAACTTGGATGAATCCTCTATAATATCCCATGATTGTGATGGTAACAATATGCGAGTGTCCTTGCATATTTCAAAGCTCAAGCCGCCTAACCTATGAAATCTTGAAGACGAAGTCTACGCACGCTTCTTCTTCTTATTAGCCTTCATACTTCCATTGTTGGATATAGCCCTCTTTAATTTTTTCCATGCTTCTTTGTCATTTGCTGTTCCCATCCACTGTTTTCCTGCTATCCTCTTTATGTCATCTATCCATCTCGTTTGGGGTCTTCCCTTGCTTCTTTTTGTTTCCCGGGGTATCCAGAAGGTAATCTTTGGGCTTCATTCTTTTGTATTCTTTCTGGCCACGTGTCCTGCCCATTGCCATTTGAGATCCGCTGTTCTCTCCATGACATCTATTATTTTTGTCCGGATATCTGTGTTACACACTCGGCCAGGTTTATTAACATTTGAAAATTGTTACGAGGGCCGGATAAAATCAAATTGATTGATCTTGCGTTTGAAGTTGAGGCGGGTTCGCAGGCCGGATCCTGACTTCGCGGGCCTGCCTTCAACTTGATTTTATCTGGTCCTCGTAACAATTTTTAAATCTTACTTACGGTCTATCTTAATATATATTTTCAAATTACCCCCAAGATAATCAATATTTTTTAAACTTGGTTGGGCCTGAATACATTTCCTCGTAAAGTAAGTTATCTTTCCCACTATAACTTAGAATTCCCACTTATAAATATTTTTGTTTTCTGTGCACATTTTTATCGTCATTTTCGAAACGGGTAAAAACTGTTATCTATTTGAACATCTGATATGAAGGATAATACCAAATAACTAATACCAATATTTATTTTGTCATTTGTGTATTGCGGATTGTTAATTAGTTTGTTGTGTTTTTTTTTTCAGACGATTAAAAGATCTTTGACATCAACGAAGAGTCCCTCTGGAAAGAAGAAACGCATGTCGTCGCCCGAAGAAAATGGATCTTCTCCATCATACACCAGCAATCACGTAAAGAACTACAATGAAATTTTAAATAGGCCTTCAATAGGTGATGTACCTGTAAGTAACTTATTAGTTTTTATACCTTTTCCCTTATATTATTTATATAGCGATTTTTTTGTGCGATTTTTGTGTGTGTTATCTTTTTCCTTTATGATCTTACTCTTTTTTCCTTCTACTTATTTTTTTTACTTACATTAAATCTAAAAATTCTTTGTTTTTTATAATTATCAGTCTATTAATTTCATTAGAATGTTTCATTACTTTTAAACCATAAAAATCTAGATTTTTTATATGATTATCCTTTCTGTTTGTCGTACTATTTTAACAAATATTTATTTGTTAATGGATTAGCAGTATTGTTGAATTTTTTCGTTCTTCTGATTAAGTATTAATTCATTAATCTAAATTTTCGATGATACTTGATTATTAAAAGAAATTTCTCAAATTTTTTCTTGTTTTAAGATTCCCATTACAGTTTTAAAACATAATTAACAACAAATTCTAATTTCTTTCATAGTCAATCTTATTGATTGGAACAGTTAATTTTAGTCCTTAACCCCTTTTAACTGTTCATCTCAGGAACTAGACCCTATTTTTTGTTCTTTATTGCTCTTACACTATAAATAATGGAAAATATTCACACATATATGGGACAAATGCGATAAGCATTTTACATTATTATTATTAACCCTTTGACTACAAAAGGCGTATATGTACGCCCTCACAAGTCTATCAATATGTGCGAAAGACGTGTATATACGCTCTCTGTATAATATCGCACATTCTCTATTGGTGATTCTTTCCAAGAGGGTGCTACAGTCAAAACGCTAACCAGGTATTCAGATTAAATAAAATGAGTTTCATTGCAATTATTCAGACAAATAAATAATTATATACCAAATACGTATATATACGCTCTCTGTATAATATGGCACCTTATGTATTGGTGGTTCTCTCCAAGAGGGCGCTGCAGTCAAGATGTTAACGAGGTATTAAGATGTAATTATATAAGATTCATTGCAATTATGCAAACCAATAAAATACAAGATAAAATATTAAGCGCAATATTTATTGATTTCAAGATTTTAACGTTAAGTATAATAACAAGTGAGACAACATACAACCCCTCCCTTTCGTTCTTCCACTTCCTTCTGTCCTGTGCCAAGTTGATCCAATTTCCGGCTACGCATCAAATATTGTCAGACCATCTTGTAGGAGGTCGGCCTCTGCTTCTTTTGAACTCCCAACTCTCTTCTTTTGGTCTCCATGTAAATATTTTTTTTGGTCCACCTGTCATCAGTGGTTCTTGCGAGATGCCCTGCCCAGTTCCATTTTAAGTTGGTTATGCGTTCTACTACTATATCTATACTATATCTATAGTACTATATATGTAACTCGAGGTCACTCCTTCCGTCGATCGTTCCATTGACCTTTGTACAATTCGTTGTTTATTCCCTGTCTTCTTGGTTAACGTTTCGACTCCATAGGTTATAACAGGCAACACGCATTGATCGTAGACTTTTCATTTTAAACATATTGGATTTTGACCTCCTAGTATGTGTCTTAATTTTCTAAAGGCCGCCCATCCTAAGCCTATCATTCTGGTAATTTCCCATGTGTAATTATCTCTGCCAATTTTGATGGTATGTCCAAGGTATTTGTATGCGTCAACTTCTTCAATTGTTGCATTGTCGATCATTATTGCCCCGACCAAGACGAGGTTCGTCATAATTTTAGTTCTTGACGTATTCATTTTTAGCCCTACTTTTCTGAGGCATGTATGAGTTGTTCTAGGATTTCTTTGGCATCTTTGAGGTTTATTTATTTTCTGTTTCTCTTCATAACCATTTTTTCCTAAATTTAAAACAAAAATATTTATTTTTATATTAACTAGTAATTGCTAGAGTTATAGTAGGCTAAATTATCGCTATCATTTTGCCCAAAATATGCAAAGCAAACAAATTTTGTAACAACTAAGATATTTTCTAACTAGGAAGGTATATAGATAGATAGTGTTCTTCTACCTCTTCTACGAAACTTTTAAAAGACTAAGCTAAAATTCGATACAAATTTTAGCTATTACTTATTATGAGACAATGTACTAGAATTACCAAATGATTGTTTTCTTATGATTTATATCCTTAACAAATCTGTATATATCCTTCAACATATCTCTATATATTGATATAGCTCAGTGATTCTTCAACTTTTTTCTCGGAATTTACTTCGCTATCCTCTGAATTATAGAATGTGGATTAGTTGAAATTATTTCGAAGAAAGAACTAAAGAAATAATTTTGATGAAAATAATACAATTACCATTAGAAATATAATATGGTAGAAAGTTATAATTTTCAAATTTGACCACAGGGACTGAATGTAGGAATGGGTCGCTCCATTTTTTGAGAAGCTCTGCTGTAACATAAATTAAAATATTTTAGTAAAATTAAACTCAGAGTATTATTTATGTATTGAAATTTAAAAAAAACAATAATTATATGTTGGTTCTTATCATCCCTAATATTCATTATTTATTTTTAATACTCATGCGTTAAAAATATTATATGGCGCACGTTTTTTAGTACGAAAAATGTAAATTTTCGTTGATTTCCACGTAACATGGGTAACGCCCGCAAATATTCAATATTATTATTTGTTATTGGGATATTTGAATAGGATATGTATCCCATTGCCTATAACAATAAATAATTAATGATTATTTCAATTCTTCAAAATATTTGTAAAATAATTTTGGAATTTTTTCCATGTTGTAATCGATTGGCAACACTTTTGGCTAGTGTAGCAACTTTTCAATATAACGGTTTTGACGTACTATATATGGAAATTGAAGGGAAGTTCCCAACATCGTTTCTCGTGCGGAAAAATTGATATATTTTTCATAGGAAATGATACGATAGAAAAAATCTGAAAAGAGGTTCTTAAATGGGATAGAGCAAGGTCCATTTAAAAAACTTCCAGTCATATGTTTTATCTTGCCGTTCTAATGTAATCACGGGAAGAAAGAAAACCTCTAAATCAGGGGTGGGAAAATCTTTTGGCTGTGGGGCCGCATTGCGGATGAAAATTTAATCGCAGGCCGCATTAAAAAAAATTATATTTCTATACTTATTTTAATGTGCAGTGTCTATGAAATTTTGGCAGGTATATTAGTAAGGATGTAATAAAGGAAGTAAAAACTACTTTGAATAACATAAAATCCATTAGTGAAATTGGAGATGAGAATATTACGGTAGAAATGACACGAGAATTAAGAGATAATCTAATAAAGAAAATAACGAAACTACTAAAAAAATGTCCAAAGACGAGGAAAATACTAAAACAATGGATAAATGCTAACGCGGTCCTAATCTACAAAAAAGGTGTTAACACAAGATAGAAAATTACAGGCTGATCAGTCTAATGTCACATATATACAAATTTCTGACAAAAATAAACACCAGCAGACTAGGGAGAAAGTTCGATGAATACCTACCAACAAAGAAGCAACCGAAACTTGTCCAACTTGAAAGAGGAGTACGACAAGGTGACTCCTTATCTCCAAAACTATTCACTTTAGCAGTGGAAAAGATTTTTAAGAAAACTGACTGGAACGACAAAGTTATCAATGAAACTCGACTAACCAATCTAAGATATGCTGACGATATTATACTCTTGGCACACAGTAGAGAATATTTGTTAGATCAACAATAATTGCAGACCAACAGAGATAATCTAAAAAATAGGGTCTTTGGCGAATCTACAAAAATAGGGCCTGAAAATAAACCTTTCAAAAACCCGGATAATGTACTTAGGAACAGAAGAACCAATAATAGTGGGAGCACAGGAAGTTAGAAAGATGGAAGAATACATGTACCTAGGACAGAACCTTACGATCAACCAAAGCAAACAGAATGAATAAATAAGAAGGAGAATATGGCTAGGATTGGTGGCTTTCGCCAAACTATTATCTATTCTGCGATATAAGAAAATAGCTCAACACCTAAATCAAGAGTTTTTGAACAGCATTTTACCTGTGATAACATTTGGCACTAGAAGCGGCACAAAGAGCAATGAAGAGGTTAATGATGGGGATTACGAAAAGATACAGATAGCGAAACGAAAGAATACGGACAATAACTAAAGTCACCAACATTGGAGAGAAAATTGCAATCCTCAAATGAAGATGCACAGGTTACTTTGCAAGGAGTAATAGGATGAATCGGGACAGGCGAATCATAGAATGGATATCATATCATAAGATAGTATGATGACCTCATAGGAACAGCCTGACTAACTTGGATCCAACTAGCACAGAATTGGGAAAGAAGAATGGAGAAAGGTCTATGCCCAACGATGTACCTAATGGCCAAAGAAGAAGATTGGAAGGTAGTGGCAGTAGGCATAGACATGCTTTCGGATTGTTTTGTAGTTATGTTTATGTTGGAATATAAATTAAGATTATTCATTGTGGGTACTATGTATAGATAAATTTGTAATTGCTTTCTCAGTGAAGTTATGTTTTGGCATGACACGATCACGAAACCAACCTATTTTTTTTTTTGTAAACCAACTTGTTTATATTATACATAGTTATGTTTTTTTAATTAAAGTACATTATAAAATGCTTCGTGGGTCGCATAAAATGTCGCCAGGGGGCACATGCAGCCTGCGGGCCGCTATATGCGCATGCCTGCTCTAAATGGATTCTAATAGCATTTCAATAAGGCACTTGGATTTTTCGAGAAACGTATGTATTGTGTAATTCGCGGAACAAGGAATCGAGTTTTTGATAATAAACTCGTAATATCAAAAATTCGCAATCCTCACAATTTAAACAATTAACCTTTGAAACATATAGCAAAGTCGTGTTATAATATAAACCGGGCTTTGTCTCACACTATGTTTTATTACACACGTTAAGCAGTTGATACTTATGAAGTCTGTTAATAGGTTGGGTAGCCAATAAGTTATTATTAAATTGTTTTGTTGACTTTGAAAATGTTCATGTACAACGAAAATGCCAACATATTATTAGTTTCTGGGGAATCTGAAAAGAACCTTAGAAGAGCAGTTCAGTTATACACCCAGAGATACCTAGAATTTGTTGTTTCAAGCTTACAAATATTTGCAAGATGGGAACGCAATTTACGTGTAAATAACAGTATTTTCTTCTCGTAAGATAAGAAAAATTGTTAAAAGGGCCAATTCTGACAACATTGTTGCCTCTGTTTTGAAAACCATCCGAGGAACTCTATTCGGCAAGCCTGTTCGTAAGTTGAATTAAAAATATATTTCGATTCGAAAAATGTTGAAAGAAAATGATCATCGCGATTATAAATTTCAGCACTTGAAACACTTGTCAGATCAACGTCAACAACGAAGAATTATTTTTGTTGCCCAATTGATGGTAAAGTTACAGATTAAGGATAAACGGTTTTTTCGGCATGTGTTGTGGACAGATGAAAGCAGTTTTGTTAGTAACGGTAAACTCAATGAAACAATGAACATTTTTGGGCTACTGAAAATCCACAATTTGTGAATTCGAGTTAAACCAAAGACACTTTTGCATAAATGTTTGGTGTGGTATTATTAATGGACATTTGATTGGTCCATCTTTTTACGATGGAATTTACATAGTTTATATCGACATTTGCAATTTCTTCAAGAGCAACATTCTATGCTTTTTGAAAATGTGCCATTTCAGCTGCGAATAAACATATTTCCAGAATAACGAAACTCCACCGCATAAAGCAATAATTGTTGAACAATATTTAAATGGAACATACATAGAAAATTGCTAAATATAAAAATACAGTATAATCTTTATAATCCGACACATATGGGACCAGACAACCGCCGTATTATCAAAAAATTCCGGATTATCCGAATTAAAAGAAAACAATAACAATTTTACATATTTTATGTACAATTGTATTTTAGAAAGAATAAAATATGTACAAACTAAGAACAGATAGTATTACATAAAAATAACTTAAAAAATATTATACAAAATAATTTTGCTTTTTGTTTCTTTGCCTTAAACATTTTATAAAAAAAAAGCGCTCTGGCAACTTTTCCGCACTAACACATCAACACTTGCGGTGGCGTCTTCTTCTGTCCATTTCGAACAAACATTTAGTACGTTAAACCGCGTTTGCTACAGTGTGACGAGTTCAAACATTCAAGTCATCGTTAGCTTCATCGTCATCTGTGGAACTAATTAGCCCTGAGGATTTCTTCATCACAGAAGAAATGAAAATTTTCTTCGCTGGTGTTTTCAAGCCAAGTAACGTCTTAGTTTGTCAGCGTAACACCAAAGCTCCTGTAAAAAATTCCGAATACAATTGTAGAGTTGTACAGAATCGCGAATCAAGTTTTCAGAGTTTAAGGGTGTCCCTTTTGACTTCCCTCCCTTTCATTTCTGCGACGTTTATATCCGACGCGGGACAGCGGAAAGAAAAGACACGTGTTTCCCTAGATCACCGGATTACTGAACGTGCCGGATTATCAAGATTATACTGTATATAATAAAGTGTAGAGAACATCATCTATTAACTTCGAACATTTTGAAGTAAAAATGAGAAATGCATGCTATGAACTATCTAGAGAACTGTTTCATGAGGCTTCTGTTTGATGAGGCTTGAAGTGTTTAGATATTGAAAATTTGTTGTAGTGATTGCCTGCATGCATAATTTTGTTTCTTTCTGTGACAATAGTAGTAACATATTATGTGTCAGGAGTCGCATTTGTAATGTTAAATTATTAATAAATAATACTAAATAACTTAATAAATAATACTAAATATTTTAATAAAATACTATGTGTTTTGTAATATTAAATTAATAAATAATGCTAATTAATAATGTTTAATTATTGACAGATTTTGTTTAAATCGTGACGATTGCGAATTTTTGATAATATTAACAAATTATTATAATATTTATAATAAAGGAAAGGGGGAACAATTTTTTTAACTATGCCAAAATATAGGTATGTTTGTGGGAAAACAAAATTCGATGACGTCTTTACTTAATTTTCCAAATATGGAAAAATATGAAAATTTTGCTTAAAATGGACCTTATGGACTTACCCATTTAAGAACCTATTTTCAGTTTTTTTCTTTCTTATAGACATATGATTTTCTTTATCATAATTTTTGAATTTGGAAATAAAAGTATTAACAAAAATTTTAATAAAATTTTTTTTTCATTAAAAATTTCACCTGTAATAGGGGACAAATTAAATTGATTGATTTTAAACTGCAATTATCAAAAAAACAAAATAAGTTGGATATTGAACATTGAGGAGTTAAATCTAAAGTTAAATGCTTAATCCTAAATTAAAAATTAATACTTAAAGTTACATCGATTAGATGACCCCCGTTTACTTCGATGTATGAATGAGATCGATGCAACAGTGAACGCATTGTACGCTGGCACATTTCTGGCGAAATCTCAGCAATAGCTTGTCGAATGTTGCATTTTAAGTCATCCAGGGTTTCAGGTCGGTTCTGATAAACTGTAAAAGAATATGACCCCATAAGAAATTATCCGAAGCCGACAAATCCGGCGAGCGAGGAGGCCACAACTGATCCTCACGCTTGCTCACAATCTTGCTGAAACCAGATGTCGTTTATTGGCATTTGGAGTTGAGCGATGGCATCCATTAAGAAAGTTTGTGGCATCTCCACATAACGTTCACTATTGACAACTACTGCGTTTCCTATTTCATCTTCAAAAAAATACGGTCCCAATACTCCAACTGAACATATTCCACAGCATACATTTACCTTTTGAGAATGCAGCTCTTCGTCGAATACAATTTGTGGGTTATTGAGGGTTTTCCGCAGACCAGTAACACACATTTTGTTTATTCCACTCCCCATGCAACTGAAAATATGCTTCGTCACTCATTATTTTGTTATCCCCTAAAATTATATCCCCTCTGTCCAAAATCTATTTACTGCATCCTAAACATAATTTTGGTACCGAGTCTATTGGAAGAAGTTTTTTAGTTTTTTGGACTTTTTGGCATTTGTAAAACCGAAAGAGTAAATCTTTCTTTAAAATAGTTCTTACCGACTCACCGTGAATACCTACTTGCTGCTATAAAAGTCGCACGGATCGATTGAAATTTTCTTCAATTCTGTTCCTAACTTGCAAAGTATTCATTTCAAGTTTAGTAACCCTAAGAGAGCCACATTCGACGATTTTTTCGACCCATCTTGCAATTGTCCTGCAATTTGGCGGCGTTGGAAAATTAAAGTGTTGTTGAAACCACCTCTGACTTTGAATAGTGGAGTTCGTTCTAATAAAATGCTCTACACAAGCAATTATTTGTTCAATCAGCCACACCACTCCATTTAAAAAAAGCTTGAAGGTTCACTGAATATTAGACAGTTAAAATTATGTCAACTAAGAAATTACTTATTTTTGTTTTTACTAAGTCAAAACAGTACACTCTCTTAATTTGTCACCCTTTATATTATTTAAATATGTTTTATTATCTATTCCAAATCATAATAGTATATTGGGTGACAAGAGTTGTAAGAAGCATATTACGTACGAGCGGAACAGTTACGCACGACCCGCGTAGCGGGGAGGGCGTAATTCCGCGAGTACTCAATTGCCTTACAACTCGAGTTATGTACTATACTTTATCTACGACCACACTAATTTGTTGCTGTTTAATAAAAAATGTACCTAACACCTTCGACCTTATTTAACTTGATTGAAATAAAAAGATACATTCATAATGGTTACACACCTTTTTATTTTGTACTTATTTGTAGTTTTCGTTAGATTTAAACGTGAAAAAACGAAATGAATTACAGCTTCTATGTGAATGAGGTATGTGACGTTTAATGATTGTTTGGAAATCACGGAGTACTATATTTAAAAATAGTATCAACGTGCAGCTCTCAACCTATCAACGAATCGTAAACCAAACGTTCATGGGTGATGTTGAATTATTACATAACATTAATCGCGGATTGTTACATATGTGTGTGGTATGAATATAATAATATGGTACAATAATGGGCATTTACAATAGTGGTCGTAGATAAAAATATTTAGAAGCATTATCATAGTTCTTTCACCATTCCCATAGTTTGAAAATTACGAACAATTTGTATTGCTACATTTTAATATTTCTCTACTGATTATATAATTATATATTCTTCAGTTTATATAATTTGGATTTAATATTTTTCAGAGATTTTAGGTTGATGTAATATCAATTATTAATATTAGCTTGACAAGTACTGCCTCCTAAAGTTTCAAAATGTTGCTTTGAAAAATTTGTCCCAAAATAAATGTTACATTTATGAAAATTAGAAAGAAAAAAAAACACATAAAATTAGAATGAAAATAACAGGTTTATAATAATTGTAGTAGCAAATACAATAAGGTTAATTTAAATATTTAAGGAATTTCTTGCATATAATAGAGCTTGCGGATTGTATGCCAGGCTGTGCAGAGGAAGATTTTGAAGGCGAAGTTTTTCCTTCTTCAGGTAGGTTATCTTGTATGAGTTGGAATGTTTTCCATAAATGTTTGTAGTGCTAAAAAAATATTGTCAAACTTTTATACTTCCATATTAGGAAAAGCTACTTTAACTGCTTCATTAACTTGTCAATATTATTTGTGGCTATGTGATGCTGTACTGATTGAATCGCGTTAGCCGGTATCAAAAACTCTACAAAAATATTAAAATGCAGCATTTAAATTGGAACTCAATTCTGAACCAAATGTAAATAATAATTTGGGCAAATTTTTCGAACCAAATGTAGCAGCTAATTTAGGACGGTCTATTAGTTAAAATATTCCGACTTAAGTGGGATAACTTAAACGCATTCTAAAACAAAAGATCTTCATTTGCTACATCATCATTTTCAATATCAGTACTTTTGAATAGTCGATATAAAAGTATTAATTAGAGGAAAGGTCATTGACTTTTTATACGAACTTTATGAAGTCTTACAGCTTCAACATTTCGTAATGTCTACGAAACTTTATCTACCATACTTAAGCTTACCAATAAGATACAAACATAATTAATTCAAAATTTATTTTAAAATCTACATTTTAATGTTTTGTTATTTCATTTTTAGGTTTTTTTTTTCTTTGAACGTAAAAATTTTTTTACTTGATGTTCTAAAAAATGGTTTCCAATTTTATCACACTGTCGAATTTAACTTATTGCAAATAATTATAGTTCACTATATTGAAAATAATTAAAAATACACTGCTCAAAACAATTAGCGGGTCACTAATTTGTGCCTCCATAAAATTCAAGCTGAAAATGACATGCAAATAAAATTAAGAACATCTGAAAGACGCTCTATTTAATTGTTTTAATTGACACATGGGGAATTATTTACGTTTTCACTTATTAAAACTTCCGGAGCATCCGTAATAATTAGCAGGAACTACCAAAACTAAAGTGAAATAAAGTATCCCAAATTTGATTTAAAGAGCTAGGTCTTGTCCAGATCAATATTCAGACAAAAATGTTTCCAACTGACAGTTTGACCTAAGTTAATTGTAAGTGAAAATGGCGAAAGTCTTCGACAAGTTTCAAGAATCTTCAATGTAAGCCTGTCTGTTATTCAACGATTTTGGAACAGGTACTTGGATACAGGTCAATATACCAGGCGCGGTGGACAAGGTGGCAAAAGAAAAACAACTCAAAATCAAGACCGATTTTTACTGATTTCGAGTCTTCACAACATAGTTTCTACGGCGAAAGACATCTTAATTTTCCTCAGAACGACGCATGGGGCCACTGCATCACACCCGACAATTAGGAATAGGTTGAGGGAATCAAATTCGAGGGCAAGACGTCCCGCCCGAAACGCCTCTTTGAGACGACGCCACAGAATAGCAAGTATGAATTTTGCTCGTGAACATGTCGCATATGGCAACTTCGAGAAAGGAACTCTGTGCTCTTCACGGATGAATAAAGGTTCCGTATTACTCGTTGCGATCCTGCATTAACAAAAAAAGGACCTATTCCATATGCCTCAGGGACAACATGTTCTCCTAACACAATGTCAACATAGAGATTAGCGTTAAGATTTCCTGGAATTACAACAAGGCGGGTTCTACTGTGGATACTAATCCCACCCCGTACCATAACTGAACCACTTCCAAATATTTCTGGACAGTAGCAGCTACGTAGCGTTCTGCTGGGCGTCAGTAGGGAAAGATGATTCCTTCTAAACCCACCGCCACCACTGTCATGCGCATGCGCGATGACCTTTGACCCCTAACCTATGCGCATGCGCGATGACCTTTGACCCCTAACCTAACCTTGACCTTGACCCTAACCTTGACCTTGGAACTTCCGGTTTCGACTTCCGGTTTCGACTTCCGGTTTCCGGTTTCAACTTCCGGTTTCGACTTCCGGTTTCGACTTCCGGTTTCCGGTTTCAACTTCCGGTTTCGACTTCCGGTTTCGACTTCCTGTTTCCGGTTTCAACTTCCGATCGCCATTTTCGGAACTTCCAGATGCGCGGGAAAATTCAAAAAATAGACGCGAGGCGGGGAAATTCAAAATTAGATCCTGTTGATACAAATGAGGTGTGAAGTTGGTTGCATACATCAACGGAGCTAAACACATGAGACTAGACACACGGAGCTAGATACATGAGACTAGATACACGGGGCTAGATATATGAGACTAGATGGATAAGGTTGTAACATAAAGAAAACTCCACGTAAAATTTATGGTTTTATTAAATTCTAATAATAATACATTTAAATTTACATCAATACATTTAAATACAAATAGTGGTCATGCTTTGGATATGTTATGCGTTCGGAAGAAGCAGCTTAAGCAATAATGACTTGCACACATATTACAGCGAAACTTTACACAACTAGTTTTACTTGAGGCCTTTTGTCTTCCAAATATCATTCGGTTTTCTTTATAACAACCAACACACCGTCTTTTAACATCCACTTTCTCGAGGGAATGTTCACTATCTTTAGCATTGGATGAACAAACAGCTGATTGGTTTATTGAATCAGGAGGATGTGCATATTTTTCTCTATTATTATCATAGCCACCATTAAAACTCTCAACTTTATTCTTTTGGCGTCTAGGAAGCACCCCATATGATGGTGATAAACTAGGAGATATTCTAAGTGGAGTCCAATAGATGGTTTTATTATGGGCATGCTTCTCACCAAATACAATCCCCATCTTGATAGTAAAAACACCAGCGTTAACACTAAATTATAAATGCTATCCAACCCTATTTATATCGTGCAGAGTTCTTTGCATCAATGAGGGTGTGAGGTCTATGTGACCCCACGCTAAACAGGGTGTGAGGTCTATGTGACCCCACGCTAAACAGGGTGTGAGGTCTATGTGACCCCACGCTAAACAGGGTGTGAGGTCTATGTGACCCCACGCTAAACAGGGTGTGAGGTCTATGTGACCCCACGCTAAACAGGGTGTGAGGTCTATGTGACCCCACGCTAAACAGAGTGTGAGGTCTATGTGACCCCACGCTAAACAGGGTGTGAGGTCTATGTGACCCCACGCTAAACAGGGTGTGAGGTCTATGTGACCCCACGCTAAACAGGGTGTGAGGTCTATGTGACCCCACGCTAAACAGGGTGTGAGGTCTATGTGACCCCACGCTAAACAGGGTGTGAGGTCTATGTGACCCCACGCTAAACAGAGTGTGAGGTCTATGTGACCCCACGCTAAACAGGGTGTGAGGTCTATGTGACCCCACGCTAAACAGGGTGTGAGGTCTATGTGACCCCATGCTACACATAACCGATAGAGCTGCAGAGTATTAAGTGAGAGAGAGAGCGAGAGGGGGGAGAGGGAGAGGGAGAGATGGGAATTGAGATAGCGGTTGTTCAGATAATTCTACCACTCGACATTTACATCTCAAAGAGTTAACACCTATATTAAAAAATAAACTATTATCTCTAGGATTAATCTTATCTCTAAGTTAAAGCGACAGTATGGATAAAATAGATATATTCTCCGAAGTTGACTATGAGGATACTATTACAAAGAGTGAATTTCACACGTATTATCCTATAGCTCAAAATTATGGAAACAATGATGAGATTCGTATTAGGATCCAACACCAGGATATTTACACTTATCCTAGCGAAAGTTATATTTATGTAAGCGGAACCATTAATTTTCCGAAACTCATTCCACCTGCAACTACACACAACTTTGAACTTGTGAAAAATGCATATGCGTTTTTGTTTGATGAAATTCGCTATGAATTGAATGGAGTTGAAGTAGATAAGAATCGAGATGTAGGAATTACAAGCACGATGAAAGGATTACTCTCCAACACCAAGCGAGATCAACATATACTCGACCTTTGCGGCTGGGCTGAAAATGCTACAAATGTTACATACTTTGATAATAACAGAAAGTTCTATGCTCTAATTCCATTGAAATATTTATTGGGTTTTGCTGAGGATTATACAAAAATGTTAATTAATGTAAAGCAGGAATTAATTCTACTACGAGCTAGAACTGATGTGAACTGCTACAAAGGAGATGCAAATATAAGATTCAATATTGATCAAATTTACTGGCGAATTCCCCATATCCAACTCAACGACGAAGCTCGATTGAATGTATTGGACACACTCGAAGAAGATAAGCCGATATTAATACCGTTTCGTAGGTGGGAGTTGCATGAACTACCTGCTTTAAAAAATACCGACAGAGATATCTGGTCTGTAAAAACATCTACAACTTTGGAGAAGCCTCGATACGTTATAATTGCACTGCAAGAGGAACGAAGAGATGCTCATGTAAAAAACGCGTCCGAATTTGATAATGCATCGCTGCGAAATATGAAAATTGACCTAAACTCGGATTCATATCCATATGAAAGCTTAAATCTTAATATGGATAGTGGTGATTATGCGCAACTTTATTACATGTATGCCACTTTCCAAAGCAGTTACTATGAACGCAGAAATGAGCCGATATTAGATATGATTCAATTCAAGGATCATGTTCTATTTGTGTTTGATGTATCTAAACAAAATGAGAGTATTAAATCATCTGCTGTTGATTTAAAAATTGAATTTGAAGCTACGCAAGCATTCAAGCCAAATACTCGAGCCTATTGCCTTATTTTGTGTGAAGCTGCCGTTGAATACACCCCATTGTCGGGAATAGTTCGAAAATTAGTTTAAAAATTTAAATAAAATGAACCATTGTATGTATAAATCATATTAGCGACTATTCTATATATATTGCAAGAAATGTTTATATAAGTATTTCAATGTATTGATGTAAATTTAAATGTATTATTATTAGAATTTAATAAAACCATAAATTTTACGTGGAGTTTTCTTTATGTTACAACCTTATCCATCTAGTCTCATATATCTAGCCCCGTGTATCTAGTCTCATGTATCTAGCTCCGTGTGTCTAGTCTCATGTGTTTAGCTCCGTTGATGTATGCAACCAACTTCACACCTCATTTGTATCAACAGGATCTAATTTTGAATTTCCCCGCCTCGCGTCTATTTTTTGAATTTTCCCGCGCATCTGGAAGTTCCGAAAATGGCGATCGGAAGTTGAAACCGGAAACAGGAAGTTGAAACCGGAAACCGGAAGTCGAAACCGGAAGTCGAAACCGGAAGTTGAAACCGGAAACCGGAAGTCGAAACCGGAAGTCGAAACCGGAAACCGGAAGTCGAAACCGGAAGTTCCAAGGTCTAGGTTAGGGGTCAAGGTCAAGGTTAGGTTAAGGGTCAAAGGTCATCGCGCATGCGCATAGGTTAGGGGGTCAAAGGTCATCGCGCATGCGCATGACAGTGGTGGCGGTGGGTTTAGAAGGAATCATCTTTCCCTACTGGCGTCTGCAAACACGTACTCGGCACGTGTTTGCAGACGCCCAGGAGAACGCTACGTAGCTGCTACTGTCCAGAAAGATTTGGAAGTGGTTCAGTTATGGTACGGGGTGGGATTAGTATCCACAGTAGAACCCGCCTTGTTGTAATTCTAGGAAATCTTAACGCTAATCTCTATGTGGACATTGTGTTAGGAGAACATGTTGTCCCTGAGGCATATGGAATAGGTCCTTTTTTTGTTAATGCAGGATAACGGAAGACCATATACTGCGCGATTCACTTTAAAGTTCCTACAAGAACTGGAAATTCAAACAATGGTATGTTTAATTCAAACAATGCCTGCGTTAAGTCCTGATTTAAATCCCATAGAGCATGTTTGGGATATGCTCGAGAGACGTTTTCGTGGTCGCCCGCGTCCTCCTCAGACCATCCAGCAGCTAACGGCGGCTCTTATTGAAAAATGTTACGCTATACCACAAGAGGACGTTCGAAGACTTTTGCGAAGCATGTCAAGACGGTATAATTAATGCCTTTATTCCTGCTATGGGATCACATACTCGTTACTAAGTTACCACTTATGTACAAAAGTTTACAGTAACAATTAATTTTAATTCGTTTTGCACTTTGGTTTTGGTAGTTGTTGTTAATTATTACGGGTACTTTATAAGTAAGTGATACTGACACATACATATGTGCCAATTAAAACAATTAAATAGAGCGACTTTCAGATGTGCTTAATTTTATTTGCATGTAATTTCCCGTTTTAATGGAGGCACAAAATAGTGATTCGCTAATAGACCTTTTCATAGTTGAATTATTTTTGTGCCAATGTGACAATTTCCGCCATGTTATACGTCAAAATGTGCCCGAACTTTTTGACATATAACTAAATATGTGCCCGAAACTTTCATATTCCCGCCTTTTAAACTTTATGCGGACGCGCATGCGCTTAACTAACCGTAAAAAAGTCTATTGTTTTCAGCAGTGTAGTACTTCAAAGCATTAAAATAATTCAATATGTTGCAAATAATTAAAAAATATTCAATATATTGTAAATCATTCAGTTACGCTATAACATAGCAGGGTTTTACAAATTAATAACCTGGAAATTGCACCATTTTAGTTATGGTTTACTCCATCTTATTGTTAGTTAATATGCTTAATCCACATAATGTATTGAATAATAATACGTTCTTTTCATATTTGTGTGTGAGCAAGAAGAGAGGAAATTTTCCCTTGGGAATCCATTAAGCCGCACTTATTTTTTATTAATAATTTAAAAAGTTCCATAAATTCATAATGTCAAATGTTATTTATAATACAATAACCTAAGATGTGCAATTCTTATTATAGGAGCAGATTTTTTTATCTGGAATATTTCATATTGTCTTTTTCTAATATCAATTGTTCAAATTTTTCAGAGCATGCGTAATTAATAAGTAGTCATCGCGACCATTAATTCAAACTTGATTATTATATTTCTTTGTAACAGAGATATATACACTTCTATACGAAAATTATGAATTTAGTTTTAACATATTCCACATAATTTAATAAATATAGACAGCTTATAATATAGACAGCGATAAATATTTAATGTTACCTAATACCATTTAACACGTTTGAATGTTATGGGGAATGTTATGACTAGGGCAACCAAAAATATGCTCTTAAAAAATGAAAATGTGCTCTATAAAAATGAAAATATGTTCTCTAAAATTAAAAATATGCATTTTAAAAGATATATGCTCTTAAATCTGAAATAAAATATATGAAAAATTGTTAAATTCTAGGTACGAAAACATAAATACAAAAGAAAAATCAGCTAAACTAATTTAAATTTCAATTTTTTTTTATTTTTAAATTTTCTTTACAATAAATGACATCTCATTTAAGTTCTCTAAGAAATCTATTCCTGTTTGATCGTAGGACATTTTTGTACATTGAAAAACTTCGTTCCACATAAACCTTCAATATTACTATATTTATTGTCTATTGTTGTAGAACCTCTAGACAAATCTCTAGACCTAGAGAATTTGATTGGAATTTTCTTCATAATGGAAAACCATAATTTTTTTAAATAACAAGTTTTTTTCACAAAGTTGCTTCACCGTTAACGCCATTAATTACATCCTGAGCAAGTTCTATTACCTCAATCTGTTTAGCAAGCAGTAGCCCAGACGTTTCAAGCGAATTTATTGATGGGCTAATGAATCCATAATTTGAGGCAATGAAAATTAAATCAAATTTTATTTCACCGTCATTTAGTAGCTCCTTTGAAATTAGTAGCTCTTTTGGTTCAGGCGCCTCCTCTTCGTCCAGTACATTGAAAACTTTCACAATTATTTCGAAGTTGGTGGCATAGTACACTGCGGCATCTAGTTATTGGTTGCGGAGGAAGTGCGACGCCAGGTGCCAAATCATTGAAAATCGTTACCCTTGACGGTGATTTCAAAAATACTTTTAGACGATCGGCGTTTGTATAAATTCCTCGAATTTGTTCACAAACTCTGAACTCAGGAACTCCCTGTGCAAGGCAAGTCAGATGTGTCACTTTTGGCTAAAAAATTTTGGTTTGTATGGCCTAAGCTGCTTTTACCATGTATGGAGCGGCATCTGATATAAAGAGAACAATCGAATCTCGATTGAAACTTTCACCCAGAATTTTTATTGAATCATTAGTCTTGCAATAGTGCTATGATGAGTGCCTTGTCTAACACTGCAATATTTAATAACCGTCTTGAGATTTCCGTCAAAAAGGAGATCAATGAATATGCACTAAAAATATGCAATTATTTCGAAATATGTCTTATCATCGTAGCCAATATGCAATTTATGCTCTTTTTGGTGAAAAGATCCCTTACGAATAGGGCTCTAAATTCATAGTTTAGTCAGAAACACATTTCTGGCTAGTCCATTCTTATATAAGTAGAATTTGCATATTTTTGGTTGCCCAACCAAAGTTATAACCATTAATTCAAACATGAGTAATCATGTCATTTTCTGTGTAACAGAAATATACACTCCTTTATAAAAATAATAAATTTAGTTTCACCTTGTCTTTTTTTAATATCAATTGTTCTAATATCAAGTTTTTCCGAACATGGCTATTTAAGTAGTTATCGCGACAATTCATTCAAACTTGATTATTCTTTTTCTCTATAACATAAATATACACTTCTATATAAAAATAATCAATTTAGATTTAGACAACTTAAATATTATAGACAACTTATAAATATAAACAGCTTCTAAAATCAATAACATATGACAGAAATAAATAGTTAATGTTACTTAGTATTATGTAACATGTTGAATGTTAGGGGTAAGCAGTACAGTGATCGGTCTTTTTAGAAATTGAACAAGGAAAATCATAACTTGCATGTTTGTACCAAATGAATTTATGTATTATTATATTGCTATTAATTGTAAAAATTGTAAAAAAACGATACTTTTCTATTTAAATAATAATTCGAATTGGAAATTAAAAATTTTATAGAGAATAAGAAGATTTTGATTAATCCAAAAACATAGTTATCGGTCACATAAATATAGTGGTTGTTCAGTGGGTTTTCAGTAATTGGTCAATGCTTTATAAAAAATAAAAATAATTAAAAAATATTTAGATCAGTCTGCCTAGATTGTATGTCTAGTCGTTTCTGTCTAGTCTTGCCAGTCAGTCTTGTCTGTCCAATCTTGTCTGTCTAGTCTTGTACGTCTAATCTTGCCACAAGACAAGACTGACTGGCAAGACTAGACAGAAACGACTAGACATACAATACTAGGCAGACAGACTACAAAGACATAACTAGACAGACATATCGTAGGACTTTATAAAAGACTGATCTAAATATTTTTTTAATTATTTTTATTTTTTATAAAGCATTGACCAATTACTGAAAATCCACTGAACAACCACTATATTTATGTGACCGATAACTATGTTTTTGGATTAATCAAAATCTTCTTATTCTCTATAAAATTTTTAATTTCCAATTCGAATTATTTTTAATAATTTCCTAATAATTTAATTTTCTAATAATTCGAATTGGAAATTAAAAATTTTATAGAGAATAAGAAGATTTTGATTAATCCAAAAACATAGTTATCGGTCACATAAATATAGTGGTTGTTCAGTGGATTTTCAGTAATTGGTCAATGCTTTATAAAAAATAAAAATAATTTAAAAAATATTTAGATCAGTCTTTTATAAAGTCCTACGATATGTCTGTCTAGTTATGTCTTTGTAGTCTGTCTGCCTAGTATTGTATGTCTAGTCGTTTCTGTCTCGTCTTGCCAGTCAGTCTTGTCTGTCCAATCTTGTCTGTCTAGTCTTGTACGTCTAATCTTGTCTGTCTAGTCTTCTCTGTCCAATCTTGTCTTTTAGTCTTGTCTGTCTATTCTCGTCTGTCTAGTGTTGTCTCCCTAGTCTAGTCTAGTACGTCTAGTCATGTGTGTCTAGTCTTGTCTGTCCAATCTTGTCTGTCTAGTCTTGTACGTCTAATCTTGTCTGTCTATTCTCGTCTGTCTAGTGTTGTCTCCCTAGTCTTGTACGTCTAGTCATGTGTGTCTAGTCTTGTCTGTCCAGTCTTGCCTGTCCAGTCTTGCTTGTCTAGTCAAATCAATTTATTTATCCATAAAGCATGTACGTTATTACATATAGGGATACGTCATTTAGATATTCGAGGATGCTATAGTAACACTTCTCTATCAGTAGATATTTTAGATCTCGTCTAAAAAATGTGTAGTATGTTTCTTCTCTGAGAGTTGCAGGTAGCTTATTATATATTAGTATTCCAAATTTGATAGCTGCTTTACTACAGATGGATTGTTTAGAGAAAGGTGTATGTAATTTCTAGTTTTGCCTTGTTGCATATTCGTCATTATCCATATTAAAAATCATAATCATATCATAAAACCATATTTTTTCATAATTTATATTTATTTCTGTATATGTAACAGGCCACCTCTCATATACGTTTATAGCTGTAGGGTGCTGTTAATAAGGGCTCGTTTATTAATCACGTGCTGTTTTTTGGCAAATTTTTAAGCTTATTAACGATTGTCGTGATGATAAACAACGTGTTACGAATTCTTCCAAGAAGGAATGATTTTTTATTTAGTTTTTTTATTAGTTTATCGATATGCGCATTCCATTGGGCCCAGGAATTTAGTAGTTTTTGCTCTTTTCAACTGCACATTGCCAACAACGCCCTATATTTTGGGTGAGATGTATTTGACTAGGTCTGCAATGTAGATTGAAAAAGGCACGGGAGCGAGCACACTTCCTTGCGGTACACCAGTACAGTATAATCTCGATAATCCGACACATATGGGACCAGACAACACCGGATTATAGGAAAGAGTGGGGGCGGGGGTGAAGAGCGCGAGAGGTCCGATGACTGGACGTGTGTTCCGATTACCCAACGGCCAAATTACCGAGATTATACTGTAGTTATGTCGTCATGGTAGATGTAGCAATTGTATTGCATAGCTTATTTTTAGGTACTTTTCTCTATTTGAGAGGTATATTCGGATGTTCGGACTATTATGCTTAGCTTCTTATGCTCTTATTTATAGATTAAAACTTACTGCCACTTAGTTTTACACTAACCTCACAAGAGTAATTGACCAATCACTATTTTTACCGTTTATCATGTGATATTTATTGTTCTGTCAATTTTTTCACAATCAGTTAATTTTTATTAAGGAAGTTCGAGCGTAATTAATGAGTCAAAATAGTGTTTGAATTTTTCTATATTTTCAATTATCCTAATAGTTATTAAAATGAATTATTTTTATTTATAATAACATAACACATTTAAAAATTGATAATTATTATTTATTTAATAAAATAGTTATTAAATAAATGACTTCGTTATTTTTGATTTATTCGGTGTAATAAAAAGATTTGGCAACAGGGCTTTATAGTGTTTTCAAAGTATATAGCAGTGGTGCGCAAACCTTGGGTCGCGACCCCTCAGGGGGGTCGCGAGAGAAATTTTTGGGGTCGCCTAATTCAAATCAAAAATGTATTTACCAGTAAAATTAAATTATATTATTTATAAAAATAGAAATACATTTCTTACGAAAACAATTGTCTGTTTTAATACCTAATCAGAGCCATAGAAATGTTTTTGGCGCCCTTGGGAAATATTTTAAGTATATTTATAAATTAATTTAACGAGATCCACATATGTTATTTAGGAATTGATATTATTACGAGTCAATTCTGACTCACAAATTCCAAATTAGAAAGACCTACAATTATTATATTTCCATGTAAAATTTACCATGTCCTTTATTATCATTGATTAATTAAATTTGTGTATTCGCGATTTCCAGACATCGCATAACCTCAAAACTATCTCGCCGAAAATTTGACACAGACAGCTCTGAATTTCAGCGCTAACCTTGAAAAATTAATTCATAACAGCACTCGGCGAGCTATAACCTCACGCATATGAGTGCTGTTATGAGTCCATTACAGACGCAAAATAGAAAAAATCCAATACAAAACTCTCCTGTGTTTGCTCTACAACTTGACGAAACTACTGACATTACTAAATTGTCGCAATTAATTGTTTATTTGAGATACGTTTTTGAAGAAGACAAATCGAAAGATTTTTTCTGTTGTAAAAAGTTAGAAGGAAGGACAAACGGAGAGAAAATATTTGAAATTGTTAATAGATATTTTGAGGAAAATGACCTTACCCACTGTGTTGCGGTTTACACATATGGTAAAGGATTAAGAGGGTTAATAACGAAAATTGCTCCCCATATAGTATTCAACCATTGCATGATACATAGGGAAGCTCTAGTCGCAAAGGATATTGATAAAAATTGCTCAAGATATAGTCATTACTGCAATTATTACATTAAATGCAACAGTCTAAACAGTCTCTTTTAAATACTCTGTAAATAGATAGGTGTTCTGTTTGTGAGACATTATTACTATACACCGAAGTCAGATGACCCTCACGAGGCAAAATATTGCGACGTATTTTCGATTTGAGAAACGAGGTCTACATTTTTTTTGTTAGAAAATAAACATATTTTGGGACGCTCATTCATTAATGAAGATTGGCTTGGAGAACTAAGTTCCATGGATGACATTTTCGAAAAACTTAACGATTTGAATATGAGTCTACAGGGAGAGAGTAGAAACATTCTAATATTAAGCAATAAAATTGAAGCTTTTAGAAAGAAGCTGATACTTTGGCAAGGAGAATTTAAAAAAAAAAACAAGACAAATATGTTCCTGTCCTTTTCAGAATTTACTAAAAGAAATTATATAGAATCTTGTTATTTAAAAAAAAAACATTTTTCGTCATTTGATAACATTGAGAGAAATGAAAAGGTTCGAAAAATTTTCAGATAATGATTTATGTTAGATCCATTTTCATTTGATATTATGCATTCAAATATCCCTTTAGATGAAGAAGGATAGTTCATTAATGTTTCAAGCGACTAAACACTGAGCATTCAATTTAAGTCTCAGATTTGCCAAAAATTGCGATTTCCAATATTAAACCGAACATGGAAGCCATTATGAACTACATAGTTACAAGCCCATACTCACATTCAATTCTTATGATGTAAAGTTTTTTAATAGTATATTTTGTAACTAGGGCGGTAGGTTGTCAATTTGACTGGAGAGCGAAATTGGGCGCACGAACGAAGTTAGGTTAGGCTCGAGAGGGCAATTGACAATACCGCCCGTGTTACAAACAATATTTTTTATTACACATCCGAGGGGATATATCTTACAAGTTTGGAATCCAGGTGCCATAAAAAAAATAGATCCGGTATCACTATACATATCACCATCATTTTAAAACGTTTTCTTTAATTTTTATTTTGTAATGAATAAATCACTTTCACGTCACTTTTTTATTATTGAGGTCTTGATTATGTTTATTTTATTGTTTTTTTTTTATGTAACCTAGAGATATTGATTATTTGCTTGCATTACCCAACTCACGTGAAAATAAAACCAAAAGTGGCATTTCTTGTACTAAAAAACGTGAGCCAGATAATACTTTTAACGCATGAGTAATAAAAAAATATTTTTCTATATAAAAATATTTATACTTATATGCACTTATACTATTTATATGCACAAATAAAAGCATTGTTTCCTAAAATTATGTGTTGTGTAAATTTGCTGCGCTATTTTAAAAAGGCTGTATTTCAATCAATTACGTCGCCTACACTCCTTAAAAACACCCTGTAAATACAAATCACAGAAAGAATTTAATTGTACCTACGTTAACAACTAAAAAACGAGTACTGTCGATCTAGGGGTCGCGACAAAATTTTACACAAAATGGGGGTCGCCCTTGAAAAAAGTTTGTGTACCACTGGTATATAGTACAGAGAGAGAAAAGAATAGTAATTGAAAGGAATAGACCTTTTTACGGTAAGTTAAGCGCATGCGCATTCTCCAGATTTGGAAGGCGGGAACATGAAAGTTTCGGGCTCATAAATAGTCATACGTCAAAAAGTTCGGGCAATTTTGACGTATAACATGGCGGAAATTGACGCATGCGCACAAAAAAAATTCAACTATGAAAAGATCTATTGAAACAATTTTTTTCTTTTCTCTCAGCTGTACTTGCGACGTTGTCAAACCCTCCGTCATTGTGAATTATTGTCGATAAACAAGATTCAAAATAAGTTATATCATAAGTTTAACTTATTATTTAAATAATTACATGGTAACGTCACATTACTTTAATGTTATCGTGTTTTACAATTATCTAAGTTTATTATTATTTACATAGTTTTACGCCCACATTATGGAGCACTTAAATCAAACCCAAATACTGTTAATCTATGTTAACAAAGAATTAACTGAAGATTTAGCTTGCAACATCTTCCTTTCCCAAAACCTCTTCATTCTGGCTGATCTGGCTGCCCTTTCTTCATCAGATATGACATATTGTTTCCTTTGTATAGCTTTTAATGAATATCTTATTTGTTTATTCTTGACAATCCGTTTTCTTCTCTATTTTCAATTTGTTTCATTGTAATATTCAACTCTTCTAAATCACTCTGAACTTCTTTCAACCAATTACTTTTAGTTTTATTTTGCCAAAAGTAATTAAATAGTTGTTTTATTATCCTGTTATCATTTAATCTAGCAGAAAAATGCAATTCTTCTTTTTCTCATCTCATGTATGCCTCATGTATGCCACATGTATCTCATATATGTAGACCACTGCATTAGGCAAAAATCTGCATTGTCCATCTACCTGATGTTTTTTATTAATGATTGTTCGGAGTATCCGTCTGTCAACCTTTTGCAGTGTATCAGTTGTTGCTTTGATGTTCAATTTAAATTCTGTTTCACCAGCGTATGTTGCTTCAGGTTTAATGATGGAACAGTAATGTTGAAGTTTAGCATTTATCGAAAGAGATTGTTTCTTGTACGTTGGCCATGTTGTGCTCCACGTTGTGCTCTTTTAACTTAAATGTTCTGCTTTCTATTGATGATTTTTCGTTGGAGTTCCAAGTTAAAATTTCACCAAGATATTTAAACTAATTTACAATTTTAATTTATTTAGTATTGGCTAGGGTAATGGTTGGTGCTGTAGCAGGCAATGTTGGCATTATTTCTGTTTTTTCATATGAAATTTGTAATCCAGCTTTTCTTGCTATATTATCAAGTTGTTCTATTTGCAATTTAGCTTCTTCTATATCATTAGCCAGTAGTGCAAGATCATCCGCGAATGCTAAACAATTGAGTCTTATTTTTTTGCTAATCTTGATGGGTTGACATATCTTATTCCATTCCCGTATGATTTTTTCCAACACACAATTAAGCAATAATGGTGAGAGTCCATCTCCCTGCCGAAGTCCAGTGTTAATGTCAAATGGTTTTGAGAGTTCATTTCTGAATCTGACTTTAGATTTAGTATTCTTTAGGGTAATTCCAATAAGGCGAATAAGTTTTAGATGTAAACCAAATTCCTTTAGGATATTCAATAGTGACTCACGATGGATACTATCATACGCCTTCTTAAAATCAACGAAAATGATAAGTAACTTTTTGTTTCTAACCCTATGAAGCTTCATAATCCACTTTAAACTGTTAATTTGATATGGCCAACTTCTCCCTGGACGAAAACCTCCTTGCTATTCTCTAAGTTCATAGTCAAGTTGTTCTTGAATTCTCATGTATAATATCTTTCGAAAAAATTTTGTAAGTGACATCCAGCAGTGATATCCTCCGATAATTGTTGGGATCTGATCTATCGCCTTTTTATGTAAAGGGTGTATTATCGCCATGTTCCACTCTTCGGGCGTTCTTTCAGTATTCCAAATGTCTATGAGGTATTTATATAAAATCTAAATGGTTTGTGTATTTGGATTCTTCCATATTTCTGCAGTTAGTTGATTCTCCCCTGACGCTTTGTGATTTTTAAGGCTGAAAGCACTTCATTGTAATCTGGTAGTATATGCTTTTCGAATGGTGTTTTATTTTTTGAATGAAGGTCATACTCTAGGTATTGTGTTTGTTCCTCACTGTTAAGCAATTCTTGAAAGTATTGAGCTAAAATTTCTGCATTCTTTTGGTTACTATGTGCCAGTTTTGCATTTCAATTTCTCATCATAAGTGTTAGTGGAGGTATAGTTTGATTGGCATTGTGGAAATGTTTTATAAAAATCCCTTGTCTTATGTTGCATGAATGCTTCATCTATGGCTATGATTCTTTGTGATAATTTCTTTTACCCTTCTAATTTCTTTGGCTGTTTGTCTTTCTAGCATTCTAGGGATTTTTCTGTTTTCTTTTGTTGATCAGCCAGCCATGCTTTTTGCCTGTTTTTAATTGCTGTGTCACACTCCACATTCCACCAAGCATGTTTCTATCGTTTTTGAACGGGCGCAATTTCTATCTAAGTTTATTGTATATAGTTTTTTATTCCTTATGTTTCGAAATTAATATCGAAAAAAATAAATAAAGACGTGACGGAAGCTTGTCAACCATAAGAGCATGTGTATAAGAAATGTAAAATCATATCATTTTTTAATTATTTTTTTCAGATAAATTAACACTTATGTCAATACCCGGGTACCCTTTTGCATGTTCCTACTTACATATCTTTTTTATTTAAAGAAAAATCATCAAATCCTTTCAGATCCTCGTTATTTGAGTCTATTGACATCGATTCATATACATAAATAATAAAATATGCCAAAAAATATATAAACTTTTTGGACTTAAAGTCAAATACCCCGTTGTTCAATACCCGGGGTACCCGGGTACCCATATATAAATAAATAATTAAACTTATTTCTAGGGATAAAAAATATTACTTAATATATAAATAAACGGATTTATTTAACTTTTAATTAATTTTATTATAAAACTTATTATAATTTATACATAAAATATTTTTATATTCAATTTATTATTGGCAACATGTGTCACATTTTACAATTGATTTTGAATGTTCATCGCAAACTGGTTTGTTACATTCTTTACATGATTTTCGCGTTTTTTTCTCCGTTTTTTTATAGACATCCTGGTAACAAATATGACAAGATCATACAACAATTTTTCGTCCAGGCCATCGGTTAGTCCGTCTGCGGATTGTGTAACGGCCCAACATCGTATCCATTATATCCACACCAATTTTTGTTTTATTATAATACTGAACAATTTCTGGTTTTTTTTTTTGTCTTCGCTGTAAATCTGAGTGCATCGTGGATAGAAGTATAACAACTTTCGTTTTTTAGGAACATAAGAGCATAGAGTAAGTTTTTCATGAAACCCAAATAGAGAAGAGAATTCACGATCTTCACGATCTTTAGATGCTAGCATGTCTACTAAATGTATTTTTTTTTCAATGCTCCTACAATTGTTAGGTTCCATACAATAAATGCTTTTCTAAAGGTAAAGTAGTAAAAAAATGATCCATTGTAATATTTCTTCCGGATCCTTCATATTTTGCAGCTAAATCTTTTACTCTCTTCCACTCTTTCGCCTTGATTTATTTCACGGCCGGTTGTTATTTTGCCAGTGTAAATTTGACCTTTCAATGGATATGATATATTTCAATGAATGGATATGATATATTTTTGGCGTCGCATATCCACCATATTTTGATCCCATACTTTGCCCACCCGGCGGTTTTATTTATTGAAATAGGGTTTTTCGGGTAGTGGAATACTCTATGGGTAATCCCGAGTTGTAATGTGAAAGTCTCCGGGTATTAAAATTATTTTATTGAATGAAAAACCCATGCGGGTACACGGGTACCCGGGTATTGAACAACGTAGTAATGACTGGGTATTGACATAAGTGTTAAACGGTGGATCACTTTCAAATTTTGAGAGGACATAAATAAAGTATTGATCTGCATGTATAAAAAGTTTCAAAGCTTAAACTTATAAACAAAAATTAACATGGGATTCGCTCGAACCTCCTTAAAATACTTTTTGTTTCTATAATTTAAACCCGTATTGATTTACAAATGCCAAAAATCCGCACAAAAATCATGTTTTAATCAGGAAAATATCTTGATATAGTAGGATCACTTTTTGTAGATTTCTGCCTAAAACGCCTTAATTTTGCAATAATCTCGGTCTTGTTATTTTATTAATTAAATACACATAAAACACAAAACTTTAAATTGTAAAAAGATTGAAATTTGGTGGTGGAGGTCACCAGTGACTGGCGAAAGATTACTGGAAACCCACAAGTCATTTGAAAATAGCTTGATATTCAACGTGTTTGTTATATTTTATTAAATTTATTTTATATAGTTATTTTATTTATAATGTTTATCTAAACAGGGATGAGGCTATTTTTTTTGTACGGATTTCTAGCGAGCTTTTGTTGAAATTTGTTGTGAAATTTTATACGTTTTTGAAGAAAATTCAATTACACTCGATGCAATATTAACACCGATGGGGGGTAACTAGGGGAAATCGCATAATCGTTACCCTACACCAATATCAAAATGTATTAATAAAAAGTGTTTTAAAATACTTAATTTCAACGACTAAATCTTATTATTAACGCTACTAAATTACTACTAATTTTCTTACTACTAAAATCTAATTACTTAAGATGAATAAATTAATTAAATTATTTAACTTAAGTAATTTTAGATTTATTATAACGTCCAAACTAGACAAATAATAAATAATTAATTGTTATAGTAGATTATTATTTATATCAGTGGTCTTCAAACGTTTGGCATGTAAAAATTGGCTGAAGGAGTTTATTTGTTTATATTTAAAGACTTTCTTTTTAATATACAGTATTATCTTGATAATCCAACAAATATGCGACCAGACAACCGCCGGATTATAAAAAAAAATCGGATTATCGGGATTAAAACAAAATAATAATAATTTTACATATTTTAAACGCGTCACCTTTTGCGACAGTTCAAATATTCAAGTCATCTTTAGCTTCATCGTCATCCGTCGAACTAATTAGGCTTAGGATTTCTTGGTCAGAAAAGGAATGAAAATTTTCTTCGCTTGCACCGTGAAGCTAAGCTATGTCATCGTTTCTCAGTGTAACACCAAAGCTCTTGTAAAAATTCCGAAAACAATTGTAGAGTAGTAGAGTAGAGTTAGCTTGGTCAGAATCGCGAATCAAGTTTTCGGAATTTAAGGGTGTCCCTTTTGACTTTATTTCAGCTGTGTGCTACGTTTATATCCGACGCGGGACAGCGGAAAGAAAAGACACGTGTTACCACACGGCGCCGGATTACTGGATGATTACTCGGATTAAACAACCCCCGGATTAACAAGATTATACTGTATCTAGCATTTTCTATAATTTTAAATGGATTTTTTTTTATTGAATGTGTTTAATCTAAATTTTGAAAAGTATTTTGTTTAAAAGTTCTAAATTTAAAGTTTTTGCCAGAATTATCTAGTTAATAACTAGCCTAGAATTTAATATTCTATTAAAAATCTGGCGATGCCAGAACGTAAGCATTGTTTAACCCCGCTTAATTAACACTAGTTACTTAGATCTTATAATTATTTATATTTAAATTCTATTAGATTATTTTAAGCATTATTTAACCCCGATTAATAGTAGTAACACTACTGTGTTAAATAAAAATCTTAAATATGGCAATTTTGAAAATATCTTATTTCATTTTTAAACATGAAATTTCTGGGCTCGAAATTATTTCATCTAAAAGTAGATATATGTATAGTCTAAATCTTTTAATCTGGTACTATATTAAGTTCTCGAATTAAAAATTACTTAAGTATTATTAATTAGATTAATTGGTTTTCGGTTAAGTGGAAAAATCGTTTAAGTGGAGGAAAGCACTAAATTTAACATTTTTGGCTAAAGGTATGTTTTACTCCGCATATGTTGCAGATCGTTCAGGATCAGGATGTTGAGTTTCGAAACCAGCTAATCGATCCCGGATCATATTTAAATATTTCCTTCTTCACGGTTTCAAATTGCTTGGTCGTGAAATTAATTCCTCTTCTTCTGAAAACAAAACTTCTTTTTGTCCATCCTCCTTATATTAATAACTAGGGCAACCAAAAATATGCTCTTAAAAAAGTACTTTAAGCGCTTAAAATATGCTCTATAAAAATGAAAATATGCTCTATAAAGATAAAAATATGCTCTATAAAATTAAAAATATTAAAAATATGCATTTAAAAAAATATATTCTCTTAAATCTGAAATAAAATATATGAAAAAAGGTTTAAATTCTAGGTACGAAAACATAAATACAAAAGAAAAATACAGCTAAACTTCAAAATAATTTAAATTTTTAAATTTCAATTTTTTTTTTAATTGCAAATTTGTAAATTTTTATTGCAATAAATGACAAACATCTCATTTAAGTTTTCTAAGAAATCTCTTCCTGTTTGATCGTAGGACATTTATGTACATTGAAAAACTTCGTTCCACATCAACCGAAGTTATATGCGCAAATTTAAATGCCATTGCTTCAATAATACAATATTTATTATCTATTGTTGTAGAACCTCTAGACAAACCTCTAGACCTAGACAATTTTATTGCAATTTCCTTCATAATGGAAAACCATAATTTTTTTAAATAAGTTTTTTTCCACAAAGTTAGCTGCTTCACCGTTAACGCCACTAATTACATCCTGAGCATGTTCTATTACCTCAATCTGTTTAGCAAGCAGTAGCCCAGACGTTTCAAGCGAATTTATTGATGGGCTAAGGAATCCATAATTTGAGGCAATCAAAATTTAATCAAATTTTATTTCACCGTCATTTAGTAGCTCGTTTGAAATTAGTAACTCTTTTGATAGATGCGGCGCGGCGCGGCCTCTTCTTCGTCCAGTACATTGAACACTTTCACAATTATTTCGATGTTGGTGGCATAGTACACTGCGGCATCAATTCATGTTCCGCATCTAGTAGTTATTGGTTGCGGAGGAAGTGCGACGCCAGGTGCCAAATCATTAAAAATCGTTACCCTTGACGGTGATTTAAAAAATACTTTTTTACATTGGCTATTAGACGATCGACGTTCCTCAAATTTCTCACAAATTCCTCGAATTTGTTCACAAACTCTGAACTCATGTCCATGTGCCAGGCAAGTTAGATGTCACTTTTGGCTAAAAAGTTTTTGGTTTGTATGGTTTGTACTGCTTTTACCATGTATGGAGCGGCATCTGATATAAAGAGTAAAATCAAATCTAAATTGAAACTTTCACCCAGAATTTGTATAGAATCATCAGTTTTGCAATAGTGCTATGATTTGCCTTGTCTAGCATTGCAGTCTTGAGATTTCCGTCAAAAAGCAGATCAATGAATATAAATATTTTAACCAAATTGCGCATAATATGTATGCACTAAAAATATGCAGTTATTTCGAAATATGTCTTATCATAGGCAATGTGCAATTTATGCTCTTATTGGTGAAATATGCAAAAATGTGCCCTTACGAATAGGGGCAACTATTAAATAGTCTAACACTTTCAATTTTCAGATAAACTGATGTATTTATTATTTCTGATTGAATTTTTAGATAAATTTCGAGATATATTGTTTTATTCTCAACTTTCAAAATACTAAACACCGGAGGAATTATATTTAGTATTGAATATTTAACCCGAATTATTGAAATTGAAACATGAAATTTCTGGGCTCGATATTTGATCTAAAAGTCAGGTACTACATTAAGTTCTCGTATTTACTTTTTCGTGTGCGGTGATTTCCGATGGTGGAAGGATTTGCCACTGTCTGGTGGGACAGTGTTACCAGGGAGCGCCGGCATGTTCTGCATATACAGGAGAAAATGCACGCGTGGAGGCTCCTTCCGTGCTCCCCACGTATTAAAAATTAAGTGGTTAAGTTTAGTTAAATTTAGAGTTCTCGTATTAAAAATTACTAACTTATTATTAATTAGATTAATTGGTTTGCACTTAAATCGAATAATCGTTTATGTCGAGAAGAGCACAAAATTTGCATTTTATGCAAAAAATATGTTTAACTTCGCATATGTTCAGGATCTCGAGCTTCGAAACCAGCTAATCCATCCCGGATCATATTTAAATATTCTCATCTTCACAGTTTCAAATTGCTTGGTCGTGAAATTGATTCCTCTTCTTCTAAAAAAAAAAACTTCTTTTCGCGCATCCTAAAGTTCCATCAATACATCGTTGCTCATATCCGCTGAATGACTGTGAATCAAGCTAACCAAATCCTCTTCATCTAGATTTAAATTTAGTTCTTTCAACAATATCTTAAATAACTACGTAAAATAACTTCTTCAGTAGATTATTTTCTCTCTTCAACTTACCGGGAATGAGCTTATTTTATACGTTACTCATGGTAGATATTGCATTCTGTTAAAATATTATTGATACCTGGAGTGAAATCATTAATATTTTGAACAGATGTACTCTTTCCAAAAATGGGTTAACGATTTTCCGTTTTGTCCATTTACAGCTCTAACCCTTTGCCAATTGTATTTCTTAGGTAATAATTAAAAAGTAGTAGAAAGTATGTATTATTAATTATCGCCTTGATCAATTAGTTGAATAGTATAGGTTTTATTTGGAGGAAGAAATATTATTTTTATATTTTCATTAACACATCTAGCAGTAAAATCTTAAATGGTAGATTATTTTCAAAGCAATATATTTTTTACCTGTTTTACTATACGAAGTCACGGTTTTAGAGTTTCGAGAACAGCCAGGTGAAACGTCTATTATTGTTGATTATTTGAAGGAAGTATTGTCTTGTGATTTGTATAAGAAAATTGTGGGATTTTGTGGAGATAATACGAACTGCATTTTTGCGGGAGAGAATAGAAAGGGGAATAATGTTTACGCAAAATTGAACAAATCACTCGGAAGGCAAATCAATGGGATTGGATGTGGAGCCCACATAGTTCACAACGCCATCAAAACTTGCCGCAGATTGTCTCCCTGAAGACTTCGAGTGCATCATTGTGAAGATTTATTCTTTTTTCTATATCGAGTTCATTTTGAAGCTTTGAAAGAGTTCTGTGATTCAACTGACACAAAGAATCACAAACTGTTGGGCTACATTAAAACAAGGTGATTTGCTTTAACGCTCTCGCTTGGCAGAGTATTAGACTATTAGGCAAGTATTAGAATGGGTAAATTTGTCCAAAATACCTACGTGGGAAGAAGTACAGAATGTGATGGATTTCCTGATCACGCAGGGATTTGTTACCAGCAGACAAGATATGGAACTGTTCGACCGAGTTTTCGCTTATTTGAAACTACATCACAGATGAAAAAATCACTAACTGGAATGCTGAGAATGTTTCTGATGAAAACCTTTGGGTTGAATTATTTTAGTATTTCCGTGCTAACAACCTCAATTGTACGAACTTTTGTATAATTATTGAGTACCTACGCTATGTGTCTGCGGGGAAGTAACGCACCTGTCGAAAGAGTTTTTTCTCGAATGAATAAAATATGCACAAGTGACAAAACGCAGATATGTGTCGCTGTATTGAAAGCCATTGTGATTGCCATGACTAACATCAACAAATCATGTAATTGAAAACTAGACCCGATATTTTGAAACTGATTTGTTACGCCGAAAAATAAAAAACAACTGCTAAGACAGAAGTCATGTGATCAAGGCATATTAAGTCAACTAATATATGTACGGACAAAACCTACTTATAATTTAGTTAGTTCATTTTTTTTCCTAATAAACACTAGAAAAACACCAAAAAGCTTTTTTTATATAATAGGGAATATGCATGAAATTTAAATTTGGTTCAAATATTTTTTTTTCGAATCTTCATTCGACCCGACATTTGAACTAAACCATTATTTTTGCAATTAATATCTTTTTAACTACTTAAAATTAATAAATAAAAGCAAATTCCCCTGCAAATTATGGGAAGGAAATTCAAATTTGTATAACGCCATTGGTTAAAACGAAAGTAACGTAACATACCATGTAAACAAGTCTCTATTTCTTAAATTTGTATATCATTGCAGTCTTTTGGTTAGAAAACAAACGTCAAAAACGTGAAGTTAAAAATGAAAACAGCTGTAGTAAACAATGGACTGAACTGTCAGTGGTAATTGACGTCATAAACAGAACGCGCGAAAATGCCGGCGTTTAAACAGCTCCAACATTTTCTCTTATTTTAAATATATTTTTTAAACTTAATTACAGCATTTTTAAGCAGTATTTACATTTTTTACTATGTTATAACGGTGTAAACAGTGAATTAAAAATATTTAAAAACACATGCATATTCCCTATTCCGCGGGTGTCCCGTTCTAACGAAAAAAATAAATGGTCACGTTAAATATGTATCACCGTTCTGGCATTTTTCCATTATTTGTTGTGGTAGGTAATCCTCATTTTTTTATTATTTCTGTTAGGCTCCACAATTCATCACCCAATATTTGGATGTTTTGTAGTTTAGAACGGCCGTCAATCTTTTCTAATCATACATGGCTTGCAGTAAATGTATAGTTATCAGCACTGTTGCCATTTTTACGCTTAAGATCCTGAAAGACTTAAGGTTTTCTCCTGTATGAAGTGGGAATTAATTTTTGCAGCATATATTCTATCCACGTAATTGAAATTTTGTCATTTCTTCTATTAATGTTCCTTTTTCCTTTGTAATTATTGAAGACTGCAGCAGTACTGCATCGGTACTTTTTTACGTGATTTATTATTCTAAATCTAGCAATTATGTTTATTTTAAATGAATCAAACATTTTTAAAAATGGATTTTTTGTCGCAGAAGTCGCTTAGTACGAAATTATCCAAGTCGAAATCGCGTAAGTCGAAAACTGACTGTATTCGATTCAGGGCTATCTCTAAACCAGCGTTTCTCAAACTATGGGTCGCGACCCAAATGGGGGTCGCGGTAAATTTTTTTTGGGTCGCGTATGAAGCTAACCACAACAAGAAATAAATCACAATTTACAATCACACAAAAAGGCGTACTTCACTTGTGTGACGGACGAAATCTTTTGTGCATATTGTACGAACGCGCATCCGTTTACGCAGATCAACATCATTGCACGTGTACTACACACGGCTCGCGTTTTTAATTTTCTGTGTTCAATGTAAAGCCTCATATGAAACAGAAACACTTTTGTCAACGTTAAATAATTGCAGGTAAATAGCCACATAGTAATTAAACTAATTTAAATTTGCTTTTAGACTTGTGTTACTTTTAGATAGCATAATATTTATTGCGTAAAATGAATAAGCAAAGCAACTTATTAAGCTTTCTGGCGAAAACAGATAAAACTCCTCAAGAAAATAATGCACAAAATTCAGAAAATGCAAATGCGAGTGGATCAACGGCAAAAAAAGCCAAACTAGAAACGAATTATGGTTATAGTTACAAGGAAAAATTTATTGAATATGGATTTACTGTCATTAAAGATGGCCACATCGATTTACCGCAGTGCGTAATCTGTGAAAGCGTTTTGGCAAATTCATCCATGAATGCCAATAAATTGCCATTTTTTTAAAGACATTTTCATACAAATCATGGTCAGTACAAAGACAAACCTGTTGAATTTTTATGAGGAAACGGGATGAATTGAAAGCAAAAAAGTCAGTTTTAACAAAATTCGTATCCACTGACAATAAGTTACTGTGTTCATACATGGCAGCTTTTCATATTGCTAGATGTAAAAAGGCCTATACAATAGGTGAAACATTATTAAAACCTTGCAAGAAAGACATTTTCGGCAAATTATTTGGTAAAGAATTTAAAGCTAATATTAATTATATTCCTTTATCAAATGACACAATTGCTAGGCGAATAATCGATATATCTAACGAGATTGAAGCACAATTAATTCAAAAACTAGAGAAAACTTTGTATTATGCGATTCAAATGGACGAATCCACAGACATATCAAATAATGCTATTTTACTGATATATGTTAGATATGAAGATTATGCTTCCAGAGAAATAGAAGAAGAATTGCTCTGTTGCTTAAAACTAGAAACATCAACAACATCAGAAGAAATTTTTGGGCATGTTACTTCTTACTTTGAAGTGAAAAATATTTCTTTAAATAAATGTGTTAATATTTGCACTGACGGAGCAGCAGCTAAGACAGGCCAGCATAAGGGTTTAGTGACAAGATTAAAGAGGGTTGCTCATCTTGATTTGAAAGTAACTCACTGTTTTCTGCATCGGGAGCAATTAGCTGCAACAGACATGAGCTCAAATCTTCATGAAGTTTTAAATGAGTGTGTAACAATTGTAAATTACATCCGTAAAAGTGACAACTGTGACACTGAAGACAACAAAAGTGACACTGAAGACAAGAATTTTTTAAATATTATGCGAAGAAATGGGATCAGAACATCAGAAATTGTTTTTGCATTCTCATATAAGATGGCTTTCCAGGGGTAAACGATTCTTCGAATTGAGAATGGAAATTGAAATATTTTTACGGGAAAAAAATTCAACTATGCGAATTCTTTCAAAATAATGTGTGGCTTGCAAAAGTAGCATATTTAGCTGATATATTTTTACACATGAATGACTTTAATCTTTCACTTCAGGGAAAGCAGATAACTTAATTGTTATAATAAAATTGAAGCATTATTAAAAAAAAAATCAGCTTTGGATCGATACTATTAGCTCAGGTTGCTATATGATGCTTCCTTCGTTTTCTGAATTAGTTGATGTGATGAGACATTTTTATCTGCCCAGCAAGTGATCGATGTACGCATAATTATACAAAGTCATTTGAAAGAATTGAAAGCAAAACTAGTGCAGTACTTTCCATCTAAGGACGACATTCGTCAAGGAAATATGTGGGTCCTAAATCCCTTTAGTGATGAATCATCGAATAATTTAACATTACCTGAAAAAGAACAGTTAATTGAATTATCTACGGATAAAATTTTAGAACAAAAATATCAAGTGCACAAAAACAATATGTCGCGATTTTGGTTAGAAATAAGGGAAGAATATCCAATATTAAGTGAAAATGCATTGAAATTATTGCTTCCTTTTGGAACGACTTATTTAGCGGAAAGTGGATTTTCTAATATGGTTGTAATAAAAACCAAATTGAGGAATCGGCTTGACATCAGCTCGGCAATGAGAATTTCATTTACAAGTTCCATTGACATTGATTTTGATAAATTGGTTGCTAAAAAACAGCAACATCCATCTCACTAACAATAAGTTCAATAATACTACTACTATAAGTTTGTTTGAGTTCATTTTGTACCTAATAGAGTAGCATTTTGTAATACATAAATTATGTTATATAAGTTTATTTAAGTTTCTTTTTCAATCGGTAGCATTTTGTAATAAATAAAATTTAGTTGTATTACAATATCTAAAGCTTTTAATTATTTGGGCCGCGAGCTATTCAAACATAAATATGTTGGGTCGCCAGTCTAAGAAGTTTGAGAAACGTTGCTCTAGACTATATATTATTAATTGCGATATAAACTGTTAAGCAATAAGCATATTGAACGTATGTATTATATCTTTATTATATACTCTGTGACATAAATAGGGCAAAAACAGGCTCTGTGACATAAATAGCAAACACCAAGAAGGTGTAGTAATTTTTGGACCAAACTTGGCAGAAATGTTTTACTAGTCAAAGGTAGTAATTAATTCAAATTTCAAAGAAATTAAACTTTTTTTTATTAATATTATGTTGCACCACCACTATTAGTTTCACACTTCCGCACCCCTCTGCGCATGGATTCCACCAGGTTGTCGATTTCTCCCTGAGGTATTGCATCCCAGGCAATCTGTAATTCATGCCTGAAAGCTTCTAGGATCTGTGGAGGATGGGCTAATTGCTTCAGTCTTCTACACATCATGTCACACACATGTTCGTTTGGCGAAAAGTCAGGAGATCTGGGTGGCCCTGGCAAGATATTGATGTTAGCTTCTTGGAAGCGCTACATAGAATAACTTACAATGTGGGGGAATTTTCCTGTTGTAAAATCGGGTCCTCCAGCACCTGAAGGAATGGAAGGATATTTGGTTCTACCACTTCATCAATATGTCGGTGGGCATTCATATTGCCTCGGATAAATACCAACTGAGAGCTGCTTCCATAAACAATAGTTCTCCATACCATAAACCCTACTGTGTGATGCACATGCCGCTCAACAGAAAATTGAAAATGGCGACGTTCTCTACGTCTACATCTGACCCTCATGCGACCCTCGTGCATTCCCAAGCAGAATCGGGATTTGTCACTGAAGCCTCTCTATATCATTCCACGCCCCAATCCAGTCGCAGGGTACACCACTCCAAACGTTGCTGTTTATGACGAGCCGTCAGCGGTAGCACAAGATGTCGTCGATAGGTCTGCAAGCCAAAAGCTCGTAATTCGTCTGTAATCTGTACGAAGGGTTACAGGATGTCCTTCGTTTCCATACCATTGATCGGCTATTAATTTTGGACTCGAGAATTGGTCTCTTAATGCCATTAATTGGAGATGGCGGTCCTGGACCACATTTGTCTGTCTTGGCCGCCCACTTCCTCTTCTACGACGTTCTTGACCTTCTGTAGACCATGATTATGCCATGACTATGCTACCATGCTGATAACACCGTACTACAGAGGATTAGTTACGGTTAAGACGATTAGCAATTTCTCTGAATGAAAAACCACCTTCACGTAAGCCAATATATGGAGCGAGTGGTGTAGTGGTGACGCTCGTGGCCTCATGTTAGAGCGCTAACTGACAAGTATAGAGGTCCCGAGTTCTATCCCCAGTGCCGGCCGCATTTGTTCCAGAATGCAAATGTGAAAAATGGTAATTTGCGCAATTTACAATAACAGGTTTCTGGGCCTAAGTGAATGTGAATTCAGAATACCCGGCATTCACATCGAACCAAACTTTAAAAAAAATAAAATTAATTGGTTTGAGTCCAAACTTTAACACCAGACCAAATATATTTATATATAAATATATTTATATGGTATATAAAACCAAATCATATATGAATGACGGAAACAAAGTAAATTTAAGTAAAGTCTATAACACAGTGGTTAATATCAAAAGACGGAGAGAAGTTATAAAACAAATGCTATTAGTGTAAAAAATGTAACCCTTAATTCTAAAATTGTTCAATTATAAGTAATTGTGAATTACTGTTTGTTTTGTCAAATGTGTTAATTGAAAAATTTAGACTTGACAACGTAATTATTAAATTTTCTTATTTTTCATTTGAATGAAAAGGGGAAGTCACAGTAATCAGCTTCACAAACTAATGATTTGATATCATTTTAGAATAGTTTTTTCATTGTGTTACGTAGAAATGTATGTAGTACACTGTAGTATGCTATAAGATCGAGTCGATGCGTGTAAGTAGGTACAAAATTTTGCTGAATATTAGTTATTATTTATTAGTATTGTTTTTTTATATATATGCGCTTTTTTAATTGCCGCACATTTTTTTTTATTTTGGAAAAAACTGGACACACATAAAAAAGTGCGCACAGGTCACAAAAAATTAGAAAGAACTGTGCTCAGTTGTCGATAATTTTCACGTTGCCGTTCTTTGCAATGGAGATCTCAATAAGAAGTACACGCAAGAGAGAAGTCTCGCAAGAAATACACCCGATAATTTCGACTGTAACAACAAGTAAAACGGCAAATTTGCCATGGCTACTGGATTATTTTAAATGAAATCTTAATCAATTGCTACCTTTTACTAGTTATATATTTCTGCTTGTTTGGTCCAAAAATTCCTACCCCTTCTTAGTGTTGCATTTTCACAGAGTATATTATATAGCTTCTACACAAAAAACAATTAAGCGTTATTACGTCGGATGGTTTCTTCCGTGTTGACTTTAAAAATTTGTTGTGGTAGGTAATCCTCATCCTTTATTATTCTGTGTGTCTGCACTGGCAACTTCTAATGTAAGTCAGGACACACTTTCGTTTCATCTCGAATTATGGGCGACAAGGATAAAAAAATCGGCAAAAAAAATCGACATAACAGTACTATAACACAGACCTGGGCAAATAGGGGCCCGCGGGCCTCATGCGGCCCGCTTTGACATTTTATGTGGCCCGCGGAGCATTTTATAAATCAGTTTATTTTATAAAAAAAAAGTTGGTTTTGTGATTGTGTTGTACCAAAATATTACTTCACTGAGAAAGTAATTATAAATTTATTTATAAATAGCACCCACAATAATCTTAAATCGTATTCCAACATAAACAAAGCTACAAAGAATCCTAAAGCATGCCTATGACAAGCTTATTATGTTTACCATGTTTACTTTATTATCTATCTGTCACTAGTTCATAGACATTGCTCCTTTACAGGTGCTCTCTCAAAATATTTCGTTCAAAAAACAGCATATATTATGAGAAAACCTGTCAATATTTTTGTACCTGGGGAGTCTATATGCAACGGTCGTGGTATACAAATTACTGTAATAGAAAAATGTTTAATGCGGCCCGCGGTCAAATTTTCCTACGAAATGTAGCCCTGTTGCCAGAAGATTTGCCCACCCCTGCTACAACATAATATTGAATATATGAGAAAGACGGCAATAATTAGTATAAAACATTGTCTACTTCTTGTCAGTCCTTGATCTAGACTTATATTTCAAATTGGTATTATCTGTTTTAATCTTTAATTTCTAGATTTAAGAACTACATTTTTTCGAATTTGAGTATCAAACAACGCGGACTCTTTCCAACTCTTCAACACTTTCAATTGTCAGATAATCTGATGTAGGTATTTCTTCTTCTTCTTCTTTCGAATAGGCCTACTATGGACTACGCTTGTTCAACTGTTGGGCTTTGACCTTTGCCCAGTATTGTCGCATCTTCTGCCGGTGTAACTCCTTTCTCTCTTCTGTTCAAGGGGTACCTTTCCTTCGAGATTTTTCCTGAAATCCACGGACTTCCTTCAGGGTGCGTCTCACAGATTGTCTGTTTTTGAGGTCTGTTATTCCCAGTTCTTTAATATCCTTCTCGGTCTCTGTCAACCAAGTGGTACGAAACTTCTTGTTTTGCCAGAAGGTGAACAGACGGTTGGTTAGTCGGTTTGGAGGCAATCTTGCAACGTGGCCATAGAAAGTTACCCTTCTTTTCCTTGCACAGTCAGAAAGCATCTCAATATATTCACAGAGCTCAGAGTTATGCCGCCTTCGAAATTTCCCATGTTCCTTTACCGGGCCTAGGACCTTCCTGAGGATTCTCCTCTCTCTGATTTCCAATTTCTCTATTAGACCCCTTAGGTTCAAGGAAAGACACTCCATGGCATACAGGGCTTCTGGTCGTAAGACTGATATGTAGTGCTTAAGTTTCAGGTTGCGTGACAGGCATTTCTTATTGTAAGTGTTCTTAGTCAGCCGATAGGCTACTTCTAACTTGCTGACTCTCTTGGATAATGATGCTCTTTCTGATAAGTTGGGTTCAATCCATCCGCCGAGATACTTAAATTTCTCAGTCCTCTTGATGTTTCCCTGTTCTAGTAACATCTCTCTGTTTGCTTCTCTGATGTTGGTGAAGAATACTGTTTTCTCCAGCGACACTTGAAGACCCACTTTGGCAGCCTGTTTTCTGAAGCAGTTTACCTGCATTGTTGCCATCTCAATAGAATCAGCAAACAGTGCCATGTCATCTCCAAAGGCCAGGCAATCTACAACCAGTCCATCGTTCTTATGTCCCAGGTAGATACCACTCTGAGCACCCAAATTGTTCAGTTCCTTGCGCCATTCTTTCATAACCTTTTCAAGGACACAGTTGAAGAGAAGTGGGGAAAGTCCATCTCCTTGTCTCACTCCAGTTTTTATTTCGAAGCTTTCAATTTAACCTTGGAATGGGTGTTGGTCAAAGTTTCTAGGATGAGTCTGCGGGTTTTGTTGTCTAGTGCTAGTTCCTGCAGTACTTTGTTAAGCGTTTCTCTATCAATGAAATCGTAGGCCTTCCTAAAATCAACAGAGGTGACGACGACCTTTCGGTTTTTCATCTTGGAGTATGCAAGTACAGTTTTAAGATTGAGGATCTGTTCAACACAGGATCGGGTCTTCCTGAAGTCCCCCTGGTATTCTCCCAGTTGAGTATCCAACTGATTTTCTGCCCTTGTTTGTAACGCCTTCGAGAGAATCTTGTATGTTACCGGGACGAGAGAAATTCCACGGTAGTTGCTTAGATCAGTAAAATCTCCCTTTTTGTGAAGCGGATGGATCAGAGCAGATTTCCAATCGGGTGTTAATTTCTCTGTTTCCCGGATGTCCTGGATGATCTCGGTTAGCTTGCGCACGGCATTGTTTCCAGCACTTTTCCACAGTTCAGCAACGATAGAGTCCTCTCCAGCTGCCTTACTATTCCTAAGAAGTTGAATGATCTGGCCAACTTCTTCCAATGAAGGGAGAAGCGAGTCCGGGTTTGGTGTAGTTTGTTTATAGTCGAAGTCTTCGCTGGGTGGGTCACAGTTAAGTAGATTTTTATAGTACTGAGGCTAAAGGTAGCAGTTGTCCTTGTCGTTATAAGCCAGTTTGCCTTGTGAGTCTCTGAAGTGGAGGCTTGGCGGAGCGTATTTTCTGAGTGCCTGCTTAAAGGTTCCAAAGAAATCTCTGGAATTATTCTTAGCGAAGCTCTCTTCGATTTGGGTTAGTTGGTTTTGTGTGAAGGTTCGTTTGGTTCTTCGAATTATCTTGGCTGTAACCTGATGTAGGTATTTATTATTTCTGATTGAATTTTCACATATATTTCGAGATAGTTAATATTGTTTTATTCTCAAATTTCAGAATACTAAAAACCGGGGGAATTATATTTAGTATTGAATATTTAACCTGAATTATTGAAATTATCATCTCTCGAATCCTTGTTTCACTTTCAAATGCGGCCCGCATGGGAACAACAACTTTGGTGAGCCGCATTGGCTAGCAGACGGGGAGATGTTTCGGTTTACACATATACCGATTTCCGATAATAATTTATTAGTAGGGGCTAACTTTCCAATATTTCCAAATCATATAAAATCTTATACAAATATGTCACACTTTCAAATTTATGCGCGGGCTGCTACAAATCACGTCGCGGGCCGCGCCAAATCACCCAGCTTTGTAGGCATACTTTGCCTACTTTTTGCCTTTTTTTGTCCATTTTAAATTCTGCAATGAAATCTTGAATAATTTATGTGAGGCATTTGGGAACCACTCGGTTATTTACACACATTCTAAATTTCAAATAAACAGACAAATACTTTAGAAACATACTTTTGCAACAAAACCAATTCATAACATACAGTGAATGTTTACGTAAACAATTGTGTATTCAGTAAATACCAAGAAAGCAATTAGAATTGAAGAACTTCTTTGTACGAACTCCATATGCAAACAAACATAACTCGCGTCACAGATCGTTTATGTTACTAATTACTAAATGTAATTGTTTCCTTAAGAAATTAAAAATTTAAATCCCTTTATAGAATGTTTGTTAAACTTACTTTTACAAAAAGAAACAGGAATAATTTCTTAGAAACTCGGTTATAGTGACATTTTCTTTCATTAAATTATTTTAAGAAAACTGATATTTGAAAAGTAAAAATATAGCAAAATACTGCGCTTTTGGGTAGAAGAAATGTTCTCTGTGATTGGTAATTGATTTGTTTTGTTTGATTAACTAAAAGTGATTATTTTCTTCCACAATTTTAATTAAATGTTTATTTTTTACCCGTATTCTAATTATTTGCAATGTGTTTACAATGCATTAATAGCAATTTATGATACAATTGTGTGAAGAAGAGCTTTATACATGAGTTGTAAAGTTTAAATCGCAATGAGTCAGTAATCACTGACAATAAGGTTACAACGTTCAGCTCCTCCGTGGCAAAAATTGCTAAATAGCACAGTGACGGAAACACTATTTAGTCGTTGTCGATGTAATCTAGGTTAACCTAAATTTAATCTAGATTAGGTTATGGTTAGGTTAAGTTATATTAGAGCCAGATAAATCCAGACTGAGAGGCCGAGACTTCAAAGTAAGAAAAATTAAGTCAATTCTAATATACGTTAGAAATTTTTTTTTTTAATACTGATGCGTGCGAAGTACTTCCTGACGCACGTTTTTTAATACGAGAAATGCCACTTCGCATTGTCTTTCCACATAACCTGGGCAACGCACGCAAATATTCAATATCGCTAACTTACATTAAAAAAAAAACAAATAAATAAAAATAAAATGAACACAATCAAGACCTCGATATTAAAATAGTGACGTGAAAGTGTCCGAAATTTTTTTCAGTACAAAATTAGTATACAAATTAATGAAGACGTTTTAAAATGAGTGTAAATTCTATGATGATACCGGAGACTGAGGAGAGTTCTTATGACGAATCCACACCACCGGAGACAATTGAAAAAGCAAATTCTACTTTTTTTTCCTTTTTTTTTGGGTGGCCCCTGGATCCCAAACTTGTAAGGGACATCCCCACGCATGAGCAGTAAAATATTGTTTGTAACACGGGCGGTATTGTCAATTGCCCTCTCGAGCGAATTTGCTCGCGTGAAATTGACAACTTTTCGCCCTAGTTACAAAATATACTATTCACTACTTCTGATTTTTGTTTAGTGACACGAGTTGTTTCCCTAGTAACTACAAACAGAAATCGTTTAATAATGAAACTCCATTTGATTTACAATAAACTTTTACGCACGATTTGGATACTTTTACACACGATTGTAGTAATGGCATCCTTCACATACAATAATTTGTTTTTTTAATGTGTTCAATTTGGTTTGCGAGTAGATAACATTTATTTTTATAAAATCACGTCAAATTTTTATATAACATATTATTCAAATCTGGTTCGTACTTTTTTAAATATAATATTTACATTTACTAACATTTTAGTCATTATAAAATTACTTTTTTTAGGAGCTACATTTTGGCGATTAAACATAATCTAGATTAATAAATGGCACCAGTTAATGAGACGTAACGATTTTTTTGAAACAGCGAATGTCAACTATATACTAAATTAAAAATTTTCAAAAACTATGTAGTTATATTATATATATATATATATATATATATATATATATATATATATATATATATATATCTACATAGTTATTGGGGAGACTATATTAAATTACCACCGGTAGCTTACAAATATTTACTAAAATGTTTTCTAAAAATCATTTACAAACGTTCAAATTACATTTAAAAAAGGTTAGCTAACTTACATAATTAAGAAGTTAATTGAAAATACAAATTCATAACGCCTTTATTATTTATTAATATTTTGGATATTTTTTCTTTCACACATTATTATAGCAATATAGATTTTATAATTAGATTAGCGAATTAAAGCTAATCATAATATTTGGTAAGCCTAATTTGCTCTTTTGCCAATTAAAACAAGCTTAAAGTTCTGAATAATCTGAAAACACCTATAATGTAATATTGACTACTTAATCTCTAATTCCAAGCTTTTTCTTGCATGCACGGTAATAAGCAGTCGCTAATTTTTTAAGTTATTGTTTTTTTTGCAAATAAAACATATTTAGATTATACAAAAAATGCAAGGGTGGTGGCAAAAAATGCATATCAAGAGTGTGCTGATTTTAAACTGCAATTATAAAAAACGAAATTAGTTGGACACACAATATTTTTGTTGAACATTGTAGAGTATAATCTAAAGTTTAATAACAACTTAAATGCTTAATCCTAAATTAACAATTAATACTTATCGATTAAACAATTAATACTTATATTAATACTAATATGTATCGATTAGATGACCTCCGTTTGCTTCGATGCATGACTGAACAATGAACGAACGCTGGCACATTTCTGGCAAAATCTCACCAATAGCTTGTCGAATGTTTCGTTTTAAGTCTTCCAGAGTTTCAGGTCGGTTCTGATAAACTTTAGATTTAACACAGCCCCATAAGAAATAATTCAATGACAAATCCGGAGAGCGAGGAGGCCACAACTCATCCCCAAGCTGGGCAATCGACCAGAAAAAAAACTATCGTAACACTCCCATAGACATGTTGGATATATGAGGCTTTGCAATATCTTGCTAATACCAATTATCGTTTCTTGGTAATCGGAGTTGAGCGATGGTATCCATTAACAACGTTTGTAGCATCTCCACTAATGTTAATAATTACATTAACGATCGCTATTGACAAATACTGCGTTTCCCATTTCATCTTGAAAAAAATATGGTCTCAATACTCCAGCTGAGCATATTCCACACCATACCTTTGAGACCCTTTGTTAGAGAATAGAAGCTCTTTGAATATAACTTGACGGTTTTCGGCAGACCAATAACATACATTTTGTTTATTCCTCTCCCCATGGAATTGAAATTGAAATGTGCTTCGTCACTCAAAATATTTTGTTGATAAAATTATCCCCTCTGCCCAAACTCCATCGACTGAATTCAAAACCTAAGTTTCGGTCTATTGGAAGAAGCTTTTAAGCTTTTTGCACTTGTTATGCACTTCCATTCATAAGTAAGAGTAAATCTTTCTTTAAAATTGTTCTTACCGACTCACGTAAAATTCCTACTTGCTACGATAAACGACGCACTGATTAATTGGAATTTTCTTCAATTCTGTTCCTAACTTTTTTCCTCCCTGTAAGTTTAGTATCCTTACGAGAACCCGTCGTTGCAATTGTCCTGCAATTTGGCGACGCTGGAAAATTAAATTGTTGTCGAAACCACCTCTGACGTTGAATAATGGGGCCCGTTCTAATAAAATGATCTATAAAGGCAATCTGGTAAGTTCAATTGGTCACCGCTATATTTTCAAAAAAACTTCAAGGTTCACTGAATATTAAACAGTTAAAATTATGGAAAATAAGTCATTACTTTTTTTTGTTTTCATTAAGTAGAAACAGGACACTTCTAATTTGTCACCCATTATTTAACAGTTTAACTGCCATGAATTTCAAATATGATATTCACTTGACTTTTCCAGTGGGCCATGAGTATCACTTCCAAACTCAAAAACACAGTAACAGTAAAATAAATAATGCTGCTTCTAAAACAAATGTGTTGTAAGCAGAAGATGCTTCTAAAACTAATGTGTTGTAAGCAAAATATGCTTCTAAAAGTAATGTGTTGTAAGTAAATTGTCATCTGAATTAAATATTCTTTATTTTTTCCACAAAAAATCGCTTTAACTGGTGAGTATCAAATATGATATTCGCGGCCCCGGACAAGGAAAATTGCAATTTTTTTCTTGTCCAGGGCATCGAATATCATATTTGCATTTGACCTTAATTATTAATTTGTAGCTTTTTATGAACACAAGAAATAATAAAATATTCATTTTTATGTTTAGCTTTTTATAAGTTTGGTATATCAGCGGTATGTACAAAGCCAAATTCTTTCATAAAAATGGTGTGGCCTGGGTGACTATACCACACTTTTTGGTCAGGCAGTCAAACTGTTTTAATAATTTTATTTATTTTCAAATTACATTTTACAAATATTTTAACAAATATTTTGGATATTTAGCCTTATAATAAATATTTTTGATATGAAAAGTTTTCTTTCTCACTTTGTTACACTGATAATGATATAGAATTAGACCAGCCAATTGAAACTAATGATTAAACCCCGGATTTTTAGGCCCTTAAAAACGCTAAAATAGGCAGGCACTTAGGCTCTCAACATCCCCAAAATAGGCAGTTTTCTAGGCAACCTAAATGCAGATAGGCACTAAAAAAAAAACTAAGTAACACAATATTACTTATTAATAAAGTACTTTATTATAAAAGAAAAATAAACATTGGAAAACAAGAGAAATATAAATGTAAAAGAAAAATATTGCAGACTTATTCTTATCTATTAAAACATAATGATTAAACAATAGTATATCAAAATAAAACATTAATTTATCTCTATGTATATTTTGATTCACAAAATATAACAAGCATTTGTTCAATAGAATTTTCTGATAGAGACTGCCGTCGTTCGGTGAGCACTTGCTTGTAAGCCGAAAAGCTTCGTTCCACGTCACAAGATGTGATAGGGGCATATTTATATTTAGCCATATCATCTGGAGATAACTCAACCCCGTTGATGAATGGTACAGGCCCAGTTGAATTGCCGCATAATATATTATTTATATCTCGAAGAACTTGAAGGTTTGGATTTTTCTCTAAAACGTTACTTAATTTTTGCAATGCAATTATTGCAACATTTCCCGGTGTTTTTATTAAAGATTCCTTAACATTATGTAATATTTCAATACTTTTATATAGTGGTAAGCCTTGGGTCTCTAACTCTTTGATTGCACTTGGCAGAATTTTGAAGTGAGTTCTAATATAGCTTAGTTCAAAAATAATGCTTTGATTATGAAAATATTTTTGCCCTTCCCTAATTGATTGTGCAGCATCCGGTTCAAATTCGTACAACTTAAAAATGTAACGATTTAAAAGTGGTTTAAATTAAGAAATAAATATTTTGGCTTTCTTGTTTTATTTCATTAAAATGGTCTGCGTAGAGAAAGCTGCCTCCAGCCAGGTTCCCCACCTTGTTAATATGGGCTCTGGTGGCAAGGGAATATTGGGCAATATTTCCTTATATCGTTGAATCCTTAGCGGAGCTTTTAAAAATATTTGTTTTTTATTTTTTATCAAGGAATTCACGTTAGCGTACTGATTTCGTTTTACTTCACAAACTAAACTCAGTGCATGAGCCAGGCAAGTGATGTGAATTAGGTTGGGAAAAAATACCTTCAAACCAAAAATGTGGTACAATACATTTTTTCATGTAAGCTGCAGCATCAGAATAAAGAATTTTCACTCGCTCATGGAAAATGTGGTCAGGTAAAAAAATTCTACAAAAATGTGATTCAGACAATTTGGAAATAGCACATAAAAGAATACACACCTAAAGAAGAATTAATACATCGGGAGACTGTTGCATGATTGCACTTGGCTAAAATTTTACAAGCCAACAAGGGAGGAACACCTGGTGTACGACCACATAATTTTCCGACAATTACTTTGCAAATATACCTTCCAATAACCGCTAACCGCTATTTGTTTATATAGACATGAACTCCTTATGGCTGATTTTCTAGTTTGTCCATAAATTTAAAAAAGGATGATAGGTGACGCTAATTAAAAAATATATACCTATTTTGGTTATGTATGGAAAGAAAATTATAGACAATAGGCTAAAAATAGGCCAAATAAGCTAAAATAGGCACAAAAACAAACATTTAAGAAAAATAGGCACAAAGGCGCTAAAAAAAATGTTTTATTACACATAAAAATATTTTTTGAGTGAATAAAAGCGAAATTACCTATGAAATATTAAACTTTAAATCTAGGCAATTGCCTAAAAATCCGGGGTACTAATTTTAATGTTTAATAAGCCTAATTTGATCTTTTCTCAAATAGAAACTAGCTTAAAGTTTTGAATTGTGTTATAAAAATGTATAAAGAATTTATCTGGAAATATTTGTAATGTAACATTGACTACTTAATCATTACAATTACAAGCTTTTTACTGCATGCAAACTTAAGCAGCAGTTAGTTGTTAAAACCGTTAATTTTTGTTTGTAATAAATTATTGTTGTCTTTTACAAATACAGTATAATCCGGCTGTTGGTTAACCACACGTTCGGTAATCCGGCGCTCTTTATACTGCCTCGCACCGGATATAATAATAAAGTAAAAAACAACAACATCCAGTATTCTTGGAAAAACGTCTGGCCAACTCACCCTGCTTTTAACTCTAAAACTTGATTGACGATTATGACCAAGCTGACCACTCTACAATTATCTTACAATTGTACATAAAATATGTAAAATTCTTATTCTTCGAATTCTGATAGTTCGGATTTTTTTGATAATCCGGCGGTTGTCTGGTCCGAATGTGTCGGATTATCAAGATTATACTGTACAGCATATTTAGACTATACAAAAAAATTATTTAAAAGAATTTATTTATTTAGAATAAAATGCCGAAGAAGTTTAAACTCACACCGAACAGGTGTTTCCTACTCCTACTATTATAACCGGGGGTTAGCGACCGTATATATAAAAATGATGTACTTAAACATAACCTGGTTACTCTGAATTGAAAAATTCACTATGTTTTTATCACTAATTTTTGTGAAAATATTATATAACTTGTGAAGTTATATAACTAACTACACACTTTACACGACTAGAGTTTCGACTGTTGAAGGTCATTTTCTAGTGCTGTAAGCACTTGCAACACTTGAAAATGATTTTTGCAAGTTTTTTTTAAGACTATAAATCTGCACTCTTTACACGACCCGAGTTTGACAACGATAATGACCATCAGTCGAAACTCGAGTCGTGTAAAGTGTGTAGATTTATATAACTTCTCAAGTTATATATATTTTCGCAGAAATTAGTGGTAAAAGGATAGTGATTTTTGGAATTCAGAGTAAGTATGGATTACCACGTAGTAACGTTCGCAACCATGCTTTTCATTATAACCCGGTTGTTTGTTAATTTTGAAAATATGTTTTTCTTTTTTTTTCAAAATTCCTTTTTTTTAATTGTCTTAAGTAGATTCTTATATGATTGTTTTAGGATGCGGCGCTGGTAGATCTAAACAACGTATCGGATAATTTGAAGAGCAAAAAGATCGTGCCGTCGTCAAAAGTTTTCGGCTTTCTGGGTTTGGGCATCATGGGATCCGGCATAGTGAAAAATCTCATCCATTCCGGCCACAAAGTCAACATTTGGAATAGAACGTCGGAAAAGGTAAGCGCATGTTTTGTATATTCTGAAAGTTGGGCTCTGTGCACGTGGAATATTAATTACTTGGAGATATGACTCACAAGTAATTGTTGAGGAAGTCAAATATTGTTGCTGTTCAAATGTTTTGGTTTGGAAGCTTTTTAAAACTCAATTTAAAAAAAAAACAACAAATTGGACAAGTTAATTGTGAAAATCAGATAAACTGATATGAATATAATGTAAACTCTAGGTGGAGACTAATGACAGAGAAATAGAAGTAAAAAGCAATTAGTAAAATATAAGACAAGACAAAATAGGGATATACAATAAGATTGGATAAATCAAACTTTGTTATGTAATGTTAAATATTTTATGGAAATTATTATTTGTGCACATTTTGTGCATGGAACTATTTGCAATGAAGATTTGAATTCAAGTTTGTTAAAGTATGAATTACTAGCTATAGCCCGCGGCTTCACTCTCTAGGATTTTTAGAGTTAGATTTTTCGTCCAAATCCTACGAATGATGATTTCAAGGTGCTGAGCAATTATGTATTGCAGACTTAAGTTGCCTATAAGTTAATTTATATTAGTCAAATTAATTCAGTTTACATAATTCTACCAAATATTGAATATCTTGTGAGTAATATAAAGACTAGACAGACAAGACTAACAATAAGACAGACAATATTTATTTTTAAATGGTTCGTGGGAAGCTCTTACTAAACTCCCTGTTCCACTTTGGTTTTTAGTATGCGCCACCCCGGTATCGCATATTTCGCATTCATTCAGGGTTGGCAGCCCGGACGGTTAGTGAAAACCGCCCTAGTTGTTGCCTCCCCGACCTGGAATCGAATCCGAGTCTACCGCTTGGCAGGCGGATATGTTATCTACAGACTCGACAGGCAAGACTAGACAGACAATACTAAAGTACGGTTAGTGAAAACCGCCCTAATTGTCGCCTCCCCGACCAGGATTCGAACCCGGGTCTCACGCATTCAGAGGCAACTACACTACCGAGGAGGAGACAGACAAGACTAGACAAACTAAACTGGACAGTCAAGACTACACAGACAAGACTTAAAATAAAGTGGTTTAGGGGAAGCTCTCACTAAACCTCCTATTCCACTTTGGCTTTTAGTATGCACCTGTTTTTCTTTTAGTATGGGCAGCCCGGACGTTTAGTTTAAACCGCCGTAGTCGTCGCCTCCCCAACTAGGATTCGAACCCGGGTCTCCCGCATTGAACACAGACAAGACTAGACTAGACAAACTAGACAGACAAGACTAGACAGACAAGACTTTTTTTAACGGGACGTAGCTAGCACCAATCGGTTAACTTGTCAAGTGGCCTAACCTAACCTGAACTCTTCGAGCTTTATGGAACCGCTTCACGCATGACGTCAAGATGTCGTTGTATTAGTTTCGCCTTACATTCCCCTTCCACGTCTAGTGATTAGGGGTTCAGGTTCAGTTTCTTGTTGCTCTCGACTAGGAGTCGTTTCCTCTCGTCCTGCTCTTCCAAGGACAGGATGTTTGTTATCATATCGGTTGTTATTACCCAGATGTTCTCCGACCTAATCATATGGTCGGTTAGGCCTATGGGCTCTAGTTTGAGGTGAGTTTTCTTTTCCCACGTTTCTCTTTCTGGTATCCATCTATGAAAGTCGAAGATGGTGTGTCGAACGCAATCTTCAACCCCACAGTATTCACAGAGACTATCGGTTGCCCTGCCCATGTTATGCAGGTAGTCCCTAAAACAACCATGACCGCTTAGCACTTGTGTAAGGTGGAAATTCGTTTCGCCATGCTTTCGTGACACCCATCGCTCGACGTCAGGTATAAGGATCCTGGTCCATTGTCCTCTGTTCGATAGCTGCCACTCTGTTTGCCATCCTTATACGTTTGCGCCCTGGCGGCTTTCTTTTTATCGCTCTTTACGCAGTCGTCGCTTGTTTGTTCTAACTCGGTACAGATCCTCTCTCACAATCAGGCAGACAAGACTAGACAGATAAGACTACACAGACAAGACTAGACAGACAAGACTAGACAACCAAGACTAGACATACACTACTAGATAGACAAGTTCGGGACTGTTCGGACAAGTTCGGATATATATATTTTAATATTAACGTTTTTAGAGTTTAAAAGAAGTGTTTATGGTTTACCCATATAAAGTAATTACTTGAGATTATAACTTAAAACGTAAGATTATTACTTAAGGTATTATCAATGTAATTAGTTTACAAATATAGGCATAATTAGGGCCTTCTGTTAAAATATATATGAGGGGATCCCAATAAGGAAACTTGATAGACGTCTGATAGTCTGGTTTGGTCCTCTCCTAATTTTGTCTCTGGATCCCCATAAAGACCTTGGGAGGATGCCCTAAACGTTGCTTAACACTAAATGCGTCACTAAACTCTAAACACTAAACTCTCAATAATATGATAATTTTATGTGCGAATGTAAAAGACAACAATTCCAATTAATTTTTAATAAAACGTTTAATCTTTTCAAAAACTAAGTTGTAAAGGTATATTTATTATATCTTTTAAAATGTCTGGATTTACAACATTAAATCGTTACAAATTCATTTAATTATTTACCGTAACATTCTTCACATTTTGCATATATTTATCATTTGTTTTGTTTATTCACATTTCTTAAATGTTATTATTTTGTCTTTATTGTCCGTCATTAATGGATGATTTTGCTTTAGGGGGCGTTCAAGAATAACGGAAGCATACTTTCAATGATTTTAGACGACCACCCTCCGGTTAAAAAAAAAAGAAAATATTTAAACCCCCAAAATTATAAGACGTAAACACTTATTTTACGTTAAAAAATTATTTCTATTGAGAAATATGAACTATTAATTTAAATTATAAATATTTTAAAACATTATTATCTATTATTTTCTATTCTATTATTTTCAATTTTTTTTTAAATTTTACATTTGAAAAATCCCCCCGCCCCCTGTCAGCAAAAGTAAGAAAATTTGAACTTTCCGTCCCCTAAACCGGTTTAACAATTTAAAAACCATTTTCATTATTTTGTATTTTCTGGCTTACATTAGATTTATAATATCCCCCTATCCCCTTTGTCTGTAAAATTAAGAAAATTTTAACTTTCCGTCCCCTAAACCTGTTTAACAATTTAAAAACATTTTCATTATTTTGTATTTTTATCTTACATAAGATTTATAATATCCCCCTGTCCCCTTTGTCCGCAAAATTAAGAACTTTCCGTCCCTTATCAATTTAAAAACATTTTCATTATTTTGTATTTTCTTATCTTACATAGAATGTTGATTATCTCCACAAACAAGCCCCCCCCCACCTTTTTCAGCATAAGAAAGAAAAACTTGAACTTCGCGTAAACCTGCTAAACAACTTTTCTTTATTTTGTATTTTTTTATCTTACATAAGATTATTTATAACATTCCCCCGTCCCATTTGTCAACAAAGCTAAGAAAAACTTGAACCCCCCTAAACCTGCTTAAAAACATTTCCATCATTTTGTATTTTTTTTTATCTAACATAAGATTTAAAATATCTTCGCGCCCCTCTTGTCAGCAAAAGTAAATGAAACTTGAAACCCCGCCCCACAAACGTGCTTAGGTAATACTTGAACGCCGCCGTTACTTATAAAAATTATAAAAATATATTTTGATAATTTTCCTTTAATTCAAATTTATTTCAATTATGTCTAATAATTTCACGTTTTTTAACTTGATATTTCCGTTGTTTTTTTTTTCGCAACTCTTAAAATATTTAAGTTTGATTTAAGTAAAAAGTATTTACAACACTTTTTAATGCATGATTTTTTCGGGTAATCAACAATTATTTTAAAATAATTGTATATAAATAATAAATAGCCAAATAATCTCATTTTATTATATATACATTTTTATTAATGAGTAACAAATACATGCTAACTTTACATCTAAAAATCACAATATACATACAACATTAACAAGAAATATCCTTGATAAGAAAAATAGTTGTATATCTGATTGGTACCCGCTTAAAATATATTATCTGTCTTATACCATTTTATCCTACCTATTTTTGCTATGTTTATTTTTATTTATACAATTTGAAAATTATACTGGAAGAAATTAGAGAGCTATACAATATTCTTAATATTTTAATAACAAAATTCAGACTAAACATAGGATTCATAATACCGAATTCCATAACTAAGTCTATTCTAACGAACTATCACTAGATAATAGAATAGCATATTTACAGATAGAAATTACACAAGATATATTTTCAATGGGATTAAAATTATATAATTAAAAAAAAAATTAAAACATTTTTATTGCATCGTTTGTGCATAGTAAGCAACGTTAAAAATAATGCGATTTAGTCTGTCACATGTTTTAATACTCTTTTACCCTGTTCTTTTTTTTTTTAATTAAAAAAAAAACAAATTAAAACTTGTGCAATTTCTATTTTTTTATTTAAATTTAATTCCAAAAAATAAAACATGATTGAAAGGAAACATTTAATACACTTACTATTTTTCTTTAATTTCAATTCAAGAATATGCTACCGTCTCTTGTTACTTTCTTTATATTTTTTATATATTCAGTCTTGACTATTATAGTGCTGACTAGTCGTTCATTGTTCTTAAATTATTTATAGTTAATCTAGCCATAGCACTATACTTTTTTTCTTCTAAATATTTTTTTGCATTTTTTAAACAGCAATAGAATTTTAATTTCGATAAAAAAAGCTTTCAACGTTCCTTTCGAGATATAGGGGATATCATAAATATTTTGCGGTTGTTCAATTTATTTTATTATATTACGAAAAATAATAGGGTACATTTTCTGTCGTTTTGGGTTGTTGGCACTGGCGGACATTTAATAACGGTGACAGAGCGGTACTCACATTATCACAGACGTGAACAAAAAACAGCGCGGCGTTGTTACAAGGCAGTTTCGTGACGATCCTTTTCTTCTTCTCCCTTCCCCCCCTCAGGTTCTTTTTTGATATGTTCGTTTGGACTTTGGTTTTGAGACAGTTCCGGCATGCTGTTGCTCTGATCTTCTTGCATCTCCTTTTTCCCGGGTTTGTGGATGTCGTTTGAGCTTACTGTCATCTTCAATATAGCCTTGGTGCCCTGTGGAGGCGGTAGCAACGGTGGTAGTTTGAAATCAGGTACTGGTTTGTTCTCTATGTAATTGATGTGGACCCCCGCCAAATCACCATCGATAAATCTCGAACCTAAAGAGCGTTCAGTTGGGGTGTAATATAGGGAGGGTTTGCTTTGCATTATGTCTGGTGTAGGGTCTTCTATAATCGTCAGTCTTTCGATTTTCGTTTTAATGTACATGTCTATGCTGTCCATGTCGTTGGGATCGAAGACTATAGAGTCGGCTTTTCCACATGTTCCAGCCCGACAATTTTCGAAATATAGACTCGGTAAGTTCTCCAAAACTCTATTTAGTGTTTGTTGCTGATATTTATAAGTTTCGCGAAGTTGAAGAACTTTATGGGCGCTAAATTTACGAATTTTGTTTCTTTGGAATATATAGTTTTCACGTACCCAATTCAATTGACCAGTGGAATAATCCCGAACTTTTCGTACCTAAGAAAATGCAAACGAAATCAATCAATAACATTTCATTAGATTATTAAATTTAATAATTACTTGATCATGGTATTGGCACCTCAAGGTAGTTAGATGTTGTGTTCCAATGTCTCTGAAGTCTTTGAGGTGTTTCGCTTGTGCTTGATAACTGGTTTGAATCCATTCCACTTGTTGAGTACAGTTATCTCTTATTCTGTGTACCTAAAAAAAAAAAAAAGAAACAGCATAAAACTATGCAAATTTATTCAAATTTTAAATTATTACTTGTTGTGTGTAGTTTTCTCTAAGTTTCTCCAATTGTTGTGATTTGTATTGTTCTATATTATCCAACAAATCGTATATTTGCCTTGCTCTCGGTGGTATTCGCTCCCTTTTACAGAAACTGCAGCAGTTGTTTAATATTCCCAGCCTAGAAACGTGTATGTTATTGAAATGTTTGAACTTTATCTTTGGTTAAGTTTCTATTTTCTGAGGAAATTGGAATGACTTACTTGTTTAATATGTAGCGTAGGAATTGAATTAGTAGTGTTAGGCCTAGAAAAGCGGCAGCACATTGAATTCCGACGAAAATGCTAAAAATTTTAATATAATTCCAATCTGTAGGATCTATGTGTAAAAGAACTTCCGAAGTTTGGTTAGCTATCGGATTACTAGCATAACAAGTATATCTTCCACAGTCTCCCCGAGTTACATTTTGAATATAGAGAGTACCATTATCCAAAACTTGAATCCTCGGCGGTATATTTCTCATTGGTATCAAGTATTGATCATGAGCGTGAGGATGTTTGTGAAAAATATCAGGAACTGAAGGATCTGGATTCCAATGGTAGACTTCGCGATTTGGCGTTACCCATGTTATAGAAGGTGGTGGATTTGCAGCGTATCTGCATTCCAACAAAGCGTGACTTTTGAGCCGATATAAACTGGTTGGAGTTTTAAAAATCACGCGAGGTCCTGTGCAGTTTAAATGCTGGAGAGTTGGTATCATGTCGTTCGGGTAAGCGTAAGGTCCGCAACTTAAATCTGACAACGTCAAGTTGTGTTGACGTTTAAATTCAGCCCAAGGTCCGAACCAAAACATTCGACAATCGCAAGCCCAAGGGTTATCGCTTATATTTAAAACCTTCAGATGAGTTAAATTGGCAAAAGTTACTGGGAGGAAGGTTAAGGAATTACCGCTGATATCCAAATGTTCAATTCTTGGAGTGTCGGATAGCGCATACGTTTCTATTTCAGCTAGTAATTTATTGTTTCTAATACTTAGGTATTCTAGTTCAGGAAGTCCTAATAATTCAGAATTTTGTAAAATCTCTATCAGTGTATTGTCTAAAGTTAGAGATCTTATTTTTTGGCTAAAATGGAACATTCCATATGTAAGATGCTTCAGTTTGTTTCCGCTTAAATCGAGTCGAAACAGATTTGTTAATCCCCTGAATGTACCACTTGCTATGTTTAGGATGGGATTGTTTGCTAAATTTAAGTACTCCAATTTGTTAAGAGAATCAAAGAGGCCTTTGGAAACGGAACTTAAGGAATTATTGGACAAGTTTAGCTCTTTCAAATCGCCGAGATCCGCCAGTGCATTGGATGTTAACTTTACAATTTTATTGTCGTTAAGTAGTAAAACTTCGATGTATTTATTAAACTTGAAGAAATGATCTAATATTGTTACGATGTAGTTATGGGAAAGGTCTAAGAAGTGTAAATTCTCCATCGGGGCAAATACTTGGAATGGAATTGCATGAAGATTGTTATGAGAGAGGCACAGCCTGTCGAGGGAGACGTTTACAAATACGTGACGAGGAAGATCATCGATTTTGTTATGCGATAAATTCATCGTTTTTAAATTAATATAGTTTTGGAATTGGTACCGGTGGAGCGTTTTGATGTCGTTGTAGCTCATGTCTAAATTAATTAGAGATCGAGTGTTTCTTATGATGTTTGAATTTATATCTACGAGAAAACTCTCCGTCCATTCTAGATGTTTCAAATGTTCTGCGTCCACAAATTGTGTTGTGCTATTACGGAGGATTAAGTGTGTAACATTAGGAGGAATGTCGAGAGGTTCCTCGAAATCCCAACATCGGAGGGTTATGGTATTTGGGCGCACACATCCTGATGGACTACGTTGATGAAGTCCATCTTTATGACGACTATGTGGACATACCGACGGGAAAAATATTAGGAGCCATATCAGAAATAATCCGGCCCGTTTTACTAGCCGGCTGTTGTCCATAATTTATAAGGCATTGTCCCTCCGCACACAGCTGCCACTAATTACCTACGATAACATTAAATGCATATATTCTAATTTCATTTACATACAGAACAGGTGTTGTTTTTATATTGGACAAATTGGGTTTATTTTTTAAAATCCGATAAAAAAGTGTGTTGTAACGTTTTTAAGTAACCACTAATTATTAACGCTTTCTTAACTTTATTAATAAAATCATTCGCACATTGTATTCACTATTATGTAGCAACACTTAATAATTATCAAGAAAATAATCCGTTCATATTAAAATGGGAACTGTTCTGGAAAGAGATCGAAAATACTTACCAGCGCCTCGCATAACCCAAAGTATTCAGTTAAAAAATGCGATACAATTAATGGAAGAAAATGGACGTCACAACAAACACTTATCTCTGCAATACGTGGAAAAAATTACCACAGTATTAACTTAGGGACCAACTTCTAGTCATACAACATACACTCAGCTGTGAAACTCTGATACAACTGAGGCCAGTCCACTTTCTAGTCCGGGGGAAGCCGCACAACCGCCCAGACTTCGTCGTGCTATCGTGTTCCCTCTCACTATCGCAACGTTCACCTCTCCTTTTCCAATCTCCCCCTTTGCCCCCCCACATTCAAACAACCTCTGTCCTCTTCCATTTCACTATCTACCCATTTAATTCTCTTGCTCGCTTGTTTCAACAATCTCCCATCTCTCTCGGCGCCGTGAAATAATGCGCATTCTGCTAAAAACCTGTCGCCTTTTTCTTTCGATATTTCGCTTCGTACCCTTCCCCTTGTCCCAATAACTGTGAACATGCATTGTATATTTCCATCTTCTTCAATGGCATTCGGTGCATGTCCTTTCTTTATTGCATAAAATCGTTTAGAAAGCCACGCGCACACGACACAAACTATTTCATTCTTGGCATATGTGAAACCTAATAATCTACGGAATTTGCCGTATTACTTTGATATTACTTTGTTGTTTTTAATCGCTTATAAAATAATCGATACATCCGCTTTAATAACGACAGTCTCCGGTTTTTTTTTTGTGCGTAGAAGCTGAGCATTAATCATGGAGTTATTGTAAATGGCGCGAATTCGACGGATCAATAATTATTTTAACGCATGCCCTATGAAGCTATACATTTTTACCTGTTCTCGATACGTTATTCTTCTTGGCGTTTTCTAGAAAATGCTGCATGCAACTATTTTTTTTCTCCCATTTTTGGTTTAAAAATTTAAGGCAAATATTGGGCGTGGTCTTTTTGGCAATTATGGTCTTGACTGAATTATAATTTTACAAAAAATATAGTTATGAACGTATTAAAAAAAAAACAATAGATTTATATAACATGCCTTATATAATATAAGGCACTAGCTACAACCCGCGTGGATTTTTATATGGGTCAAATTAATCAAGGTCAGCTATGTTTACCAAATATTAATACTCTTGTGAGTAATATAAAAACGAATATTAAGATATACCGGAAGTACAAACCGCACAAAATCAAGTTGAAATAAAATAAACATTTGCATAACTTATTTTCACCAATATTTGTCTGTGGATTTTATTGAAACTTGCACATTTATTACTTATGAATCAAATATTAATAAGTTTGAATGTAATCGAGGGGTTGTTTTCAAAGTTATAGCTTGTTGCAGACGTTTTTTTTATTTCGACGTTGTTTTTAAATAGTTTATCTAATCTTGTTCGAAACAACAATAAAAAATTACACTTTTTTTTTAAATCTAAAACTACTTTTATTCCCTTTCAAAATATTCTTCTAGTATAGAGCTATCTTAAAACTAATCTTCCTTTTGTAATTGTGGTTTATTGACATAGTTAACACATTTTTAATCTGAATTAAAAATTATGTTATGAAATCTTTGCGAGTTTGGTTGTTTACTTTCACAATTTAATTTGACATCTCACTAATACTTATTAATACTTTTCTGGCAAATATTGTTTTTATTGATAAATTGTCTAACTAGTATCACTTAAAGCAGCGTTTGTCAACCCTTTTTTGGCCCTCGGACCAGTAATATTTTTTTTTAAATTCGCGGACCAGTGATATTTTTTTAACAAAATTTTACTAGGTATTAAAGAACTACTACATAAGTTAATTGTAACATTTTTATTATCATTTACTTACAATAATATTTAAATGTAAAGATATGTAATTATTTTTCTCTTTTTCTTCAGTGCCGTACTAAGCAAAAATTACAGTCGTGTGAAGTTGGCCCCCAAATTTTTGAAAAATTAAAATTTTTTTAGAGTTCTGGCAAGATTTCGAATAGTTCTAGAGTTCTTGCTTGAAAATTGCAATAGTTCCGGAGAATTTCGGGCAGAAATCGAGAAAAACAATTTGGGGGCCAACTTCACGCAGCTCCCTCTTTTTCAGGAAAAAGAGTTCTGATGTAATATTCCAGTTCTTTATATAGAGTTCTAGACTTCTCAATCGATAATGCATATAGTTCTACTTTTTTTTTTTCAAACTGTAATTTTTGAATAATTAAAAAAAAATATGATAACGGTTTTCAATTGTACTAAAGCAGATAAACAAAAAATGGTTATTAGACATTTTTGTAAAATCAATATTTAAATTTATTTATAAAAAACTTTCGAAGAAGATAAAAAAATAAAAAATACAAGAGTTCTGATAACAGTTCTGAGTAGCCCCCGAAGAGTTCTAAACAAATAACCAATATACTTTCTTTGTCAAACCAATATTAAAGAAGTTATAAGCAAAAACGAGGCGCTAAATTTTTTAAATTACAGAATTCCAAAAAAAGAAATTTCCGTGAGTTCTGTTAAGAGTTCTGAGTAGCCCCTCGAGAGTTCTTCTATAGTTTCCATGTCCGACCAATACTAAAGAAGTTATAAGCAAAAACGAGATAAGCAAGAATGAGATAAGCAAGAACGGCGCAAATGTTTTGAAAATTACAGAATTCGAAAAAAATTTTTTTCCATGAGTTCTATTCAGAGTTCTGGGTAGCCCATTGAGAGTTCTGAACAAATCTCTTTTATAATTACCACGTCCGACCAATATTAAAGAAGTTATAAGCAAAAACGAGGTGCTAAATTTTTGAAAATTACAGAATTCCAAAAAAAAAAAAAAAAACGTAAGATCTGTTAAGAGTTCTGGGTAGCCCCTCGAGAGTTCTGAACAAATCTCTTTTATAATTGCCACGTCCGACCAATATTAAAGAAGTTATAAACAAAATATGCGGCGCTAAGTTTTTTGAACAATTTTTTCATGAGTTTTGATAAGAGTTCTGAGTAGCCCCCGGAGAGTTCTGAACAAATAACCAATACCATTTCTTTGTCAAACCAATATTAAAGAAGTTATAAGCAAAAACTAGGCGCTAAATTTTTTTAAAATTACAGAATTCGAAAAAAAAAAAATTCCATGAGTTCTGTTAAGAGTTCTGGGTAGCCCCTCGAGAGTTCTGAACAAATCTCTTTTATAATTACCATGTCCGACCAATATCAAAGAAATTATAAGCAAAAACGAGACGCAAAATTTTTGAAAATTACAGAATTCCAAACAGTTTTTTTTTCCATGAGTTCTGTTCAGAGTTCTGGGTAGCCCCTCGAGAGTTCCGAACAAATCTCTTTTATAATCTCCATGTCCGACCAATATTAAAGAAGTTATAAGCAAAAACGAGGCGCAAAATTTAAAAAAATTACAGAATTAAAAAAAAAATGTTTTTCATGAGTTTTGATATGAGTTCTGAGTAGCCCCCGGAGAGTTCTGAACAAATAACCTATACAATTTCTGTATCAAACCAATATTAAAGTAGTTATAAGCAAAAGCGAGGCGCTAATTTTTTGAAAATTTCAGAATTTTAGAATGTTCAAAAAACTTAGCGCCGCATATTTTGTTTATAACTTCTTTAATATAGGTCGGACGTGGTAATTATAAAAGAGATTTGTTCAGAACTCTCGAGGGGCTACCCAGAACTCTTAACAGAACTTATGGAAAAATACATTTTTTTGGAATTCTGTAATTTTCAAAAATTTAGCACCTCGTTTTTGCTTTTAACTTCTTTAATATTGGTTTGACAAAGAAATTGTATTGGTTATTTGTTTATAACTCTCCGGTGGCTACTCAGAACTCTTATCAGAACTCTTGTATTTTTTTTTTATTTTCGTCGAAAGTTTTTATAAATAAATTTATAAATATTGATTTTACAAAAATGTTTAATAAGCATTTTTTTTATCTGCCTTAGTACAATCGAAAACCGTTATCAGCTTTTTTTTTAATTTTTCAAAAATTACAAAATTTTGAAAAAAAAAGTAGAACTATATGCATTATCGATTGAGTACACACGACTAAACTTCACACGACTAAAAATTACATATAATTAAAATTAGTTTAAGATACTTGTATTTCGTAATTTTATAAATTAAAATTTAGTTTTTTTTTTTTGTAAATTTTTTCGCGGATAGTAAAAATTATCCGCGGACTAGTAAAATTTCTCCGCGGACCACTGGTGGTCCGCCGGACCAGCGGTTGAGAATAGCTGACTTAAGGGATCTATAATAGTTCCCTGATAGTCTAGAACAGTGGTTCTCAAACTGTTGCCGCGGCACCCCAGGGTGCCACCTCCAGGGAGCGTATGCCTGGGGTGCCGGAGCAATAATCAAGTAATGTAAAAAAAAAATGTTAAAAGAAAATTACATGAGGAGGTAAAAGAATTTGAGTTCCTACTTTTAATGCAGAATTATGGACAATTGGCTAAAATCTGTGTCTTTAAGACGGAAAGGTGATGAACTCACTGAAGCTTCTTAAGCGACTGATTCAATGACAACCACCATTGTTAGAGGAGACGAAATATCCCAGCAGACACTTGCGAGTCTAAATCATTCAAGTTCGTCTGCCTCACTTCGCGGAAAACGCAACTCATGTCCAAAAGATAATCCGAGGAAAAATAAGGAAATATGATCCTGGCTACCTCACATTATTTGGCTTTGTTTCTGTTGGGAACGAACAGGCACCGGAAGAGAATTTTTAAAATGAAAATGAAAACCCAACTGAAGCTTCATTTATTGTCAGTTCACACATAGCAAAACCTGGAAAGCCCCATTCTAATACCGAGACACTGATTAAACCTTGCGTGAAGGATGTTGTAAGTGGCATTTTAGGTCCAGACATGGCCAAGGAGATTGATACTATGCAGCTGTCAAATAGCACGCGAATCAAGCGAATTTGCACATTTTCAGAGTCTGTGGAGAACGAGCTTATAAGAAGGTGAAAATTTGTATCTTTTTTAGTTTACAGTTTGATGAAAGTACCGACGTTGCGAGACTTGCTGTTTTCTTGTGTTTGCAAGATATCCATTCGAAATGCAAATAGGAGAAGATCTTTTGATGAGTGAATTGCTTGAAACTTACACCACTGGCGAGGAAATTTTCAAAGATATCGACAAATATGTACTGCAAAATGGTTTGAAAAGAAGCAAGTGTGTTGATATTTGTAGCGAAGGAGCGACAGCAATGGTTGGAAAAGTAAAGAGAGCCGTTGCTATGAAGCAAGTAGCAGACAAGGCTACAATGTTGCATTCTGGACATACGCTTACATTAAAAACAGGTAGAGGAGCTAACTCTCTGTATCAAGTGATTTAAGGGTGAAATTAACCAAACTTCCGACAAACTTAAAGGCAATAATAAAAAAATCTTCCAAACAATTTCATTCATCCCATTAAGAGCATTAAATTTGTATTGTTTTTTTATTTTCCTAAGTTTTCAAACCGTTTTTAGGGTAGTTATGCCGCGAAATTTTTGTAGCCTGACAAGGCTGCCGCGAGATTTTTTTAGCTCGATAAGGGTGGCGTGGCAAAAAAAAGTTTGAGAACCACTGGTCTAGAACAAGATATTTAGTTTAGTAATAAATTTCTTTAATGTAGTTAATTCCTTAGTTCCTGAAAAAAAAAAATACATATCACGCTTTTCTAGTTGGATTTAAACTGTTACTTTTTGTTCTTTCAAAACAATTAAATATTAAAAAATAAAAAATAAGATTTTCGAAAATAAGAAAAATTAATAATTCTGTGTGAAAAATTTATAAAATTTTACCTCTTTCTGTCTTATTTTGAATAAAAGTTCCATACAACCTTATCAATGATGGTGAACTTTCCTCTCTTATTTCACTTTTAAAATGTAGCTGTTTCATCCTATATGAGATATTTAGACTTATTAGTGAATTATAAATAATTAATTTTTCGAAAATTCGGGATTCTAAGCTTATTCTGGTTTAGTTTCAGGCAAGCTTTTGTTCTTTTCTAGATAAAAGATTACTTTGGTTTAGTTCTTAGTCTTAGTCCTGACATTTCTTTCTACGTTTTTGTCTACAGTTTCCTTGTTTTTTATTTTATGCATTTAAGCTTTTATGGATGGTGTTCATACTCATACCGCAAAAGGATACCGTAAAGGATATACTTTTTCTTTATTTGTTACCTTCTTCATTTCCCAATACATCAGTATATTCTGGTACCCAGTATAGTGTTTTTTTATGTCTGCCAAGCTTATTTAGCTTCTCCACACCGTCCCATACCAATTTGAGTTTGATGGTGTCTGATGATCCTGATTGTCTGACAAGATAGCAATTCCTTTTTTGCGATGTTTCATATCGGTGGTTCATATTGTTCATATCGTTAGGAATTGCAATCCGGAAAACCGGATCCGGTAATCCGGCAGATCCGGCATCAATAAACGTTTACCGGATCCAGTACCAATATGCAGGATCCGGGGCTGCTATTTTTTTTTAAATAATCGCGCTGTTGCATAAGTAGGTACTTCAAATGCGTGGTGCGCATGGCGCCACATGGTTTTTTCAAAACCAAAATTGATTTTGTGATAAATAATATATAATTAAAATAATTAGCGTATTTGCTGGTGTATAACGCGCACCTTTTTTCCAAGAAAATTTGCCTCTAAAACATAGGTCCGCGTTATAGGCGCACTAAAAGTAGGTTGGATTATAGTAGGTTGAAAAATATATTTTTAGATTTCCAAAACTCGTCCAAATAGTCGCACAGTGAGAAGATAGCTAGGAGTCTACAAATGTTAATTGTGTAAAATTTAAATTTTAAGGCGCACCCTTATGCACCTGCAATATTTATTTTGGAACTAATAATATTAAAATTTCAAATTTAATAAATTTAATTCCATTGATCCGGTCGGATTGAATTAGTATTTTGAGATAATAAGGCAGCGACAGATCAATGAAGATGTGGTTGAAATTTTACACAATTAACATTTGTAGACTCTAGCTATCTTCTCACTGTGCGACTATTTGGAGGAGTTTTGGAAATCTGAAAACCTCAAATTTCTACAAAAAGTCCAAATTTTAAAAATCTAAAACCAATTTGTTAATATTGTGAAAAATAAGGCAACGACATATCAATGAAGATGAGGTTGAAATTTTACAAAATTAACATTTGTAGACTCTCACTATTTTCCTGACTGTAAAACTATTTGAAGGAATTTTGGAAATCTAAGAACCACAAATTATTCCAAAAAGTCCGAATTTTGATAACCTAATACCGTTTTGTTAATATTTTGAAAAATAAGAGCCACAGATCAATGAAGATGAGGTTGAGATTTTACAAAATCAGCATTTGTAGACTTTCACTATTTTCCTCACTGCGCGACTATTTGGAAGAATTTTGGAAATCTAAAAACCACAAATTACTCCAAAAAGTCCAAGTTTTGAAAATCCGAAACTGTTTTGTAAATATTTACAAAAAATAAGTTAGCGACAGATTAATGAAGACGAGGTTAAGATTTGACAAAATTAACATTCATAGACACTCGCTATTTTCTCTACTGAGAGACTATTTGGAGGAATTTTGAAAATCTAATAACCTCGAATTTCTCCAAAAAGATCAAATTTTGAAAATCTGAAACCGTTTTGTTACTCTTTTTAAAAATAATGCTGCGACAGATCAGTGAAGATAAGGTTGAGCTCTAAAACATAGGTCCGCGTTATAGGCGCACACAAAGTTAGGAAAGAAAGGCAAATACGGTATTTATAGTAGGTTGATTAAACTAAATAGACATTTAAATAGATATTATATTTCATTAGACAGATTCATCATGATGCCTGTCATAAATGTAAGAATAAGACTTGCATGCTTAAATACCTAATTATTGTGATCTCAGTAGATTAAGTAAAGTTTAATATGTTTAAGATTTAATTCCATCGATCCGGTGGAAATTCGACCGGATCCGGCCGGATTGAAATTGACACCGGATTGCCAATCAATAACTAAATAACTAAACGAATAACTAAATTCGGGGTTAAATTGTGCACATATTTCGTTTGCGTGTACCTCTGCTTGGAAGATACTTGGTAGATTCTCATGGATTCGAAGTATTTATTACGAGGTTCAAATACTCCCGCATCTGTGCCTTTCTTGGTCTTCGAGCCATCTTTATACCATTTGATAGCACTTTGCTCAATGTGGTATGTTGAAGATTCATCATACCGTTCGAATTTATTGCTACACATTGATGTGTAGTTTTTCCCGAAATGGTATTTGCATACCATTACTTTTGGTACTTCCAGCCAAGGGATCTTTGCTGCGAGGCTGTTCCTGTTTCTATTCCAGATTATTTTTCCTCTGTCTATTCCTTCCTTGTTGAACCTTACAATCGCCGATTTGACACCGCCCTCTACGACAATGTAGTCAATGGAGTTAGACGTATCAGCAGTTTGGACATAACCTTATCACACATGTGATTCAGATGCTATCAGCAGATGATATCAGTCTTTGAATCTGCTCCAACTGCTTCTTCATAGAGACCAGCTTTGTTCTGCTTCCCCACGCAACTGCTCCGAAAGTGATCGCCGGTCTCACTAGTATGGTGTACATCCATTTTAGGATTGTGTGATTGTACATGGCCGTAGGCAGTTTCATTTTCTCTTTTTACGGAATACGACGGGGGTATCACCGTGGTTTTGCTTGGGTTGAGTCTTAATCCAATTATCTTAGTCTTAATCATCTTAGTTACTTAGAGTACTCACTGTACGATTTCACAGAGCGTTTCCTTTCTCGTTCCTTTTCTATAGCTACGACAACTATCTGCATCAGCGTAATCTTAACATTAACTGTCTAGGTCATTCAGCCTAGCTAGTAATTCATCGACTACAAGGGTAGGAATCAGGGTTGACTCCCGTGTGGGCTCCCTCGAGTTGTGGGGGTCATGAAGGTGTTCTTTCCCATTTGAGCCTTCGCGAGGTTTTGTCAAAGTTCCCTCAAAGCTTTTTTTTTAAAGTTGCGCAGGCGTTTTTGTATTCTGTGCACAATGAGCTTGTTCGCCATTTTTTTCATTTTATAAAAGAATTGAGTTTGAAAAAGTCAAAAATCCAAATTTTGTTTTTTGTTGTTTTTAAACCAGCCTTTAACATTTAAACGTTGTACGAAATCTCTTTTATTTACATCGACTACGTCATCCAGCGTTTGCTTGGTTTGATAAAAAAATGACTTCAAATCAGGCACATACACACTTTTACATACACTTTGAACATTTTTGCTCCCATATACTTTTGTACCGCACAGTCAACGAAGAAAATTGGATATTGTCAAAAGCTTCTTCAATGTCTAAGAAAGCACATTCTGTGATTAATTTGTGTCTATTGTTACTTCCAAATTATTTGTCAGCTGATACAGGGCAGCCTAGTTGGATTTTCCTGTTCTGTATGCATGCTGATAGTTGTGTAGTGGTATGCCTTCTAGCACTGTTGTCGTGCCCATCGTTAATCTGCATCGTCTGTAACATGAAATATATTAGGACTGATGAACTGAACGACTGAAGGTTTTCGGTTGAGTGGTTTTTTTCCTTCTTTCCTTCTTTCAACCTCGGTATGCACCTTGGCGCTCCTTCAGAGCGCATTAAGGGTCTGAAGGAATCTGTCCAAAAGATGATCTGTTCAAATGACCCGTTCACCCAAAAGATTTTGTTCGTCACGTTAAATAAATTTAATTCATTTTTAGTTTTAAATTTTCAATTTTTTTTATTTAAATTATTTTCATAAATACTTTAATGGAAAAATGCATTTATTTCATTCAGAATTTTCGAATTTCTAAAATATAGAATATAGTATATTTTGTAACTAGGGCGCTAAGTTGTCAATATCACGCGAGAGCGAAATTGGGTGCATGTTCGAAATGAGTGCGCACATTCGCTAGAGAGGACAATTGACAATACCGCCCGTGTTACAAACAATAGTTTTTTTGCAATTACACATGCTAGGGGATGTATCTTACAAGTTTGAGATCCAGGGGCCATCCATAAAAAATGGAATCAAAAATGAAGAATTTGCTTTTCCAACTGTCTCCGGTGGTGTGGATTCGTCAACAGAACTCTCCTCAGTCTCCGGTATCACCACAGAATTTACACTCATTTTAAAACGTTTTCTTTAATTTGTGTTATTATTTTGTATTGAAAAAAAAAATGTCACTTCACGTCACATTTTTAATATCGAGGTCTTGATTGTGTTCATTTTATTTATTTGTTTTTTTTTTAATGTAGTCTAGCGATATTGAATATTTGCGTGCGTTACCCCGGTTATGTATAAATACAACGACACGTGACATTTCTCGTATTAAATAATGTATGTTAAGAAGAACTTTTCGCGCATGAGTAATAAAAAATATAGAAAATTGCCGTTAAATACCATTTATGTATGTAAACGTATCTTGTACAAAAACTGAATACATGTTATCGCCATCATTTATCTTAATTCTTGCATAAATTTACTATCTGTATCCATTAGCTGTCCATGTATCTGAAAACTGTATAGTATACTTGCAATAATACAAATATTTTTTAGCAATTAGTTTTTACCAATTGCGTCAAGAAATCTTCAAAATTTTATAAATATATACATTTATTTACATACATTTCAAAATTAATTTACGCATTTAAAATACTTGTTATTTCCTTCTAATTGGTACCTATTTATAAATATAATTTACCACACGGATTGGCCTTAGAATTCTATATTTACTGAATAGTTAGCACTTTGATCCCTTCTTATTTTTTTTCTTTTGTCGCAGGGTCAATAATGTTATGACGCGCTTTGACGACTATTTTTAGAAATAGATAATTCGTTTACTTTTTGTTATACCACCTTTTTGCATTGATTAGCAATTTTGGTTAAATGTTTTATATGCATTTCTGTTTCTAGGCGGAAGATATTAAGGCCCAAGCGGATTTAAAGAATAGTGGGCAGGTGGAAACGTACAAGACCCCAAATGATATCATGCACAATTCTGATATAATTTTATGCTGCGTAAGTGACCCAGCAACTGTTAAAGAGGTAAGTTTTTCTTATACTTTCAAAATAAATTTAGTTGTTAATTAACATATGATAATTTAACGAATTAGTTAAGAATATGTTATAATTTGAATTACTGTATTCTGGAATAAATTGAAAAGTTTTTCTTTCGGTTTGCTTCATAATTGCGCTTTATTTTTTCGGGTCGTTGATATGTTATCTTGTTGCTAAAAATATGAAATGTTTTCTTATTAAAAAATTGGCAGTGGCGGACTGGCACAACCAGACAGGATTTGGAATGCATAACTAAGTGCGTCAAGAATTTTTATATTATTAGATTTTTTATGTTTTTTGTACAACGCAGTCAATGAAAATATTTTTACAAAAGAAATACGAATTGTATTATTAGAATAAACTAAAAGTGTTTATATCATTAACTAGCCATAGTCCGCGACTTTGCTCGCATGGATTTTGGAAATTAGATTTATTCTCTAAATTCTAATATGATTTCAGCGCCCAGAGCAATTATTTATTGCAGATGTAATGTGCTAATTATTGAGATATTAGAGTGTCTTGAAACCGATTGATGTTAGAAGCAATAAACTGGAATTTTGAATTGGTAAAACCATACAACATTATAGATAATCAGATAAACTTAATAAAGACGGAACAAAGCGTGAATATCTCAAAGTATCGGAAAGACATGATCGTAAAAACAATGTTATTTTTAGGGTTTTTTATTGAGTGCCACTAAGGTGGACTGAAAGCTATAGAATAACTGACAAATTTCACAAGAGATTTGTTTTTGGTAGTCCTAAAAAGACTCATTAGTATTAGAGAGCTCCGGAAAGGTTGAGTATATTTATATATTCAAGCTTTGTTCCGCCTTTATTAAGTAAAAAGTAAAGTAAATTTACTTTATGAGGGATATTCATAATTTTTACTTTCCCAAAACGTTCGTGGACTTGAAATTCAGGTGTATATAGTTTATCAGTCACATTGATTCAGGTCAGTTACGTTTATCAAATATTATCTTGTGAGTAATGATTAAAAGTGAAGAACAACATTGAGAGACCGTAAGTGAGATTTGAAAATTGCTACAAAAGATTTGAAAAATCAAGTTGAAGGATCCGTCGTATCCGCCCGTTTAACTTGATTTTATACGGCCTTTGTAACAATTTTCAAATCTTATTAAAACTTTCTCATTAAGATTTTTAAATTTTATTAAACCCGGTCTTCGTCTACAAGCTTTTACATGTTAAGCGTTTTGAGTTCTGAAATATGCAACGTCTCTCGCATATTTGCCAGGTGACGGTGATGCCCCAACATTGTCACTTGAATTTGAACTTAAAGAAGGTGGACGGGGAGACAGTGAAGCCGGCGGTGGATCAGGCATTGGACTAGGTGGCTTCGAAATCCGTGGACTTGTGACTGGAGGAGGACTCGATAGAATGTTCTCCTTTTGTCCTTTGATTCCTGGAATTGAAATGCTACCCCTTCCCATAACATGCGAGGCAAACCGCGGCAACGGCAACGTTAGAGGTCCTTCGCTATATCTGGGTATTCTTCGGGGTTCCGAAGGCTCATTGTGTTTCGTCGCAAAGAGGGGTGCCAGGTCGCGATTAACCATCACAATCATTTATTTATTTGCTTATAATTATATTTCAGGAGAAGCTAACGGTTGTCTAATAATTAGCTTCCCCATATCAACATTAGATTATAAAATCAAACACGTACTATAGACAAAATGAAACACGTAGTTTGGACAAAATAAATACATAATAGATAATACATACAGCACAACTACTTGGTACAGATTATTAATATAATATATAGTGAGAGAAACACATTAACCGTTTGGAAGTATAAAATGGTAACATAATGGAAATAGTGACAAGAAAAAAATATGCGATTAATTCAGATAACATTAAACAGCCTTATAAGACTGTTTGAACTTAAACTTAAAAAGTCGATATGCTGAAAATGATTATTGTACGTTGTTATTAATCTTATTAACGGAGAGTTCCCATATGAATTAGATTTAATAGTAGGAATGTGAAAAATGAAGTTATTATTTCTTGTAGTTCTTCTTGGGATAAAACATATTCAGGGTTATAATAAATAATTCAGTTTTAATAAGATTGTTCAGTATTTAAAATGAAGAAAAATCTTATCAGCATTTGTTCACTGTTCAAGAGTTAACAAACTGATATTGCGTAGAATATCTGCAGAGCTAGTGTATGGTATAATATATTTAAAGCAGAGACTGGTGATAATTTTTTTCTGAATGGATTCAATTCTAGATTAATGTTTGGAATATTGTGAATTTCATATAGTTTTAGCGTATTCTTGTTGTGATCGAACAATAAAAGTCGATATACATTATACAGATAGAGATACATTACCGCTGTTTGAATATTAGTGAAAGATTTAATATTATAGATCTCAAAACCTAATAATTTATACGCTTTTCTATCTTGAGATATAATAGAGGATTCACCCCAATTTCAATTCAACACTTTCAACTATTTGCTCATGTACTTCCTTATCTAGATTTTGACTTACACACCTAATGTAAGGTAACATCAGGAATAGGCACGATCCATTACCTACAATAGTGCGACTGTATATAAAGTCATCAGACCATTTACATTTCTATTTTCAATTTGCAAAAAATTTATAAATTGTAATTATTAGCTATTACTCAAATGACACCTATCAACTGTCAGATCTGTAAACGAGTATTATTTTTTGAAATAATTATTTTCTACCTCTTTTAACTGCATTTTTAGAAAATGGTAATACACCTATTTTTTTCATTTCTAGGAAACAATTTAAATACCAATTTTCACATCTCTAACATCTCCAGTTTTTGAGATATAAGTATCACGCATTTGTAGCATCCTTAGCTAGATATTGGGAAAATGGTAAAATCTTTTTCTCTATTTTGCAAGGAATCCAACTGCCAGTTTTTAATATTGTATGTATCATATTCGGTTTCGGAGATATAGGTTACAAAAATATTTTACTCCAATCTTCAGCCCCCTTAATCGGATATTCAAGAAATGGTGAAACATGTCTCTTTTTAAAAATGAATCTTAATATCAAACTTCACATTTGTAACAGTTTCCGTTTTAAAGAAATAGACATACTAGAGAAAAACCCCCTTTAACACTCATTTACAGCTTTCGTAGAAATTTCCAAAAATCCTTTTCATCAAAACGGACCATCCAAATTGTACATATGTTAAACGGTTTGAGTTGTACGTTGATGAGCGGGCCAGTTAGTCAATCAAGACACTTACATTTATATCTCTCTTAAAATACTGGTCCATATTATAAATAGAATTGCAATCTCTATATTCAAGTAACTGTAACTAGTTGAATTTCATTAAATATTTTAAGTGCATATATTAGATCTAATTTACAGTACCATTAAAGTGAAGGAAACATTTATATTTTATGTGGTATGCAAAAAGAGTATTAAATTTTAATAAACTTAATCACCTTCAAATAAATATCACGAATATTGTGTACTAGAGTGAATACAGCTAAATAATAATAATAAAGTTCCTTTTCTCCAAAACTACAAAAGAAATCTGAACGATTTTTGTTTTGTTTTCATTTTCATTCACTATTATGTTTGTAACATATGGACATGAGCTTTTTTAAATTGTACATTTACATAATTTTTATCAAAATAATAGTATTTCTTTACAATACATTTTTTACAAAAAAAGTCCCATCATGTTGGCAGTTTGACTTTTGACAGTCCCTCATTTATTTGTGCTGCAAACATAAAAGTGGAAAAAGCGAAAAAGAAATTATCCGGTTATCTCTTGCAGTTAAAAAAAGGAACATTTATTTTAAAAAGGTTTTTTATTACTCATAAGTTAAAAGTATTATCTGGCGGACGTTTTTTATTACGAGAAATGCCATTTTTAGTTGTATTTACACGTAACTTGGGTAAATATTCAATATCGCTAGGTTGCATTAAAAAACACAAATAAATAAAAATAAAATGAACGTAATCAAGACCTCAATATTAAGAAATTGACGTGTACAAAATATTAATACAAATTAAAGAAAACGTTTTAAAGTGAATGTAAATAGTTCTTATAACGAATCCACACCACCGGAGACAATCCCCTCGCATGAGTAATAAAAAATATTGTTTGTAACACGGGCGGAATTGTTAATTTCCCTCTCGAGCGAATGTGCGCACTCACTTCGTTCGTGCCCAAATTGACTCAATGAAAATGCCCAATTTCGCTCTCGCGAAAAAATTTACAATTTTCCGCCCTAGTTACAAAATATACTATTAGGAGAGCAAGAAAAAACTGAAATGTAACATTTTTATTTTCGCCGTTTTACGTTATTTTATTTACATATGCTACATGTCAGATCAGTGAGAGAGCGCTTCATGTGGAGCGGTGTTGGCTGTAGCTACGAACCGACTAACATGTTGACTTCCCCAATCGTAACAAAGATTTTAACTGCTTCTAGTTATCACAAAAATATGATATAAATATTATTTTTTAAATATAGTAAGGGCTTCTTAAGTGGTTACATCACCATTTTCGAATTATTTTTTTACTAGATAAGTTTCACCATTCCAAAATTCAAATTATTTCCCAAGTTATAGTGTTTAGAAGTAGGGGTGGCAAGGAGTCAGAAATTTAAGTAGCGGTAGGACCGGCACAAAACCTTGAACAAAGGGATTGTTCTTTTAGCCAGTTCTTTATTACAATAATTCTCTCGGCCAACTTTAGAATCGCAGATTGAAAATAATTTAAAATAAATATTTGATTTTAAGATGCTGACGCTGATTGTTTTTTCTTTTGCGTTTTCATCAAAACTACATTTAACGATACATTTTTTAATTTAACGATATATTGCTCAACAGTTAACAGAACCAATAACAGAGCAAATATAAGATTAGTTATAAGATTACACAATAATACATGTAAACAAAAAATAGATTATATATTTCAAACTTGTGTATAAGATATCTTAAGATCCACTTAACATACAGTCGAACTTCTCTAAGTCGAATTGCCATAGTTCATGAAAAATTCGAGTTATAGAAAAGTGGAGTTATAGAAATACATAACTATAAAATGCGTAAAATAGACTATACACAATTTATTCAAAATAAATGTACATATGTATATATTTTTAAACAAAAAACAAAAAGAAATATGTATACATTATTAATATATTGTTATTTAATTATAATTAATTAAAAATAATTTTAATTAATATATTATTTTTTGTAAAAGTAAGTAATTTTTAATTGTTTTTCATAATATATAGATAGTACCTTGTGGGTGATCTTCGATTATATCGTCTCTTTTTGTATTACCGATTCTCGGGAGAATAATATTCTGTCGTAATCTTCCTAAAGCACACTGGTAAAATCTTAGTTTTGCTTTATTCGAGTTTTTGGTGATTATAAAATATGAAAAATAAAATGTTTCTTAATCTGCCCGAGGATTACACTATCGACAATATCGAGTATAAGTTTTCGAAAATACATGGTGGTTAAAAAAATGGAGTTATAGAATTATTGTGTATGTAAAATTTTTCCATTGTACAAATTTTTACTACGAGTTATGGAAAAATTCGAGTTGAGAAAAAATTGAGTTATGGAAGTTAATTTGTATGTAAAATGCTATCTAAACGTATGAATTTCCAAAAATATTCGAGTTATACAAAAATTTGAGTTACAGCTGTTATGGAAGTTTGACTGTATTATTATTTATAAAATTTACAAATTATTTTTATTCATAATATTATCTAAGGTGTAACATAGGATTTTTTGATTGAGTTGAAAGTTTTAAATGTTTAACTTAAAATTTCGATAAAAATCAGTTTTTTTTCACTCATTTCTTAAAAAAAAACCCGCTATGCTACCATCTTAACTATTAAATTTTTTTATAAAAAAAAATATTTTTTGACAGAGAAAATAAATACGAAAAGATGGCTCATATCTCCTTAGTTTTTTAAGTTTTTTTTTAATTCGTTATTATTTCAATTTATTCATCAAACTATTGTGTATCTGTGTTAATTTAAAATTATTTTGTATATTTAATAGCTGCGTCAATATTTTGTCTTATTTGTATACATATTTTTCCGAGCGCCTAGGTGCTGTAACTACTTATGCACTGTAATGCACCTACGTAATGCTGCACGCTTAATATTAGTTTATAGGTTGTTATGAAAACCTTGTAATATGTGAATATGCACAGGAAGTAAGCATGGAATTAAACGTGTCGACATTATAAGGCAATTATATTTCAAACCGGTTCAAGATGTGAGAAAAAACTTTGTGTGTATTGTATATTGCACATAAATGACTCTTAAAAATTAGGGCGGTATGAAGGAATCTCACAAATGAATAGTAAAATTAGTAAATATCTAAAGAATATCGACAGAACGCTATCTTAATCGGACCGATTAAGATAGCGTTCTGTCGATATTGGTATTTCCATGTATGCTTAGACGTCATTTTATAGAAAATAATTTATAAAAGAGAAGAATAGGGAATATACATCAATTTTTTTATTAATATAATTTAATTTATTTCACTTTTTACTTCGTTATAAAATAGTAAAAAATATAAAAATACTCTTGAAAGTGTTTCAATTAATTTTGAAAATTATGTATAAAATACCGATTAAATATGACCTCTTTGAACTTAAACGCCCCCATTTTTCCCGCGCTTTGGATGACGTCACGGGGCACGTTTAGTGTTGTTTACTATTTCCATAAACGGTTATTAGTTAGGGTTTTCATAAATATTTTCATAATTTAATTTCGATAATGGAGAAAACTAAAAAGCATTTTATGGATATTGTTTAATACTAGAATGCGAAAACACGGTTATAAGTACACTAGATAAAGTGTTTTTTTTGTGTTCCAAGAAAGACGAATATTCGTAAACAATGGTGTAAGGTTATGAAAAGGAATGAAGTATCTCTAATATCGCATTTACCATCCCCAATGTCGATTGGTCATCTACTTTATTAGGTATCTGCTTCTGCATCAAACACTTTATCAAAAATTCACTAGGATCTATTGAAACGTAATAAAGTTAGGTGAATGATAACAACATTTCAGGTTATGTTTAGGTATATACTGCTGAGTGCATGCATGTATCAAAACCTATTTAGTTAATTACAAAATAACATGTATTACAATAATTACCTTTCATTAGCTTTCGCTCCTTTGGCCTCAGCGGACGTAAAATCTGGATTCGATACAAAACAAACTGTCATCATTATCCGATTGTGCTTTGACAAAACCACTATTACTGTTCTTGATAATTCCTAATGTCACTATATACTAAAATCGCACCAGGTAATGGAAACACTACAGAAATGTAAATAAAAATAAATTTTCTCTCAAACACTTGTTCTTCTTCTTTAGCAGTAAGAATATCTATGCCGATAAATGTCATAACGTGCCATGTGACGTCATGCTTCGATTCGACCAATGGTAGTGCGTTTCGCAAATTTGAATTTCGCTCGCTTATTTTGGACTATTTGGTTTTATGGAATTAAATACAAACTAAATGAGAAAATAATGGTTTAGGTGTAATATCAAGATCATATCGGGGGTAAAAAAATCAAGTAAATTGAAATCACTTGCACATTCTCTATTGCTATCAAATCCTTTAAACCCCTTCAATGCGTTTTTTTAATTTTCATAATATTTAGATTAGGGGTTCACACGAGAACGATATTTTTCTCGTCTCGTCTCGTAAAAGCGAGACGAGAACGAGACGAGACCGCATGTGGTATCGCTCTCGCGATAGCGAGAACGTATGTGGTCTCGTTCTCGCGAGACACGAGAGTCTCGTTTCTGATCCCGGTCATACTTCTTCTTCAATCTTTGATTCTAATACGGGCAGCCGTAATATTTTCTTGCATAAATTTGAACTTCGGGCTCGGGCAAGTTACATTTCATTATATAACAATTAAAAAAGTAGATTTCGTAATATGAAATAGATGTCGTAGACAATTTCAAATTATGTTCGTTTTTATTATTAATTTTAAATCTTCAACAAAATAGAAGGTTTATATAAACAGACATTTATGGTGTGTTATTGCTACATTTTCATGTGGACGGAACAAAGCGAAATTAGAAGATATTAATAGTAACCAAGTAGAAAATTTATGTAAAGAGACAGTGATAAGTTTACAATAAAATGAATGATTACCTCGTTTTGGACGATATTTGGCGAGATTAGACGCGACGAGACAAACCATAACGAGAGCGAGACGAGACAAACGGTTACGAGAGCGAGACGAGACTAATGGTTACGAGAGCGAGAGCGACACGAGACTAACGGTTACGAGAGCGAGACGAGACTAACGGTTTCTAGAGCGAGAGCGAGACTGAGGCGAGAGTAATTTTTTACACAACAAACGAGAGCGAGACGCGATTTTTGAAACTCTCGCCCTATCTCGTCTCGTGTGAAGCCCTAATTTAGATAAAAAAGCAATTATTCAATACTTTTTTAATAATAACTGCTTGAGGATTGGGACATTTTGTCGCAATCATACTTTTGTAATAGGTTCTTATATATCCCAATAATATTTTATTTTAGTCATATCCTAAAAAATCAATATCGTAAAACAAATATTATGTTAATATTAACATTATGTAAATATTAACAATGCAAACTTGGTATTCGCTCCGTTCCAAAATAAGTGTCTGATTTAATTTTTTTATGGATTATTAAAACAATAAATTTAAATGTATTAGTTTTGTTATTATAAAGTAGTTATTTATTTAAATTATGCATGGAAAAGTGAATCTCTTTACCGCTGGAAGTTTGAGATTTGTCAAAATAGTTTTTGTTGTGATCAGGTAAAATTTTGTAACAATTCGATATCATTTGATCTGCATGAACGCCGCCCATATAAGGATTGTAAAACGCAATTGAATCGGTACAATTAATTTATTTTTTGCCTCCGTCTTTTGTTTTTCGATATAATTGCCCCACAATAAATACTATTGGGACATATAAGTCCCAGTGTTAATTTTTTGAGATATATGTAATATAAAATATTCAAAATAAGTTCTACACAATAAACCAATAAAATCATGTTATTTAGTCCTTACTTGATAAATTTGAGAAGAGAATTTATAAAACACGGCCAATATTCAAAGGAACAAATTTAACTTGCTTGAAACCAATGCTCAAACTGGTAATAAGCAAAACGTTCAGACAGGCGCTGACTTGTTTATTGGATGATTAAAAACTAATATCTGATACATGATATATGATATATGTATGCCTTCCAAACTTAAACATTTTATTTAAAAAAAAAGAAATTATAGTATTTTTTTTCGAAAAGCCTTTCTTTATCTTTGCTTTTGCCGTTTTTGTCTTAATTTGTCCTGAAGTTACGATTTTTTTGAGCGCATCACTAAATTTGCTGGAAGTTTCTCTATTTGCTTAACAAAAAGACAAAATTGTTGAAAAAATGTTTGTAACGCTATTTTGAATAATATATAAAGTTGAAGGTTCAACATTAGCACGATGATTATTCAAATTTCAAGAGAATTAATTCAAAATGTTATAATGAAGGTAATGGACAATAACGGCTGAACATGTGACCCGCGTTTACTGACGAAGAGTTAAAATTGTACAGTGATATCCAAGATCCCAACACATATAAATATATTATTACATATCAGAATTTCTTTGGAATCATATGTCTACAGCAGGGGTTCCCAAAGTGCGGCCCGCGGGCAAAATGCGGCCCGTGATTTCGGCCCACGATATCGATACGATATATTTTTTTTATTAAAAAATAAATAGTAAAAAATAGTAAAATAAATAATAAATATTACAAATAAGGCACAATAAGATATTTTAATATTTAAAAAAAATTCGTACAGAGCACATAAGCGTTTGTATTAATAAAATATTGTTTAGTTTATATTTAAAAAAATTTTTTAGTATGTCTAGTCTAGTTATTACAAATTTGTACAGAAATATAATATAGTGGTCTCAAATAGACACAGAACTGTTAATCATTTAAGACATGCAATTTAAATTTATAGAATTACAGGAAAATATCGATGCTAAGAATTCTTATCGGAACAATTCCTTAATTGATTTATATAAAGGATTCATGCGTGAATTATACGAATAATTATCCAAAATTATACGAAAACATGCTCAAGAAATGTTTTCATTATTTGGGAGCACATATATAATTGCAAAAAAACTTTTTCAATTATGACCATAAATAAGTCGAAATTCAGATCAAAATTGAGTGATAATCATTTACAAGCAGTATTAAGAATACATTCGACCGATATACAAGGGGTCGTCCATTAATCACCTGATGTTTTTTAGCAACTTTTTTTGTTTTAATAAATATATAATTAAAGATTTATTCTTATTAAATTTAGTATACCTACTAATAAAAAAATAATAATAATTAAATATGTTTAAAACAAAAAAAATCGTGGTTATTGTATTGATTTTATTCCGTTTTTTTTGGCCCGCTAAAAAATTCGGTAATATTAAATTGGCCCGCCTAAGAAAAACTTTGGGAACTCCTGGTCTACAGGATTGAAGGGGTCAATAATAATTTGCACCTCAGGACTCACGGCAAAGATAAAATTGAACATTGCTATCTACTATTTACAGATTAGAGCAAATTTATCTGCTTGGTTTATTAAATAAAGTATAATTGGTACGTTGACTGTAAATAAAATCGTGGAGTGCTAAACTAAACGTTAACTGAATTAAATAAGGTTAGGTTAAGTCATATCTAATATATAGAGACCCTCTAGTACAGCGTTTCCCAAACTTATTTCTTCGTGACCCGGTTATTTTAATATTTTTCCTTCGTGACCTGTAGATATTGTTCATCAAATGATAGTCAGAAACGGCATATATGTAGTGCGCAGTAGTTTGTTTGCGCATTCATGTGATAACAATTCAAATATATTTCAAAATGGCTTGTTGAACATTTTAAAACAAGAAAAAGCGAAAATGAGATCGGAAATGCGTTTACTTGTTCAAACTTGCAAGAAATAGGTATCTCGTAAATGATAGCTAATTTATAGCCGAAAACTTACAAAGAATAATGAATAAGTACTAGTTTTTTACAATTAAATTCAAAATAATTTAAGTTTGTGCTCTCACAATTGGCTGCATTATGGGACGTTATTTGTTTGTAATAGTTTCTTCCAAGAATAGCTTGATATATTCCCAAAAAGTATAAATTTATTCAATAACGTCGATTTTACTTTATTTAGATATTTTTTACATTTTCGTAAAAATAAATAAACTGAAATAAGCAGCTAATTTTTTTAGAGTTCCTTTGCGACCCGATATTTTTTTTTCGTGGCCCAGTACCGGGTCGCGACCTGGCATTTCGGAAACTGTTCTAGTAGTCTAGTTAGAGCGCGGCTCTCTTCCACCATAATTCAGCTATACCGTTGCGCGAAAATTCAAACTTTGTGTTAAAACCTCTGTCAAAAATAAAAAGTTTGGTAGTTTGATAAAACGTGGCATACATAAAGAAAGGTATTGTTGGTATATCCTTTTCTCCTCACCAAAAGTCAAAATCACTTCCAATTTGAAAAGTTAGGGTTACGATGGACTACATTTGAAATGTGAAGGATTGTGGTTTTGTAAATTGGCGCTCTAAATTCCTTGTCTATTTATGATTAATTTATTACTAAAATAGCTGAAATATGGCTGAATCAATCAGAAAGTGAATTAGAAGTACCAGAATCGTACTAGAGGGTCCTTAGTTCACACATTTTGACATTTATTAACATCGAAAAATTCTAAAACTACTTAAATAATAATAACTATTAAATTAAACTTTGGAGCACTAAACTATATACACGTTATTTTCGAGGACGCTCCATGCTTTTGTTTATTGTAGCACCGAACAAATTATATTCTCCATTTTAAGGAAGTACGAGCGTAACTAATGAGTCAAAATAGTGTTTGAATTTTCTATATTTTCAATTATCCTAATAGTTATTAAAATTCATTATTTTTATTTGTAATGACATTACAAATTTAAAAATTGGTAATTATTATTTATTTAATCAAATGGAGTTATTAAATGTCTTCGTTATTTTTGACTTCTAAGGTGTAATAAAAGATCTGGCAACAGCGCTTTATTGTGTCTTGAAAGTTTATAGTACAGAGAGAGAAAAGAATAGTAATTGAAAGGAGTGGAGTGTATTTTTTCTCTCTTATAACTGTTTCCATCTTTTACTTTTCTCTCACAATCAGCTGTTCTCGCGACGTTGCCAAACCATCCATTATATGAATTATTGTCGATAAACAATATTCAAAATAAAAATTGTAACTAATTATTTTTATAATTATATCGGTAACGTTACATTGCTTTAATGTTATCGTGTTTTACAATTATCTAAGTTTATTGTATATACTTTTTTATTCCTTAAAGTTTCGAAATTAATATCGCAAAAAATAAATAAAGACGTGACGGAGAAATATATAAGAATTGAAAAAACATTTTTTTTTTTACGGATAAACTAAATGGTGGATCACTTTCACAGAATTGTTTGGTTTCTTTAGAGGACATAAATAAAGTATTGATCTGCATGTATAAATAGTTTCAAAGCTTAAACTTATAAAAAATATTTAACATGGGAATCCCTCGAACCTCCTTAATGGATTTTAATAAAAACGTGGTTTTTAAATGTTTTTTGAAGTAAAACTTCTTTAGGCACGACTTGAGAGTAGCACAGATCTTTTTGTTGACGGAAATAAAGTCAAGTAAATTCTATCTTCTGCTTAGGATGATTGCGTTTTTGAGATTTTTAAATTTTGTAGATATTGATCTATAGATATCGCCCTAGAATATTAAATATGTTTTCATCAAATTACTTTCTGAAATAAATCTAAAACTTTTCAAGTGAGACTTTTTCATCGTAAGACCTATAGAATTTCATTTCATAAGTGTTGTGTCCACATATGCATAAATGTATTTCTATTCTATTTTCATAAAATTTAATACTAATAATAAATATTATTTTATTTAACAAAATATATTAGTTGGTTGGCCATGAAATTCTGGCATGTACCAGATTTTTTAATTTTGCTCCCCCGAAAAAAGGGCAAAAAGGAGATAATAATAATGCCAACCACAGCAAAACATCTGCTGCCGTACGGACTTACTACCCGTACGATGAGATTAAATGGAATCTATTATCAGCGACTCACTCGCCCTGGGCTCAAGCCCACCAGCTAAAATCAACCACGAACATGACATGATGGAAACACAAGCTACATTGCAACTACCTCAGGCCCTTGCTATGACGAGCGAAGGCAAACCTGGTCATTCGGATTCTGGGGGACCAGGGCATCATGCAGGGAAGAGTCGGAGCTTCCCAAAACTCCTCAAACCCAAGAGTAAGTACTTCATTGGTACTCTCAACGTACAGACGCTGACCAAAACAGCAAAACTAAAGACGCTAACGGACACCTGCGATAAATTCAGTATCCTCATACTTGCAGTACAAGAAACACGATTTCGTGATGGTCATCACTTGACTCTGGTGGATATCGTATCTACAAGTGAAAGCCTGCAGTCAAGCTAAGAAATAGTAATTTACATATATTGGGAATCGCATTTCTAGTACATAACAGTATCCAGAACTCTGTGCTAGATTTCTCATCACCTTCGGAACGGATCTCCCTACTCCTAATTAAATGCGCTAACAAGGCCTACACACTGATTAACGCACATGCTCGTATTAACAATGACCCTGACAAGAACAAAGTGGAGAAGTTCTGGTCACAGCTAGAGCGGGCACTCAACAAGATCCCTCAAAACCATATCAAGATCCTCCTCGGAGATTTCAATGCACAAATCGGCATAGAAAGGGACACATCACTGGGAATTTCTCGGCACACAAAAAGACAAATGCCAATGGACATCGCCTAATCCACATATGTAGAATGTCTAGCCTCCAACTAATGTCCACACACTTTAAAAAACCACCACGCAAGATGACAACCTGGAAATCACCAATCAACCACTTCGGGGAATAGCAAATCGATCACGTAGCGATAACCAGAACATCCTCCCCAGAAATCATGAACGTGAGGGTACGAATGGTCGGACTCCACGTAACCCTTTACGTGGAGTCCGACCATTATCTTTGACAAATTAAAACCTGCTTCTTACCTAACAGAAGGAAGTGTCAAAAATCTAAATTCCCGCGTATAGATCCAAAATACCTAAGAGAACACGCGGAGGACTTCGCACAATCACTACAGGCCGACACACAAACATGGGATGAACTTCTTCAGACAATCCAGCAATCAGCAAGGAAACTCGGTCAACCGCCACGAAAACGAAAACACAGATGGTGGACATTGGAATGCGACGGGGCTCTTGAATCCCGTATGCTTGCGTGGAAGACTTGGAATAGCAACAAGACACAATAGTATTGGTAGAATTTCTTAAAAATGCAGAGGGAAACATCCAAAACGATCAGACACATTAAACGGACATACCATTTCAAAAAATTAGAGTAAATCGAGAATGAGTTCAAAAGAAATAACACGCGAAACTTCTACAGCACATTTAGGGAAGAACTGATGAACTGCTAGCCACCGAACCTCTGCTTCCGTCGGCCTGATGGAACCCTTGAAACCAACACAAAAGCGAACTGCGAAATTTTGAAACAGTACTTCGAGAAGCTACACAATTGTGAACCTTCTGAAGAAAGACTCCAATGCCACATAACCGCCCCAAACCAGGACTCTGTTCCACCAACACATGAGGAAATACGAAACATCATTTTACACCTAAAAAACAACAAAGCACCCGGGGATGACGGCTTAATCGCTGAAATGCTCAAGATCGGAGGTGAACTCTTGATTGACAGACTGCAAGCTATCATTGGAATTACATGGAAGAGCGGCATCATACCAGCGGACTGGAAAAATGCTTTGATCCACCCACTATACAAAAAGGGCGACAAGACTGATCCAAACAATTACCGAGGCGTTTCCCTTCTATCAATCGCCTACAAAGTTCTCTCACGTGCCCTCCTCACAAAACTGGAAGAACAGACAGAACATCTGATCGGTGAATATCAGGCAGGTGTCCGACGGCACCGATCAAGCGCGGAACAAATCTGGAACCTGAAGATGATACTGTAACATCGCCAGCCCAACCGCACAGTTGTCACTTTCGTAGACTTCAAGAAAGCCTATGACTCGATTGACCGCATAACTCTATTTTATATACTTCATGAATACGGTGTGGGTAGTAAAACAACCATGTTAATCGAACAGACTCTGTCAGGCACAACATCAAAAGTTAAATTCATGGGTGAAACCTCCGAGCCTGCAAGCCCTTTTCAAATCAGTACTGGAGTAAGACAGGGTGATGGATTGTCCCCACTCCTCTTCAACCTAGTACTAGATAAGATAATCAAAATATGGGAGAAAGAAGTACCTGGAGTATATATGGGAACAAAGTACAAACGAATCAACATAAAGTATAGGTATACATAAAGCGAGGCCGCTTTTGCTGACGACCTTGCAATAATCACCCGGACTACTGAAGAAGCCAAACACGCCATCGAGGAACTTCATGAAATCGCCATCAGAACCGTCCTTCAAATCTCTTACGAGAAAACGCAATACGTAGACTCCAAGAGCTCAAATATGGCACATCTTGCAACCAAATATGGCCACATCATACAAGTTAAGCACTTCTAGTACCTAGGTGAAATAATTGGAAACACTGGTAAGGAAAGAATGGCTAACAAAACACTTGCAGAAAAGTTACGCAAAGTCTATGCAATCACCTGGAATATGTATAACAAGAAATCACTTTCTTCCAAAGCAAAACTCCGTCACTACCATACAGTCATCCTTCCAGAAGCACTCTATGCAATTGAGACTTCATCATTAACCATCTACATCAATGATATTGAGCAAGTAGAACGTCAGAAAAATATTTGGACTACTGAGATACTATTCTACTATATACTGAGAAAAATATTTGGACCCAAGGTACAAGATGGTATATGGATGCGTAAAAGCTCACAAGAACTGTATTCCCTGACAGAACGATTATCCTCAGTTGCACGGAAAAGACGTCTCAAATTCTTCGGTCATATAGTACGAATGGATGACTCTCGATTGACCAAGAAAATCTTCCACATTATCAATGAAACCCGACAGTCCAAAGTACACTGGCTGGTAGACACCCAACATGACCTCTCAGTAATCAATATAGAACCATTGGCAACTACGCGAACTAAATACAGGCAGGAAATAAATTCACACAACTTCACATCAAAGAATCCAACAGCCAAGAGTTTGAAACTAAAAAACGCATGGACGCAAGAAAGAAGACAGGCCCAGAGCGAAAGGATGAGGAAGTTTTGGGAAGATAAAAAGAACAAGATGACCAGTGCTAAGTAATGGTTCTACGCGCTCCTTAGAGGGCTAAGCGAATAAATAATAAAATATAGTAGTATTAGTTTAATCTTTTTGGAAATACGTGCCACAACCGTCAAGGAAGTTATTTCAACTGCCCTGAAAGTTTACACACACTCATTTTTTTTTTATAAATGTAATAAGGGGACCCGGAAAGTAATATTGTTTCCACCCATGTCGACTTTCGTTTTCATTTATCAGCTTACTGTGTATTTCAAAGTCGTGACAAAGACATTTTAAGGTTAGAATGACTTGTTTACTCATATATAATTAAATTTAAATATTTTTTTTTTACTTTATGGTGAACTGACAAGCGAAATACCAGAAGAGGTACATATTTGGCATTGTATGCTTTTTGAGTTTCACAAGGGTAGTTACGCAAAATTTGCTACCAAAAACATTTGCGATGTTTATCCCAATGCATTAGACGTTCGTAAATGCCAAAGTTCCGACTCGTATCGATCAGGAAGACCAACAACTTTAGGCAATGGCATGTTAAGTGCGGAAGTGGAAGCAAATTCGTGTCAGACAATCGATGACTGTCAAAAACCAACGTCGATCATCTAAGAACATTTTCAGCAGATTTTGGCTCTCTGAATGAATCGCCACGAAGTACAACAAAGTCAGATCTACATCGCTAAAAGGCGCTTTTGTGTGTTTGGTGGCGTATTCACGGGGTCAATATTTCATTATCATATCAAAATCATATAGAAAACTCGATTTCTCGGTTTGACTTGTAGAAGTACTGTTGGTTATGATACTTTTTATCGTAGATTTACTTAAATCTTCCTACTACGTAATGAGCCCATCCATTCAAGGGGTCACTGCCAGAATTTTAGTTAATATTTTTTTCTATTTAGTGTCTATAATGAAGTCATTAAAGCACACATATTGGTTCGTTAATGGATCGCCGAGTGCGATACAATTTTCTCAATATATATCGGCGATTTTTTAATTTAGAAATGGCATAAAAGAGCGCAAATAGAAATAATAGTATAAAAACTCGTTCATAAGCCATTAGAAACATGGACGCGTGCTGAAAAACCGCGCTTATTGAACTTGTTCTTTAATATACTATTTTTAATTCTTAGGTTTACAAATGAATTCTTTAACGTCTGTGTTTTGAGTACTTTCAAATGCTGTTCTTACCAAAAATTATTTTATTTCGTAGATATACTTTCAAAATGAGGTCATTTTTTTGTTTTTGGTTGGTTTTTTGGAACAAATTGATGCAACTAAAAGTTCAAGTTCAATTTTTTTTTAATTTTGAGGACAAATTCTATTTATGACTTGAATATTTTTGAAATACGTCCAGATATAATAAAAGTTTGAAATACCTCCAGATATAAAAAATAATATTCCAAATTAATATTATTTGATTAATATTTGTCAGTTTGAAATTTAGAAAAGTTTCTATCAACGGTTTTCTTATCTGTTCGCATAAAACTGTTTTCTATTAAAATCGCAACGTTGTAGACACATTTTAAAATAACCATAAATTAAATTTGATTAACATAAAACCGGTTTATAATAAAAATCCCATTTTATTTCCACGTTATAAAACATTTCAAAATTAGAACGAATAATTTATTCAAATAAATTTATCGCCGTATCAAATTCAAGCTAAAATAAAACCGTTTCGTTTTTATCATACAGTGATAAGATAACTTATATTTGAAATCAGACTACATTGTTATCATAAACAGCGTTATCTTCTTTTGTTTGCAATATTCATGTACAAATGAAACTTGTTTTTGTTTTCGGTAGAATCTAATATTATTTTGTTTTACGTAAATATTTCTAAGCGGATATTCAGTTATCTCTCGTTTATCTAGAAAAAGAAAGATTATGAAAATATTGATAACGTTTTATGCCAATATAAATATTTTATAAAACGCAAATATAATTTATATTTTAAATATTACATTATTAAATTTATTACAAGATTTTATTTCATTTTCTTCTGCATACAAGTTGCAGAATTTTATTATTTGTGTTAAATATAATTTCGCTACGTTGATTTTGTACAAATATTAAAATCAGAATGGAAACGTTGTTTTTTTTTTTTGTAGTGAGCAGGTACAGAAAAGTTTCCGGTAAATTTTGTGGAAGTAGAACGTAATTTAGTGGCCCCCAAATGACAATAGAAAGGATACTTTTATCGAGGTATTTTCCCCTAAATGTGAACAATCTGTTAAACGTGTCACCTGGTGCTTACTATGATAACATTATACATTTTTCATTTGGAAAAAGCAATTTTTTTAAGAAAAACTTGATTCTAAAATTAGATTAAATATAGGGGAATTAGAGGGACAAGTCTTGCCTGTCTAGCTTTGTCTGTCTAGATTTTCTGTCCAGTCTTGTCTCTCTAGTCTTGTTTGTGTGGTCTTGTCTGTCTAGTCTTCTGTGCCTAGTTGTGTTTGTGTCTAATCAGTCTAGACTAGGCAGAGAAGTCTAGACTAGACAGACATTATATACAGATATTTTTTTGCTTTACGGAAATATTTCCATTCGGTTATCTTTCGTTTATCTAGTAGAAGAAAGATTATGAAAACATTGATAACGTATATTTAACGTATTAACGTATATATATTTTAAATATTACATTATTGAATTGTCTTGTCTAGACAGACAAGACTAGTCTAGAGTAGAAGGACTGGTCCATACTAGACACACTAGTCTAGACAAGACAGGCTAGTCAAGCTAGTCTAGACTAGATAGACTAATTTAGACCAGACAGACTAGTCTGGACTAGATAGACTAGTCTAGACAAATTAGTTTAGATGATTAAGCAAGCTAGTTTACACTAGACAGACTAGAAAAACTAGTCTAGACTAGACACAATAGACTAGACAGACCAGTCTAACAAGACACTCTTGACCGATCAAGACTTAAAGTGGTTCTGAGGAAGCTCTCACTAAACCCCCTATTTCACCTTGGCTTTTTAGTACGCGCCACCCCGGTATCGCATATTTTGCATTCATTCAGGGTGGGCAGCCCGAACGGTTAGTGAAAACCGCCCTAGTTGTTGTTTCCCCTACCAGGATTTACACTAGACAAACTAGAAAAACTAGTCTAGACTAATCACACTAGACTAGACAAACCAGTCTAACTAGACAATCTAGACCGGTCAGGACTTAAGTGGTTCTGGGGAAGCTCTCACTAAACCCCCTATTCCACCTTGGCTTTTTAGTATGCGCCTTTGCATTCATTCAGGGTGGACATCCCGGACGGTTAGTGAAAACTACCCTAGTTGTTGTCTCCCCGACCAGGATTCGAAGACCGAACCCGGGTCTCCCGCATTGAAAGGCGGGTATGTTGTCAACTACACCACCGAGGAGGACAGACCGGTCAAGACTAGGCAGGCAAGACTAGATAGTCAAGACTAGACGGCCAAGACTAGACAGACCAAACTAGACAGACCAGACTAGATAGACCAGACTAGACAGACCAGACTAGACAGACCAGACTAGACAGACAAGACTAGATAGACAGGACTGTGTCTAGTCTGGTCCCTACAGTCTTGTCTCTCCAGTCTTGCCTGTTCAGTCTTGTCTGGTCTAGACTGTGTCTAGTTTAGGCTGGGCTGCTAGTGTAAACTATTGTGTCTAGTCTAGACTAGTTTGTCTAGTCTGTCTAGTTTAAACTGGCTTGTTTAGTCTCTCTTAACTAATTTGTCTAGTCTGTCCAGACCTATGCAATGGGAAAAGGAGCTGGCTGGTCTGCCGATAGCTGAGCCAACATATTTCACCGTGGATGAACTAAAAGTAGCAGGAAGCAAATTGAAATCGTGAAAGGCACCCGGATCGGACTGCATCCCGGCGAAACTAATCAAGTTAACCGCTCTCAGACAACCGCAATACTGCCTTGACGTATATAACAGACTATTGAGCAGAAGAGAGTTTCTAAAAATATGGAAGGAATCGAGACTAGTACTGCTGGAAAAACAAAAAAAATGGGGCGCAGAGCTACCGTCCCTTAAGCATCCTAAATACTGCCTGTAAACTGCTGGAACCATTACTCCAGTATTTCCCAAAATGTGGTCGCGTACCCCAAGGGGTACGCTAATGGTTTGCAAGGGGTACGAAATGATGTTCCAAAATTTTCATTTTTTGTGTATACCAAAGTGAATATAAGAAGAAAAATAACAATATTTAAATTACATAAAAATAGTGCATCAAACATTACTTTTTATGAAGTGTTTGAATCTTATGAATTAGCCGTGAATCTTCAAACAGTTCATCTTCATTATCTTTTATAATTAATTAATACAATACAAATCAAAACTAACTTGTGATAAATTCTGTTTTTAAAAGATTTTGTTACTTTTATCATTTTTAAATAACCAATAGTTTATTTTACTAGCTACTCACTGATAAAATGATTGCATATTGTTTTTACCTATGTAAAGACAAGCAGAAACTGTCTTAAAGAGAACTCACAAAGAATAACATTATTCCTAAGATTTGTAATAATTTTGATTCGATTTTGTCTTATAATGTCATGTTTAATTCCTTAGATACGGATCAATAAATCAGTGGTTTATTCACTAGTGAAATTAGAATTTTATTTCACTAGTGAAATTAGAATTTGATTTCACTAATGAAATAAAAGAATACATAGCAATGCATCAAAATAACTCACTTATGGGCTCCGTAAACATGACCCTAAATGTTGACCTCGCTGATGTTCTTTTTTAATCTCCAATCACAAAACTTATTATAGGTACATTTGTTTGTATAAATCTATTGATTTCTGCGGAAGTAATCTTTCCGCAATTGCGTTACCATCTAACAATAATTCTTGGGATGTATCCATGTATGATTAATAAAACACAAATTAATTAAACACAGCTTATAAACAAAATTTTGACGTACGAATCAACAATTTTATCGTTGCCATGAGAACAATACAATAATGGTCCGACGACATGCTTCTCTTAAAGAAAACACAGAAAATGGAACTTTTCTTGAAATTTAACTTGTTAAATGAGAAGCAATATTAAATAAAAGTTTGTATTACAGTCGCAGGTAATTAACTATATTTTTATCTTTTAAAACCCAATCTGGAATCTATATATTACTTAGAGACGAGTACAATTTTTGTTTTCAATAGTATATCTCAGAAATTTTCGAAGGGGTACGAAGTGTTAAAAAATATTTGAAAGGGGTACACGTGGATAGAAAGTTTGGGAAACACTGCATTACTCTATCGAAGACACAATGAAGAGCTCGAGCAAACAGGAGGTTTAGCCGACATGCAGTTCGGTTTTAGAAAGGGTCGCTCCACCATAGATGCAATGCAAATAATTAAAAACAAGACAAGAGAGACGAGAAAGGATATTTGCGCAATGGTTACGCTGGACGTCCAAAATGCCTCCCAATAGCGCGTCTTGGAAGGGTATTCGATCATTCGATCTAACTAGGGCTGGCGACGCCTCCCACAAAAAAAGTCTGTCCAGACCAGTCTGTTTAGTCTAGATTAGTCGGTCTGGTCTTGATTAGTCTAGTGTAGACTAATTTGTGAAGCTTCTCTAGACTAGTCTGTCGACAAGAATAGACAAATAGACTAGACAGACTGGACTAGACAGTCAACTGTACCAACAAGACTAGACGGATAAAACTAGAGTAACAAGACTAGACGGACAAAACGTTTTTATCTTTACTGTTGTTTGGCGGAATCTCTCATTAAATCCCCTTTTCCACTTTACTTTTAGTATGCGCCGAGTACTGATACTCCGGTATTGCATATTTCGCATTCCATCATGGTGTCCTGGTTGAAAATGCCTCTGCCTCGGCGGTGAATCGAACCTCGATCTCCCGCTTGTCAGGCGGGTATGTTGTCTACTACGCTACCGAGGAGGACAAACGGACAAGACTAGACCGACAAGACTAGACGGAAAAGATTAGACAAACAAAACAGAACAGGCAAGACGGGACAGACAAGACTGAACAGACAAGACTTGAGAGACAAGACTGGACAGACAAGACCTTATATACGAGACTAAATAGACAAGACCGTCTCTAACTGGACACAAGACTTAGACCGACCAAGCTAGATAGACGATGCCAAGCAGATCAAATTAGAGAGACCAGACTAGACAGATGAGACTAGATAGACAAGACTACACAAATAGGATTAGACGCAAAAACTAGACAGTCAATACTAGATAGACAAAATTATCGAGACAAAGTTACAGTAAACTATTGTGTCTAGACTGTTAAGTCTTGATTAGTTTATATTCTAGTCCGTTTAGTATAGATTCTAGTCTGTCTTGTCCAGACTAGACTGTTTAGTCTTGACTAGTCTGTCTAGTCTAGCAGGGTGCAACAAACTATCATCTAACACAATTTCTCTGAGGGCACTGCTGATTCCGTGACTATCTGCAATAAATACGAGCCGCCGCGGACAAACAGGTAGTGTTCGATGATGCCATTCGAACCAGGAACGATAATGAGGTACATGATGGATAACAAAATAATTTGGGAGAGGACCGACAGGCTTGTCAAAAACATTATGTCCTCCAAAAAAGATGACGAGAGGCTGAAACGCCACAGAAACAATCGGATAGTGCAACCAAATTAAATCACCAGCTTTCGCGCAAAAAAACCTAATTAAATTTACAACCATTATTCTGAAAACATGCTAAACGCGGTTCCGGAATGATTGTTCCAGCTGTCTAGTCTATCTACTTAGATAGACTAGTCTGTCTATCTTGTCTGGACTAGTCTCTCTGGTCTCTCTAGTTTGGACTAGTTGCTCTAGTCTAAAGAGAAGAGAAACTAGTCTAGAGTAGACTAGCCTATCACGTCTAGTCTCAAGACTATAGACACCAGACTAGACATACGAGACTAGATAAATTGGATTACAATACTAGACAGATATGACTAGACAGACAAAACTAGACAAGTCTGTCATGTCTCTCTAGTCGGCCTGGTTTTCCTAGCCTGGCTAGTATTGATTGTGTAGTCACGACTGTTTATTCTTGCCCGTTTAGTTTTGTCTGTCTAGTCATATCTGTCTAGTCATGTATGACTAGTATTATCTATTTAGTCTAGTTTATCTAGTCTCGTCTGTCTAGTCTGATCGGATCAGACTGGTGTCTCTAGTCTTGAGACTAGACGTGATTGATAGATTTGACATACGAGACTAGGCAAACAAGACGAGACTATGCGTACGAAACAAGACTAGACTACAAGATTAAAGAGTCGATTCTAGACGTCCAGATCAGATGATAGATTAAATAAGGCTAGGTCACTAAATTAAGTATATAATTTATTTTTTTAAGTATTTAGAGCGCTTTATTACAAACATTGAATATGTAATTTTATGCAAGTATTCTCATTATATCCAAGTATAGTTAATAACTTTACCATATAATTTAGTGTTATAATCAAGTAATAATTTCCTTAATGACCAATTTGAAATATAAATCGGAAAAATATGACTTTATTTTTCAATCCCAATGATTATCAACCATCAATCTAATAACGTAGCTTTTTACATTAAATCTAATAATCCCAGAGCAAATTTTACTCAATTCAGAAATAATGTATATCATAAATCGATCATTTAAATTTTCCGTTGCGTGCTGTTTCCCGTCGTCGCATCAAATTCTGGATGGATTAGAATATATGTATTAATAAAACCAGACCACTGACAACTGTTTCCGTTTCGCTGTTATTGATTTCAATTCGCATGACCTTGAATTCAATTTCAATAATAGGCTTAAGGAAAGTAAGAATTTGTGGCGCAGATAAGCGGACTCCTATGTGTAGACTTGTTTCGAAAGTTTTATGTATTTCTAACTAACATTTAATGATTTTGAATTGTTTCATTTGTTTTCTACTTTTCGCAAAAAAATATTTCGTTATTATCAATCATAGACGGCAATAAATTATGAAAATTTGTATATAAATATTGAACGCATAGATTATTGTTTGTTATATTAGTTTTTGTCTATTATATACAGTGCAAGTCGATAGTTTGAATAAACCAAGAACACGATTTTTCTAGTTTATTGATTTATTTTACTAAAATAAACTTCAAATCAAATAATTTATTTATGATGCGATGTACAGTATATATATACAAGATAAGTGTAGACTAGTTTCGAAAGTTTTATGTATTTCTAACTAACATTTAATGATTTAGAATTACTTTATTTGTTTTGTACTTTCCGCTAAAAAAAATTAAAACTCAATATTTAAATTTCGTTAAAATCATTCTCGTCAATAAATAATATAAAATTGTAAATATTGAAGACATAGATTGTTGTTTATGTTATTACAGCGGTGGCCAGACTTTTTGCAGCAAAAGTTCTCGGCATAAAAATAAAATAGTAGTTTATGACGCAAGTGTGTGAAGAATGGCGTTTGTGCATGAGAGCCGAAGTCGAGTGGTTTAATCGCAACGAGTGTACAATAGCCTTTCACACACGTGTGTCATACATTATTTTATCTACGAAGCATGTTAAAATACTGCTGAATCTACAAAAAAAATGTTGTTTCTTACTGATAATATTGTAAAAATTGTAATTTTGACATACAACATACTTCAATACAATCACTGACACATTAAGGTTAGAACGTTCAGCGCCTGCGTGGAAAAAATTGCTAACTAGTAAAAATGCACAGTGACTGGAACACTATTTGGTCGTTGTCGATAATCGAGGTAAATCTAGATTATAGTTAGGTTAAGTTATATTAGAGCCAGATAATTCCAGACTGAGAGGCCGAGACTTGTTTCAAAATAAGAAAAATTAATTCAATTTTAATATACGTCAGAATAGTATATTTTGTAACTAGGGGAAAAGTTGTCAATTTTTCGCGAGAGCGAAATTGAGCGCACGACGAGGTGAGTGCGCACATTTGCTCGAGATAGAATTTGACAATTTCGCCCGTGTTACAAAACAATATTTTTTATTACTCATGCGAGGGGATCTATCTTACAAGTTTGGGATCCAGGGCCATCCAAAAAAAAAAATGGAATCAAAAATGAAGGATTTGCTTTTTTAATTGTCTGCAGTGATGTAGATTCGTCATAAGAACTCTCCGGTGTCACCATAGAATTTACACTCATTTTAAAACGTTTTCTTTAATTTTTATTATTATTTTGTAATGAAAAAAAATCTGATACTTCACATCACTTTTTTAATATCACGGTCTTGATTGTGTTTTCATTTGTGCAGTTTATTATTTTTTTTTTTTAATGCAACCAGCCATTTTGAATATTTGCGTGCGTTACCCAGGTTGTGTGGTAATACAACGAGACATTTCTCGTATTAAATAATGTACTTATAAATAACTAATAAAGTACTAATAAATAAAGTATATATACTACTTATAGTACTTATACAGTACAAATAAATAAAGTACTTTTCGCGCATGAGTAATAAAAAAAATATTTTCACTACGGCTATGCTTTTTGTTTATTGACGCAAGTTGTTGCCATAGTAACAACAAACAGAAATCGTTTTATAATAAAACTTCATTTGATTTACATTGGACTTTTAAGTACGATTTGGATACTTTTACACACGATTATGTATTTATTAATGTGTTCATTTTGGTGTGTGAGTATATAAAAGTATTTTTCTGAATCATAAATTTATCTTGATAATTTTTACACATTTTCATTTTTTATTTAATTTCTTTCTTTCCTTGCTAGGTTTGAAGGTTTATGAATTTGAAGTTTTTAATTATTTTTTATTGAAAATAATTATTAGTTCTCTTAGATGTTAGTTGGTCAACTGTGGAAGAAACTTCGATTTAAACTTTTTATTTGTTTTTGTACAATGAATTGTTTTTTAAAATTATTGTACTTATTTGTGGGTACATATACATAAAATAAATTAATTGATTTTGTAAAATTCATTAATTAATTTTGGGTTCATATATTCAAAATGCATTAATTGATTTTGCCGATTTATATCTAACCTTGATCTTCTTACATATCAAGTCTATTACTGCTATTATCATTTCAGGAAGTAAACATTTTAATAATGTAAGATCATTATTAATCATATTGTTTTCAAACATATTTAATAAAAATGCAGTTGACGGTTTTTTTAATGATACTAAATCTATGAATCGATGTTTAGTTAAACACGTTTTTTTAATATTGTTCGATAGTTACTAATAGCTGCAAGAGGAATATTAGATTCTGAAATTGCCTTTTTAAACCAAGGGAGTGATCTGAATCTGTGGCAAAGTTGTATTATTCTTTAAAACTAAAAAATTTCTGACTTCATTCTGAAACATTCTTGTCCTTCCTCTATTGACAAATACGTTTTATAATAGCTGAGCCACAATAGAGTTCTTGGAGAGCCGCAAATTACTCGCGAGCCACAGTTTGGCCATCATTTATGTTAGTTTTTTTTAAGTTGTATTTAATTGTAAGATTTATATAATACAGTGCAAGCCAAAAGTTTGAATACATCTAAGAAGAAAACGGTTTTCCTAGTTTATTTATCAGGTATGTAAATATGAAACCGGAATTTGACCATATATAGTCCTAGCTCTCAATGTAGTTACCGTCAAACCGCGTCATTGGCGGCATTTCCTGTTTGGGATTTTAACAAAGATTTTCATTTCGCAATAATAAACAAGTTTCATTCAACAGCATGGTTTGTAATTAGGGTTTTTCGGGTCCGAGTACCCGGACCCGGACTCGACGAGTCCAAGGGTAAATACCCAGTACCCGATCTAAGACTCGACGAGTCTCGGGTCTTGAATGTTTGGCATTGTCTAGTACTGCTATAAAATTAGTCGAAAAAGTAGAACAACTCTTAAACACATTTAATATAAATTTGAAAAAACATATAGTTGGTTTAACCGGCGACGGCGCAAGTGTAATGACGAAATTTGGACGAGAATCTTCTAGTCTTTATAATCCCTGTTTGAATCACACTATACAATTATCTGTTTGTGATGTAGTATATAAAAAGAAAAATATTACCGGCTTGCAAGATGAAGATGGCCATGGTCTAGATTCTAGATAGTATTGATGACGATCAAGATGAAAATTGACGATCAAGATTATTATTCTAACGAGTCGAGAGCGACTATGATGTCGAAGAATACGGACAAATTTAATTAACTTTAGACAATTTAGAAGAGAATTCATCCATTTGCCTTACGCTCTTATCCTCTTATGGAGTTTTGTTTTATTTGCCAATTTACCATAACATTTTCCAAATCCCTTGTTTATCTAATTGTAAGTCCCCACTTAACTTTATTGGCAAATTCGTACAGTATCGCTTGCTGTACCATATGCATTGATTTTCTGTTACCATTTAAAGAAAACTCCTGCGGAATCGTATCGATTGCTTATGGAGACTTACGGTGAGTATGCTCTTGGTAAATCACAGTGCTTTGAGTGGTTTAAAAAATAGGCGATTTAGGCGATTTTGACGTGATAAACGAACAACGTGGAAGAGCACCGCAAAAGTTTAACGACAGTGAATTGTCCATCAATTTTTCCCATTAAACAAATTGATTGAAGGGGACGATCCAATTAGATGCATGGAATATAACGTATTTTCAGTAATTGAAGAAGAAGGAATGCAAGTACTATATTATTTAAAGTTAGACATTTATTTATACTAGTTTTCGACTATATATACATTAAAAACAATTAGGTTCCTCAACATATAAGTTTAACATGTCAATAGATTATAAGAGGGCGGACTAATTCGATTTTAATATCGTGGGAACTTGGGCAAAACGAGTTGCGGATTAGAACTCTATTAAAAGGTTTTTTTTATTCGCATAAAATTGTTTTAAGAACATGTTCCCAAAGTTAAGCTTAACATTTTAAGAACATGTTGCCAAAGTTTTAAAAATGTTTTTCTGCGCACCAATTGATTGCATTGTCTGATGAGGATGACCCTCAAACGCAACAACTCCCAGATCAATTAAATGTGACATGAGAAGCCGTCTCCATACGTTTGAAAGCCATGGGAAAGATCCAGAAGATGGGAAAATAAGAACGAAAGACGGGCAACAACGGCAACACTAAGTGATTTTGCTTCATGATAATGCACCATCATATACAGCAAAACTGGTCAAGGAAACGATTGAGGGGTTTAGGCTTGTCGCACACTGGATCCGCTCCGCTCAGCTCACATCAGGTCCGATCGGATCCGCTCCTCTCAGCTCCGTCATTTTTCCACATATTGCATCCGCTCAGTTACGTCACTTTTCCACACACTTAATCCCCTCCCACCGAACCCCGCGTCAACTTGTTAGTTTATGTAAAGGGCTTAATATGTGCTGTTATCCTGGTTGCATATATGCCTTAGCGCATATATGGAGACGTTAGTGTTGCGTCTGCATGAACCATCCGCCAGCACCCGACCTCCGGACTAGTATTCTTGACACGCAGAAGATACGGAGCGAAGCGGAGTCGAGTTGAGCGGCCGAAGTATGTGCGTTTCTATTTAAATACACAGGTTTTATATTTTTCTTGGCTGAAAGGCTGGACTGAGCGGAGACGAGCGGATTAGTTGAAAAATACTTTCGCAAGCGGCTTACTCACCAGGGCTGGCTCCATGGAACACGCACTTGCTGACCAGCGATTCACTTACTAAAATGATTCGATTACTGCTTTCCCTCAAAAGAGCAACAGTTGTTTTGGCGTGCTATACATAAATTGTCAGACGGGTGGGAAAATGTATTGTTAGCGTTGGACAATACTTCGAATATTTTTTTTATCATTTTCATACAATAAACTTGTATTTCCTATACAAAAATGCAGGTTTCATATTTACATAGCTGGTACTTTATAAACACATTTAGTAAGCAAAAATCTAGTTTCGCTGGACGTATACACGATGCCAAAGCTAGCTTTACAATTCAGGAGGCCAAAAATGACTTATGGTATATGTAAATTACTATGCATAATCGTGTATACGTCCGGCGAAACTAGATTTTTGCACAAAATGTTGCTAAGTATGGCTACGATGCGGTATAGTGAACAGTAAATTTTAACCTCTCAAGGATACTTACAAAATAAATTAATTTTAAGACGATAAAATCTAATTTAGAAAAAGATACCTTACACCACATTAGACAGTATAATGTAGAAAATAAGAGTGATTTTTTATTATAAAGTATAGCGTATACAATATTATTATGTACCTAATAAATTTGAATTAGTAAAAATGTCAAAGTTTGTGAGTACCAACATTAAAAAATTAAATAATTTCCAATATTATAAATCTAAATCTATTTCTTTCTTAAATAATAATTGTCGGCCAAAAAATCTTATACAAATTTCGTGCGGGAATGATTTTTCAACGCTCTCGCTAATGTTCGGGCTCGTTCCCCAAACGAGTTGTTGCGTTGTAAAATCAACGTTTCCGCACTCTAACTATTACATAAGAGCGTTAAGTTAAGTGCTGTAAGTCAATTTTTGAAAATAAAAAACTAGTTTATATTTACATTACTACTTTATTTTTTCATTTTGAAGAGACTTATCGCGAAATATATTTAAATCATTAATATTTTAAACTTCATAACTCATGCACAAAAGCCCTTCTTCGCGCACTTGTACCATAATCGACTATTAGTTGTTTTTCGAAACAATTTGTAGGACTTTTGTTCTTTGATCCGAGTTGGTAGATTATTGAATATTTTATCATCTAGTCCACTGGGCTGCAATAAATATTTAGAAACTATGGCTATTGGCTGTACTGTTACATAGTATTACATTGGTACTATATAGTACTCTTTTTGGTACGAATATTGTACGTATTCTTTTTATTTACACCTTATATGTCTTTATTTTTTAGGAATTTATGTTTATTTTTAAAGAAAGGACATGCTACCTCCCAAAGGTAAATCGATGGAACAGTTAAAATATTTAATTTTAGAAATTCTGCACGACTCGTTTGCCTTTATTCCCTTAATAATTCTTGATATACATAATTTAGGTGTGCACAACATGGTTTCCTCATTTTCTGATTATTCTGAATGTATTTTTATAGAAATCAAATCAATTGCAAACTATCAAAATATAAAAGAGAGACTTCAACCGATTTTCTTGAACTTTTGCGAATAATTGAAAAAATCGGATTTGAATCGATCGGCTTTGGTAATGGCATAAATCTTTTTGTCGGCTCTCTGAATAGGGAATATGCATGTTGTTTTTAATATTTTTAATTCACTGTTTACACCGTTATAACATAGTAAAAAATATAAATACTGGTTAAAATGCTGTAATTAAGTTTAAAAACATATATAAAATAGAGAACAAATTTGAGCTGTTTAAACGCCGCCATTTTCACGCGGTCTGTTGATGACGTCAATTACTATTGACAGTTCAGTCCATTGTTTACTACAGCTGTTCTCATTTTTAACTTCACGTTTTTGACGTTTGTTTTCTAACCAAAATACTGCAATGTACAAATGTACACAATACGAACTTGTTTACATGGTATGTTACGTCACTTCGTTTTAACAATGGTGTTGCGTTTTACAAATTTGAATTTCCCTCGCTTAATTTGCACTCTTATTTATTAATTTTAAGTATTTAAAAAGATATTAATTATAAAAATAATGGTTTAGTTCAAATGTCCGGTCAATAAAGATTCGCAAAAAGAATATTTGAACCAAATTTTAATTTTATGCATATTCCTTATTCTTTTCCGTGACAGACCGGACCTTTTTTGCCAGTATTTACGTCAGTTTCACAATCACGTTATTGCTTTTTGAACTGCCAATGAAACCTCCAATGTTTCGGCGATGTCTCGGTATTCATTGCCTTATTTTTGCAAAATATTGATTTAAGCTAGCTATTCTTAGGACAATTTCTTGCGTTTTGCGATTTTACAATGTCCGGAATTATTTTTTGATATATCCATCTACCAAAACACCTGTTCAATTGCACAACATTGCTTCAACTGTTAAGTAACTAAATTTGAGGATATGTTGTGTCAATCGATTATAAGAGGGCGACTAGTTCGATTTTAATATCGTGGACATGCAGGCAAAAAGTGTTAGGAATTAGAACTCTATAAAATGTTTTTTTTATTCGCATAAAATTGTAGTTAACCGTTTTAAGAATATGTTCTCAAAGTTTTAAAAATGTTTTTCTTCACAATTGTCATCAATCTCATTTTAAAACTGTTTGTTCATCGGTTTGCGATAAAATTTGGCACACAACTTCATGAAATCAATGCAATGTTGACGAACCTAAATGTTTTTAATAAATATATAGTTCAAAAGTGGTATAAATAAATGTATATGTTTAAATAATATACTTGCATTCCTTTTTAAAATACGTTATTTTTCATGCATCTAGTTGGATCGTCCCCTTAAGTCAATTTGGTTAGTTCAGTTTGCTTTGTTATTAAATTACTAGAAATCGACTGAGAATATGCAAAAACATAGCAAACATAGTTTGGGATAAAATCCGCAAAATTTTGTAGATAAAATCAAACTCCCTTTGTTGATTCCCCAAAATTGTCGTTTACTTACGTAACCTCATTTGCACGAGCGCCCACGGTATGTTAAACGAAAGATTGCCAAAAATTTGCGCCGAAATCAATTAAAGATGTTCATTTTCAATAAAATTGGCTGAAGTAATGCTTTCATGTTTCGGTTGTTTGCAATTAATTTTATTTCTATAAAATGCATTCAGAATAATCAGAAAATCTTGAAACTATATTGTACACACCAAAATTATGAAGATTATTAAACTCGTTTTATTTATTTGTATTTGGTTAGGTTTTGGCCAAAACTATGTACTTGTACAAATAATGATATATTATATTTAGTTTAATTAAAAGATGGCCATGAATATTTTGTCATAAATTATTGCTTGTTTAACAATTATTACATTCATTGAAGTTGTTAGCGTTTCAATTTAATGTTGCGCTAATTAAAATCATATACACTTCCATTAACTTTTATCGTAAGTGTAATGATATTTTCCAAGAATATATCTGACTTATATTTAATCTATATCTATGTGCTAATTTCATGTGTTTATTCGATTCATAATTTCAAAATAATTATATTGTTTAAATGTTATTTATGTTATTGTTGTTAAGTTGTTGTTATTGTTAAGTTGGGCTAAATTATTTAACTTGTTAAATTCGGTTTCATCAGTTTAACTTATTGTTAGTAACAAATAGTTATAAGTGAATTAATAAGATCCATAAGCGGAAGAAATTTTTGGACTATTCGGGATTGTTCTTTTAATTTAACTATAAGACAAATCCATCCACATTTACGCGTTGAAGCATTTCACAAAATTTGTAAAAATTTAACTAAAATAAGGCATGCGGGGCACACCGTAGACGGTGGCTAATTTCAGCATCCAAGTCGCAATTCCCTGTCACTATACACGCTAAATGTCTCGATAGGGGTTCCATCTATAGATATATATCTACGTGTGGCTAATGCTGCTGGTGGATGAAAGCTCATAATTGAGGAGTTTGGTTTTAGAGGTGTTTACCTCCATCCCAAGAAAGCCATATACACTTGAAAATGTGTCCATCTTACGCTGCACTTCTTCTGCTGTGTTGGCCAAAATAACAACGTCATCTGCATATTGCAGCTCAGTGAGGGATCTCTTGCGTACATTTTTCTGGACTTTATGACGTGCAAGGTTATGTAATCCATTGTCAAAGCGAGATCGGATGTCAATATCACGGTCCTGAAGCATAAGGGAAAGGCAGTCATGAAAATATTGAAAAGAAGAGCTGCTTATACGCAGCCTTGCCTTACGCCATTAGAAATGTTGAAAGAGCCGGTGATATCGCCACCTGCATTAACTTGTACTTCGTTGTCCATATGAAGATCGGCAATTATATTCATTAGCTTTGCAGGACAGCCATACCTTAAGAGTAATTGCCACAGGGCTTACCTGTTCACCATGTCGAATGCATTCCGTAGATTCACAAAAATAGCATACATAGAAGAGTGCTGCTCCCGCTTTTGTGAAGATTATATCTGTTGTCCCTCTGTGCAGGCGAAAACCAGATTGTATCTCTGGTAGGATTGACTCTAAAGCAGGTTGTAGACCGTTAGAGATCATCTTTGCCAGTATCTTACCAGCTGCACAGAGAAGGGAGATGCCACGGTAATTGGTGCAATCTGACCTGTCCCCTTTCCTCTTGTATATATTGACAATAAGAGAGTGCTTAAAGTCAGCGGGAGACTTTTCAGAATCCCAGATTTGTTTAAATTAGGTGAGAGTTTTAATAAGTATGGGAGTACCACCACACTTATAGATTTCTTTTGGTAAGCCATCTTGTTCAGGTGCTTTATTGTTCTTAAGCTGTAGGGTAGCCATACGAATCTCATCAGATGTGTAGAGAACTAGCTCCTCCCTCATAGCATATTGGGAGATTTGGTTGACAGCTTGTAGATTCACAGTTGATGTAGTGTTCAGAAGCTCTTGGTAGTATTCTCTCCAACGTTCTGTTATATCAGAGTCCTGCCTCAATAAACCCCCTTCCTTGTACTTAATGGGACAGCTCCGATTCCAAGTGGGCATATAAACTATATTTATGGCTTTGTAGAATGAATGCACTATCATCAGCCAACTCTTGGATTTCTTTTATAGAAGCGGCCCGAATAATTGTTACATTGATTCGTCTAGGACCTCAACCCAATCAATGGATTAAATCCCTAATAACCTAGAGCAGGGGTTCGCAAAGTTTTTCTTAGGCGGGCCAATTTAATATTACTGAATTTTTTGGCGGGCCAAAAAAAAAAAACGGAAAAAAATTAAAACAATAACCAAGATTTTTTTTTTAATATATTTATCTATTTCTTATTTTTTTTTATTAGTATACTAAATTTAATATAAATATAAATCTTTAATTATATATTTATTAAAACAAAAAAACATCACGTGATTAATGGACATACCCCTTGTATGTTCGTCTAATGATTATCACTCAATGTTGATCTTAATTTCGACTTATTTATGCTCATAATTGAAAAAGTTTTTTCGAAAATATATGTGCTCCCAAATAATGAAAACATTTGTTGAGCATGTTTTCGATTCACGCATGAATCCTTTATAAAAATCAATTAACTTCAATTAACAAATAAGGAATTGTTTCAATAAGAATTCTTAGCATCGATATTTGCCTGTAATTCTATCAATTCAAATTGCATGTCTTAAATAATTAACAGTTCTATATCTATTTTAGACTACTATATTATATTTATGTACAAATCTGTAATAACTAGACTAGACATACTAAAATATTTTTTTAAATATCAACTAAACAACATTTTATTAATACAAATGCTTATGGTTAAAGCTCTGTATGATTTTTTTTTTAATTTTAAAATATTTTATTGTATCTTATTGGTAATATTTATTATTTATTTTACGATTTACTTATTTATTTTTAATAAAAAAGTAATATATCGTATCGATATCGCGGGCCGAATTCACGGGCTTTGCGGGACACATTTGGCCCGCCGGTCGCACTTTGGGAACCCCTGACCTAGAGCATTGTCGTCAAATAATTTTGACTTAGCGATTATAGGGCAAATAATAGTACTGAATACGATCAACTCAAAACTCTTTATTTACAAAAAAAAAAACATTTTGCAATGTATAATAACAAATGTTTCAGTTATACGCGGAATTGAAATTAAAGTAACATTAGTGTGATATCTGTTGTTGCAGATTAGTAATATATTGTTGTAAGATGTTGCTTTTAGCAGAATGTATGCTGAACTAGAGTAATCTGTCAAACGGTTTCTAAGCGAGTATTTAATGTTATTCATCTCTGAAAATAATGTCCTAAAATAGGGCGATCCAGCTTTTTCAAACGGTTAAATGTGTCTGGAAACGAATATACGGCATTTGTACATGCAATGTTCTGTACTTTCAATTTCTGTTTCAATTCTTTTAGAAATCAATCAGCTGCATTGCAAATTTTTCAATTTCCAACCAATAAAGTTCAGTTTATCAAATGAAGTCACTTCAGGATACATGATAAACTTGAGTGTTTCCAATAATTCTTTGAACTGCTGAAAATTCCTTGATTGAAGAATCAATTACAGAAATAAATTCGTCAGTGCCTTTTCTTTGCCTGCTTTCTCATGAACATCGTTGATATTTTTTTTCAGGTTTGGGAAATACTCGTTTCTGAAAACATGCAGTTTTGCTTCAAATGCGCGAATGAGATCTGTCATGACAATAATTGTTTTATTTGTGCCTTGAAGTTTTGTTATTTGGAACTAAAATGCAAACCGTTTTGATCGGTGGCGTGCCCAAAATATTCTGTCGCGTGCCATCAATTGCACGCGTGCCATTGGTTCGCCATCCCTGACTTAGACTAGATTATTGAATCTAGGTAAAACAGCTATTTATAAGTTAACCAGTTTTTATCTTATAGTCGGTTAACTGATTATGAAGTAATTTTTTGCACCGATATTTTTACCAAAGTCATCTATTTCAGCTTGAAACTCACTGCTAGGTGCGCAAGAAAAATAGCAATTGATAATAAACGGAAAGGATAAACGAAATGTATTGAATAATATTTATTTAAAAAATGTTATATTCTTTTCGAAATTCGCTATATTTTTCTGTTAAAAATTATAAACAAATTTGTAGAAAAAAGTATTTTCTATGAATCTATAATATGAAGCAGGCTTTGTCCCTCGCTATATTATATTACACAAGCTAAGCAGTTGATAGTTGAGAAGTCAGTTAAATAAGTTGTATAGTCAATAAGTTATTATTATAAAATTGTTTCGTTGTGATTTGACTTTGAATATTTAAAAAATGTTTGTTTATACACAACGAGGAAGTCGATGAATTTAGTTATACTCCCAGATATACCCCGAACTTGTTATTCTAAGCTTAAAAATGTTTGCAAGATTGGAACGCAATTTCCATGCAAATAACGGCATTTTCTTCTCGAAAGGAAATACAAATTTGTTAAACCGGTCAATTCGGACAATATTGTTGCTACTGTTTAGCAATATTTTGAAGACCATCCAAGGCACTCGATTCGGCAAGCCTGTCGTGAGTTAAATTTATACATTGTTTGGTACGAAAAATTTTCAAAGAAAATGGTTAATCACTATTATAAACTTCAGACCATTGAACACTTGTCAGATCAACATCAACAACGAAGAATTACTTATGTTGCCCAAGTGATGGTAAAGCTACAGATCAATATCAATTGTTTTTTTCAGCATTTATTGTTGACGGAAGAATGCCGTTTGTTAGTAACGTTAGTAAGCCCAATAAAACAATGAACATTTTTGAGCTATTAAAAATCCACATTTTGTCAATCCGATTGAAAACCAAGGACACAAAAGACACAAAACACTTTAGAATTAACGCTTTTTGTTTGATCCATTTTTACGAAAAATTTAACATTTCTTCAAAAACTTACTGCGCTTCTCAAAAATATGCCATGACAGCTGCGAGTATACAAGTATTTCTAGCATAAAGGAGCTCCACCGCGTAAAGCAAGATTTGTCCAACAATATTTAAATGAAACATACATAGAAAATTGGATAGGTATAAATGGAATGATACAGTGGGGGCCTAAATCACAGGACTTGTCTAAGAAGATGTCTAGTGGGGAACTTTCTTGTGAAAAATAAAATTTATAGAACACCATCTGTTAGCTTGGAATATTTAAAAGCAAAAATCAGAAATGCTTGTGATAAACTATCTAGACCAGGGATGGCGAACCTTTTTGAGTAATGGGTCTAATTTTGTTCATTATATTTTGCGTACTAGCTCGTGGGTCACCAGGCCAATGGCATTACTTGGAAAAGAGGAGGAAAATCAAAGACTACTTTTTTGTTCTCATTTTTAAAGGCTTTTACAAAATTCAAGTTTCCTTCTTGTTTTACAACTTCTACTTTGGAAGTGGAGAGCAAAAAATAGAGGTCGAAGTCAAAAAATGTATATGTATATAATAATATATAATATAAATGTATATGTATATCTTACGGAATCCAATTAAGAACCTCTTTTCAGATTTTTTCTATCGTTTTCCTTTTCTTGTAGCAGAGCTGAGACATAGAGTATTGCTGACCCTGTACAAAATAAAATGTTGTTTTTGGCCTTCTGAATTGTAAAGCTAGCTTTGATATCGTGTATACGTGAAGCGAAACTAGATTTTTACACACAATGTTGTGAAGTACGGCTACTATGCGTTAAAATGACCAGTAAATTTTAACCTTTCAAGGATACTTACAAAATAAATAAAGCATAAGACAATAAAATCTAATTTAGAAAACGCTACTTTACACCATATTTGACACGATAAAATAGGAGAGATTTTTTATTATAAAGTATAGCGTATGACATAAAAAATTTTATAGAAATATCGGCCAAAAAATGTTATACAAATTTCGTGCGTAAATGACTTTTTGGCTTCCTGAATACTAAAGCTAGCTTTGACATCGTGTATACGTCCAGCGAAACTAGATTTTTACACACAATGTTGCAAAGTACGGCCACGATGCGGTAAAGTAAACTAAATTTTAACCTTTCGGGGACACACAAAAATAAATTAAATATAAGACAATAAAATCTAATTTAGAAATTGCTACTTTTACACCATATTTGTGACGATAATATAGAAAATAAGAGTGATTTTTTAAATTTTACTGTGCGTCTGACATGTGGAAAATGACATATTATGTACCTAATAAATTTGAATTAGTAAAAATGTTAAAGTTTGTGGGTACCAACATTAAAAAATTAAATAATTTTCAATATAGTAAATAATCTAAATCTATTTGTTTCTTAAATAATAATTGTCGGCCAAAAAATCTTATACAAATTTCGTGCGGAAATGATTTTACAACGCTCCAGCAAACTAGCTGTTGCGTTGTAAAAACAACGTTTCCGCACTCTAATGTAAATAACTATTACGGGCTCGTTCCCCAAACGAGCTGTCGCGTTGTAAAATCAACTTTTCTGCACTCTTCACATTTATATGTAAATAATTATTTCGAAATGGTTTTGAACACTCTTCAAATTTTGTAAAGTTATATAAAATATTAATTTAACATTTTTATATTCTATTCTTTCTATTTCCATACAATAGTATTGTTGTATAAAAATTCTAATATATTACTCCTATATAATAATTCTTTCCTTTATTACAAATGACTTCATGGTAATTATTTTGCTACAAAAAAAAATTTTGGAAAAACCATTTAATTTTGACAGAAAATTTACCTGTGCCTTGATCAAATTGTTCAATAGCAGTCAAAATTCGGTTCAGTAAATAAACAAATTATAATATGAATTCGTATTTTGTTATTTTAAAATATTAATTTGTATTTTTCTTTTTCCAGTTGGTGTATGGTAATTGTGGGTTACTGGATAAAATTGTGTCTTTGGACGGGAAGGGTTATGTGGAAATGACAAGTATAGACAGTGAAACATCGATTGGTTTAAGTAATTTTATAAGTGGAAAAGGTGGCAGATATTTGGAGGCGCAGTTGCAAGGAAGCAAGCAAGAAGCTGAAGAGGGCAATTTAATTGTCTTGGGTGCTGGAAACAAAGAGTTGTTCGATGATTGTGAATCATGTTTCAAAGCAATCGGCAAAATGCTGTTTTATTTAGGTGACGTGGGTTTCGCGTCTAAAATGAACATGGCGTTGCAAGTAATGAAGGGTGTAGCTTTAGTCGGTGTCGCCGAGGGTTTGGCTTTAGCTGATAGATCTGGTATATCTCCAAAGGATGTTCTCGATGTGTTTAGTTTAACAAGTCTTTCTTCGCCGTTTTTAAAGTCGAAAGCAGAGCTAATAGTGTCTATGGACTTCCAGGACGTCCAACAACCCCTGATGCACATGCAGAAGGATATGCGTTTGGCGCTGGAGTTGGCAGACACTTTGAAACAACCTTTATTGATGGCATCAACTGCCAATGAAGTGTACAAACATGTGAGAAGGTTGGGTTATGATTCACATGATGCCGCATGTGTTTTTATGAGATCGCGCTACTGAGTTTAATAAGTACTGGTAAAAAATTAATAAACGATTATTTTACAAGAAATATATTTTATGTAGTAATAATATAAACTTTATATTTTGTTAACCACGGTTTTATTTTTTTTTGTTGGTATTTTTTGGCAACGCCAAAGAAAAAAAATCTTGTTTTTCTTGTAAAACTATCAAATATCATTTTTTTCAATTGAGGAGGTTCACTGCCCAACCACCTTTAAATTTAAATTACTTTTATTAATTATTTCATGATTACTTTCTTTTAATTGGTATGGCAAGACCATACATTTAACTTTAATTAATCTGGTTGATTTTTTTTTCTGTAGAATTATATTTTATATCATGTTTTTTTTTAAACACGTAGAATAAATTTTATATATTGTCTAGAAGATAAAAATATGAATTCAAATTATGAAAATATGAATATTTCATTTAGAAAAGCGTTTTTTTTTCTTTATTTTATATGTAAGATTTTGTTTCTTCTCGATTCTTATGTAAGTTTTCTCAGAAATTTTAAATATTTTGTTTCCCAAAACCATTGTTTTCCACAATATAAAAAATGTATAGATTTTAGTAATTTGACTTAATTTTATATAAAAATAAATGCATTGATATTTTTAGACACTATATGTGCCTAATTACAAAATAATAAATTCATTAAATAAGTGAATAGGATGGTTGCGACCGTTATTACGTGGCAATTCATAACTGATTTGAAAGAAATCACTATGTTTTAACCAAATTTAACTTGTAATTCACAGTTATATAAATTTAAACATTTAACACGACTCGAGTTTCCACTGGTGAAGGTCATTTTTAAGTGAAGGTTCACCAGTCGAAACTCGTGTTAAGTGTTTAAATTTATATAACTGAATAATAAGTTATATACAAATTTTCCGTATTGAGTGTGGTTAAAACATGTGAATTTTTCAATTCAGTGTCATTAAATAAGTTTTTTCTCAATATTTCATTATCATTTACTCAATATTGTTTTTTTAATTATTTCTTACTGTAAAATATCTATTTGTATAATTTTCTTTTCCTTCATGATATATCATTGTATTCCTATTCCTGAAACACGTTTTTAATTTAATTATTTTTTTAAATGATAACTGAATAAATAATAAAATTGTTTAAGTAATATCATTATTTTATTTTTGCTTTTGACAACTCAAGTAAACCAATATTTAAGTATCTTAAGAATTTATGTATTAATAATATTTTATTTCTAAACACAGTATAATATTAATAATCCGACAGATATGGGACTGGACAACTTCCGGATTATCAGGTTTAAAACAAAACAATAACAATTTTACATATTTTATGTACAATTGTATTTCAGAAAGAATAATATATATATATATATATATATATATATATATATATATATATATATATATATATATATATATATATATATATATATATATATCTGTATAGGTAAATGTGTACATACAAAAAAAAATGTACAAACTTTGAACAGTTAGTAAGACAATTGAACCGGTCATTTCGAAAAGGGCACGAGTCACACTTTTTTGAAACAACACTTTTACGCCATTTTATTCATTGAAGCGTTTTACATATTCCATGCGAAAAATGTACAGTGCGAAAGAGTGCGTGTATGTTTTTTATTTAACAATCTCTATATTCAGTTTCTTCAGCATCAATGACTTTTTTAACAAAGAAAATATTTTTGTTGATTCTGAAAAGTTTTAATTCATGGACTTATGTCCTTTTCGAAATGACAGGTTCAATTGTAGAGTAGAGTTAGCTTGGTCAGAATCGTAAATAAAGTTTTCAGAGTTAAAAGCAGAGTGTGTTGTCCAGACCTATCTCCAAGAACACTGGATGTTGTTTTTAAATTTATTTTTTCTGTGTGCGAGGTTTATGTCCGGCGCGGGAAAGCGAAAAGACACGTGTTTCCCCAGAGCGCCGGATTACTGAACGTGTTGGATTAACCAGCCGCCGGATTATCAAGATTATACTGTATATTTTTCTAAAAATAAATAATTAATATCTAGAATGTTTAGACAAAGACTAATTTTAATACCTTTTTTATTAAATTATTAATAATGTATTCATATTTTCAATTAACAAATTTAATTAACTTTGTTTAAATTAAATGTTATAGTACTATTTTCTTACTAAATCTTATTTATAATTATCATGGACAGCTCTTAACTAGACATGGAAGGCCTAACTAAACTGGACAGGGCAGATGAAGTGCAAAACTATGTATGTAACTCAGAATAAATCTGCTAGACTAGTATATTATATAAAATAGTAAACAAGATCTGATAAGTAGCCTAAACGAACTGAATGAATTGCATTTGTAATAGTACATAGTAACAACAAAGCTAAACCAGATAGATACATTGTAACTATACTAGATTATAGTAATCTGAAACTAAACTTGCGGACATAGCAATCGTCCCACTGTAAACTTTTGACTTTTACTATTTTTTTTAGCAACTATGAGATGAAATAAAAAAATATGCAGTTTGAAAGACAATTTATTATGCTTTAAAATGAGTTTAAATTTATCAAGAATTTAGAAAGAAACAAAAACGAACGTATTTATGTTGTGGTTATAACGAGAAAAACAAACTTCTGAATGATTGTAATTATTGCTTTTGCAATGGAAATTTGCACATTATTTATTTTTCATAATTTCATTAGTTTTCAATACCGTTCGTTTAATGCAATGTTTCTCAAACTTATTTGTCTCATCGCCCACCTTTGATTTGCTAAAGTGTGGAACATTGGATTGGTGTTGGTGAGAAGAAAAATTGTGTAAAAACAAAGTGAATTGGCTTCAATAAATTATCTTTGGAAATGTCAAATTAATTTAATGTCAAATTTTCTTTTTATTTGTGGCATTTAAAAAAAAATATAGTAATATAATAATATGAGGGATTCTATATAGAGGAGTAAAAACCTCGTTATAAAACCTGGGCCCATCTGCCTCCGGATGGTAGCACCCAGTAAGGACCCCTGCCTAGGGTTACTAGGTGAAAATTGGCCAACGGTCTTGCCAGCGGAAGAGGATTCTTAAATTCCCAACGGTGGATGGAGCGGAAGAGTCGGGTGGTTACACCAATAAAAATCCTCTTTGTGTCTGTCTTAGATTAAGCGACAAAGTGGTCAGCGTCTGTTCAGCAGTGGTGCGGCTGTCAGAATATCTTCTTGATCTCAACAATCAAGTCGTAACCTTGTGCTCTCCTCGTTGATCACCTCATCTTTAACTTGAAACAAACATGTTGATAACAGAAGGTACAATTCCACTACCCCGGGCATCAGTCAATAGACTGATTACTCCTGGTCGCCGGGGGACCAGGAGCGTCATGTTGAGAAGGATCGGAGCTTCTTGAATCTTCTACGCGCGAAGCGTAAGTACTTTATTGCTCATCTTAAATACTCTTCTAAAAGTTGGTAAAATTAAACAGCTTGTAAACACAATGGACACATTTAATATCAAAATCCTTGCAATTCAAGAAACTCGTTTCCTTCATGAATACCACTTTGACACGGATGATTATCGAATATACAAAGGGAAACCCTTTATAAAAATTAGGACGGGCCCCAAACAATTTGGTACAGCGTTTGCCATCCACAAATCAATTGTAGACTCACTCATTGACTTTACGTCTACATCGGAACGCATCTCCACTCTATCACTGAAATCGCCGAAAAAAGCGTATACTCTCATCAACGCACACGCTCCCACAAACGACAGTAATAAGAAAGATCCTAAAACATCGGATACCTTCTGAGAACAGTTAGAAGAGGTCACCAACCAAATTCCACCGCATCACGTCAAGATTCTGTTAGGCGATTTTAACGCCCAGTTGGGTATAGAGAAACAATTTAGGAAAACAACAGGTATTCACACAGCACATAAAAGAACAAATAAAAATGATGAAAGACTAACAATTTTTTGTGAAAATTTCCAACAAAAGCTTTGCACTTGGAGGGCACCCAACATCAATATGGATGAATTTTAAATCGATCATGTTGCCATCTCTCATACAAACCAAAAGGAGGTCCTTAAAGTAAAAACGAGGAAAGGTTCTTCGATTCTGATTAACACTACTTGTGTTACAAATTAAAATTAAACTCCAACCTAACAGGAGAAGACCATGACAACCACGAATTTTTAAGCCTGACCCTGAATATTTAAAAATAAACAGGGACAGTATTTTGCAAGAAATAAACGAAACAAACACGTCGAACTTGACAGAATTATCGGATATTCTCAGGAACTCTATGATGATAGGCCAGCCCCCACCTAAACGTAAGCACAGATGGTTGAACAGTGTATGCGACCAAGCAATAGAAGACAGACTTAACGCTTGGAAAAAATTTCATAGCAACAAAACGCCAGATAAATGGCAGAAGTTCCTGTACATTCGGAAACATCAAAAACTAATTTAACATCATTGACATCATCAAAACTAATTAGAAAAGAAAGACGTAGCTATGAAAGAAAAAGACTAGAGGAAATAGAACAAGAATTTACAAAGAATAATCCTAAGAGTTTTTATAGAATTTTTAAAGAGAACCTGACAGGATATCGACCATCCAGCCCGTGCTTTCGTCGATCTGATGGTTCAATGGAGACAAACACCAATGCGAATTGTGAAATTTTAGATGAATACTTCAACAATCTTCTCAACTGTGACCACCCATCCAGCAAGATTATTTTTGAACAATCTGAATCCAATTCAGATTCCGTGCCGCCTTCCTTCCAGGAGATAACTGACATCATTCATTGAAAAACGACAAAGCCCCTGGGGAAGGTGGAATCATTGCCGAGTTATGGAAACTGGCTGACGACAACCTCATTCGCAGAATACACAATATAATATGTGATATTTGGGTGACCGAACAAATCCCCCCAGAGTGGAAATGTGTACTTATACACTCGCTTCATAAAAAAGGTGATAAGATGGACCCGAACAACTATAGAGGCCTTTCCCTCTTACCAGTAACGTACAAAATTCTTTCGAAAGCTCTCTTGAATAGACTTGAACCCCAAGGTAGACCCACAGATAGGAGAATATCAGGCAGGTTTCCGTTAGGGCCCTCATGCACGGAACAAATTTGGAATCTGAAGACAATCTTGCAAATACGATCTTGTAGAAACACCGTGGTTACCTTTGTTGATTACAAAAAAGCCTACGACTCCGTCGACAGACCAACTCTCTTCAGCATTCGGGAAGAGCATTAATTCAACAAATTCTCATTGATACTACATCAAGGGTTAAGTTTGGTGGGAAATTTCTCAACCTTTTGAAATACATACGGATGTTCGACAGGGAGATGGACTTTCACCCATCCTTTTTAATATGGTCCTGGAAAAAATAATCAGAACTTGGGAAAAAGAGATTGAGTGAATACACATTGGAAGAGATTATAGAGCTAATAGAAAATGTTTGGCGTTTGCTGATGATCCATATATCGAATATCAGACAAGCAGCAAAGCATGCACTTGAAAAATTACACGAAATTTCATAAAAGGCTGATCTCGTGATATCTTATGAAAAAACGTATATAGAACGATCTCCGTCCGACAATCTACCCATCAAGACACGATATGGTTTAGTATCCAGAGTTTCCCAGTTTAAATACTTAGAAGAAATCATCCAACCGTCCGGCCTAATATATATATATATATATATATATATATATATATATATATATATATATATATATATATATATATATATATATATATATATATATATATATATATATATATATATATATATATATATATATATATATATATATATGTGTGTGTGTGTGTGTGTGTGTGTGGTACAATAATTTGAAATTCAAATGAAAGAACCTTTTTTTCTCTTTCTAGAGTAATAGTATTTTGACATACCAAGTATTTTATAGGATACTGAAAATTTTTCAGTTCTATCGAAATTTTTATTATAAAACAACGAAAATAGCTTTAATATTCACTAGAAATCTAGCAACGTTGAAAGTAAAATTTATATATCAAGAATACACGCGCTAATGAGGACAAGCCGCAATTTCTTGTAACATCTTCATTCAAAATAAATTGTTAGTTTAGGTCTGAGAACCTATTTAGATTAATAATAAATGAATTCTTAAATAATTTGCAACAATAATTGTGATAGTTTTCGAAATATTTCAAATTAAAATTAACATGCGGGGATCCCTGTAGAAAGAAAATTTCGTGAAAAGAAAGTAAAGGCATTATAATTTTTACAGAAATAAAATTATATAATAAAATAAATATTTTTTTTTCAGAAACTTGAAAAGTTGGCAGATTTTTGTTCAAGGTAGTAGATTTGGGCAACACACTAAAAGGTGGTAGAACTACCGAAAAGTTGGTAGTTAGTAACACTGGCTGTGTGTGTGTGCGTGCGATTATCGATACTCGACCAGCAGCGAATAGCAGCTTGGCCGGTTGTATAATACTGAACATGGAACAATTTTGTTGAACGTATTTGTTTGTTTTAAATTAACAGAAATACATTGTATAGCTCGTGATACCTACCGCCCCCTGGCTACCTAGCGACCCCCAAAACGACGCCATCATCCACTGGGGGCCCATATCGCCCACTTTGAGAAATGCTGGTTTTATGCATACTGCACCGCAAAAAGCACCAGTTCTTGTTCTAATCGAAAATGGACTTAGCCAGTGAGCTGTTGCTTGACAACTGGATATGACAAGCGCCGCTGTTCGGAGAGTACTCCAACGTTATGGGGAGACAGGATCCTTCCATAGACGACTTGCCACAGGCAGAGGGAGATTTACAATGGCTTGGGATTACCACGTTATTCTGTCAACATCATTAAGAAATCGTCACCTTTATTCTGTTCAGCTGCAACTATAGTTCCGTGAAGCATCAAGAGTGGCAATTAGTCAGTGGACAGTAAGACGAAGACTGCAGTAAAGTAACTTGACCCATAAGACACCTGCAGTTTGTCAAAAACTGACCCTAAATCATCATCAAGCACGCCTGCGTTTTGTAAGTGATCATTTAAATTGGTCGTTGGAATAATGGGACTCTGTTTTGTTCTCAGATGAGACCAGAATATGCTTCTATGGCAGCGACCGATGAAGAAAAGTGTACCGGAGACCAAATCGCTCATTTGCTGAATGCTGCATTGAAGAGCGAACTGCATACGGAGGTTGTTCTTGCACGATCTGGTCTACAATTTCTATGGGGGCACAAACCGACCCTGCTATCATCATTAGGATCGTCCGTACTCATGGGAGAGGAGGTTTAACGGGTGCTGAATACATCGAGGTGTTTTTAGAAGATCATGTGGTATCTTAGGGGGACTACATTGTAGAAGATTTTTTATGCATGTCAATGCTCAAAGTCGCACACCGCAAAAATCGTGCAAGATTACATTTCAGAAGTCGATTTTTGGGTTATGGAGTGACCAGCATGCAGTCCCGACCTAAATCCGATAGAATATTTATGGGATGAGTTTAAATGAAGAATTCGAGCTAGAGTCAAGAAGAGGAGTGGATTTAAATCCCTCAAGAAAGAATAGCGAATTTTATTAGTTCTATGTCTAATCGGCATGCCTCCGGTTTGATCTAAGATCAGAACTAGATCAAACTAATAGCAAAAGCCTCCGACTCCCAACCAGTGAACAACTGCAGTTCAGGAAGGAGGTATACCAAGATGAAATTGAGAAACACCTAAAACCCAAGATGATGGATATGGGTGTAGATCAGTTGGCTGAGGGAATAATAACAGGCATCCAAACAGCAACTAAGAGAATATGCACGAGGGCAAAATTTTCAGGATCCTTTGATCCTAAACTGAGCGCATGTTCCAAGGAAAAAATGACAAGAAGGAGACAGATAGAAAACGGAAGATCATAAAACACTTAACAAATGATAATTATAAAACACTTAACAAACAAATCAAAAAAGACATGTGGAGGGACATACTAATATAAGACCAAAATAATTGAAACTGCAATTGCAGATCTCCAATATGACAGTGCTAAGATCAAAACTCTCAACTGGAAGACCAATAATATTTAAGCTTAAGAACAAGCAACAAATTGTAATAACGAACTTGGAACAAATACCACGAATAGTCAAAGACTACTACACTGACTTGTACCCGCGAATTATCATGAACCATTAGGTTAAAAAATTCCGGATTCCTGCAAAAAACACTTCCGGAACCTAAGAATCTTAACAAATTCAAATTCAAAATAATTTATTTCCATTATTTAAGCACCCGATACAAACAGGCCTAAATGAAATATATCAAAGAAAACAAAGAAAGAAAATTTAATTTGAAAGTTTGTAAAACACCACAAAACTTTAAATTTAAAATTGATTATAACATTTACAACGTGTACCACCGAAAATTTTTTATATACAAATATTAAAAGCGTTAAAAAAGCAATACATTTAAATAATAAGTAATTAAAATATAAATCAAAATCAAATAATATATAATTAAAATATAAATATAAATTGATATAATAATAATATAATAATAATATTGATATAATAATAAACATAATAATAATAATCAATAATTAGCAGCGATTTCTATTAAGTGCAGCAGTATATTCCTCCATGTTATAAGGTTCGATATTATTTATGAACTCATGTAATTTTTTTTTCACTTTATATATATTTTTCAATTGCTTTAAATTTTTCGGAAGGTTATTGTATAACCGTATAAAACTATAAGGCGGATTTTTTTCTGTCAATGACAGTTTGTGGTGAGGCAAGTCGTACAGGTCATTCATATGTCTGGCCTCTCTTTCGTTTTGTTTCTCGTGTTATGTAAACAAGACTTTATGTTTGAATATAAATATGACACATTCAAAAACATATGTTCCTGTGGTTGTTAGGATCTTAGCTTCTTTAAACATCCCCCTGCAGGAGTCTCTATAGTTTAGATTGCTCAGTTTTGCTATAGTTTTAGATTTTGTATTGTAAATATCCTTTTGGTCTGAGCTCCATTTCCTCAAAACGCTATCCCAAAACGCAGATGACTATGGAAGTTTGCGATTTTGCGAATAGACCAATCTTAGAATTTGCAAACTTAAATACGGTTTTAGAGTACGAATCGCAAACACTGCTCTGTTCAGTATTGTTGTTAGCTGAATTATATGAGTTGACCATCCTACGGTCTCATCAATGTGGATACCTAAAAATCTTCCAGATTGTTTTATTCGTACTCTGTCCTCACCTAACTTTATTTCATGGGGGTAGTTAATAGTACTACCGTAGGCCTTGAATACTATTATATTACTTTTGGTGCTGTTTATCATCAGTTTGTTTTTGCTAAACCTCTTTCCAATTTCAGTTATTACAGTATTCGCTGTAGATTGTATTTCTTCCACATTTTTGTTCATTAGTAATAGACTAGTGTCATCGGCGAACTGAATTATGTCGTACTGAATTATGTCGTGGTCAGCTTGCGTCACATATAAGAAATTCAAATCAAAAGTGAAAGAATTTCTATTACTACAAACTCCCTTCTATAATATAAATGATTTTTTTGAATGTAAATTTCAAAACTATTAGCTTTAAGTATTTATTGTAACTTTCCAATAGATATTGTTGTATCTCAAAAGCTAATTAAATAAAAAAATAAATACAAATCAAAAGTAGTCGATACAGAGCTGACGAGCCAGGACAGAGTATTAAACGTGGGGTCAGAGCACGTGCTATTACTATCGATGAAATAAGGTCTGCCCTGAAGAAAATAAAAAACGGCAAATGCCCGGGAGTAGACCGGATCACAGCAGAAATGATGAAGCTGGGGGGGTAATATATTAGAAGATTTAATACAAATTTTTCTAAATAAATGTATGTGAGATATGGTAATTTCCAAAGAATGGTGCAACACGGAAGTCATAATGCTGTTTAAAAAAGGTGATGCAACAAATATAACGCCCCATCAGTCATTAACGCCCCATCAGTCCACTTTACAAACACTCAAAACTTTACGAACTGTGACAAGCTGTAGCCGCCTAAAGAAAATTAGACTTCCACCAGCCAGTGGAACAGGCAGGTTTTCAAAGCGGCTACAGCACCATCGATCACCTGCAGACACTACGTACTCTAATAGAGAAAGTCACTGAATACATTGTCCCCATGCACCTAGCGTTTATTGACTTCCATAAAGCCTTTGACTCGGTAGAGATGTGTTCAATCCTAAAATCACTACGGAACGCTAGAATAGACTAGATATGCTACCATCATCAAAAGACAAATGCTCCATTTAAAATCGAAGGACTAACCACCAACAGGGTGATAGGATAGGAGTATGTCAAGGGGATACGATCTCCTCCAAACTATTTATATTGAGCTTAGATGACGTCTTCAAGAAACTTATCTGGAAGCAAAAAGGTATAAAAATTGGGGACACTGAAATATGGGACACTGATACGACATAGTCTTAATTTCGAAAGACCCAATCGAGTTAGAAGAGAAAATCACGCAGTCAGCGAGATTGGGTTAAAAATGATCATGAGAAAAATAAAGATCATGAGTCCAGGCGATTCTCCCCACATTGTGCTCGACAAGGTAACTATCGAATGTGTGAACCACTACATTTACCTCGGCCATGTGATCAAGTTGGGAAAGGAGAACCAAACGACTGAAGCGACAAGACGGGTTGGTCTTACGTGGGATGCGTTTTGCAAAATAAGGTACATCCTGGAAAATAAAGATATACCAATAAATCTAAAAAGGAAAGTTTACAACTCCTGCATATTGCCAGTAGCTACATACGGTTTAGAAACTATAAGCTTGACAAAGAAGAGTTGCGACAGACTAAGGGTAACGCAAAGGGCCATGGTGCGCTCAATGATTGGGATTTCATTAAGAGACAAAGTCAGAAATGAGATCGATAGTATTCGACGTTATTGAATGCATAGCGTAGTTAAAATGACGTGTACTGAATGGCGTGGACAACAACAGGTGGACTGTCAAAATTACCCAGTGGCAACCTAGCGAAACAACAAGGAGAAGGGGTCGTCCACAAAGAAGGTGGTTGGACGACATTAAATCGATCGCTGGTAAAGACTGACATCGCAAAGCCCAAAATCGCCAGATGTGGAAGACTTTCAAAGAGGCTTGCGAAATGTCCAGGAGTGGACGATGGAAAGTTGAAGAAGAAGAAGAAGAAGAGAGGAGATGCCTAATCGTATGAGAGATGTTATTAGGAGGGGGTTAAGAGGAGGTCATACCCATTATTAAAAATGATGTGTTAATTCAGGTAATTGTCAATAACCATATATAATTTAGTAATAAACAAAAGTAAATTTGTTTCATGAGTTAATTTCACTATGTTACACAGAAGAAACGGAAATAAATTTTAATAAACAAATTAATTTTAAAGCATATTAAATTGTCTTTCAAATGGCATACTTCTTTATTTCATCTCACAAATAGTTAAAAAAAAATAGTTCAAGTCAAAAGTTTACAATGGGCCAATGTATGTGCACGCAAGTTTATATATTTAATTTAATTAATATTGCAAGATTATAAAATCTAGTATCAGCCAAGTTCTCTTGTATCATATTCTCCAATTCTTCCTTGAAGATGTCCGAAATCTCTCCTCTAAATTTTATTTTGGAGGTAGGGTTTGGTAAAGATCTGTTGGATAATTGCTCTCGTTTAGTTGTCCCATCCAATTTGCTTTAAAATTGGGAGCAGTGTATGTCGATCTATAGAATTGTGGAGCTTTTTAAAGTCGACCTTTCGTCGAGTTTCAGATATGAAATTCAATTCAATTCATTTATTGACCACAAGATGTACATATATACAGATACATATGGGTACGTCCAAAAGAAACAATGTATACAGAAAACTATATAGAATTGAGAGAATTCACTAACTCATTGTAGTCGTAGGGACACTATGAAATAAGTAATTCTCTCATTACGCTTCTGAACTTCTTATATGAGGTCTCCTCCGTGAGGCTCGTTGGGAGCTTATTGTACATAATAATGCCTTTGATATCTGGGGCTTTGCTACAAATATCCAGCCGTACTTTGGTAGGGTACAGCTTAAGGTGTCCTCGAGTGCAGTAGCCGTGCCTATCACTGTTCCTAGGAATCCTTAGTTTCATTTTGTGGAAGTAGCACGTAGTTTCAAGAGAATATAAAGTATATAAAGGCCAGTAACTGTTAGCAGATCTAGCTGTATAAAGTGCGACCTGCATGAAGCATAAGTGGGAATGCCGACTAACGCACGAATGATCCTTTTTTGCGCTTTTAAAATTCGAGATATTCCGGGTGACGATCCCCACACTACAATGCCATAAGAAAGCACTGACTGGATCTCAGCATAGTAATAGTAATTCGGTTTGATTGAGAATTTTTCTGAGGAACCGAATTCAATATGCTTTCTAATGCAGTACTTTGCATATGCTCTGAGTTGTAGTGTGCCAAGTTATGTGCTCTTCAATATGTATTCCAAGAAATTTTGTGCATTTTGTTCGATTTAGTGCCGAGTTTCCAGCTTTCATTTGGATATTTTCTACGTATTTGCCTCTGTTGGTTTCGAAAACTATGAATTCAGTTTTTTCCATGTTAAGAAACAGTTTATTGGAGGAAAACCATTGTGTTACAGATTCCATGATTGTGTTAGATGTTTTAATTGAAGATTGCAAATTGTTTTCAGATATTAAAAAGCTGGCGTCATCAGCATATAACGTGGAATCACATTCGTGGGGATATGCCACTAAATCCGCCAAAAATACGATAAATAGTGTTGGTGAGAGCACACTACCCTGGGGGCCCCTGTTTTCGTCGCAATTGTTCGAGACATGCCTACCTTATCCAAAGAGTTTATTTCTACATATTGGGATCGGTTTTGTAGAAAGGAGCATAAACAATTTCCTGCTTTTCCTCTTATGCCGTAATAACCTAATTTGTCAAGCAATTGGTCGTGTTTATAAATAACAGACTTAAGATTCACCTTCTGTATATGATCGTCTTTTCCTAAATTCTACTTCAGATTCAATAGGGAATAGAGTTGTTCCTCTGCTTGGGTTTGAAGGGCTTTCTAGAAAATTTTGAATGTTATCGCTGCCTGCTTTGTTATGAAGGAGATAAATCAGGTATGATAATTTTCTCTAATTTTCAGATTTCGTGGATGATCTCTGTTGGACTTCCAGAGCTCGGCGATTATCACATCTCTGCGAGGTGCTTTGTTGTTCTTTAGGGACTTGATGATCTTCTTCATTTTTTTATTTGTGTACGGAGTCTAGATTTACATGTACATGCGAGTATGTCTATGAAATCAGTGCGAATAACTATAGCCAAAAATTGGCAAACATGTGAATACCTTAGGGTTAAACAGGCAAATGGAAATTGGAGGTTTTATAAATGGCAACAGTTAGGGGCAAATAATCTTTAGGATTAGGTAAACAACAAATAACGAGAATCCAAACTAAATAGACATAATGAGAAAAATCTAAAGTCTAAATGTTGTGGTTAAATATAAGTGGTAAACATGAAGACTTTTATTCAACGAGAAGGATGGTTGCGACCGTTACAACGTTGTAATCCATACTTACTCGAATTGAAAAATTCACTATGTTTTTACCACTAATTTTTGAGAAAATATTATATAATTCGTTATTAATGTTGTATAAATCGACACAGTTTACACAATTCGAGTTTCGACTGTTGAAGGTTATTTTCAAGCGGATTACAAATTGATGAAATTGAATTTATTCCCGAAAACGTCAAATTATGTTAAAACTTTCATTTCTCTCACATATTTTGGCAAAACAAGCAACAAAGTCCAAAGTAGTATTATTTAAACCTTCTTCAAAATAATCTCACATATATTTTTTTTAATTAACAGGCGTCTTTAGTTCACAGTATGAGCCACAACTCATATCTTCCAGTATTCTTCTAGTATACCTTCATATCTTCATATCTCCAATATTTGACTCATGTACTCCAGTCTGGGTCTGCCTCTATAATTCTTGCCGTCTACTGTTCCCTCAATTATAAGCTTCAGTAGTCCATTGGTCCACGAGGTGATTCCGTCTCTTTTTTAAATATTTAAGGAAGCATTTTCTCTCTCCCACTCTTCTAAAGACTTCCTCATTTATGATTATTTCTTTTCAGCTGGTTTTCATAATCCTTCTATAGCACCAGGTTTCAAATGCTAGTAGTCTTTACCTGTCTCTCTCTCTCTCCTATTGTCCAAGATTCGCTGCCATATAGCGCGATAAATAGGTCTTCAACATTTGTTTCCTCAAATCAAAACTTATGTTCTTTGCAGTAAATAGGTTCTTCTTTTCATAGAAAACGTTCTTGGCTTGGGCAATCCTACTTAATATGTCTGCCGATTCTTCCATAATTCGTTATTTTACTTCCCAGATAATTAAACTCATTTACTTCTTGTATCATTTCATTTCTTAACTCTATTGCTGTCTGGTTTTCGCCATTTCTACTGCAGACCAACATTTTTGTTTTGTTTGTATTGATTCTCATATTAAATTGTTCCTCCATCATTTTGTCCATCTTGCTCAGGATCTTTTGTAAATCCTCATTTTCTGCAATTAGCGCTATGTCATCATCAAACCTTATCATGTCAACTCTATTCCATGAATATTCACTCCAGTGACAAATTCTTCTCTTACTCGGTCGATCGCCTTTTTTACATATATATTGAATAGGTATGGGGACAGGGAAGACCCTCCAGTACACCCTTTCTGATGTGTGCTGTTTCTTACATGGTACGACAACAAATTATTCCAGTTTCTTGCTTATAGATAGTATAGATAAGTCTTCTTTCTCTAAAGTTGATAACTATTTGATGAAGAATGCTGAATAGAACATTCCAGTTTACATTGTCAAACGCCTTTTCAAGGTCTACGAACGCTAAGAAAGTAGGTTTGCTTTTTTTCATCTGCTTCTCTATCACTTGCCTCAATGCCAAGATTGCCTCTCTCGTTCCGACTCTTTTCATAAACCGAAATTGATCATCAAATATATTTTTTTCAATTTGTTTTTCTATTCTCTTCATAATAATACTGGTGACTATTTTTGATGAATGACACACCAGACTCAATGTTCTGTATTGTTTACATCATCTTGCATTTGATTTTTTAGGTATAAATTAGGTTTTATTATGCATTTTACAGTCTTTAGGCAATTTTCCAGTCTTGTAAATATTACAAGGTTATTATACAAGGTTGTACAGTTCTTTTTTTATCATGTCTGATTTTTTCAATTATTCTCCCGGAATATTATCCACTCCATGAGCCCTCTTTCCTTTGAGATCCTGCAATGCCTTTTCAAACTCTCCCTCCATGATGGGTGCCCCTGTGCCATCCTCTTTTATTTCATCTTCTTTCTCCATGGGCAAGTTAACACCGTTTCCACTATACAGTAGTTCCAAATATTCTTTTCATCTTTTAACTTTTCACATCATTTCATCATCATATATTAACTTCCCATCTTTGTCCGCAATGTTCATTGTTTTGGGCTTTCTTGTTTCAAAGAACCTTTTTCCTTTTAATACACTTTCTATTGAGTCTAAAATGCTCTTCTTTATTTTGATCCACTTCTCTTCTACTCTCAAGTGTTCTTCAATGTTCAAAGGGACTGAGTGGAGCTGGACGCTCTGATCTGGACTCGACTGGTCTGGTTGACTGACTGCTGGTTGATTCTGGTTGACTGGGTCCACTGGCTTGACCGGTGTGTCTGAGTCCACTGGCTGAACTAGTCTCACTTCGCTGACTGTGTCCACTTCCTGGACTGGTGTGTCTGAGTCCACTGGCTGGACTGACTGGACTTTGTTGGTTAGTTGCGCCTGTTGGTTGAACTGAACTGGAGCCGACTTGCTGACTGTCTTGCTTGACCGTTTGCGTCTGATTGTCTGGACGGAACTGTGTGGATCGAACTGTTTTGTTTATTCGGGGGTCCAGGTATTTATATTGTCTCCAGGTATTCTGGTCCCTCATCTGGGGGTGATTATTTTTCTATTTTCGGCTATTTGTCGCTTTGGTGATTACCGATTCTCGGGAAAAACATCTTGTCGTAATTTCCCATTTTATACCATTGATCACATTGATTGGGGATTACACCATTGATCCTAATAAAATATTTTCGGAAATTCTTTTGAACATATTTGGGTAATCACCGCAATGCCCTCGTAAAACTAAAAGTACAAATATTTTTTAATCTGCTCGAGGATTACATTACCGAGCCTAATCAAATATTTTCGGGAATTGTTCGAAAATATTTTGGTAATTACTATAATGCCCTCATGAACTAAGAAATAAAAATGGAACGGCTCGTTGCCGCTACACGTTGAAATTCACATTTCGACTTTGAATTTCACATTTTTGTTATAACTTTTTAATTACAAGTACGTGATCTATCGATTGATGACAAAAACATTTTCTCCAAAAACCCAATTGAAATTTGCACTTTTCGTTTTTCATAATTTGATTAGTTTTTAAGAGTGTTAGTTTAATGCATACTACACAAAGCAAATAGCCGCCCAAGTTTTTGTTCTAATCGAAAACGGATTTAGCTAGCGAGGTGTTGCTCGACAACTGGATATGACACGCGCCGCGGTTCGGAGAGTACCCCAACGCTTTGGGAAGACTGGATCCTTCATAGACGACTTGTTATATGCAGAAGGAGATTTACAACGGCTCCAGATAACCGCTTTGTTTTGTCAACGTCATTAAGAAATCAAACCCCTTAATGCACTTCAAATGCAACAACAGCTCCGTGAAGAGTGGCTATTAATCAGTTTATAGTAAGACGTAGACTTGCAGGAAAGTAACTAGTCCCCTAAGACACCAGTTTGTCAAAAACGTATCACAGCTCATCGTCACGCAAACATGCGTTTTGCAAGGGATCATTTAAATTGGAAATTGGAGCAATGGGGGTCTGTTTTGTTCTCGGATGAGACCAGAAAATGCCTCTATGGTTGCGACCGGAGAAGAAAACTGTACCGGAGACCAAGAGAGCGATTAGCAGAATGCTGTATTGAAGAGCGGACTGCAAGAATCGTGCAAGATTGCATTACAGAAATTGGAGAGTGGCCAGCCTGCATTCCCAACCTAAATCCGATAGAACAGTTATGGGATGAGTTTAAACGAGGAATTCGAACTAGGTTTCGTCCAACCTCGATCCCAGAGCTTATTGTTGCAGTAGAAGAAGAGTGGCTTAACATCCCACAAGAAACAATAGCGAATTTGATTAGATCTATGTCTAATAGTATGAGAAATGTAATTAGGTTTAGAGGGGGTCATACTCATTATTAAAAATTAAATGTTAATTTAGAAAATTGTCAGATAATTGTTAATTTGTTTCATGAATTAATTTCGCTATGTTAAGCACAAGAAACAGAAATAAATTTAAAAAATTTAAACTCATATTAAAGCATATTAAATTGTCTTGCATACGGCATGTTTCTTTATTTCATTTCACAAATAGTTTTTAAAAAATAAGTAGTTAAAACAAAAGTTTACAATGGGCCGATTTCTGTGGAAGTTTATATAGATATTTAATTTACCTAATCTTGCAAGATTATCTCTAAAATCTATTATCAGGTAAGTTATCTTGTATCATATTCTCCAACTCTTCTTTGAAGATGTCCGAAATCTCTCCTCTCAATTTCAGACGGGAGATAGTGTTGGTAAAGATCTGTTAACTTGCTCTCGTTTAGTTTTCTCATCCCATTTCCTTTAAAAATTGAAAGTGAAGGAAAGTGAAAGATTCATCGTCTGTATATGATTGTCTTTTCCTAAACTCACTTTGATATTCATCCAATTGGGAATCCAATTCTCATCCAAACCTCTGCTTGGGTCTCAAGCAAAGTTCCCTCTAAGCAGCGCGGGTGCGCTGCCTCGCACTTATTTTTCGAAAGTTGCGCAGCCGTTTTTGTAATCCGCGCACAATAGGCTTGTTCATCTTGTCAAAAAAAATTAAGAGTGTTAAACTAATTTTTAAAATCGGACATTTTATACGTCTAACGAAATCTGTTTTCTTTAACTACGTCATCGAGCGTTTGCTTGGTTTGCTTTATGTTAACACATTGTGTGCGAGGAACGACTTAAGTCCTCCTATACTTCATTAGAGAACTGATGTCGACAAAATATCGCCTGCGTTTCGACGTGGATTGGGAAAAAATTATCCGCATACAAGCACAGCACACACCACAAAACACCTACACCTACTCTGTTTGACCTAAAAACTAGAATTTGGAGGTATTTTGAAGCTAACACATACCGACAGTGCTTCTATTTCGGAAAAAATCATTATTTTTACAAGCAGTTTTATCTAGACATTCATGAAATTGTTATGTTTAAATAACAGCAACGAAATGTGCTACGAAAAGTGCAGCAACGAAAAATGCTAGGACGGAAAAATGGAGTGGCGACACTTCTCAAAAAGGAAACACCTCATCTTACTGAACAACATTGCATTGTGCATCGAGAAGATTTGGGTTTGGTTGATGTATTGAAAGATGTATCTCTTATGCAAGACATTGAGACCTTCCTTAGGACAGCTTACACCAGTAGATCAAAAATTAAAAAAGGAAAATTTGAAAAATTGGCATCGAAATATTATGCATCGAAATTCGGTAAGATTTAAACAATTAAACGAGGTGCGTTAGTTATCTCGTTATTTGGATGCTTGGATTAAAAATTACGAAAATATAATAGAATATTCTAATGAACAAGTCGTTGAATGCAATGATCCAATTTGAAAATATTGTTTGCAAAATTCTAAATAATCCTCAGTATACTGTAGCCAAATACAGTCTACTGCAGTCAACTGTACTCAGTCAGTATACTGTAGTCAACAGTGGGGTCTCAACTGCCTAATACCTTCTCTGGAAAATTGTTGTTCGGATTAGACGTTAAACCGCTAGGTCCCCCATATTCAAATCTAAGTGCTAAGGTTTGATATGTGGCAGAGAAGAGACCCGGTGCCCAGCAGTGGGACATAAAAAGGCTAATAAAGAGATTCTGTAGCACTGTTTGTTCTGTTTTGTGAAGAATATTCTGAACTTAAATTTCTGATTTAACAAAAAACAAGACAGGAGCAATAAAATTTAGTTTAGCATTTAGTGATAGTGTAGAATATGTACTATAAAATTCGAAGAAATATTGCGATACTTTATGATATCATAGGAACTTTTCAAGCTTCTAGTGCTGACTGCGAGAAGGGTTTCTGCACAATGATTCTATTTAAATCCAAACTTAGGAAGAGATTAAATGCCGATCATATAAATGATTTGACGAGGATTAAGATATATTTGGCAGATATACTTTAAAAAGAATGGATAAGTATGAAAGGCATGCACTACAGCAAAAAATGCACCACTAAACGCTGCTTCGAAAATATAATTCCTTAATTTGTATTGTGATTATAGATATTATTAACTATAATATAGTTGAGCCGTTTATTTTGAGTGACCTAACTCCATTTGTGTTCGAATCGAGATATTGAAGGGTTTGCGTTGGAAAAAATTTAAAAATATGGGTAACAGATAACATAGTAGAATAATGTTTTGGTGTTTCTAAGGGTGTCAAATTTATCACCCCAATTGGAATATTTAATGTTATTTAAGAAATAATACGTTTTTGATGGCTCTAAATGGACTTGGGCCACTTTCAAAATCAATGAAATCACGTTTCCAATTTTTTAGAAATCACAAGTCCATTCATACATAAAATAAATTTTCCTTGAAATAAAGATATGAATATGTATATGAAAAGAAAACACTTATATGTTATAAAATCAAAAATGATAAATAGCAGTTGTTAAATAATTTTTACATTTTTACACAATTTTATATTGTTTTATTGATTATTATTCAGTCTTCTCCAGTTTGTGTATGCGGGAGGGATTTAAAATAATTATTGTGTGCACGTGGTATACAATGTGGTGTACAAAGGTGGTATACAATAATTCCTTGTATTTGAGGTTTGTGAGTGGTCTCGTATTTTTTTGTAGTTTTTTAATTTTTACATTGAAATTCATATTTGAAGATTCATAAGTTTTCTCTTGGGATATCTTGATATATTCATATTCTCACAGTTTTTTTTTTGTAATTTAATTTGTTATGAACAAATTATTAACGATTTGCTGAAAATTACAATGGTATATCAGGAGACCCATATGAATCCATTATCAAATCGAAACTTATATTTGAAATTAAAGTATTTATAATAAATTGCGCTTTTATAATTCAACTGCTACTTTAATAATTAAATATAAAGCTTACGAGATCACATAAACTTTAATTGCATATTTTCCATATCGGTTTGAAACTCTCACAATGGGACTTACGCCACTTTCAAAATAATTTTTTCATCACTTCATTAACCCAGCAAATTTTGGTGTTACAAAATCTTAATGATTTTAAATATATTAGTAACAAGTTACTTCACAATCAAAAGATCAAGTAAAAATCTAACTATTAAGGTAACTAACTCAATATTTTTGAAAAATGGACTTAGGCCACTTTCAAAATAAACGGCTCAGTTAATAATTTACTATAATAATTTTTGAAAATTTCGCAATATAATTAGATTGATTTACATCTACAATCTTAATTTAACAACAATATGATATACCCCTCAATAAACTTAATTTAAAAACAATATGCTCCCCCTGCAAAACATAGTGCAAAACAACTTTCAAAAGCATTCGAAGATTTTTGCACAATCATAATTTTGTGCCGCGCAGTCATTGAAAAAATTAGAGGGAACATTGGTCTCAAGGGCTTTCTAGAAAATCTTGAATGTTATTCAGTGCCTGCTTGATCACCTTTCTTATGAAGGATATAAATCAGGGATGACCATTTTCTCTATTTTTTGAATCTCGTGGATGATCCCTGTTGGACTTCCAGAGCTCAGCGATTATCAAATCTCCGCGAGCTGCATTGTTTTTCTTTAGTAGCTTATTCTTTATTTGTGGATGGAGTCTAGATTTACATTTTCGCAGACCATCATGTTTCGGTCTATAAAATCAGTGCAAGTAACTATAGTCACCAATAGACAAACATGCCAAACATCTCAGGGATAAATTGGCAAATTAAAATAGGAGGTTTATAAATGGCAACAGTTAGGGGCAAATAATCCTTAGGCAGAGCCGTTCATAGACCGGGGCGAGCGGGGCCAGGTCCTGGACCCTTTGGGCGCTTTGGGGGCCCCGCAGGCCCTCACGAACGTGAGCCTGCACCAAACATTTAAGCAGCTCTCCGTTTTTATGTTTTTTTTGGCTCGAGTCAAAAGACACGTGGAAAACAAAGGTTTTACTAGAGTTGCGCAGTATTAAAAAACACTGGCTGAAAACCGTGAGCTTCATGATGAATTTGATAATGAGAAATGTGAAACTGAAAAGGAGAAACAGTCGTCAAAATGGGGAAATGGGGAATGTGGAATGTGTGGAATTTGTGGCAAATCTGGAATGTGTGGCTACTACATCTAGAAGCACAGAGAGTGAAATGTGTGAAGAAAAACGTGATGAAATTAATGATGAAAGTAAAACCACTAGAAGACTTTTTTGTCTTGCAAATTATCCAGGAAATTGGCCACTAAATGTTACTGATACTATGAGGATGTGTCTTGTAAACAATAATCCAATGCAAGTTCGTGATTTTAGCTTTCCAGTTGACGACTATGGTTTAACGAATCCCATTATTTAAGATGTTTCCCCAATGACGAAAAAAATTGTCGAAATAGCTACTGTACTCAAAATATAAAAATAGAGTATATTGCAATTACTGTTTCTTGTTTTTCAACATTGGTGCAACAACATCAGGTTTGGCCTACGAAGGAATTTGTGATTGGAAGCAAATAGGAGACAAACTGAAAGAACACGAAACATCTATGCTGCACAACAAAACCTAAAGCAAATATATCGAATTGAAAAAAGGCACAATAAAGATCAAATAAACTACGTTGTTCAACTACGACAAATAAATGGCGAAATAGAGCATTGGCGGGTGTTTTAAAAATAATTATAGAATGAAAAAAATATAACAATTATATTTATCAATTCAATATTTAGCCAAACAGAACGACGCTTTACGTGGCTCCAATTGTACGATATTCTCAAAAAATAACGGAAAATTCCTAGGACTAATTGAAATGATTTCAAAATTCGACATTCGCATGGGAGAGCATTTAAGAAGAATTAAAACTAATTAAACTAATGACCACTATTTAGGACCAAGAATTCAAAATCAAATCATTGAATTGGTCAGTAAAAAAGTTACAGAGGAAATAATTTTCATAATAAAAGAGAGCAAATATTTTTCAGTTCAAATGGACTGTACTACTGATAGGAGTCATATCGAACAATTAACATTTATAGTTAGAAATGTAGAAATTAGTGTGAAAGTAAAAATCAGTGAATTTTTAATAGGTTTTACACTAGTTCTAAAAAGTACTGACCTCAATTTATTCGACGAACTTCAAACACAATTTGAAAAGTTTTAATAACATCCACTTTGGGACAGCTTTACTAATTAAATCAAGGGAGGGACACTGAAATCTTCTGTTACTCTTTAGCACAAAGCGCTCTAGATGTATTGTGTGAGCCTTTCGCTACGTCAAAGCAAGAAACGAGAAAGGTCAAGACCTAATATATCAGGGGCTGAAGGCCATAGGTTTATGTACTAGTAAAGTAACATAAGATAGTTGTAATTTGTGTAACCTCACTCCTTAGGTAAAACGAGAAACCTCACCTTTGTTGGCGAGTTCTTCAGCAGTTCCTCGTCTCCGGACCAATTGTAGTATCGTGTACAAACCAAACAAAGGAATCGTATATCATGCATACGTCGGAAAATTGGACAATAATCGTGTCTCTTTATCTAACGTTGCACACGGGACCCATGCAAAGCTTGCGGAAATACAACACACAATCATCCATAATAAGGGAATGATTCAATTAGTACGGAAGCACATAATATTCTAATTGACAACTATTTATAACAGTCACACAGACAATGCCTACTCAAATTTGAAAAGTTTTAATAACATCCACTTTGGGACAGCTTTACTAATTAAATCAAGGGAGGGACACGGAAATCTTCTGTTAATCTTTAGCACACAGCGCTCTAGATGCATTGTATGAGCCTTTCGCTACGTCAAAGCAAGTAACGAGAAAGGTCAAGACCTAATATGTCAGGGGCTGAAGGCCATAGGTTTATGTACTAGTAAAGTAACATAAGAAAGTTGTAATTTGTGTAACCTCACTCCTTAGGTAAAACGAGAAACCTCACCTTTGTTGGCGAGTTCTTCAGCAGTTCCTCGTCTCCGGACCAATTGTAGTATCGTGTACAAACCAAACAAAGGAATCGTATATCATGCATACGTCGGAATGCCTTTTTTCCGACGTAAGCATGATATACGATTCCTTTGTTTGGTTTGTACACGATACTACAATTGGTCCGGAGACGAGAAACTGCTGAAGAACTCGCCAACAAAGGTGAGGTTTCTCGTTTTACCTAAGGAGTGAGGTTACACAAATTACAACTTTTTTATGTTACTTTACTAGTACATAAACCTATGGCCTTCAGCCCCTGACATATTAGGTCTTGACCTTTCTCGTTACTTGCTTTGACGTAGCGAAAGGCTCACACAATGCATCTAGAGCGCTGTGTGCTAAAGAGTATCAGAAGATTTCCGTGTCCCTCCCTTGATTTAATTAGTAAAGCTGTCCCAAAGTGGATGTTATTAAAACTTTTCAAATTTGAGTAGGCATTGTCTGTGTGACTGTTATAAATAGTTGTCAATTAGAATATTCAAACACAATTACTAATTATGAATATTAATTTAAAAAATTGTCGAGAGCAATCGTATGACAACCAATATGATTGGCAAAAACAAAGGTGTACAGTCTAGAATTTTGCAACAAAATCCTAGGGCGTTTTTTGTACATTGCACGGCATATTCTTTAAATTTAACATAAGCGACAGCTATGACATTTTTTTAAACAATTCAACGGTTTTCTACCTTATTCTCAGCCTCTGCTGAAAGATGGGCCTTATTTTGTAAGCACATACCAGATTCGATAGCCCCTATCTGACACCAGGTAGGAATGCCTACATGAATCCGTTAAGACAGATAGGTTTCACATATTTGAGTTACGAGACGCCATGGAAGAAGTTAATGAAACCACAAAAGACCCAAAAATTAAAAGCGAAGCACAGTGTCTATCAGAAAATGGAATAAATAATGAATTTCTGTTATCCCTAATTATATGGTACGACCTCCGGCTTGCCATACATAAGGTTAGCAAAGCCTTACAAAAAACCGAAGCGCATTTAAGTTTGGCTGTATAGCTACTAATCGGGTTGAAAACATTTCTAATTCTATTCCGAGAGAAAATGATTTTGAAAGAAAGTTTAAAGAAACATACATGAATACGAAGGAGAAGATTCCAGTACCAGAGACCCTGAATTAAAATTTTATGAGAACTATTTCCTCTGAGTGGTCGATCAAGCAGTTGTATCGGTAGAGGAAAAATTTACACAATTAAAAAGTCATAATATAAATTTTGGATTTTTATATAATATCCGCGAAATTAAAACAATAAGCGACGATGAAATACAAAAGAAATGTGCGGACCTAGATCTAATCCTACGTGACGCCGAAAACCGTGATGGTAGTGAAATGAATAAGTGGTAGTGAATTATTTGAAGAAATTAAGATATTTTGCAAAATTTTCTCCAAAGACACCATAAAAATTTCACCCTTTGAGTGTTTAAAAAAAATATCACAAATTAGAGAATCCTTTCCTAATTTGTTTACAGTTTTACGAATAATTTTGACAATTCCCGTAACATCGGCGGCATTGGAAAGGAGTTTTTCAATGTTAAAATTAGTCAAAAATTATTTGAGAACTAGTATGAGCCAGGAAAGACTAAACAATTTAACATTACTCTCGATTGAGCACGAGTTGTTAAAAAAAATTGTTTAAGGGGCCCCAACATTATTTTTTGTCCACTTGCTAGGGACGGCCTTGTCCTTAGGAGATCCATAGGAGATAAACAACAACAAAAAAACGTGAATCCAGACTAGATAGACATGATAAGAAATATGTAAAGTCTAAATATTTTCTAAATATAAGAGGTAAACATACAAGAAAACATTTTATTCAAGGTTGAGACCGTTACTACATGGTAATCCAGACTTACTCTGATTTGAAAAATTCACTATGTTCTCACCGCTAATTCTTGTGTGAATATTATATAACTCGTTGTTATAGTTGTATAAATCTACACAGTTTCCACGTTTCGAGTTTCGACTGTTCAAGGTCGTTTCCTATCGGATTACAAATTGATGAGATTGAATGTATTCCCGAAAACGCCTATTCAGTTAAAACTTCCATTTCTATCATATATATTGGCAAAACAAACGAAAAAATAGCAACATTTTATTTTTCGAAGTTTTTCTAACTTTTAAACCTTCTACAAAATAATCCCACATATTATTTAATGGTAAAAACAAAATCGACTCCCTCAAAAAATCCGGAGTATATGAGATTCTTTGTAGGGAATGCACTAACGTGTACGTAGGTCAGACAGAACAACTTATTTCAACTCGTTTTTCAGAAAGTTTTCGTGTCTTTAGTGTTAAAAATGACACAAGTTCATTTTCTAACCATTGAATAGAATGTGATCATAAATTTCCTGAAATCAATAATCTGAAAATCTTGCATAATTACAGCAAAGTCCCGAAATTTTCAAACAAAGCCGTAATCCATCAGCAAATCTGCTTAGCAAACCGACATAACCTTTTCTCAACATTTTAATCTACCGTAGTCGTCTCCAGATAAGCCTCCAACTATAGACAGACACCTCCCCTCCCCACCAAACCCCTTGATATAAATTCAATCTTATCAATTTGTAATTCACTTGAAAATAACCTTCTTCAGTCGAAACGTAGATTGTAGATTGCAGATATGGTGGTGACGACTTGTACTGCGACCTTTTTAGATCTATTGTACCCCACCCTCCTCCTACAAGCGTTAGTGTACTTACCCATTTAGAGCGCCTCTTCTAATCCTGATTCCTTTAGGAATTTCAGGATCTGGGTGGGATTCGAAACGAAAGATGTGTGTAGATGTCAAAATTCACTTTCTATAGAACTACACAAGTTCTCAAAATTTTTCCCAGAAATTAGTGGTAAAAACATTGAATTTTTCAATACAGAGTACATTTTATTCAGTAGAGATTTACATAGTCAACATCACAGTATTCACAAAATTGTATTCACTTTTCAGAAAAATTAACAAACATGGTAATACATTTGTAAATACAGGAAAACGTCTCGCAATCAGTTATGAAGAGATTAAAAATATTTTGTCAAGATTTGGAAGTTGTTCTTGTCGTTCTCGACAAGTTTACCTTTGTGGTCTTTGAAATGTATACATGGCCATGGGTCTATTTATTTAAGTTGAACGTTCTATCAATTAATTTCTAAATATATTATATTATAATTATTATATAATTTTTAAATATATAGAAAAATTAAAAGAGAACCTAGAGCAGGTGAGAGTGCGGGGTACTATCAAACACTACACTGTGCCGGAGCAGGCTGTAGAAGAAATAAATGTAGCAATCACCACGGCATTTGAATCCAGCTGCCCGGTAAAAAGGAGCATAAGGACGAAAAATGGTGGAACAAAAATTTGTCTACATTAAGAGCAAAAGTACGTAGGCTTTTCAACAAAGCCAAGCAATACGGAAATTGGCTAGAATACTCCGAGGTGCTGACCACCTACAACAAAGAGATCAGAAGGGCAAAAAGGAAAAACTTTAGGACCTTCTGTGAAATCATAGAATCCACCCCAAGGATAGAGTGGAAATGACAACCACTCTCAAGAGACCGGATGGGACCTTCACGGAGGATGAAGAGCAAAGAGCTCTCCTCCTACTAAAAATCCCAGAGGGCTTGATGCAACCACGGAAACCAAGTCGGGCTGACTGGAAGAGGGCAGCGTCCATCTGTACGGAGAACCGAATCAGATGGGCTATCGGCATTTTCTAGCCTTTTAAGGCCCCAGGTGTGGACGGACTAGTTCCTGCCCTCCTACAAAAGTGAGAGAGAGAACTAATGCCGTATCTTCTAAATATCTTTAGAAGTAGTTTAGCGCTCGGATATATACCGGAGCTATGGAGAAGGGTATTCATACCAAAGGTGGGGAAGAAAGACACCACTCAACCGAAGTTATTTAGACTCATTAGTCTAGCATCTTTTATGTTAAAGACAATGGAGAAGGTAATTGATAATTACCTTAGGACAATAGTGCTGGTAGGTACACCACTACACAGCAGTCAGCATGCATACAGAGTAGGGAAATCCACAGAAACCGCCCTGTATCAGCTGACAAATGAAATAGAAGCAGCACTAGAGACAAAGGAAGTAGCGATATGTGCCTTCTTGGATATAGAGGGAGCTTTTGACAACACCTCACACGGCGCTGTCAAAGCGGCCCTCGAAAGATTCAGTATCGACAGCACTATCTCAAGGTGGATTGGAGACATCAAATGTCAAGGTTACTCCGATGACATAGTCATAATGTTCAGAGGGAAGTATGAGGGAACGCTCTGTGAAATTTTTCAAAGAGGCCTCAAAGTAACTAGTAGATGGTGTCAAACAGTGGGACTGAGACTCAACCCGAGCAAAACCACGGTGATAACATTTACTAGAAGGAGAAAACTAAACTGCCTACAGCCTATACTCGTAAATGGCAAGGCAGTGGAATACAACAGGAGATAAGGTATCTGGGTGTTACACTAGACTGCAAACTCCTATGGAATAGACACGCTGAGACAGCGGTACGTAAAGCCAAACGCGCCCTAATGGTTTGCAGGAATCTGGCAGGAAAAACGTTTGGTTGTAACCTCACAATCCTGCGATGGATATACACCATGATAGTGAGACCTGCAATCACTTATGGGGCAGTTGCGTGGGGAAGTAGAACCAAGCTGGCCTCTATGAGGAAACAGCTTGGGAAGATTCAAAGAATGGCGTGTGTCTGCATCACGGGGGCGATGGGGTCGTGTCCGACAGCAGCAATGGAGCTGTGCTGAATTGTGGTGGAAAGGGCCGCCAGATCGGCGATTATAAGGTTCAGCAAGGAAGGAATGGGCAGAGGTAAACTAATCGGGAGCAGAGACCGAAACAGCCTTGCTGCCAAGATCCCTGGCTGGAAATACCAAAAGACGAAATGGTATGGAAATACCACTTCGAGAAAAACTACACAGCAATGTGCAGTAGTAAAGCCGCTTGGAGCGACGAATCCTCAGCATACCACATAGAGCAAAATGCTATCAAGTGGTATACAGATGGTTCGAAGACAAAGGAAGGTACTGATGCAGGAATGTTTGGACCTTCTACCAAGTACTTCGAATCCATAGGAACATCCCTAAGTACCTTCCAAGCAGAGGTACACGCAATCGACAGATATGCACAGTTTAAGCTCGACAGGAATTATCGCAAAAAACGAATTGCTATCCTATCAGACAGCCAGGCAGCCATTGAAGCCATTAGCTCATACACCAACAGATCCAAACTGGCATGGAACTGTGTGGGGAAGCTAAACAAGCTTGTCAAAGATAATAAAGTGACGCTATACTAGGTACCAGGACACGCTGGTATAGACGGAAACGAAAAAGCCGATCACCTAGCAAACAAGGGATCCAATAGTCCTTTATAGGTCCGGAACCCTTTTGCGGCAAGGGTGTGAACGCCATCCACAAAAATTTAGATGAAGAAACAAGAGAACAATTGATGAAAACCTGGAAATAACTTCCAGGGCTAAGGCAGTCAGTCCAAAGTGATGCTGGGATCTTTTAACCAGAAGAGAACAAAAGCTTGCCTGAAATTAAGCAGGAACAAGCCTAGAATTTTGACAGGAGTCCTGACAGGACACTGCAGACTTAGGAAACATCTCAAGGCCCTAGGCCTAGAGGAGGATGACGGATGCAGATTCTGTGGCTCAGCAGAGGAAACCCCCATACATCTGCTCAAAGACTGCGGAGCACTACTCTGCAAGAGACAGATGTTCCTCGGGTCTCACTGCTTGAACACAAGCTCCTCTGTGCAGGCCTTGAATCCCATGCAGATCCTGAAATTCATAAAGGAACCAGGGTTAGAGGAGGCGCTCTAAATGGGTAAGTATACCATCGCTTGGAGGAGGATGGTGGGGTACAATAGATCTATAAAGTTCACAGTACAAGTCGTCACCACCATATCTACAATCTACAATAAAAATTGTATTCTCTTTTTATCAAAATAAGTGATTAAATTGACATTTTCATTTACATTTTTTTTTAATTCATATTTTCTCAAAAGAATGGTTTGGCGACCGTTGCTACGTGTAATCCATACTTTCTTGATTGAAAAATTCACTATATTTTAGTCACTAATTTTTTTGAAAATGTATACCTTGAAGTTATATAACTGTACAGACGTAACCCGACTCGACTGGTCATTTTCAAATGGAAATTAATCAGGAATCAATATAATGATGATTGAAGCATTTATATTTACAATTACTATTTATTAAAATTTAAAAAAAGAACCAATTATAAAGGAAACACCAAATTTAAAATTCATGCAAAAAAACTAAAATTAAGTTTCCAATCTTTAGAAGATTTCACAGAAAAGTAAAAAAAATAAATTTAATATTTCAACAAAATTGTTCAAAATTTCTTTTATTAAAGCAAATTTGCTTTATACGCAATTTGGGAGTCACATAGATGTTTTTTCTATCGGAAATGAGGTTGACTGACGGAAATAAGGTTAGGTTGAGTCATTTTACGTAGCCTTCCGTATTGATAGTTCCAATTTAGTCGCCTTTTAACTGTTCCAATATGTCAATATTGAAAACTTCAAACTACATAGGCGCGACCTTTTTTCCGCGATCAGACCTTTTTTCCTAGCAGAACTAACGTTAAGTAAAGTGTATCTTTCTTACAAGGTTTCCATTTTCGGCAATTTTAAATTTTGTACCTAACCTTATTTACGTCATTTACGATTATTTAAGTTATTACCGCGTAAAGAAGATTTACTTAAAAAAATTAAGATGCAATAAATTTGAAAGTTTCAAACAATTTATGTTTTAATTTATTTATCAGGTAATACCTGACGATGCCACAGTTTTGGTGAAACAAAATAAAGAAGATTTTATTGTTTTATTATTTGAATTATGTTTTATTTATACAATAAATTTGCAACTTAAAAACAATTTTTTTATCTTTAATATTACATTATTTTGCCCAACTTAAGTTTTTTTAGTTAAACTCATTTCGTGTAGTAGTAGTAATGATATTTAATGAGTCACAATGCATTAATGAAAAAGCGAGCAATTACAAGGTTTTTCCCCTTTGATGTATTAACATTTTTTGTCATACTTTGTTATACACTACTTAAAACAATTAGCGGGTCACTAATTTGTGCCTCTATAAAATTCAAATGGGAAATTACATGCAAATAAAATTAAGAACATCTGAGAGACGCTCTAATTGTTTTAATTGACACATAGGGAATTACCAGCATCGTATAGTTCCGGAGTATCCGTAATAAATAACAAGAACTACCAAAACTAAAGAGAAATAATTTATCCCAAATTTGATTCAAATAGATAGGAAGCTCTTGTTCAGATCAATATACAGACGAAAATGTTTGAAACTGACAGTGTGACTTAAGTTAAGTGAAAATGAGGCATCTCAACGAAGTGGAAGTTGTACGTGCTATAACATTAATCGAAAATAGCGAAAGACTTCGACAAGTTTTAAGAAACTTCAACGTAAGCCTGTCTATTATTCAGCGATTGTGGAACAGGTACTTGGATACAGGTCAATATACCAGGCACGGTGGGCAAGGTCGCAAAAGAAATATAACTCAAAATCAAGACCGATTTTTATTGATTTCGAGTCTTCGCAACACAGTTTCTACGGCGACTTTTTAATTTCCCCCAGGACGACGGATGGGGTCACTATATCAGACCAGACAATTAGGAATAGGTTGAGGATATCCAATTTGACGGCAAGATGACCCATCCGAAAACCCTCTTGTCGCAAACATGTCGCATAGCAATGGCTCTTGACGGATAAATCAAGGTTCCGTATTACTCGTTCCGATGGCCTAGTACGTATTTACTGACACCCAGGAGAACGCTACGCAGCTGCTACTGTCCAGATAGTCGAAAGATTTTGAGGTGGCTCAGTTATGGTTTGGGGTGGGATTAGTATCGACAGTAGAACTGACCATGTCGTAATTCTTAAGGAAATGTCAACGCTAATTTCTATGTTGACTTTGTGTTAGGAGAATCTGATGTCCCTGTAGTATATGGAATAGGTCCAACTTTTACCACTAATTCTTGTGTGATTATTATATAACTCGTTGTTATATGAATTGGAAATTCAAACAAGGGTGTGGCCTGCGTTAAGTTCTCATTTAAATCCCATAGAGCATGTTTGGAATATGATCGACAGACGTGATCGTGGTCGCCCGCATTTTCCTCAAATCATCTTTGAGCTAACGGCAGCTTTTATTGAAGAATGTGACGTTATACCACAAGAAGACCTTTGAAGATTTTCTCGTAACATTCCAAGACGATGTAATGTCGTTATTTGTGTTATGGGAGCACATACTCGTTATTAAGTTACCACTTTATGTACAAAAGTTTACATTAACAATTAATTTAAATTCGTATTGCACTGGTTTTGGAAGTTGTTAATTATTACGGGTACTTTAAAAGTCCGCGATGCTGACTCTTCCATATGTGCCAATTAAAACAATTAAACAGAGCGTCTTTCAGATGTTCTTAATTTTATTTGCATGTAATTTCCCGTTTAAATTTTATACATTCGTTTGATCGTACTACCCTAATTCCGTCTCTTTCGATCGTTTTAACGGCTATATTAATTTTATAGAAATGGGATATTTTAACACCAAAGCAACCTATATCGAGATCAATCTTAAGCATAGTGCGGCTGCCTCTGCCTCCATATGCAGAATCTTAGCTGCTGGCGACATCAGCATAGCCCTGATCTAAGAACCCTGGTGAAACAAAGGCAAAATAATGGGTCTGGCTGAAGCTAGGGTTAAGTTAATCTATGACTAGTCCTGTAACAATATCAGATCCTGCATTTATGCTAGGAATGATATTGACATATTAACGTTGCACGACCACTGTTTCAGAGATCTTGCCACAGCAAAAAAATCAGGTATCGCATGGGCGGGGGGCTGGAAACTTATTGTAACCTATGCGTACCTACCATACGATGCACCTAAACCACCACCTACCGTAGCATTGGAGCGCCTGGTGAAATACTGCGAGGTTTCCAATCTCCAGATCCTGGTGGGGATGGATGCCAACGCCCAAACGTAGTATGGGGGGGAGCACCAAAACCAACAAAAGACGTCGAGTCTTTGCTTAGATATTTAGTGTCCACGAATCTGGCAATACTGAATGTCGGTAACAGGCCCACCTTTCAAACAAAACGACAGAAAGAGGTTATTGATATGACTTTGGCGTCCTTATATACAAGTGCACTAGTGAGTAAGTGATATGTGTCCGAAGAACCGTCGTTGTCGAACCATCGATACATCTTTCTGGAGGTCAACGCCGTTGACAGGACAGAGAATGTGTATCGTAATCCACGCAAAACTGACTGGGAGCACTATAAGGAAGTGCTAAAGATACATACAAGTGTGTTAAGTCCGAACATAACGAACCTCCACTCTACTTCAGGAGGCTATAATAAATTATTATCATGACAGCTGTCCTTAAGTGAGCAAACCAGGAAACGAGAAGTTACCTGGTGGAGCAAGGAACTTGAAAAGAAGAAAAACAAAACGAGAAAGCTCTACAATAGAGCTAAAAAGACAGGGATGTGGACCGAATATACGGCTACACTCACTGATTATAACAAATCTGTACGGAGGGCTAAAAAGGAGTCCTGGAGGAAGATGTGTGAGGATGTCGAAAGTACATCTGAAACAGCAAGACCCCAGAGACTTCTGATAAAGAACCCGTTAAATCCGGTTGGTACTATTAGAGGACCAAACGGAAAACACACAACCAGCGGGAAAGAAACTATGGAAGTTTTACTTCAAGCTCACTTCCCAGGTTCCTATGTGATCGACCCAACAATGGATAATCCTGACTGTCATGCTGTACGCTCTCAAACAAGAGGGACAAGGTGTGACTGGCATGTGTCCAAGAGGGTTGTCACATATGAAAGAATTGAATGGGCCATAAATACCTTAGACCCATACAAAGCAGCTGGCCCGGACGGGGTCTTCCTCGTCCTTCTGTGGCAGGGGAGGGAAACGCTGCTGCCAATACTGATCAAGCTATACAGGGCAAGTGTGGCATCAGGCTATGTGCCAACTCCTTGGAGATAAGTAAAAGTGGTATTTATACTAAAAGCCGGGCGTCTTGATTACACCCAGGCGAAAGCGTATAGACCAATAAGCCTAACCTTTCTATTGAAAACGTTAGAAAAAGTGGTTGAAAAGCATCTGAGGGAGACCTGCTTGTTAGACAGGCCGCTACACTCTAATCAGCATGCCTATCAACCAGGAAAATCATGTGAATCTGCTCTACACCAATTAGTGGTTAGAATAGATAACACACTAGAAAACAAGGAATTGGCGCTTGTTGCCTTCCTTGATATCGAAGGTGCGTTTGACAACACCTCCTTCGACAGTATAGCCAATGCAGCCCGCAGTCATGGTGCAAATAAAACATCAATCAGATGGATTAAGTCCATGCTACAGGGTAGAAATGTTGAGGCTACAGTAGCGGGTGACACAATGCGGGTAGCTGTCATCAAGGGCAGTAGCGTCGCTAGCGTCGGTCAATCGGGTTTTTACGGAAATTAAAGCAAGGAAAATAAAGTTCAATTTTGTTTTTATTTTATATTAATATATTATTATATTATATTTCTTCTATACATATGTTCCTTTCTAGTATGTATTAAAAATGAAAGAATTGTTTATTCACTGTTTTTATTTACTGGGGGCCCCACCTCAATATATATGCCCGGTTCCTCAAAATCCAAACGACGGCGCTGATCAAGGGGTGTCCTCAGGGTGGGGTGCTATCTCCACTCCTTTGGGACATGGTTGTTGATAGCCTGCTTGTGTCACTAAATAATACAGGATTTTACACCCAAGGCTATGCGGATGACATAGTCATCCTCATCAGGGGTAAATTTCCCTCTATAATAGCAACGCTTATGCAAGAAGCACTGAACGAGGTGGAGAGTTGGTGCAGGGGGGTCGACCTACGGGTCAATCCCCAAAAATCTACTCTAGTACCATTCACTAGAATGAGAAAAACGGATGGGCTAAAGCCCCCAATTTTCTATAACGAACATCTAAAAGTGAGTGATGAAGTCAAGTATCTAGGTGTAATCCTGGAAGCCAAATTGACCTGGAATCAACACCTAAAGAAAGCTACCAACAAGTGTAAAATGGCACTGATGAAAGAACACTTGGAAAATCATAGGGACTGAAACCAGGCATGGTATACTGGCTATACACTATGGTAGTTTGACCCATTCTGGCATATAGCTCCACAGTATGGTGGACCAAAGTGAAGCAAAAACAGGCCATCAGAGAACTCTTCTATGTTCAAAGACTGGCCTGTTTAGCAATTACGGGAGCGATGAAAACTGCAGCTCTGGAGGTGATCCTAGGCCTTCCTTCCCTGGATATCTTTATCATGGGCGAGGCAAGGATGGGAGCTTTCAGATGCATATGCAATGGCACATGGAAATATCTGGCGAGGTCAGGACACACCATGATAACGAATGTCATAACAGAATCGTACCTCAATATAGAGGGGGATTCAATGCCCAAAAGGCTGTCATTCGATCTACCCTTCAAAACACATCTACGATGGACAGAAGGCAATCAAATAACCATTTGTCAAGGAGGACTGGATTGGTATACATACGGCTCCAAGAAGGACAGTGGTACTGGCTCAGGAATCTATGGACTGTCCCTGGGGTGCAGCCTATCTGTACCCGTGGGGACACATGCCACAGTATTCCAAGCAGAAATACACGCTATCATGTTCTGTGCCCGTGAAAATTTGAGAATGGACTACAAAAGTAGAAACATCCGCATTTTCACGAACAGTCAGGCTGCGATTAATGCTCTAGCATGTCACGAAATCAAATCCAAGACAGTTTGGGACTGTCTTCAGGACCTAAAAGCCCTGGTAAAGCATAACAAGGTCACACTCACTTGGATGCCTAGCCACACGCGACTGGTGGGTAACGAAATAGCGCATAAGCTACCAAAAGATGGAGCCTGCAAGGCAAACATCATTGTTGAAAGCGGACCCTACATTACCAAGACCACGACCCGAAATAAAATCTGTAAATGGGTAGCAACTAAGCACCGTCTACAGTGGGTCAATTTGAATGGTCTGACACACAGCAAAACGAATGTTAGTAAACCTATCGGAAACTCTAACTGCTGAAATCCTGCAACTGCCAAGGAAGCAGATCGCAATTGTGGTAAGCCTACTTACAGGACACTGCCTTTTACGAGAACACCTGCATAAAATGGGTATCTGCAAGGATTAACTTTTATGCAGGTTATGCTATGAGGAGGACCAAACCGCCGCCCATATAATCTTCCACTGTGAAGCAATTTCACGTAGGAGACACAAGCTTGATATTACAGCTGAGAGAGTCCCCGTGAAAAACATGGCAAATAGAATCCTGGACCTAATAGAGGGACTGGATCTATTTGCATGAACGAAACAATGTGGGGAAATACAATAGACCAATGGGCCGCAGTGTTTAAGGGCTAACCCCCCTGGACCCACATTGGTTAGAGAAAAAAAAAAAAAAAACTAAACCACATTCTCAAGGAACAATCTAAATAGGAGACTGCCATCATATCGTAAGGCACTAGTTTTCCTTATGGAGTACTTTGGTTTTGGTAGTTGTTGTTAATTATGGCGGGTACTTTAAAAGTACGTGATTCTGATACTTCCATATGTGTCATATGTCTCTAAAAACAATTAAATAGATCGTCTTTCAGATGTTCTAAATTTTATTTGCATATAATTTCCCGCTTGAATTTTATGGAGGCACAAATTAGTGACCCGCTAATTGTTTTTAGCAGTGTATTATACAATTCCATATTTGTTTCTATTATTATATGCGTCAAAATTAATTAACAATTTTCATTTTCAACATAAATTTAATGTCAAAATCAATTACCATATTTAAATAAATCAATAATTATTATTAAATTTCTGTTTTTCACGCTATTTCTACTCCTTTTTCAAATCAAAATTTTGTTTTGATTTAATGCATTTAAAAAAAATATCATTGTTTATGCTATATTGCCAATGCGTTATTGCTTCTATTTTAAACTCACTATCTTTTAGCCTTGGCAATATATATTAAGTAAATAATGTAATATGAAAATATTGATGATCGACAATGCGATCTGAAATGATTGTTGTAACACACAATTGAAAAAATCACTATGTTTTAACAACACTCGGTGTGGTGGTTAAAAGATTTTCAATTCAGTATAATTTATTTTATTATTTACTTAATAACTCACTTAAAAATGACCTTCAACCGTCGAAACTCGAGTCGTGTGCAGTGTAGAAATGTATGTAACTGGGAATAACAAGTTATATAATATTTTAACATATTAAGAGTGGTTAAAACATAGTGAATTTTTCAATTCAGTGTAAGTATGGATTACGTTGTAACGGACATTATATTCATTAATTGTTGCAACAATGTTTTTATATTATTGCTATCTAAACATTGTAAAAATGAATAGTTGAAATGCTTTAAATATTTTATGTTGTTTTAGTAAAATTACATTTTCTGTTAAAAACAATAAAGCATTAATAAATAAATGTTTGTAAAAATATGTAATTTATCTTGCAATTGTAATAATATTGAAATTCAAACTGGCCGATATATTTATAATCATTTTTTCTGTTTTTTTTTAAACAAACAAGAATTTCTTATCTAATTATTATAAATAAATAATATATTAACATGTATGGTAATACAAACTATTTTTTAAACTTTGGCAATATTAAAAATGTTAAGGGGGTATTACTGTCTAGAACAGGGATGGCGAACCTTTTTGAGTAGTGGGTCAAATTTTGTTCATTATATTTTGCATTCTAGCTCGTGGATCACTAGGCCAGTGGCATCTCATTGAAAAGACGAGGGAGGTCAAAGACTACTTTTTTGTTCTCACTTATAAGGCTCTTACAAAATTCAGTTTTATTCTACTTTGTTTTACAACTTCTACTTTGGAAGAGGAGAGCAAAAAATAAAGGTCGAAATCAAAAAATGTATACAGTATAATCTCTGTAATTCGGCCGTTGGTTAATCGGACGACACGTCCAGTAATCCGTCGGTCTGGAGACCACTCGCACTCTTCCCTCCCACCACTCTTTTCCTTATAATCCGGCGGGTATCTGGTCCCATATGTGTCGCATTATCGAGATTATACTGTATAAGAGTCCTCGAGCAGACCGATAGCTGGTTGGTTCGATAGTATTCTTGAATTAAAAGCTTCATGTGAATATGATATATGTTTTCCGACTAATTTTGGGACGCTAAATCGATTAGTAAAAACTAGAAGTCACTGTGATAAGCCGTTCAAAAGTTATGCCATCGAGAAATCGGACTACGTTTTGAGTTTGATTGGTTGTAACTTCGAAATTAGGCAAAAGAAATGAAAGTAGCTTAGACAATATTTGTAGAAAATTCCATTGTCTAAACAACGTTAATTTTGTTTTGAAAAATTTTGGTTTTGAAATTTTGAAAAATTCAGAGGGAATCAAATTTAGACAAGGTTTGGGTTTGATTCCTTGTAACTTGGAAGTTGTAACAAAATACGTGAAGAATTACGAAGAATACGTAAGAATTTCATTGTCTAAGAGAAAATTTGTTTGGTATTATCACTTGTTTTGTGATTTTTTGAACGGTTTGAAGGGAAGTCTAAATAGGAGAAATTTGAGAAAAACAGACAAAAGTGGTTTAAACAACATTAGTAGAGAATTGTCTATAACAAATTAATGTTGCAATAGTTTTTAACTATTTTGAAAATTTTCTGAAAAAATCGAAAATATAATTTAAGTGGAAACTGAATATTTGGAAGACTATAACTCAAAAAGTAAGAATTTTAGGCAATTTTTTATTAGATAAAAGTTATAAAGAATTTCATTCTCTATAAAAGTTTCTTTCAACAATGTTTTGTTATTTCGTATTTTTATGCAGAAAATTGCAAGAAACGGAATGAATCTTAAAAGCTACTTTGGGTTGTGAGATTTAAGGGATGATATTTAATAAAAAAAATAATTTTAAGCAACCGCCGACACAAAAAACCTCTAAAAAACAAAAAAAAAATCTTGCAGATTTAACTCCATTAAAAGTACCTATTAATATTTTGATGATGAGCGTCTCCGCGTTGGGGGACCGCTATGTGAAGAAGTATAATTAGTCATACCTACATAGGTATAACGAATAGAAAATACGTATGAACTTAGATGTATCAATCTATCTTACAAGGTCTACTAAGTTCCTGCAGAGTTTCGACATGGTATGCGTCACTTTAAAGAGTTAAAGAGAACGCGACAGATGAAAGCAGACTTGACAGAATTGTATCAAGACTGAAAACTAAACGATTGGATATTGTTATTTTATTACTTACGTACGTTGCTTTCACAGAGTAAGTATAATCCACACTTTAGCATTATCAGTCTTTTATTCATTTCTTTGTATCCTTGTTTGATTACTTGATTTACTTAGCAGTTCTCCGACGCGGCGTCGCTCATTATAAAAATATTAATAAGTTAAAAGGGATCATCAAATTCCTGAACAGATCTTGGATATACGGAATTAGACAAACACTTGTGTCAAATTGGGTGCAGATTAATTTTGTCAAGAAGGAAATGAGCGGATGATCATCATTCGCATGAGCATAGATTATAGCTAAGAACCTCCTCGCTCATGTCATATCTACGAATCATGTTAAAATACTGTTGAATCTACAAAAACTAATTGTTTCTTACCGATATTGGCAAATTGTAATTTTGACAAACAAAATACTTCAAATTACTGACACAATAAGGTTCAGCGCCTAGAAAGTGCAGCGCCTCTGTGGCAAACATTGCTAGTAAAAACGAACAGTGGCGGCAACACTATTTTGTCATTCTCGATGTAATCTAGGCAAACCTAGATGTAATCTAGGTTAGATTATGGTTAGATTAAGTTATATTGGAACCAGATAAATCCATATCGCCCTGAGAGAGCGAGACTTCATGATTCAAAATAAGAAAAAATGATTCAATTTTAATATACGACAGAAAATTTATTTTCACTACGTCTATGTTTTTTGTTTAGTGAAGCGAGTTGTTGCCATGGTAACAACAAACAGAAATTTTGCAGCCATTCCGGCCCGCAGCCATTCCGGCAAGAATTTTTAAATTGCGACGACTTTTTGCGAATCTGTGGCAGTTTAAAGTGAAAAAAACCAGAGGCGTTTTGCTGTGGTACCTAGAACGTCCGAACCAATTGACAGATCGGAACCGGACCGGCGCCGTTCGGTCAGCCATAGAACCTATTAACGAGTTTAATCGCGATTGCGCCGAAGATGGCGTCGCGACGCCATACAAACCACGTTTTTTGGACGTCCGGAAAACTCCCAAGGAATCGCCAACTTGAGCTCTGCGGGAACGGTTTCGCGCGATTCCCGCAGGGAATTGAACGTTTCATCTTCTACTACTAGCGGCATCGCGCTGCGTCGTCTGCAACCGTCGCGACGCCCGCCCAAACTCGCCTTATTGCAGGAAACAAGTGACGATAGTAAGTAACCCCGATGAATGTTTTAAATTTTTCAGTGGATTGTAGAACTGTGTTTTGGCTTTCGGCACCCATAATTGGACGTCGCGGAATCACGTCGAGGCGCCCACTTATAACTGTTAATCTGAACGGAGAAAAACTTGAATGCATATTTCGGACACCGCGATTTCAAACCGCTCTTTTTTGAAATTCTAAGCTGACCGGCATGTGGGCCCCGCCGAGACGAGCATTTTGGTACCGGCGCCGCGTCGCTTCGACCGCGGAGTCGCCCGCTACAGATCGAAACATATCGGCCCAAAATGCAAAATCTTCGCCGAAAGGTGGGGTCAGTCGGACCGCTGCAGTTTCGCCGTTTCCGAGCGTAGCGACCAGAAATTGTGCGCGTTCGATTCGGGAAGGACGCCCGTGCCTCTCTTGCATTTAAGGGTTCGTGACTCTTTTTTTTGCACGGTTTTTTGACGATTACTCCCTCACCGCGCGGTCGAATCCGAATTTTATGGCACGGGGCGTTGCAGCCCGTCGATACGTGTATTTCAGTACCACTCGCGGCTTTCTGCCTCGCCCCCTTCACCCGGAGCTCGCCTAAATGCCGAAAAAAAATCCGCAACCGCCTCTTTGGCTGCCAATCTGCGAGTTCGACGGTCAGCGGCCAGAGTTTGGGTTCACATCGCGCAAAATAGATGCGGGAATCTAAAATACCGATCCACATCTTCGTTGGGCCCCTCGAGCCGGAAATATCTCCATAAATGTGCAGGATGCACTGTAAAAGTGCACTTTCAAGTTTACCGCCGTCTGCGTTCAACGTGCCGAGGAGATTCGTGATTTTTCCTACGCAGTTCTTTAGATTGATCCATTTGCTTTCATCCATTGGCTTTGCGGCAGTGAACAGGCGTCGCCGGCGGTGCCAAGTTACAGAGGGACAAAAATGTCGAGATTTTTCGCCGTTTTTTTAGACGTGGTCTATCCACAAAACCGACACCTTCACCGTGTAGCCAGATCTTTTTTCAATCCGGGGTGCGAGTTTGGCCGTTCCCCGGCCTGTAGTCTACACGGTACCATTCGGGAATTTCATAATAGGCGTTTTCCCCGAAAACAAAATATACCGAAATCAAGATTATTTTTTGCCGATTCTTCTGATGTGCGACATGTCGCGAATCGTTTAACTTTTTGAAGATTTTTTTGCAAATTAAAAATTCTTGAGAAACTAAAAACCCACTCCTGACGCTCCGACCCACAAAAAGTAATGGCTGCTCGATAACTATCAGACAGAAATTTTGACAGTGAATTTTTACCAAACTTATTGGCGATGAAATCGATATTTCCTCAAGTTGTCGCAGCGGTTTCTCACCGGAAACGGATAAGTGGGTGCTTACTTAGATTTCCTGAAAATTTCGCATAGCTCCCGTTCGCCTGTGAGTGGATGTCAATTATCCCATAACCCACGTGTAAATTTCCTGAGAGCCCTGTCCAGTTCTGCCTTGTATGGGTCCCATTTCGGGTTTCTTTTAAATTAAAACGTCTTTTGAAAGGTACAGCCTGGGGTTTGACTAAAGCTTCAGTAAGGCATATAATTGGTCGGTGTTCTGACTTCGGTATGGGTTGGCTGACTAATTTCCTGCATTGGGCTTCAATATTCTTGGATACGAATATGTTGTCGGGGAATTGTATCCTCTTCTTTCGGACGCAGTCAAATGAGGCTGGTTGTTTTGGGTCGTGGATTAGCGTCAGATTGTTAGTTTCTGCACATTGTTCTAGAGCTTCGCCGTTATTGTCAGTCGCACTATAGCCGTAGCTGGTCTCAGCTATGACAGTTAAAATCACCCATCATCACTCTTGTTTGGTGGTCTTTAAAGTTGCGTGGCTCGTCGAATATGAAATCTGCTTTGGGAGACAAGACTAAATTATTTTACAGCTTTCAGTCCACCTTCGTTGCAGTCAACAAAAACCATAAAAATAACATTGTTTTCATGTTTATGGTTTTTGTTGAGTGCCACGAAGGTGGACTGAAAGCTGTAAAATAACTTTACTGTTACCATTTTCATGTGAGAGTTGTTTTGGTAGTTCTAAAAAGACTCAATAACTGTTATAGAGCTCCGGAAAGGCTGAATATATTTATATATTCAGGCTGTGTTCCGTTTGTTTTAAGTTTTTATGATTATCTATAACGTAGGATGGTTTCACCAATTCTATCTTATCATCAGAGACAAGAGTAAACTAAAGAGAAATCACTAAACTAAGGAGACACGATTAAACAAAAAAGACAAAACTAAATTACTGATACAAGACTTCATTAAAGACAGAAGACTAATTTCTAATAAAGACAGATATCTTTTTTTTTGTTGTTACTTTGTTTCTTACTTTGTTGTTACTTTGTTGTTACTTTTGTTGTTACAGAAAATTTTCAGGTGTCAGACAGAAGACTAATTTCGTTTAATAATGAAACTCCATTTGATTTACGTTGGACTTTTACGCACGATTTGGTTACCTTTATATACGATTATAATTATGGCATCCTTCGCATACAATAATTTACTTATTATTGTGTTCATTTTTGTGTGCGATTAGCTAAACATATTTAAAATACAATAATTTGAGAAGCAATTTCTTATATTTAATATTCATACCTTTGTGGTTGAGAAACTTTAATAATAAAATAATAAAAGTTTTGCATTATTGAAAAGTTCTAAAATCACTGCCTGGAGTGCCTGGGTCTCTCAAAAAGCCTGTGTGGGTCAGTGTCTGACCCGCGGGTTATAGGTTCGCTATCCCTGATCGCCATATATGAATGTACCCGACTAGGAATATAGTGAGGCATGTCGAAAAATATATTCGGGCCTAATGAGGCCCTCGGAACTGTTACCGAATTGTAGCAAGCATCATTCAAACCTCGTCCTGTCCTAATTAGGAAAGTCTAATTTAGGCATATCTTTGGAAGTTTTAGCTTCCACTTAATGAGGCCTTCCGAACTGTTATCGAACTGTTGCGATTCTCATTCGAACCTTGTCTCGTCCTAAAGAGGAAAGCCCAACGTGGGCATACCTTTGGAAGTTCCACCTTCCATCTAATGAGTCCTTCCGAACTGTTGCCGAACTGTTGCAAACCTCATTCGAACCTTGTCCCGTTTTAATTAGGAAAACCTAAGCACGGCATGCCTACGAAATTCCAAACTAGATTGTTATGAGGAAACTCAAGAGTAAAACTAACCTAGGCAAATCTTTGAAATTACTGACTACAACCTTATACGGATAACCAAAGGTTTATCGAAGTTAGGCAAGCGAAATTTGGTTGTTATTAGAAAAACCTGGCCATGGCCTAACTTAAATAAATCTTTGGAATTCCAGCACCATTTCGCTTTGATTTCATCACGCGCATGCTTTCACACACTTACCTCTTCCAAAAGACCATACTTGATCAAGACATAGCTTCTTAGTTTGCTCATCAAACATCTTCGATTTTTTTTAAATTCAATTTGAAGCTTCGTTTTTACCTAGAAGTGTTTCTCATTAATGATAGATGTCGGAAATGCGAACCTAAAAAAACATAACTTAAAAAAATAACTTAAATAAAGTGAGTAAGGGATCAGTAGGTAAAAGTGTGTCCTCTGTTTTAAATCATTGTAGTGATTGGTATGGTAGACGGACTGTAGGGAAAAGGAAGAAAGAAGAAACAAATTAAGAAGTCAAAGAACAATAAGATTAATTTTAAGTTTTATAAATTATTTTTACAATTTTCAGATTAATAGAAACTAATTTACCCTAGTGAATATTTGTCGACAAAGAGTTCTAAATATACCACTAATTCCTATTAACTAATGTTTTCTTTTAAATAAAAATATTTGCTTTAAGGTAATGTGTTTATTTGTGTTTTCTTACTTTTTCCTATCTTTCATTTAACTAATGAGCGTTTAAGTTACTATTAATATGTTTTATGATTCTCCAACAATTGCATTAAATTAATGTCTTGCAAATTTTGAGGAAGCAAACTGTCAACGAAAATAGTAAGAATGCGAAAATCTGTTCGTACAATTATAATTGCAATGAAAAATTAATTAGACCACATTTAGTTACAGTTGACCACCGCCTTAAGAGGAATCCGAATTTGGGCCACATTAGGTTGGGGTCGTTACATACGACTTTGGTTTCTAAACTGCTGCCTAAAGAGGAAACCGAACTCGAACCCGACTGTAACTCGAACTAGAATGTGTTCCGAGTCAAGCTTCCTAATTAGAAACCAAGCCTGACATGCGTTACAAATTTGATGACGGCCAAATGCGATTGCATGATTAGAAACGAAGAGGGAGTTCGGCATTACTAATTCGTTCCTAATAAAAACCTTTACTGAAATTTCTAGCTGGGTAGTTATCATCTGAACTGTAGCTAAGAAATACGATTTTTTTATCGGAATCGCATAAAACATGAGGATAGTGCTAAAATATTCAAGCTATCGGTATCAATAAAACAAAATTTGTGTGAGAAAAATAAAGTAAGTATACAATATAGTTTTACTTTTTAAATTATTAAATTGGTCAGTTTCAGATTATTTATTCTCGTGTCAGAAAACATTAAATAAAGCACAGATCCAAATACTATGACTACAAACATTATATAATATTTGACTAAAACTTGGCCACTTCCACTGCATTCTATGATGCTTCATAAAGTTCATCTTCTGTGCAGGAGATCGGACACAGTCTACACTAAAGCATATGTTTCACAGTCTGTTTCACTGTGGTTTGCTCCACAGTCACACTGAATGCTATCTTCTTTAATGTAGCCCCACTTTGCAAGATTGGTCTGAGATCTGCCCACTCCCGATCTTAATCTATTCAAGGATTTCCATGTTAACCATCCTTGATCAGGGCCAGGAGGTAAAGTTTTGGCTATCCTTTTCCAGCGAAGGGGAAGAGATTCCTTAGCTTTCCATAATTCTAGCCTGGCTTTTTCGCATGTAGTCTTCAATTCTCTGGATGTTCTTCGGAAACTCTTCCTAGACTGTAGAGGACGGCCATGTAGAGGATGGGTTGCTTCTTGTACAAATTTCTTCCTTTTCTTGTTTGCAGCTATTTCTCGTCGAAGAGAGTGTTAAGATCCAACAATGTTATTTTTATTTTTATTTTCGTCTTAAAACTATTTTCTTGTTTAGTGTTTTCTAAAAGTAGGTAAATAATAATTACATCAATATTATCTTAAACCGGCCAGTAGATTCCCAACATCTGGTCGGTAGGGTAGTGGGTATTTGTTGAATGTGTTTGAAGCTGTTTATGGCCGCTACGCATCTGAAAGACCATTTGTAATCGCCAATCCTTTGTAAATACGCTTCCGCGGTTGTTTACGATCGCTAATGGTTCTTGGATGCTTGGTGGTCGCAAACAATTGAAAATACAATGCAATGTTTATGTTTAAGGATCCTTAGAATAAGTATTAAAATTTTGGGTAGTTTTAAGATTAGCCAAAGAAATTACCACGTGCACTTCGGCTTGTATTTCTTCTTGGTTCAGTGAGGGGCAGGCAAATGGGAGGTGGGATTTAGTTTTCCTGTTTGTAACAATATCTAATCACACTCAGTTCAGTTGTAACCCTCTTGCCACAAACACACCTAGAAGATTCCAAACTACGACAGCGCAGGTCGTCACAAGTGCTAAAAATAGAGTTAAGTAATAAATACATGTTTATCGAGGCGTGCAAGTTTTATTTGCCCAAACATATAATTTCCAGTGCCGATCAAATCTATTGGCAACCCTGAATTAACCGCCTTAGGTTTCATCACGAGATCATTTGTCCAAAGACAAACAACCACCGCGACTCAACATTTGATCCTTCGAACCGGTATAAAACCAGTGACTTGTGAATGCTAATACACCGGATAGAATCAACCGGACATCAACAAGAAACAGGAAACAAAGAAAACATATTGATCCTTCGACCGTGTGAGTAAAAATTAACTTCGAGAATGGAGTCAGAAAATTGTGAATTAGCACAATGCTTAAAATTCTATAACATTAAGAAGAGGACGCTTAAGACGTCAATGACAAATCTGTCCAAATATGTTGAGACAAATAGCCTTGATTCTATAGAAAATGGAATTAAGAGAACCAATAAGTATTTTGATGATTATAAACAGGCGTTGGAGCAATTAGAAGATTTAGACCAAGACAACGATTACAAGGATACCCATTCTGAGATTGAAATGAGATTCGACACAATAACATCAAGTGCATGCAGAATTATTGAAAGGAATTCAACACAGCACAATACGGCTCCACCATGTTCATTTGTTCAACCACAGTCTAATATTCAAGTAAGTCTGCCTCCAATTGTCCTTCCAAGATTCTCTGGAAATAGAAAAGATTGGCCTTCATTCTATAATATATTCAAGATACTACTAATACATGAGGCCAACACTCTGAATGCCATCCAAATGTTTCATTACTTGAAGGCATCTCTAAGATCAGGAAGTGCAATCAATTTAATTGATACTTTAAAAATATCATTCTCGGAAGATTATGAAATAGCATGGGAAACGCTAAAGGAACGTTATGACAATAATGCAGAATTAATTCGTGAATATTTCACGGAATTGACTGAAATACCAACTGCTAGATGGACAGCATTTTTACCTTAGAAATATTTACGATAGTGCCTCTAAATTAGTAAGATCCATCAGAACTATTGGATGAACGGATGGCGAGTTATTCGAAGACATGTTGATTTATCTAATTTATTTAATTAATTTGATACACAAACAAGATATAAGTGGAACGAATTTAGCGAGGAGACACGAGCCCCAACTTGGGATAATTTTAGACAGTTTCTGTCTAAACAATGCAACATTCTAGAAGGGAAGCATTATCAAGGCTTCAAGAAGAAATTATCAAGGCGCACCCCATAAAAGACCAACCCATCCTAGCACGGCCCACACGTTCATTTCAGCATCAGACGCTCAGAAGAGAAATACTAATAGCAACAAGCAGTGTAACTTTTGTCCAGAACATCACTTTGTCAACAGCTGCACGACGTTCAGGTTCATTCCCCTTCAAGAACGTCTAGACATGGTCAATAAGAAGGGATTATGTGTGAATTGTGTACAAAGTGGACACTGTATGGATGAGTGTAAGTCCAATTTCAACTGTCTTGTGTGCACAGGACGACATCACACATTACTTCATTTGGACGATATCGCGAAGAAAAAATCTCTAATAAATCCGAGTCCCAAGACTCGAAGATTGAGAGAAAGAAGGCCGACCTAATCGTGCTAGTCATCCAACTCTCCGAACGCCTTGAAAAAGCCGAAGGTGGTGCTGAAAGTCAGCTCGAAATCATAAAGAAACGTAATATTGAACTCCTCAAGCTCCGAAAGCTCTTGGAATATGTCTTTATCGAGCCCAAAGAAACCGCCTCCCCACTCAAGAGGAAACACCAGGAACCCGAAGTTGGTCGCAAAGCTGAGGAACAACGCAGCCAACGTTGTCAGTATCAAAAAGAAGTTGCAAATCCAAATCACCGAGTTGGAAATGTCCCTCGACTCCGCCAACAAGATCAACATCGATCTCCAGAAGACCATCAAGAAACAATCCTTCCAATTGACCGAAATCACCTCCCAGTACGGCGAAGTCCAGCGCCAGTTGGAAGTCACCTTGGACCAATTGAGCGTGTCCCAAAGACGCGTCCAAGCTCTCACAGTAGAATTTGAAGAAATTAGGGTCAATTATGAAGCTGCCCTCCGTGGCAAGAAGGCGGTCGAATTGCAATTAGAAGAATCCGTCTCTCGCATCAACGAGCTCACCTTCATCAACGTCAATCTCGCCTCCTCCAAGAGCAAGATCGAGCAAGAACTCATCACCATCGCGGCCGATTACGACGAAATCACCAAAGAACTCCGCATTTCCGACGAACGTTACCAACGTGTCCAAGCTGAAATCAAACATACTGTTGAGATCCTGCACGAGGAACAAGAACGCGTCGTCAAGATCGTAGCCATCAAGAAGTCGCTAGAGATCGAGGTGCAGAACTTGTCCGTCCGTCTCGTGGAGGTCGAGGCCAACGCCATCGTCGGCGGCAAGCGCATCATCAGCAAACTGGAGGCGCGCATCCGCGACATGGAATACGAACTGGACGAGGAGAAAAGGCGCCACGCCGAGACCATCAAGATCTTGCGCAAAGGGGAACTGCACCAACGATCTGTTCCTTTCCAATGGCATAGTTCAGGAATGGTGGAAATTCATTCTGTAAGCTCTGTTATAGCTACAATTGAAAGTCGAGACTTTCAAGGCGGGGAGTATGGGGGAGTATGTTAAGATCCAACAATATTATTTTTATTTTCGTCTTAAAACTATTTTCTTGTTTAGTGTATTTCTAAAAGTAGATAAATAGTAATTACATCAATATTATCTTAAACCGGCTAGTAGATTCCAAACATCTGGTCGGTTAGGTAGTGGGTATTTGTTGAATGTGTTTGGAGCTGTTTATGGCCGCTACGCATCTGACAGACCATTTGTAATCACCAATCCTTCGGCGGATGTTTACGATCGCTAATGGTTTTTGGATGCTTGGGGGTCGTAAACAATTATACAATGCAATGTTTATGTTTAAGGTTCCTTATAATAAGTATTTAAATTTTGGGTAGTTTTAAGATTAGCCATAGAAATTACCACGTGCACTTCGGGTTGGAATTCTTCTTGGTTCAGTGGGGGCAGGAAAATGGGAGGTGGGATTTAATTTTCCTGTATGTAACAAAATCTAATCACACTGAGTTCAGTTGTAACTCTCTTGCTACAAACACACTAAGAAGTTTCCAAACTACGACAGTGCACGTCGTCACAAGTGCTAAATATAGAGTTAAATAATAAATACATGTTTATCGAGGCAAGTCTTATTTGCATAAAATTTCCAGTGCCGATCAAATCTATCGGCAACCCTGAATTAACCGCCTTAGGTTTGATCACGCGAACGCTTGTCCAAAGAAAAACAACCACCGCGACTCAACAGACAGGATGGTGCTATTCCTGCGATCTGGTAAAGGCACTCAGTTGGTGTTGATCTTAAGCATCCAGTTATAGTTCTACATGTTTCATTGAGAGCTGTGTCCACCTGTTTAGCATGAGTTGAGTTATACCAAGCCGGACAGGCGTAATGTGCAGCGGAATAGCATAATGCCATTGCAGATGTTCGAATGGTGTCAGGTTGACTACCCCATTTTGAACCAGCCAGTTTCTTCAGAAGATTTTTCCTTGTGAAAAATTTTGATTTGAAGTTCAAACACTGTTTCTTGTTAATAAGACCTCCGTCCAATGTCACTTCTAGAAATGTTGGGGTGCAACAGTCTTCCAGTTCTACACCTGACCATAATACCTTCAATTCACGAAAGGCTTCCCTGTTTCTCAAGTGAAAGGCACATGCTTGTGTCATGGAGGGAATTGGTTTCAGTTGGTTTGCGAAATAGTATTTGGACAGACCCTTAAGGGCACTCGTGAGGTTATTCTCCACTGATTCAAAATATTTACACTTTGCAGCAAGAGCGAGATCGTCAGCGTACAAGAAACTCCTGGTGTTGAGAGCTATGGGCTGGTCATTTGTATACACAATGAACAGAAATGGTGCGAACACTTCTTTGGGGTAGGACATTCTTGGAAGTCCACAAAATACCTCCGATTCTGCAAGAGAGTGGCAATGAACCTGGTTAGGCTGGAGTTCTTAGTCAACGTATAGTAGACCTTAGCAAGTAGAAGCTGGTAGTTAACAGTGTCGTAGGCTGCCGATAAATCAACAAATGCCACTCCAGATACCTTAGCTGCTTCGAAGCCATCTTCTATGAACTGCCTAATGTTCAGCAACTGTTCCGTACAGCTTTTGCCGGGACGAAATCCAGCTTGTTCGTGTATGAGTAGAGGATCAATTTTGGGCAGAAGGTGATTCAGAATCATTCTTTCTAGTAGTTTGTAGAGGTGACATAGGTGTGTAACTGGTCTGAAGTTTTTCGGGTTGTTCCCTTCTTTACCAGGTTTCAGCAGAGCTATCACACGGCTCTTCCGCCATATATTTGGGATTTGATAATTCTTCATGCAGTTATTGAAGAGCTAGAGTATCCATTCCTTAGTTTTTAAGCCGAAATGCTTAATTTGTTCTGTCCGCATTGCATCCAAGCCGGCTGATTTTCTATTTTTAGTCTGTTTGGCGGCCTTATTCAGTTCTGCCATTCTGAGTGGTATTGTAAGATCGTTACTTTCATCTTGAATTTATCTTTGATCTCTGGGCACTTTGTGCTTGTGGATGGGCTTCCCGTTCGTCAAAAGCTGATGTGCTATTTGGCTGGCAGTGATGTTGTAATGTACAGAGGTTTTTGTCGGATTATTCCTTAGACGTCTTAAAAGTCTCCATGCCTTATGGCTGTCTCTTCTCAGATCCAGGTCTAGTATAGTTCTAGCCCATTGATCCCGTTTTGTTTGTCTAATAACGGAGATGAGTCTGTTCCCGGTTTCTACTGAAAGGGTTTTCTTCAAATCGCTTCCTGTATTCTGTGAGTATTCTTCACTTAAGCTTCATCTGATGTGAGACCAGGGATAAATGAAGTCCGGCAGCCGCGAGGTATAGACCTTCTGGAGCACTTTTTTACAGTTGTGGTGAAGATGTCATAGGATTCTGGTGTGGGTTCTATTGAAGACACTTCGATGTCCAACATATCTCCAAATTTCGACTAGTCAGCATTCTTAAAGTTGTATCTCCTGGGGAATGATACGTTCTGAGGTCTAACGGCAGCAAATATTTGGCACATTATTGCCCGGTGCTGTGTATTAGGTATTGGATAACAGACAGATTTTACACATAGTTCGCTGATTCTGTTACTGCTGAAAATGAGGTCAGAGTAGTAACATCATTTCCATCTACCACTATTGAATGATGCATGCTGTTTTGCATCGTGGAATTTCTGCCCATTCTTGCACTACTCTTCCTTTCTCATTTTCATTATCATATCCCCATATGCAGCTTTGGCTGTTGAAGTCAGACTTATTGAAGATGACTTATTGATGATGAAATCAGCGCCAGATGGTTTATAAAGAGATGAAATCGTACAATTGGCTGTTTCTAGAGTGAGAACTTCAATGATGTTTTCCTCCGTGAGTGCCGTGGAGAGGACTTGAACATCTGGATGGACAAATATGGCACTTCCATACTTATCATGAGGACTTTCTATTGCAAGGACCATTACCTTTACTGTTGGTCTGTGCATTTTATAGCTTCTATATGTCTCCTATATGCATAGCACATGGCATCCATGCTGGATACAAAGGTTTTGCATTAGTTCTTCATTGGCGGATGATATGCCGTTTATATTTGCAGAGATAATTGTTAACTGTGGCCCTAAAAAGGACTCGGTTGATGTTTCTGGTGTGAAAGGATCAGCCGTTAGAAAACTTTTATCAATTCTCTGCCGTTGTCCAGATTTCAGTCTCAAATTGGTCCTAGTGCAATAGGATTAATAGGATGACTAGTAATCAGTGAAAATTTATAAAGGTCAGCAAATTAGGCCAATTATATTATTTTTTTAATTATGTGAAATAAAGGCCAATTCTACCAGCAAAAATTATAACTAAATATGATTTGGTCCCCTTCTTAGCAGATTCATAGAATTTTAAGATGTTGCCCATTTCACTCCAAATAGATTAAACTTAATTATTTCTTTCTTATCTGGGAGTTTTTATTTTTATCTATCTAAATTTATTTCTCCAGACTTTAAATATTGTTAATATTTTCAGAGATATAAGGAATTTATGAAATTGTTACGTATGCGTCATAAACAATTTTTAACCGTTGATTGTTGTTACCACTTATTAACACTACTTAATAAAATTATATATATATATATATATATATATATATATATATATATATATATATAGTTTTGTAGCTAATATAAACTAGTTTATGGATCACATTAATTTATTAAAAAAAAATCATTTTATTTGCAACAATATTGTCATTTTTCTTTGACAAGGTTTTAATTAGTTTTGTTTAGCTTGCATATCAGTTAATATTAAGGATGTGGCTATTTATACATACAGTATGTATAAGCAATTGGCTATTAATACATACAGTATGTATACGCAATTGGCTATTTATACATACAGTATGTATACGCGATTGGCTATTTATACATACAGTATGTATATGCAATTGGATATTTATACATACAGTCTGCATTCAGTCTGTACCAGATATAGTGTTGAATTTTTATAGAGGTAAAAAACAAAATGGACACTAATAAAAATGTCACTTAATCATAATCATACAATCGGTAGAGAAGAATATAGATAATATGGCAAAGGAAAAAAAAATGAAGGAAAATGCTTATCACACAACAACGCCATTGATATAATTTGTCTAATATCTGCTTGGTTGTACTTTTGATTTCTTGTATTGACGAGCCTGTAATGATTATGCTAGTGTCGCCTGCGTACATGATACAGTTATCTGCTCCAATGTAGTGGATAAGGTCAACTGTGTATAACTCAAATTGTAGTGGGGCATATGGTTCCTTGTGGTACCTCGTCTGATGTGTTGGTTATACTCGATATAGTATTCCCTATTTAAAAAAAATTATTTCGGTTTGCTAGGTATGATTGGAGCCAGCGTTGTGTTTTGTCTCTAAATCCATATCGTTCTAGTTTCTCTAGTATCTAGTGTATTGTGAGCAACACAGTCAAATGTTTTTGACAAATCAAAGAAAATTTCCACTGTGCAGTTTCCTTTGTATATTCAATTTATTAATTTTGTGTATACATTTTCTATTGCTGTTATTGTTGATTTGTTTTTACGAGAGCCATGTTGTTGATCCGGCATTATTTTGTATGAATTCTACTTTCCATACAGTATTCTATTATTTTCGCTATTATTGATATTAAGGCTACTGGCCTGTATTTGTATAAGACAGTTTTATCGCCTTTCTTATGGATTGGTATAATCATTGATGTTTTCAAACATTCGGGAAAAGGGTCTGTTTTGAATGAACAGTTCACAATGTCTAAAATTGATGGTGTCAATTCTTGTAGAACTTCTTTTATGATGTTGCATGGCAGATTGTCTGATCCTGCACTGTTGTTTTTTAATCTCTGAAAAATGAGAGTAGTTTCTGAGTCGGTCATTTCGGCCAAAAACATGCTATTATATAATTTGGGTATATGGACATAATTAATGTTTATCGGTGTTTTTCGTTATTTGTATCGGTGCATTTTTTAAGAATTCGTTCAATTTTGTTGCTATATCTTCCTCATTGGAGATGATTTGGTTGTTATCTATTAATGTGATTGATTCTTCAAGATTTTGTTTGTTCTTTACTTTGTTAATGATACGCCATAGTTCTCTTTGTTTATTTGTGGTGTAATTGATTCTATCATTATAAAATTTTCTTTTTGTTTGAATTATCAGTCTCTTATGTTTTTTTCTTCGCGTTCTAGTAGTCACTTTTTAGATCTGATTTTTTTTTGTATTGAGTATAGCTTATGAAGTTCAAAATGGAAGTTGAAATCTCCTACTATTATTATTTCGTCATCCATGTTGAAAATTTTGTCCATGTTCTTCTCCAAAAATGTCAAAAGGATCAAGAATCAAGGATTTATCAATGTGTTAAGGATCCTAGCGGGGGCCTGTATAAGCAAACTAGTTTTATTTTATTTTTATTTGTCGAATTTATCCATTAGATCCCACATATTTCTATTTGTTTTTCGATTGACATTAGGTTTGAAAATTATATTTTTTTTGGCCCAAATTGGTACCCCGCCTCCCGTGGTAACTGTGCGGTGGAATAAGCTGATAAGTGAATGAGCTGATGTTATTTAGCCATGTCTCGGTCAACATAAAATCTGGTATCAAATCAACGCTTAAAATTTCGATTTGGTTGGTTTATTCCTTTAAGCTTTGGATATTCATGTATAAAGATAAGTTGTGATTTTTTTCTGGAACTCTTCGTATATTGGTATATTTATTACGTAGTCCATGGTTTTCTTAGCTTTGAAAAAAAAAACGATTGACGCGTACGTATTTGGGTCATGTTTCAGGGTATTTTATATTAGTTGTTCAAAGGGAATCGTGATTTTAAAAGATGTGTATGCTTCTGGAAATTTTAAATTCAGTTTCATGCATTGTATGTTGGTGAACCCTTTATTACTTAGGTATTTAATTACTTCTTCTTCTGTTAGTGTTGGGTGATGAGATTTTGTTTATGATAATTATTGATGAGAAGCATAAATTATTGTATGATTTCAAGAAATGCTTGTATTCCTAATCATATGAGGAATATGAAGAGCAGAAAAAATAATTTTTGGAAATTTGTAAATCTGTAATTTGTAAAGTTTTTATAGGAACAAAAGATAAATATGTAACACTTAAGGAACAATTCCTTAAAAATTGGGATAGTTTAAAGAAATGTGGGTACATTATTTTAGAAAACATTTACCATTAATGGGAGGCACTACAACAAACAGAATTGGAGGATCATTTTGGACCCTTAAATAATACATACAAACTAAATATCATAGTTTGCCAATAATTTACGTATGTATTATGTAAATCATAAACTGTATTGATTCAAGAATAAATATAAAATTAGCCAAAAATAAACAAACATTTTTTTAAATTATGGATAGTGATATCGAAAAAAGAAATATACTTGAAGGATGTTATGAAGCCCTCCCTCACAGAGACAGGAATAATTTTTTTTCATAGACAGTTAAAATTATTTCAAACTTTAGAGTCCAAAATGAGAATTAAAAACAATGGCATTGAGGAAAATCTTGATAGCAAAATATCAAAATTTTATAATACATCGGTGGAAACATGTTTGTATTCATTTTGGAATTCTTTTAGTGCACCACGTCGTCATATTCTTTTGACAAGAAAATATAATAATACGGACATATTTTCAAAAACTTGTTTTCATTCAAGATATATTTCAACTGAAAATGCACTAAATATGGATACAGATGTTTTAAAAGTAAACATTGATGATTATATTGAAAATGAACTGGATAGTAGTGGGCTTAGTGCAATTAAACGAGAAGAATCTGAAGAACAAATTCGGTCTAATGCCGAGTCAATCTAGCCCTGCCAGCCCCTTAAATCAATCAAATAAAAACTTACAATTAAAATCTAAAATAAAATCCAAAGGACGTCCAAAGATAAAGACTAAGAAGCACACCACTTTAAAAAAAATACAGAATAAAAAATAATATAACTGTATTTATTTTACTTTATACCATATTTTACCTACTTTATATATAATTTAATCCTATATTTCACTGATCTTGTGATACTTTGAATTTTATTTATGAGTTGGTTGAGCAAGATAGTAAATGAACTTTAATAAATAAAACTATAATTATTTATAATTGTATAGTTATTACCAAAATAGTAACTCCAATATTTGTATATATTTGTCAGTATGTGCAAATAGTCAATTGCGAATGAATACTATATGTATAAATATCCAATTGCATATACATACTGTATGTATAAATAACCAATTGCGTATACATACTGTATGTATAAATAGCCAATTGCGTATACATACTGTATGTATAAATAGCCAATTGCGTATACATACTGTATGTATAAATAGCCACATCCTAATATTAATACTGTTTAGATGAGTTATATATTATTTTTAAGCTAATTTAATCTAGTTTTTGATTTATAATAACTCATTATAAAATTTATTTTATTTGAAACAACAATGTTAATTAATTGTTTATTAGTTTTGTTTGGCTTGTATATCAGTCATATTCAACTCAATTATAACTTGTAGTTATATACAACGTGTAGTCTCATTTTGTAGATAATACTATAATAATAATACTATAATAATAAAAAAACCTAGTTTTAAGAAATAATATCCAATTTTTTGCTCAGAAGTTTTATGTATTAACGTTTTATTTTAATTAGAAATAAAATCATTCAACTTGTTATGTAATATCTCAATTTAAACCCATTTTATTCGTTTTTAGTATTCATTTAAGTTACGATACATTTTTGTTGCTACAGCGGCAAACAGTTATGCAAAACGAGACATTTTTGTTGCCATTGATGCAGGTGGCAAAACGAAACAATCTTATTGAGTTTAGTGTCCATAGTTTTGCAAAATTAAACATTTTGTCGGCACTAGTGCAGACAGTTTTGCAAAACGAAACATTTTTGTTGCCATTGGTTTCAACGGTTTAGCAAAATGAAACAATCTTGTTAACTGTAGTGCAAAAGAAGACTTTTTTATTACCATTGATGTCGACGGTTTAGCAAAAAGAAAAAATCTTGTTGACTTTAATCTTGACTTTATAAGACTTTATGTTTGTTTGACTTTAGGGTTGACAGTTTTGCAAAACGAACTTCTTTAACAGTTCCAACATTTTGACATTTCTCAACACTGAAAAATTGAAGTAAAACTTTTTTCTGATGAAAATATTTTTAAAGTCTAATTCTGCCTAAATTAAAAATAAAGTCTATATTCTACTTACACAGTTTTCCTTTTTGAAAATTTTAAATTTTGTAGAACATGATCAATAGGTCGCATAAAAATATAAATGTGTTTTCATGAATATTACTTCTTGAAGAAAAAATAAAACTTCTTTATCGACTGAGTATAGAATGTCATTAGTGTTATAACGGAGAGAGTTTATGTCATATGTTATTTATTAGTCATATGCGAACTGGTCCCATAAATCGTACCAGGTGCTTTAATAAAAAAATAATGCATTTTGATGTCATTTTATACAAACATATCAACTTTTATCAAGTCAATAAAGTAAGAACAAAAAATCATTCGCTATAAATATTTTCTTGTGAATAACAGAAACAGAAATAAATCAGGTAAGTCTGATGTCAATTTTATGCGACTTTAATCGGCTAGATTATCCACAGTTTCTGAGGTAGTGTTATATATTTTTTAAAACTAACTATCTTACATTATTTATTTCTATTAGGTTATAAAGCATGCTGATAATATTGTAAAGTTATCAAGAATTATTGGACGGGACTTTTTTTTCTAAATTGTTAACTAAACCGTTGTGAAATTATACCGAGGAATAAACTGTTTAAAATATTATTCAGTGGAAGCGAAAAGCGAAAGCGAAACAAGGAAAAGCGAAAATATTTTGAATGGACAAAAGTACAAATGGAATTAGCAATGGAGGCTTACAGAAATAAAAATACGGATTCAACAAATGTTCTTGGCGGTTTGAAATCCCAAGGCTAACGTTAAGAAGACACTCAAAGGATTGATAAAAAGAGCTACTTCTGCATTAAAAAAGGTTGGAGCTATACAAACAATATTTGTGGATATTGAAAACGAATTATTTGACCACATTCTTGAACTAGAATCTTCATTTTTTGGTTTAACTCTAACAGATGTTCGACAATTAGCATATCAAATTGTAGTGCAAAATAATATTCCACACAAATTTATTCAAAACACTAAAATGGGTGGCAAAAAGTGTTTTCATTCTTTTTTAAAAAGAAATCCGACGCTGTCGGTCCGGCAAGCAGAAATTACTTTCTGTACGATCTTTACGATTCAATAGGGAATAGGTCATTCAAAAGGGAATACAATTTTTTTTTTTTGACATCTTTTGAAATCAATTGGCTTAGCTGCTATAGGATTTATAACGTCGACGTATCAGAATGTTCAACCGTTCAGAAGAAAAGTTGAAAAGAGAAACGGTAGAATTATTAGTGGGGAAAAAGGAAGAAACACAACTTTCGTATGTTGTGCAAATTCGGCGGGAATGTTTGACCCACCAATGTTTATATTTAAAAGAAAGAGGTCGCCACCTCAGCTGGGCAAAGGAGCTCCGGAAGATAGTTTGATAGAAGTTGCTGACCAAAGATATATAACTATGAATTGTTCTTAAAATGGTCACTACATTTTATTGATTTTGTTAAGTCAACAGTGGATTAAAACAAAATGTCCGATGGCCATATTATATATATATATATATATATATATATATATATATATATATATATATATATATATATATATAATATATTTATATATATATATATATATATATATATATATATATATATATATATATATATATATAATATATTTATATATATATATATATATATTACATATATATACAGGGTGGGGCACATAAAGTGTTACAGAGCAATAACAGTCAAACTACTGATTATTTTCAAAAATGTTTCAGACAAATGTTTTAGGGATCGAGAGGGCCGTCATACTGGACCACTCTATTTTTTGATCGGTGGAGGCGCTGAAGCTACGTCAAGGTCACCTCCACTTTTTTAAATGGAATCATGTATATGATTCATGTATATGATATTATATGTATATATATGATTCATGTATATGATATTTAAATGGAATCATTTTTTTTTCGATAATATTATTGCTGATTTCAAGACGAATTCAACGACCTGCAACACAAGGTCAAAGGAACGAATGAAAAAGGCACATAAGAATTAAAAAGGCACATAAAGTGTTATAGAGCAATAACACACAATTTATTAATAATATCCAAAAATGTTTCATACTAAAGTTTAAGTGTTCGAGAAGGCCGTCATACTGGGCCACACTATTTTTTTATCGGTGGAGCCGCGAAGCTTCGTCAAGGTCAACTTCATTTTTTTAAATGGAATCATGTATTTCTTCTAGACAATATTATTGTCCATTTTAAGGCGAATTCAACGACCTACAACACAAGGTCATTCTAGTCATGCAAAGTATGAAAATAGTCGAAAATATCGAAAAATATCGGAATAATCACTTTCAAAGGATCAACTAACCTTGGTTTCGGTCTACCTACAGAAGATGCTCGAAGTGGTGACCCTCGACTTGAAACACTTGTTAATCCGATGGTGAAAAGACCGCCAAACTTCAGCCAACATTTGTGGTGTAATTTCGGTACAAGCTCGGCGGATTCTTTCCTTCATGTCATCTGGCGTGGTAGGTGCTACCGCCATTACGCGATCTTTGATAAACCCCCATAAAAAGTAATCGGATGATGTTAGATCTGGCGAACGAGGTGGCCAAGCTAGAGGACCGCCTCGTCCTATCCACTTTTCGCCAAAAATCTCATTCATCACTTGTCTTTAACACAGAGCATAATGGGGTGCTGCACCGTCGTGTTGCATCTGCACGTCTTCTAGTAATTCAGGCAGTACGTTTAGCAGAAAGTTTGCGTAGTCAAGCAACCCTCAAAAAAATATGGACCAATGACATAATCGCTGACAATGCCGCACCAACAATTAACGGACCACGGATGGTGAAATGGTACAGCTCTCATCCATCGCGGATTCTCATTTGCCCAGTAATGCATGTTATGCCTATTGACATGTCCCGTATTTCTAAAATTCCGGAAGATTCGTCAGAAAAAAGCACGTGACTCAAAAATGAAACATCTGTGCGCATTTTTCTACGAATCCAATTACAGAAATTAACGCGATTTAGGAAGTCATTGCCGTACAATTCCTGGTGTAATGACATACGATACGGATGGAACTTGTGTTTATGCAAGATCCTTAACACAGATCGCCGACTACTTCCACTCTCTCTTTCCATTTGCCTGCTGCCCGAATGTGGATTTAGTGCAACAAAAGCTAACGTAGCAGCCGCATTATTTTCATTAGTAATCGATGAACGTTTCACTCGTTCTTGTTTCACTGTACCGAAGCGACAGAAATTGTCAGCTAAACGCTTAAAAGCCATGTGCGATTTTTGTCGCCTATCCGGATAATAAGCCGCATACAAATCTCGGGCGTTTCTGTAATTTTTACGGCATTCGCCCAACACCATCAACATATCAAAAGGTTCTTGAAATTCGTTCATTTTCGCGATTCAATGTTCTCACATTAGAAGGTAAACCGTGACTAACTGATATGTCAACAGAAAACCAAGGTTAGTCGATCCTTTGAAAGTGATTATTCCGATATTTTTCGATATTTTCGACAATTTTCATACTTTGCATCACTAGAATGATCTTGTGTTGCAGGTCGTTGAATTCTTCTTAAAATCGGCAATAATATTATCGAAAAGAAATACATGATTCCATTTAAAAAAGTGGAGGTGACCTTGACGTAGCTTCAGCGCTTCCACCGATAAAAAATAGAGTGCTCCAGTATGACGGCCCTACCGATCCCTAAAACATTTGTCTGAAACTTGTTTGAATATAATCAATAGTTTGACTGTTATTGCTCTGTAACACTTTATATGCCCCACCCTGTATATACTAAGAATTTAGAAGCATTCTGTCGCAATTAACAGGTCATGCAACTCATAGGTTGCAACCACTTGATGTAGGAGTGTTTGGTCCTATGCAAAAATAATATGATCAAGCACTTGACCAATGGATGACGTGTAATGCAGGTCAATTTATAAAGCGAAATTGCTGTATTAATAACAATAGCTTATTGTAAAATTACAACTGACGGAAATGCAGCTAATTCTTTTGAAGGTAGCGGATGTTGGCCAATTAATCGACTTGTTTCTGTCGATGCTGATTTTGTAACTAGCCAATTAATAAACACCAGTAAACTTGACCCTGGGACTTTTCTTGAGACTTCTCCTGAAGAAGTAGCAACTAATAAAACTAAATATGTTTTATTAGTAGCTTAGTCACATATTTAGTTGGTCGAATACCCTATTAAAAGTTTATCTCGCAGAAATCAGCCCAGAACCATCATCGACAGGCTTTGGCAAAAGGCGTTGGGGTGCACAATCGGTGCTTACTAGTAGCCTCTAGTAGAATTAGTTAGTTGCAATGAAAGTAAAGTAAAGAAAAAAAAATATCGTTTCTGTTTTCTTTGTATTAATACTTATTTGGAAGATATGATCCAATGCTTAATGTGCCAGAAGTGTATACATGAATCTTGTGGAGGAGTTTTGAAAAAGACAAAATTTATTACTATCCTAATTGCTAAGTAATTAAGTTAAATAGTTTGAAATTACATTTTTTATGTTGTATTGTGTGTTAATCTTTCTTCTAATTCTGTTAAGTTCTCAAAATAAAATTTCGTTTATTCTTGTATCTAATTTTAATCTAACCTTTTGGATTTTGGAAACCGTGTTTTGAAGTTTTGAAACTTGTTTCAACCATTTAGGATACCGATAATTTAGGATACCTAAATCGTACTTTATGCATGGTCTTAGAAAAATGTATACAGGGTATCCCAACGAAAATTTGACCCCCCCCACCCCTATAATTGGAAAACCGAATAATATTTCAAAATTCGCCGAGACCCGTCGATTTTTGTTCTTGGGGGGAGCTTTTTTGACAGTCAAGCCATCTCGATATGTTCATCCTCCTAATGCCTAGCAACACCAACTTAAAAATTTCAAATGCAACTACCCCACTTGTAGCACATCATTTTAAAGCCCTTTTCATTGCGAATACAGTGACGTACCGTTTTTAGAAATCGGTTGAGATTTGACAGAATTATTGGTTACAAACGAAAAGATGACAAACCAACTTACGCGTAGTAATTTCTACACAAATGCCCACCACTAATAAGTTTTTCATCTACTACACATGACCGCATTACCTAATTGTTATTGATGTGTCTATCAGTTTACAAAAAAGTCAGAAATGAAATAAAAAAGCTGAAGCAAAGAAAACTAGATACTAAAATAGTTATTAGTAGAAGATACTTAAGTTTATAGGAATTCAGACCTTTTCAAAATAACAAAAAATCAGTACTAAAAAAAAGTCGGGGTTTTTTGCTTGTGACCAAGAAATCGTTAGTTTCAGCAGTTATTGAAAGTATTAACGTGTGTTCGAAATGGTTTATTCTATCGCGGAAAGAGTAGAAATTGTTGCAATTTATTATCGAAATCACGATTGCGCTAAAGCTACAGCACGAATTTTTAATGCCAATCATCCTGAAAAAAATGTAAACCACCAGTACGTTAAACACCTGATTGACAAATTTGTTGCAACAGGTTCGCTTTTAAACAAGAAACGTGAAGTAATTGGGCCAGTTCGAAATGAAGCAGTTGAAGTGGCAGTTTTGGGTCATGTACAGATGGATAATAAGCAATCGATTACAACTGTGTCTCAAGCTTCTGGCGAATCCCGTTCCAGTGTTCATCGAATTTTGAAAAAACACAAGTTTCATCCATTTAAGATGACGCTGGTTCAAGAGTTACATGAAGATGACTTTGATCGCCGTAACCAATTTTGCGAATACTTTAGTGACCAACTTCTACTGAATCCATATCTTCTCTACAAAACATGTTTCTCCGACTAATGCACATTTATGTTGAATGGCGAAGTGAATAGACACAATTGTCGTTATTGGATACTAATCCGCATTTAATCAGGGAATTTCAAACTCAAAAATCACCTCAAAAATTGAATGTTTGGGCAGGCATTTTGAGCGACCATCTTGTTGGACCATTTTTCATCCAATGTAATCTCGATGGAAACACCTATCTAGAATTATTGGAAAGTACAATTGACCCTAGGATAACAGAGATTTTAGAAAGTGACGACAATTTACTAGAAAATGAAATAACCTTCCAACAAGATGGTGCGCCCCCGCACTATGCTGCTGCTGTGCTACAATTTTTGGATGACCATTTCCCGGGGCATTGGATTGGCAGAAGAGGTCCCGTCGAATGGCCACCAAGATCTCCGGATCTGTCCCCTTTGGACTTTTTTCTGTGGGGTCATTTAAAATCACGAGTGTACGCCACTCAGCCGGAAACATTGCAACTGCTACGTCAGAGAATTGTAGAAGAATGCCGATTACTAACTGCGGATGTCTTTAATAATGTTCGAACAGAATTTGAAAACAGACCGTATTATTGTTTGGAAGTTACCTGGGGTCATTTTGAGCAATTCATCAAATAAATCTGATTTATTATTTGCTTCTGCTTTTTTATTTCATTTCTGACTTTTTTGTAAACTGATAGACACATCAATAACAATTAGGTAATGCGGTCATGTGTAGTAGATGAAAAACTTATAAGTGGTGGGCATTTGTGTAGAAATTACTACGCGTAAGTTGGTTTGTCATCTTTTCGTTTGTAACCAATAATTCTGTCAAATCTCAACCGATTTCTAAAAACGGTACGTCACTGTATTCGAAATGAAAAGGGCTTTAAAATGGTGTGCCACAAGTGGGGTAGTTGCATTTGAAATTTTTAAGTTGGGGTTGCTAGGCATTAGGGGGATGAACATATCGAGTTGGCTTGACTGTCAAAAAAGCTCCCCCCAAGAACAAAAATCGACGGGTCTCGGCGAATTTTGAAATATTATTCGGTTTTCCAATTATAGGGGGGGTCAAATTTTCGTTGGGATACCCTGTATATCATATTAATCCATGAATGAATAGTTAAAAAATCAAATTAAATTGCAGCTTTGGTAGTTAATAAATAGATGAAAATTTTCTAAAATTCCTGCTATTTAAGAAGTCTATAACAATTTTGTTTTTAAATAAAACACAGATTACTTGAGACATCGGCCTGAAATTTATTCCGGGTGTAGTGTGCAATGTTACAATTATGAATACAATTCGACGTACGACGAGTTCGACGAATAATTCGAATAGTTCGACGGCAGCGATCGATTCTTTGGATCCAATTTTCAATCACTCTTTCACACATATCAGCCGGAATGTTGGCAATTTCACGTTGGATATTGTTGAAAATTATATTGTATTGTTGGATATTATTGAAGCTTCCCTAACGTTATTGGATTGTTGGCATAAACCTTCGACTTACAGTCGACCATACAACCCCAACCTCATAAGAAAAATCCAACGGCGTCAAATCCAATGAGTGAGGTAGCCATTCGACTGGACCATTTCTCGGGATTAACCATTTTACGATTACCAAATTTTACTTTCAATAAATCAATTGTGTGGCCAGCTGTGTTACTTATGGCACCATTTTATTGGAACCACATATCGCTGATGTCAAGTCCATTCACAAGTCCATTCAAGTTCATTTCTGACCAAAAATAGTTTTCTCAAAATGGCATGATAGGGAACTCTATTAAAGTTATTGGCTATAATTTTCATCGACCCAAAAATACGGTCCTATGACACCTCCGGCATGAAATCTACAAAATACGGTCACTTTTTTGAATGCAATGTAGTCTCAGATATCACATGTGGGTTTGGTTTTTTGTGGGTGGGTTGATGTCCAATAACGCTTATTCTGCTTATTGAGAAAGCTATTCAACCAAAAATTAGCTTCATCTTTAAAGATATTTTGTTGATGAAATTATGGATTTTCTCCAAACTTTTGCAGAACAAAATCAGATAAGTTTCGGCGCGTTAAATGATCCAGAGGTTTAAGTTCTTGGGTAAATTTCATCTTGTAAGGGTGTAGCTGGAAATTTTTAAGCAAAATTCGGACTGAGATTTTCTTGTAAATGGCGTGCAATCGACTTGTTTGGTTCATTTTGAATTAAAGCTCTTTAGGGCTGCAATATTTCCAGAACTTCGACCGGTCCGTTGTCTCACTAGCACAAGAACATTCAATAGTGAATATGTTGATACAAATTTATTCACCATCGCACGCAAAGCTTGTCTGGTGGGATGATTATTGCGAACTAAAATTGGAGTAAGCGCTCTAAAAGTTGCGACTACCGACTCAGAATTTCGGTAGTAAGTTTTAACGATTTCCAAAGGTTGCTCGTTTGTGAATTTCACCGTGATGAAGCACACGCGTGCTTGTTGTTGTCCAATAACGTATATTCTGCTTGTTGACAAAAGCCATTCAGCAAAAAATGAGCTTCATCTCTAAAGATAATTTTTCGATGATATTATGGATTTTCTAGAAACTTTTGCAGAACAAAATCAGATAAGCTTCGGCGCTTTAAATGATCCAGATCTTGAAAGTGTATGTTTTGATTGACGTTTTAACATTCACAGGTCATACAAAAAATTGTAGGTTATGTTCCGTATTATAAAACAAAATTGTTATGTTCCTTTTGAAAAATCCTTTATTTCATTTATCAAATTTAATAAAAATATACCCTATTGTAAAGACAGAATGCAATAATATAAATACATCTATAGAAAACAACATATAAAAACAAATATTGAGAAATGTTTTTTTATTACGGATGCGCGATAAGTACCTACTTGTTGACATACATTATTTAATACGAGAAATGTCACGTCTCGTTGAATTTCCACATAACCTGGGTAGCGATCTCAAATATTCAATATCGCTAGGTTACATTAAATAAAAAACAAATAAACTAAAATAAAATGAACACAATCAAGACTTCGATATTAAAAAAGTGACGTGAAGTGTCAGAATTTCTTTTCATTATAAAATAAGAATAAAAATTAAAGAAAACGTTTTAAAATGAGTGTAAATTCTATGGTGATACCGGAGACTGAGGAGAGTTCTTATGACGAATCCACACCACTGGAGACAATTGAAAAAACAAATTCTTCATTTTTGATTCTATTTTTTATGGATGGCCCCTGTATCCCAAACTTATAAGATACATCCCCCCGCATGAGTAATAAAAATATTATTTGTAACACGGGCGGTATTGTCAATTGCCCTCTCGAGCGAATGTGCGCACTCACTTCGTTCGTTGTCGTGATATTGACAACTTACCGCCCTACTTACAAAATATACTATTTATTACTCACTGTAAATTATATTATCAAGCAATATAACTAAATATTAGTATGACATATTATGACAAATTAAGACAACTTTAATTTTTTAATAATACCTACCTGCCACAACCGTCAAAGAAGTTTTACTTCAGCGCGTGTAAATGTTACACACACTGATTTTTGCTCTCTAGCCTTGTCTTCTAACCTTTCCTTACTACACTCAGGTCTTGTCTGCCTAGAAAGAGCAATAGACTAGAAAGAATAAACTTACTCTTTCTAGTCTATTTGTGATTTTCTAGTCCAGTAGAGTTCTTTCGGTCAAACGTCAACGACATTTTACTTTAACCCCGCGTAAAAGTTACACACACTCATTTTAGCTCTCAAGTCTTCTCTTCTAATCCGTTCTTACTATGACACCTCAGGTCTTTTCTGCATAGAAAGAGTAATAGACTAATGGACTAGAAAAAATAAACTTATTATTTCTAGTCTATTTATGATTTTCTAGTCTGATTACTTTTGTCTGTTTAGAGTTGTATGCTAGTCTAGTCATGTTTGTTGATTTTTTAATCTGTTTACTTCTGTTATTTTAGTTTTTTGCTAGTCTATTCACATTTGTCTATTCAACTTTGCTCGCTAACTAATTGTTTAATTCTTAGTAAGCGTGTCTACTTTAAATATTTGTGTAAAACAAAGGCAACTGAATTATTGATTAGGTTTTAGTTGGGTTTGGTTTATGTAAATATTACTACTTTTAGTACTAACTAATAATATCATCTGAAATTGCTAGATTTCTAAAAACCAGAAGTCTTAATAAAGTATTTATTGCAGGGTTATGAGCTATTTGTATAATTAAAATCGATAAAACAATTAAAAGGGGGGAAATAAAGCGGGCGGATGAGAGTGAACGAAGAAGAAGCAGCAAAAAAAAAGGTGATAGTTGAAAAAGGGCCTATTTAGATATGTTTATTATGTTGTTTTTGCGCATCTTTATGATGGTCTCGTGTTGGCTCAGGCGCACGCTGCTCCTTTTGTCTCTTTCTAATCTCGTCACTGCCTCCTCCTCATTCCGTTCAAACACCCTGTATCGTGTCGTACTACATTTCTCATGTGTCCTAAAAATCATTCTAAAGCGCTGATTAAATCACATAATGCAGTTTATAATTACACGAATGCAATTCATGGAGGTGTCTTAAACGAATTTCGTGGTTTCTAAATCCCTCGTTTAATTAATATAAATCTAATTAATGATGTAACCAGTGAATGTTATTATTTACAATTTGTTTTTCGAAAATTAAACGTATCATGTTTGTACCTTTTAATAAAGTGTTTTCTTTTTCTTTCTAAATAAAAAAAAACTTTCTTCTGGGACTTGTATCTTGGATTTTTTAACGATGACACATCGTCTGTAAATCAGGTAACTCTTTGTCCCACGCACCAAACGGTTCCTTTTTTATCTAATCTGCATTTCTAAAAGAAATTTCTAGAACGGATTCCATCATAAATAAATCAACAGTTTGTTTAAATTACAATGTTTGTTTTTACTATGTTTAAATAATAACACACGGACTGTTTTTTTGTAATCCATTCCCTTTAAAATTAGTAGGCAACAGACACGATTAGATTTGATAAATTATGCTAGCCTATTAAACTAAATTAAACTAAAATGGCTAGATTTAATACAGAAATAGCAACCAGAAAATTACGTAGGAAAGAAAAAAAAAACAGAAAGGCAGCACTAGATATGTATAGATGCGTATAATCAGTTTGCTAACAAATTACAGACAATTATTAGTAGATAAGATTAGACACGTAGCACTAGATTATACATATTAAACAGGTATACAGGTAGCATTAGATTATACATAGTAAAACAGTTTAAAATAGGTAAGCAGAAGACAAGATTAGAATAGATAATTAATGTTAGCTTAATAAATTAAATTAAACTAAAAAGGCCAGATTTAATACATAAATATCTACCAGAAACTTAGGTAGACGTGTCAAGAAAACTAATAAGACATAACTAGATAAGTATATAAACAAAGAAGCTAATAATAAATGATGCATATAATCAGTTTGCTAACCAATTACAGACAAGAATTAATAGATAAGACTAGGTAGCACTAGAGTATAGATAGTAGCCAACAGACAAGATTAAAATTGATAAATATAGTTTAATAAACTTATATAATAAATAGTCTAATAAACTAAAATGGCTTGATTTAATACAGAAATTGCAACCATCAAATTATTTAGACAAATTCAAGAAAACTAGAAAGACAACACTATAATCCATTTTTTTAAGAATGCGGTAACTAGAAACCTGATTTACACTATGACAAATGTTCAATCTAGTTATAAAATTTGGGGCCAAATTCAAATATAGTTACTTGAATATGTAATTTATTAATGGTTTGATTGAATATCTTATTATTTATTTACATAGCTTATGCCCAAATTGGAGCACTTAAATCAAACCCAAATACTGTTAATTTATGTTAACAAAGAATTAAAAAAATAATAGAATTTTAACAAAGAATATCTTATTATTATTGAATAACTTATTATAAAAAATATAGAAATTGAATAACTTATTATATTTATTAAAAAAGCAAAAACACAAAAACACATTTATTGAAATTTAAATTTATTACATTCTTCTTCTTCTTCTTGTTTAGAATGGGCCTACTTTGGACCACGCTTGTTCAACTGTTGGGCTTTGATCTTGGCCCAGTATTGTCGCATCTTTTGCTGGTGTAACTCCTTTATCTCTTCTGTCCAGGGGCTACCTTTCCTTCGGGGTTTTTCCTGAAATCCGCAGACTCCCTTCAAGGTCTCACAGACTGTTTGTTTTGGAGATCTGTTATTCCCAGTTCAAATTCAATTTTTGTAATTATTCCATTCCAAATTCATTCAAATGTAATAAATTTCCTTTAATTATTCCATTCCAAATTCATTCAAATCTAAAAAAAGTACATCTACTAAAAAAATAATTACATTACATTTATTTATTACATTACATCAGTTTGAATCTGAATCTGTAAATTCCGTTTCACTGGACGAGCCAGTATTTACAACAAATTGCAGGTGCATATCTTCGACAATTTTATCCAATTTGTATAGTTCATCTTCTTCTTTTATAATATGGTCAACGCAATTGGACCACTTCTCAGCTGAAACTTGCGCTAAGCCATCATGAAATAATTTTGTTACTTCAGACATTTTAAATGTTTTATTATGTGTTGCCACATATCCCTTTACCTGTGCCCAAATTAATTCAATGGGATTTAATTTGCAGTGGTATGGTGGCAAACGTAAAACCTCCCGATGTGTATTTCTAATCATTTCGTCCACTCTGTATGGAACTGGATGAGTGTTTATGTAAGTTTTTACCATATCCAATAGCTCTACTTTTAATAAATATTCGTCTACTTCCTTTCCTTTGCTTCGAAGATTTGTTATTATATCCTCTTTCCTCCAAGCGGTTGTCGGTGTTTTTTCCATTTTGACAGAATGGTATGGAGCATTGTCCATCACAATAACACTATTTCAGTTAAAGATGACAAAAATTTTGCCATCCACTCTTCAAATACGGTGGAATTCATATCCTCGTGGTAATCACCCGTTTTTTTTTGGATTCAAATATTAGTAACCCACCTTCTACAAATCCATTTTCGTTGCCTATGAGGGTAATTATTAATCGGTCACCTTTGCCAGGGGGACCTTTTAGGCCCACAGACAAATCTTCTATAAAAGCTTGGCGTGAATTTGTTACAGTCTTATCTTTCCAAACTTTTGTTTTTGTATGGCCTGCATTCACCCACGTTTCGTCCAGGTAATAAATAGCCCTCCCTTCCTGTCGATATTTACGAATTTTTGTTAAATACCATCTTTTCCATAAGAAAATATCATCTCTTTCTATCAGCATGCTATTCCTACCTCTTTGTTCCCACACAAATCTTAGTTTCTTGAGAACTTTGAAAGCATAGAACGGGACATACGGGAAATTAATTCATTACCATTTATAGCCTGGAACAATTTTCATATACATAACATCTATTTAAAATCAATAATAGTCATGTTACTTAATCGAAGTATTACTGTTCCTCAAATTTTAAAATTTGCTAATACAAAAAAATCAAATAGGAAATATGACAGTAATTCAGTTATCACTTAATATTTTAGTTATGGTGATGTAATTTAGGCATAAAAGTCAAGAAGAGTCACAAAATTAAAATAACAGTTTACCTGCAATACTTTATCCAAAGTTGGGATTTCAATTCTTTTGAAAAACGAATGCACAGTATATCAGTTAGCTTTTTTCTCATTTTCTGATAATTTTGAATACAAATCTTCTCGCATTATTTTCTTCTTTGGTGATGAAACTTTTCCTGTTTTCTTCCATTTCCGCAACAATTTTGTATATATATCTTTCAGAGATTCCAACAGGTGCTGCAGTGAGTGTCACAGCTTGAGTTTTTGTTTTACCCTTACTTTTATGGACCAAATAACTCTTGTAGGCCATTAATTTTTGTCCACTTTTTAGAAATCTTCCCTTCGAATTTTTCTTTATACCCTTTGGAAGTACTGGGCACCTCGTTATCAGCCATGGTAGTAAAAAAAACTTTGTAATTACCGGAGGGTGCACACTTTCTTCAATGAGATAAACAACAAAACCAGAAAGAACAAATACTACTATTGTTTGTATTGAAATACAGATTAAATACACCAAATGGCAACAATAGTAATAAAATATAAACAAATAAATAGAGAAAAACGCAAAAATTCTAAATGATACAAACAGATCAGATGACAAATGTGACTTGACACGGCAGCCATTAACAACTAACAGCTCAACATGCATTGGCGTACGAAACAAATATACTTGGTGTTAATTAATTTTTTCATCTTTAAATTTAAAATTAAATATGAAATATTATTGTATAATATAGTACCTATTAGCCGTAGTATAATTTAACGTTCTATTATATTTAGAAATTATTCGTAGTCTTATATATTCATTTAATTACATATCGCCAAATTCCACGCCAGCATGTGAAATAGAGAGAATTGTATGTGAAAGAGAGAGATGGAGAAGTAAATATCGTCGGTGTAAACTTCTCCTCGATCAGAGAGTAATGTCAAATAAGCCCTATCTTCCCTGTACTGCATTCTTAAAAAAATGAACACATGAATATAGATAACTATAGAAAGGAATATAATAAAAGATGCGTATAATCAGTTTGCTTGTTAATTACAGACAATAATTAATATAGGTAGCACTGGATTATACATAGTAAAACACTTTAAAATTAGTAGGCAGCAGACAAGATTAGTTTTGATAAATAATACTATTCTAATAAATTGAATTTAACTAAAATAACCAGATGTAATACAGAAATAGCAACCAGAACATTATTTAGACAAGTCAAGAAAACTAGAAAGACAACATTAGATAAGTATAGAAAGGAAGAAGCTAATAATAAAAGATGCCTTTAATCAGTTTATTTACTAATTACAGACAAGAATCAAGAGATGAGACTAGACAAGTAGTACTAGATTGATTATACATAGTATAAAGCAGGCATGTCAAATAAGAGGCCCAAGGGCCGCATGCGGCCTGACAATACATAGATTGCGGCCCGCCGAGATGTTTAATTTTTTTTTTTATAAACAGCGGGAGTATTATGTCCAGAACACATAAAAAAAATTAAAGGTGAAAGTTTAGTAAAGGTGAGTTGATGAAATTGCCGAGAATTTGAGAAATCAGCATAACTCAATAATATCAACATTTCAAGCCTATTCTGTTCCAAATGATGAAAGTACAGGTAGGTATTCGAAATAGCGCCCAGCTGGCCATTTTTATTCGCGGATGCGATGTTAATTTAAAAGTAAGTGAAGACCTTTTGGAAGTCATTCCTATGCATAATACAACTACCGGGTTGATATTTCTGATGCGCTTATGGAAGTTTTGATGCAGTATAAGTTACCGTTGGAAAAGTTGAGTTGTCTTGCAACTGACGGGGCACCTATAAGGGTTTCTTTAATGAAAAATAACACAAATTCAGAAAGGTCAAGATTAACCGATCACAGTTTATCGGTTCCACAGATATTGAATCAAATATTGATGACTTTCTTTACATCAAACGATGTCAAATATCTTTTAAAAGGTATCATTAAACTATGATTTTGTTTATTATAACTTTTATTTTAGTTTTCTTTAACAGAACATTTTTTGTTATAAAGTTTGGTTAAGAAAACATTGAGTTTAATAAATACATAATATAATCATTCTAACAATCGTATTTTATTATTTTTTTTAACGTTAAAAATATGCGGCCCCCAACTTAGTACAAAATAGATCTAATGGCCCGCAATATCATATGAGTTTGACATGCCTGGTATAAAGGAATACATATAGCACTAGTTTATACATAGTATAAAGGAATACATATAGCACTACATTTTACACATAGTAAAACACTTTAATATTAATAGGCAACATACAAGATTTGATTTGATAAATGATGCTAGGATAATAAACTAAATTAAACTAAAATGGCTAGATTTAATATAGAAGCAGCAAGCAGAAAGTTATTTAGACAAATAAAAAAAAAAACCGGCCAAGTGCGAGTTGTGACTCGCGCACCGAGGGTTCCGTAAAAACTTATAAGTAAGGTATCTATAGGAGGACCTAACTGTATGCAACCCATATGCTTCTGGTGCCTGACAATACCACGCAACACATTAGTGTATTTTCATAAGTTTCTAATAGTAAATTCGCATTTTTCTTGTAATTAAACTACATATTTACGGTTTTCAGATTTTTTACCTTTATATGTGCTGTAAGACACCGCTTCTTACCAAATTTCATGATTCTAGGTCAACGGGAAGTACCCTATAGGTTTTGATTCCCTTGTGAAATCGCAAAATATGCGACATAAACGGTCATATCTTTTGATCGTATTGACTTACAAGTTTGATTTTTTTACAGCTGAAAGAAACCGGAGACCCGAGTATTTGATACAAATTTCAACTTACCTCTACGCGTTCCTGAGAAAAAAGGTCTTGACAGACAGACGGACAGACGGACAACAAAGTGATCCTATAAGGGTTGTGTTTTCGGTACGGAACCCTAAAAACAAGAAAGACAAAACTAGATGAGTATAGAAAGGAAGAAGCCAATAATAAAAGATGAGAATAATCAGTTTGTTTACTAATTATGAATTAATAGATAAGACTAGACAGGTAGCACTAAATTATAGATAGTCTAAAGGTATATAGGTAACACTAGATTCTACATAGTAAAACACTTTAAAACTAGTAAGCATAAGGCAAGATTAGATTTGATATATAATGAATTAATAATACATTAAATAAAATTAAAGTAAAATCGCTAGATTTAATGCAGAAAGAGCAACCAGGAAATTATGAAGACAAGTCAAGAAAACTAATAATACAACACTATATAGGTATAAAAACGAAGAAGCCAATAATGAAAGATGCGTATAACAGATATTTATAGAAAGGAAGAAGCCGATAATAAAAGATTGGGTAAAGTGCATTTTTTCCTCAAAATCTATCTACCTATTTAGAAACAACCTAAAATCTTGTAAAACTTTAGAATTAAATACCAAAAAATTGCAAAATATCCGAAAATTCATATGAGCACAGTAGTGTTCTTCTTCTTCTTGTTTCAAATACTTTTGGACCACGCTTGATCAACTGTTGGGCTTTGATCTTTGCCCAGTATTATCGCATCTTCTGCCGGTGGAACTCTTGTTCAGGGGGTACCTTTCTTTCGGGGGTTTTCCGAAATCCACGTACTTACTTCAGGGTGTGTCTCACATAATGTTTGTTCTGGAGAGTTTGTTCTGTTATTCCCAGTTCTTTCATATCCTTCTCGGATTCTGTCAACCAATTGGTACGAATTTTCTTGTTTTGCCAGAAGGTGAACAGACGGTTCTCTAGTCGGTTTGGAGGCAATCTTGCAATGTGACCATAGAAACCTACCCGTCTGTTTCTTGCACAGTCAAAGAGCCTCTCAATATGTTCGTATAGATCAGATTTTTTGTCGCCGTCGTAATTTTCCATCTTCCTTTATAGGGCCTAGGATCTTCTTGAGAATTCTCCTATCTCTGATTTTTATTTTCTCTACCAGATCTCTTCGGTTCAAGGAAAGACACTCCATGGATACAGGGCTTCTGGTCGTAAGACTGATGCATAGTGCTTAAGTTACAGGTTGTATGACAGGCATTTCTTGTTGTAGGTGTACTTAGTCAGTCCATAGGCTAATTCTAACTTGTTGACTCTGGATAATGATGCTCTTTCTGATAAGTTGGGTTCAATCCATTCGCCGAGATACTTAAATTTCTCAGTCCTTTTGATGTTTCCCAGCACTAATAACATCTCTGTCTTTGCTTCTTTGATGTTGGTGAAAAAATCAGTTTTCTCCAGCGACACTTGAAGACCCACTTTGGCAGCCTGTTTTATGAGGAAATTTACCTGCATTGTTGCCATCTCAAGAGAATCAGTGCCATGCCATCTGCAATGACCGGGCAATCTACAAACAGTCCATCGTTCTTACGTACCAGGTAGATACCACTCTGATCACCCAAGTTGATCAGTTCCTTGCGCCATTCTCTCATAACCTCTTCAAGGGCAAAGTTGAAGAGAATTGGGTCACTCCAGTTTTTATTTTAAAGCTTTCTGAGATCTCTCCTCTAAACTTAACCTTGGAATGAGTGTTGGTCAAGGTTTCTAGGATGTGTCTGCGGGTTTTGTTTTCTAGCCCTACTTCCTGTAGTAATTTTTTAAGCGTTTCTCTACCAATGGAATCCTAGGCCTTCCTAAAATCAACAAAGGTGACGACCACCTTGCCGTTTCTCATCTTGGAATATGCAAGTACAGTTGTTAGATTGAGGATCTGTTCAACACAGGATCGGGTGTTCCTAAAGCCTCCCTGGTATTCTTCCAGTTGACTACCCAGCTGATTTTCTGCCCTTGTTTGTAACACCTTGGAGAAAATCTTGTATGTTACCGGGACGAGAGAAATTCCACGGTAGTTGTTTAGATCAGTAAAATCTCCCTTTTTGTGAAGATAAAATATCACAAGGCAAACTGTCTTTTAACGACAAGGAGAACTGCCACTTTTTGGCTCAGTACAAGAGTTCAAATGAAATTTGGACAAAGTTACTAATCATATATGAGCAAAGCTCAGATCAAAGGGTTGGTCGGTTAATGGAAGAGTTTTTTTAGGTCACGAAAGATCCTTATGAGAATATAGCTAAAAATGTATGCCAATTTTCCTTTTTTTTTTTTTAGTATTCCACTTCACCCAGGCTCTCTGTTTTTGGGCTATTGCATTGTTACAGTCTTCAGTCCACCGCGGATGCTTCCTTCTTCTAGCGAGAGGGGCGAGTTCATTGGCCGCCTTGACAAGAGTGTGCTTCAGTTGGTCCCAGCTGTATTGATCTGTATTGTTCAGTCTCGGACTTACTTCTTGACTGTTCTTAATTCGCTCTACGTCAAATCTTACCATTTTGGAGGTTCTGTGTAGTCTAGTGTTTCTAGGCTGGATTCTTATTTTGATCTTTGAGAGGTAGTGGTCTGAGTCCAGATTGGCGCTTCTTAGTACCTTCATGTATTGTATTTCCTTTTGATATTTTCGTGAAATGGCCACATGATCTATCTGGAATTCACCCAGGTTGGTATTAGGTGAAATCCAAGTCTTCTGATTCCTTGGCAAGTGTTTGAAGGCTGTAGACTTCTAAAAAAGTTCTACACAGTTCCACCAATCGTTCTCCTTTGCGGTTGGTTCGCTTATGCGCCGGATAATTGCCCACTATGTTTCTGTATTTTTTCTCTTTTCCCAATTGAGTATTGAAGTCACCAAGCAGTATAACGGTGTGCCTCTCTGGAAGTTTAGAGATAATATATTCTAAATCTTCCAGGAATTTATCACTTCTGTCTGGATTGCGTCTCTTGTCCTGGTTGATTGGGGTTATATGGGAAAATACTGTAACTCTACTGTAGGGAGGTAAAGTCGGTGGCTGATGATCCTGTGACTGATTATAAATTCTGCACCTTAGTGGGATACGTTCTTTATTACCCACTGACCCACTTTTCTTTTGAGGATTCTGTAGCCTTGAGACTCGAAGGCTTGTTCGTTCGTAAATCTGGTTTCCTGTACTGCGGGCAGTATTATGTTGTGCCGTTTTAGTGAAACAGTCAGATGTTTCAGTTTATCCACTTTTAGCAGTGAGTTAACATTAAATGTTAAGAAGAAGCTTTGCCGACTTGGTCTGAGTGATTTCAGGATGCTCCGACTCATCCTTGAAACATGTTGATGCTGACTCCCCAGAATCCGAAGGTCCGCTAACGTCACTATAGATGACAGTGGATTGGTTACCATCTGGAGGCTTATTATTCGGGGTTGTCACCCCTAGACAGGCCGCCTTCACTACGGCTCTGTGCACCCCACTCTTCCCAGGTGCTAAGCTCTGTGCCATTGTTTACCGAAGTTGTTCAAGGGGCACATAATATTGTAATACTAGGTCCAGATCTATTTTCTTTTTGTTCATAATTTCTAGTAGGTTTCTTTTATAAAATGTCAAATTAATTAAACGTCAAATTTAGAAATTTTTCTCAAAATAGAAATCACCAAATCACTTTGTTTTTACACATTTTTTTTTACACCATCACCAATCCAAAGTTAACTATTTGTTTTTCACTATAAACTTCTCTCCCGATGAACTTTACTTTACTTTTAGGTATTTGGTTTTATTAATTTGATACAAAAACACTTTGGTAAAGTTTAAATTATTTCTATTTAAAGCAATAAAGGGTTACAAATCTTATTTATAAAACACAACTGAATAACGACATTAGGACCTAAAAAGAGAATCAATCACACTGAATATATATATCTGAAAAAGCAGGTCTGCCAACCTTTAAACCTCCACACAGGAAAACCGCGATTTGTTAACACTTTCCCTTTTTAAGGTAGGCTGCCATTGAATGAACAATCCTCGACCATCGTTAATGCATTCACACAGTTTTCATGCTTTGCCCTAGGTAATGCTTTATTCAAAATTTCGGCAGGCATATATGAACTTCTTAAATATTTAACATTAATGTATTTGTTCATTCTCTTACAAAATGATATCTTATATCTACATGCTTGGTTCTTTTGTGATACACATGATTCTTTACTAATTTAATTGCTTCCTGGTTATCACTAAACAGATTTACCTTTTTATCTGAACCTACAAGTTCATTAAGAATATTAAAAAAAATAGCTTATTTGGAGAGACATGTACTCTGCCTCTGTACTCGAAAGGGCAACAGATCTTTGATGATTTTTAGCTTCCCAATAAATTACATTCTCGCTAACTTTAAATACATATCCTGTATAGGATTTCCTATCACTGCTGTCCCCACCCCAATCAGCATCAGCAAACCCGACTATCTCATCATCAGATTTATTGAACAAAATCCCTAATTCAGATGTACCCTTTAGGTAACGTAGTACCCGTTTTGCTAAATCCCAGACTTCCTCATTGTAACAATTGTTAAACTGACTCAGGTAACGTAACAAATATCTGACATTGTAACAGCCAAGTACATCAGGGACCTAATTAAACTTTGGTAAGGGACATCACCCTTAAACTTTTCAGCTTCAATGCTTTCGTGATGACTGACTTTTATCAGGTGTGGACACAGGATTAGCGTCCGACATTCCATATTTTATAAGCAATTTTGAGATGTAATATTTTTGGCAAATTAGAATGTTATCAAAATTATTATATGATATATTGATTCCAAGGAAATTTTGAATTTTGCCTAAATCCTTGATTTTGAACTCCTTGGCCGGTTCATTTTTACCTTTTTGCCGAATTCTAAATATTTATAAATTAAAATAAAATCACTAACATAGATAGCAAGCAGAATTAGATGTTTATTACTACCCTTAAAATATATACAAGGCTCATATTCAAACTTTCTAAATCCAATTTTATAAAGGACTTCGTCCACCCTTTTGTTCCATACTATCGACGCTTTAACCCATACAATACGCGGCCCAAAAGACATACTTTATCCGGGTTGTTTTTATCTATGCAAGCTGCTGGTTGTTCCATATATTCCGTTTCGCATAACTCACCATTTAAAAATGCTGTCTACGTCAATATGGTACGTCAAAATGGTCGACCGACATGCCTACTTGGACGGCTGTTGCCATTGACAATCTAAAGGTACTGAACCTAATCAAAGGCGCAAACGTTACTTGATAGTCCAACCCATACTGCTGGGTAAAACCTTTTGCAACCAGCCTAGCCTTTATACTTGATTTTAGAGTTTGCATCTTGCAACCTGACTCGAACACACTTTTAAATTCAAAGTATTTAACTGGTAACGTTGACATGATTCTACTCATGAGTAAAAGATCCGGCAATTTATTTTGAACTAAACGTTCTAACTCGCCTTTAAGTTCATGGAAGTTCTTTTGAAGTTTCGCCGATGTGTCAAACCGATCAACCCTTTCATCTCAGCTTTGCTCAAATATGCTTAGTTATTTTGTCCAAATTTCATATGAACTCTTGCATGTAGCTGTTAGCTCTACATTGTTCTCATCTAATGAACTAACTAAAATTAATTGAGCCCACGCATCAAGCTTTTTGAATTCCTTTAATTTTTCAATAAAATCTGCATCTTTGGCTTTACCTTCTTCTAAAACTGGAATAACTTTTGTACCAACCACTCATATCTGGACATAATGGTGAATTAGCAGCAGTACGAGTTCGAGCATCTCTTGACGCCCTGCAGTTTCTCAATTTGGTGTTTAAAATCCAAACATATTTTATTTATCAAACTAAACACAAACTTAACACAAATTTACCTGTATAGGTTAGGTTACCACACGTGCATTAGAAAAACAAACTTTTATTATTCGTGGTCTGGCCCATAACCTTTTATTAATTTGATACAAAAACACTTTGGTAAAGTTTAAATTGCTTCAATTTAAACAATAAAGGGTTACAAATCTTATTTATAAAACACAACTGAATAACGACATAAGGACATAAAAAGAGAATCAATCACACTGAATATATATCTGAAGAAGCAGGTCTGCCAACCTTTAAACCTCCACACAGGAAAACCGCGATTTTTTAACAGTTGGCACTGTTTTGTGCAGTGGTTGTCACTTTTTGTTATAATAGTTGGCACAGTGCTCATTTATTTTAGGTAGGCAAGTCGTGGCGAAGAAAACCGAAAGCTTTTTTTTAAATAAGTAAACTAAAATTATTCTAAAAAAATATTTTAATAAGTTAAAGAACATTACCTATTGTTGCTTAATAAAATAGCAACTCATCATTTAAAGTGGAGGTATCGGATGAAGAACTGGATGGTAGATTTTCAGCTATTATGATAGATTCGTTGTCCGTTTTATCCCATTCTTGCAGTTCTTTAACATTTGTTTTCTTATCACTTATTTCTCCCCGCGTGCATCCTTTTTTGTTTTTATGCTGGCTTCCTTTTTTCTTTGATCTGTGACTTTTTTCGTATTCATTTCACATCTTTATCTGATTTTTCCTTCATTATTCTCCAATCGTCTCTTGTTACTTTTATCATTAATTATTATTTTTTCTTCTCGATCTCTTCTCCGTTGTTCTTTCTTTTTCTGTTTTTTTATTCTTCTCTTGCTTTTTTTCTTCATAATGTTGCTTCCATTTAGCCGAAGTTATCTCAAATAGTATATTTCTTGTTATTATTCTCTCTTTTCGCTTTGGTGTTTACGAATTAATATATTCTCCACCGGATGAGATTCAATTGGTATTAATATAAATCGGGTTGGTCCTCCTGAATTGATGAAACTCATCCCCTTGTGTTGACTTCGGACAAATATGAACTAGCCGAGTAATTCCTTCATTTCTTCTTTCTGTAATCTAGGAACTAGCCTGTTATATTTGAAAGGAGTTTTCCTGTTTGGATGACTTTCTAGAAACTACTAAACACTCATGGTGATTTCTAATCGACACTTCGATAAACCTTTCCTAGCTGAATCCCGTACCCATTTCACTATTTTTTCTTCTTCTTTACTCAGAACTATATTAGGGTCCTTACTTGGCTTTTTAAACTTCTCAGACATTCTGTACTACATAGTCGATCTTTTGAGCTGGTATTCTTTTGAGCCTCTTAATTTCGTCATACCCTTTTGCTTTGCCTCAATTGCAGTTTTTCAATATCAATTCATAATCAAAATTTTATCTAAGAAAAAAAAGAATTCTACAGATTTAGATTAACTTAATGATTTAAGCAATAATACCAATGACTATAAAACTCACAAAACATTCAAATTTCTACATTTGGCACTATATGCCGAATATATAAATTGCTATTCTTTTAGTCACAGTACTTGGCACGCATAAGAAACAAATTATTGCACAATAAACGACTTAAAAACTATTAAAACATGTGTAGAAATATATTAAATCTATTAATATAACACGAATAGATTAAAATTTGTAAAAACTAAAATAAAACGGCCTAAAAGAAAAGACATGTACTTATCGAAAATGGAACAGCGTTAACTCACACTCTCTCACGACCACTTACCGTTCTGGTTGTCCTAGCTGACTCAGAACTGCCATCCCTGAGAACTAACGAGGTCGATAAATTTAGCAATCGATACAAATTAATATGAGTCGATTAACCAACAATAACCCTAAATACAGCCAAAATTGTCTAAGCAGTGCCAAATACTGTCACAGTGACAACTAATATGCACTTTGCCTGACGTGTACTCAGTTTGCTTACTAATTAGAGACAAGAATTAATAAATAAGACTAGACAGGTAGCACTAGATTATACATGATATACAGGATTGTACATAATATACAGTACTAGATTATACATAGCAAAACACTTCAAAATTGGTAGACAACAGACTAGATTAGATTTGATAAATAATGTTAGCCTTATAAACTAAATTCAACTAAAATTGTTAGATTTAATAGAAAAACAGCAACAAGTAAATTATTTAGACAAGTCAAGAAAACTACAATCATAAGACACTCGATAAGTAATCAGTTTGATTACTAATTACCCACAATAATTAATAGATACGACTATATCTATTAATTAGTAGTATTATTAATAAAATAGAAGGTACCACTAAATTATATTTTATTTTTTATTATACAGTAAAATGGAGTCACACTGCATTACTAGGTGAAAACTAAAATTATCTACAATAATAAACGTTTTGGAAGTACTACAACACAAAGTTACCTATCGAATAAAGAAATCGGCGGAAGATGCTAAAAAACGAATGTTAAAACTAAAGTGCTAAAATTGTTAGTTATTGAGTTATAGAAAGATTTCTGAAAGCAATCCTGCTGCTGAATACAAATTTGTAAGTTACACCTCGATAGCTATTTTCATTCACGTGATATGATTTGCTAAAACCGATCTAACGTGCGATATTTTAAGAAATGTAACTGTTCCAATGATCTTGGATTGTATAAGATTTATAGAAAATATATCCGACTTTATGTTGATATACATAACTGACCTCATGTAAATTTTACCTTTTTTTATTGTGGTTTGGGGAAATCTCTCACTAAAACCCCTTGGTTACTTGGCTTTTAGTATGCGCCAGCCCGGTATCGAATATTTCGTATTCCTTCAGGATGGGCAGCCTGGACGGTTGATTGATTGATTTGTAGATTTCGGTGATGACTTGTACTTCGACCTTCATAGATCTATTGTAACCCACCCTCTTTCTATAATTGTTGGAATACTTACTCATTTAGAGCGCCTCCTCTAGTCCCGATTTCTTTAGGAATGTCAGGATTTGGGTGGGATTCAAGGACTACAACTCCTCTGATTTGCAACTCCTCTGAGGAGGAGTGGAGATGCGGTCAGGAAGAGAAGATAGTTCAGGAGATCGACAGAGAAAGCAAGAAGAGCTCGCCGAGGATATCACAGTGACTGAGGTGGAGGATGTTATGAATTCCCTAAAGCCAAGAACATCGGGAGGTTTGGATGGGCTCGGAAATGAAGCGTGGATAGAAGCACCTGGAATCTGTAAGGAGAAGTTAACGGAGGAATTGAGAAGGATAGGGAGGGGAGACAAAAGGATACTAGTCAGCTGGAGAGTGGGGATAATTCAACCAGTGTTTAAGAGTGGAGCGAGTGACGCGCTAGAAAATTATACAGTTATAACTTTGATGAACTCCTCATCCAAAATATTTGTTCAAATCCTGGATTGTCGTTTGAGGAAGGAAATCAATGAAAGGAAGCTTTTGCCGGAAATACAAGCGGGGTTCAGAGAAGGAAGGAGCACGGTGGAACACCTGGTGACCTTAAGAGTCATCATAGACCAAGAAATAAGAAAGGGATGGCTGTTTGCTCTTTTCATTGATTTGAAAGCCGCATATGACTCGGTGAACAGGAGGATATTGGATGAGTGCTTGGGCAAACTAGGTATCTCAGAGAGCATAAGAAGGAACATCAGGTATTTGTACGAGGAAACCGTCTGTGAGGTAGTAGCGAATGAATGGGAATCGGACTATTTTGAGGCGAGGAAGGGCCTGAGACAAGGCTCTTTGAGTCCCACGCTCTTCACTCTGTATGTGGTGGATATGGAGAAGGTTCTACAGGCCGGTCAAGGTGGAGGAGTGGTGATTGGGAAAAACAAGGTTTTTTCGTGGAGCTTGGCATATGCGGATGACATGGTGGTATTTGCAAAGTCGGCGAGTGAGATGAAGGATGTGCTTGAAAGGCTCTGTAGGTATTTCGAAAAGAGGGATGTATGGGTGAATGTTGGTAAAACCAAATGGATTCGGTTTAAAAGGGGTAGGCGCTATAGGAAAGAAAGGTTTGAATGGCAGGGTACTGAAATAGAGGAAGTTAGTAAATTTAAATATTTGGGGTATGTCTTTGGGACTGGATACAGTAATGAAGAGCACATAGAGTATGTCACAAAGAAGGCATGGGTGGCGGCGGGTGACAAAGAAACTTTGACGGAAACTTTAGAGCAGCAGAGACGATATGGAAGGTATGTGTGCGAAGCGTGTTACTGTATGGATGTGAGGTTTGGGGAACGAAAGAGGAAGAAAAGATCGAAAGATCGAAAGGATCGAAAGTTTTTTAAGAAAGTGTTGAAACTTGATAGGTCGACACCTGGTCACATTGCACTTCAGGAAGCGAGTGTGTAAGGTGGCGGTAATTGCTGCGGAAAGAGTGATATATTTCGAGTATGAGGTGGATGGGTTAGGTTAGTAGTGATTAAAGAAGGGTTAAGTGGTAGAAGAGAGAGTGGTTGGGGGCTGAATAAAAGGAAACTGTACGAGAGAGGCGGGTTATCATCCGAGGGGTTGGAAAGGGAAAAAAAATGCGGGTGCTCAGTGGAAACGGATGCTAAGAGAGAGGTTATTAGAAGTGGAATGCCAAGGGCGCCAATCCAAAATAGAGGCTAGCAAATATCACCAAGGCTACAGTCAGATACAAGTGCACGACCGTGTTCCTGCTTATTTGAGGACGGAAGTCCTCAGTAGGAATTGAGGAAGTAAAGGGTCGGAGTACCAGTCAGTGTTGGCGAGATTTAGGTGTGCTAATGAAGAGCGTGGCAGGAGACATTGGATGAATGAGGAAAGTAGGTGTATGGTGTGTGGGTTGAAGGAGGATATGTGGAGTCATTAGTTGGAAGAATGCACGATTGCAGAGTGGAATGAACAGGAGAGAAGGCAAGGAAAGGAGTGGAATGAGTGCATGGACGAGAACGGGAAGGGACTGTCGTTTTTATTCAGAGTGAAAAGAAGGAAAGAGCGGATGCGACTGGGTAGTTTTTTAATGTTCCGGTTTACTTTTTAGTTTATGAGTTTATGACCGATGTACAGGTGTTGATGTATAGGTTTATAGAGTGGTTTTATTAAAATTTCTTTTTAATGGGGATTAATTTTACTTTCATAACTTTTTTTTTGCTTATTCTGTATATTTTGTATGGTAGTGTAAATTATTTTAATTATGCCAATAAAGGTTATTACAACTAAAAAAACTCTTTTCAAACAGTGGGCCCCAAGGTACATTTGTCTCTTGCGGAGCGGTGCTCCGCAGTCCTTGACCAGATGTATAGAGGTTTCATTTGCTGAGCCACATAATCTGCATCTCTCATCTTCTTCTATAGCATAGGGCATTGAGGTGTTTTCACGTTTGCTTTAACCCTGGAAGTTCTTTCCAGGTTTTCATCCATACTGCAAAAGGGTTCCGGTCCCATAAAGGGATTACTGGATCCCTTGTTTGCTAGGTGATCGGCTTCTTCGTTTCCATCTATACCAGTGTGTCCTAGTACACACGTACAGCGTTACTTTATTTTCTTTGCCTAACTTTTTCAGCTTTCCCTCACAGTCCCATATCAGTTTTTATCTGATGGTGTATGAGCCCATGGTTTTGATGGCTTGATGGCTGCTTGGTTATCTGACAGGATAGCAATTTGTTTTTTGCGATAGTTCCTGTCGAGGTTAAATTGTGCACATCTTTGGAAGATACTTGGGTAGATTTATATGGATTCAAAGTATTCCATTGTCTTCGAATCATCCGTATACCATTTGATAGCACTTTGCTGTATGTGGTATACTGAGGATTCGTCGCTCCAATCGGCTTTATACTACACATTGCTGTGTAGTTTTTCTCGAAATGGTATCTGTCTACAATTTCATCTTTTGATACTTCCAGCCAGGGAATCTTGGCAGCCCGGACGGTTAGTGCCGCCCTGGTTATAAATGCCACTGTCTCGGTGGGGAATCGAACCCCGGTCTCCCGCTTGTCTGGGGGGGAGAGGGTTATGTTGGCCACTACACAACTGAGGAGGACATGTCAATTTTACCCATTTATTTATTTTCAAACGATATTTTCCCTAAAATATTCGAGCTCTTTCGGTTTTTTTGTTGGCATGTTTCCTTACATCTTCTTCTTCTTTAATCCATAGCCGGCGCATGGAGAGGTGGTCGACCTCGTAGCCAGTACGCTGCTGTTGGTGCCGCTAGATTCCGTGCTCCATTCACTATACGCTTCCATGCTAATCGATCAGTTGCAACGGTTCTTGCCTCAGCTGTTGTTATTCGCTGGTTTTTTAAATCGTTCTCTACGTGTTTCAACCATGTGGTCTTCGGTGCTTGTTTTTGTGTTCTCCAATCAAGAGGTCGTTTTTTCCATAGGAGTTTGTGCGGTACTCGATTGTCGCCCATCCTACAGATGTGGCCGAACCATCGTAATCGGCGTTTTTGAATTTCCTCAACAATCGGTGTCTGTTGGTCGCACCTTTCTCTGATTGTCTCATTTCGGAGGTGGTTGAGGAGTGAGACGCAGAGAATCTGTCTCAGGCATCGCATTTGGAAGGCCTCGAGCTTGTTAAGGTCTGGTTTGAGTAATGTCCATGTTTCCGATCCATAAAGAAGAATTGGGAGGATCAGCGTCCGGTATAGGCGTATTTTGGTTTTGATGGTAATATTCGTCCGCTTCCATATGCACCACTTGAGTGAAGCAAACGTTGCTGTTGCCTGGCCTATCCGGCTGTGAACTTCGGCTGTCGAAGCTACTTTCTTCTCCACAACCAGTGATCCCAAATATTTGAACCGTGGTACCTGCTCGATTGTGGTTCCATCGAGGTAAACTCTGGCTTCAGATCCATCCGTTGTAAGCACTTTGGTCTTATCCGCATTGATTATCAGTCCGTATGACTGGGCAATGCGGGAAATGTCATACAAGGTGTCTGTTGCTTCGGCATCTGTGTTGGCGAAAACCGCACTGTCATCGGCGAACATCAGATCGGTTAGGAAGTTTTTGTCATCATATCGAACTCCGCGTCGCCCATCAAACGCTTTTCGCATAATCGTGTCGATCACAATGTTAAAATGGAGCGGCGAGGCCACGTCTCCTTGCCGGACTCCGGTTCGAATCGGGAATTCCTCAGTCATGTCGTTTCGGATACGAACATTGCTGGTTGAGCCGTCGTACGATGCTTGAAGAAGTTGAATGATTTTCAGTGGCACGTGTTCGATCTTCAGGGCTTCCCACAAGCTTGTCCAATCGATGCAATCAAAAGCAGATTTGAAATCGATGAAGACGATGACAGTTTGTTTGCCACATCGAATTCTTTCTTCCATTTGCTGACGGAGAGCAAATATCTGTTTCCTTACATAGTTATTTAAAACAAATTTTTTGAAACTAAATTTAGGACAATCGGTTAAAAAATTTGCCCTCCATGCCCTTGGATAGATCATAGACATTTTCGAAATTTGATGTGGAAAATACTTTATAGACAAGACTAGACAAATAAAGCTACATGTACAAAGGTTTATATACAAAACTAGACAGACAAATAGACAAGACTAGGCAGACAATATTAAACGGACAAAACTTATTTGACAAGACTGGAAAACAATAAGTAACAGATTTTCCAGAATCTAAGTATTTGCGATTGACAAAACTGTGTATGCAATTAATTTTGCTGAATTTAATGGTGAAAACTTCAAGCCTGTAGGATGAACCGTTGGAAGTTGTCGTATCGAGAATTGCGCAAAATGCTAGAAAACTATTAAAATATACTTACAATATTACAAGAAAATAATAAAGAAATTACTACGTTCTACTTCACATCAAGATGAGAGTCAGATGACTTAGAGTAGAAATTATGTGTATTTACATTAAGAAGCTTCTTGTCAGGCGATGTTAGTTTTCCGAAATGACAATATGTGGTATGTTGTTTTCATATTTGATTGTAAGATGCTTTTCGTCATTTGCTATGCGCTGCATAGCAAACGAAAACATGCGAGATTTTAGACAAGATTAAAGAAGGTTTTTCGTTAACAACTCTTGCGCATCAGTATAACCTTGGAAAATCGACTTTTCTTGATATCAAAAGCAAGGAAGACAATACGATCATTTGTGATAAATACAGAAAAGGGTCCAGGCGCTAGAAAGTTGCCTGAAAACCCCCAGCTTGAAGATGCCTTATTTATGTGGTTTTTAGAGCAGCGAAGAAAATCTGTCCCCTTGTCAGGTGACATAGTGATGGGAAAAGCTAATTTTTTCCATAAAAGCCTTGGAATAGGAGAATTTGTTGCTAGTAGAGGATGGTTAGACAAATTCAAGAAAAGACATGGAATACGCCAACTCAAACTTAGTGGTGAAACACTATCGAATAATAAAGAAGCTGTGAAACCATTCCAGGAAAATTTATAGACATAATTAGGAAGAAAGACTTAACTGCCGATCAAATCTATAACGCGGATGAATCGGGCTTGTATTGGAAATTGTTACCAGATAAAACTTCTGGGTCAGAGAGTAGTGCATCAGGTTCAAAGATGTCGAAAGAAAGGATCACATTTATGCCATGTGCGAACTCAGCCGGAACACACAAACTGCCCTTGCTTGTAAAGCACAAAGACCACGTGCATTTGCGTCAATTAAAACATTGCCAGTTCATTACTCGGGTAAAAGAAGTGTTTGGGTTACAAAAGCAATATTTTTAGACTGGCTAAAGGTGCATTTTATTCCTGAAGTAAAGAAATATTCATCGAAAAAGAACCTATCGCTAAAGGCACTTCTGCTGCTTGATAATGCACCAGCGCATCCACAAGAAGAAGATCTTCAGTCGATTGACGAAAATTTCGCTGTTCTATACATGCCCCCTAACTGTACAGCCTTAATTCAACCCATGGATCAAAACGTAATCCAGAACATTAAAGCAACATACAAAAAAACACTCCTATTACAAGTTTTTGGTACAAATAGGAGAGATTAACTCCTATTACAAGTTTTAGTTTGGTTTTTGGTTTGTAGTCAAAGTCCTATTACAAGTTTCAACTTCAGCAAGAAGTTGATTCAGAATGCACATTATCTGAAATCCTTAAAAAAAACACCATGAAAGATGCTGTATTTTCTCAGTGTCAAGTGTCCTGAAATCTGATAAAAAAAATCTTGGAAGCCTCTGTGGCCCTCGTTATTCAAACCAGAGGAAACTTCTGGCCAAGATCTGGATGACTTTAATCCTGAAGATGATCTTCCATTGAACATTTTCCGTAACAGAGGCTTTTCAGAAGAGGAGATTAACAATTTCTTATCAAGTAATGACAACATTGATTGTCAGGAGCCCTTAACTGATGAAGACATAGTAAGACAAATACTAAATGAGACTGATGGCGAAAACGAAGAAGTATTAGAGGAATCGGAAGCAATTGAAAGGATTCCACATACTCGAGTTGTGTCTGCATTAAATGAATGTTTGGAATTGGCGGATCAAGTAGATATTTCAATTTCAGAAAAAATGTTATTACGTAAATTGAGAGATAAAGCATTTACTCATTAAACACCACTCGTCAAAGTACTATGCTAGATTTTTTTAAAAAAGTGTAATACATACTTAATGATTAAAATTTGTATTTACTTTCAATTATAAAAATCATTGTTTCATTTCAAAAAACACCTTTCAAAATATCTACATACTATAATCCCAACGAATCATTAATCCGAACAGGGTATAAATTTTGGGTGCTCGGATTATCGAGGCCCTACTGTAATTGTAGAAATTGTATTTATAGATAAATACAATTTACTTTAATAATTGGGATATTTTTTTTAATAATCACGCGATAAATAAACGCGATATGTTGACTAATGTGTTTATTGAACAGTTGTTCAAATAGATAACTTAAATTTCAAAGTTAATTAAACTAATTTCAGTACTAATTAAACTAACTCCAATAAATCGTCTATAATATGATACAAATTATATAATTTGGTGAACTATAGTACGTATTTCCCGATAATAATAATAATATGACCGTGATTAAATTTCATTTATTTATGCTATATTTGGAAATAAATCTGGGAATCTAATATGGATAATATAAACTCTAATATTTATCGTTTTAATGCTGACACACTGTTTGGGAAAATTCCATTTTCGAGGCACATAAAATGTGAACTAATGGTTCACTAGTTACATGCTCGACACCTAATTTCCAACCCCTTTCTGCAACGTAATTCACCTAACTTAATTGCATTTGCCATCGTCTCGCTAATTCAACGACAAATATTAATAATCATGAGAAATATAAACATTTTCTTAAATATTTACATTTTTTGTCCAATAATCTCGATGAACAAATATAATATGCATAATGCATACTTTACTAAATTTTTACTTTTCTTCACTTCTTCTTTTAACAATAATAAAAACATTAAAAATACTCTTGTATTTGTTTCTAACTTTCTGAATTTACTGTTGGATTAGTAGAATCTGGTACATTTTGTTGTTTGATTACTTCTTTAGGTTTAGTTAAATCTTGTCTTGTTCTGTTTATTTTTTTGTATCTAATATTGCTTTTACAGCTTTATCTAGTCGGGTCTGTTTAATCTTGTCTGTATGATCTTCTCTGCCTCCTCGGTAGTGTAGTGCACAACATATCTGCCTGACGAGTTGGAGACTGGGGTTCGATTCCCTGCCGAGAAGACATCTTCAACCAAGGCGGTACTAACCGTGCGGGATACCCACCCCTAAGGAATGTGAAATATGCGATATAGGGGCTACTAAGGTATACTAAAAGCCTAGTGCAAAAGGGGGTTTGGCGAGAGGTTCCCCCAAAACCACAAAAAAGTCTGGTCTGTCTAGCCTTGTCTGTCTGGTCTTGTGCGACTTGTATTGTCTAGTCTGGTCTGTCTAGTCTGGTCTGGTCTGTCTAGTCTGGTCTGGTCTGTCTAGTCTTGTCTGTCTAGTCTTGTCTGTCTAGTCTTGTCTGTCTAGTCTTGTCTGTCTAGTCTTGTCTGTCTAGTCTTGTCTGTCTAGTCTTGTCTGTCTAGTCTTGTCTGTCTAGTCTTGTCTGTCTAGTCTTGTCTGTCTACTGAGGCTGTAAGGGATGTCAGGACGGAGGTGGGGCTCAGAAGTGTCCTTGTTAGGGGCATGGATGAGGCTACCACCACCGATGAGGTGAAAGGAGCCATTCAGAAGGCGGCTGAGTGTAAGGAGTGTGTGGTAAAGTCTCTCCGCACAGTGCGCGGAGGGGCCAGTATGGCAGTTGTCACTCTCCCAGTAAGAGCGGCACAAACCATACTGGAGAAAGGAAGAATGAAAGTTGGATGGATCATGTGCCGAGTGACCGAAGACAATAAGCCGATCAGGTGCTACAGATGCCTTGGCTTCGGGCACCTGGCGGCAGCATGCAAGGGAATAGAGAGAAAGAATGCGTGTTTGCGATGCGACGAAAGTGGGCACAAAGCACACGAGTGCACGGCCAAAGAGGCTAAGTGCTTCGTGTGCGGAGTGAGTGGGCATAGGGCGGACTCCATGAACTGTCCTGCGTACAGGAAACTGTGCAGGGAAAGTATGAAAGGGACGTCCCAAAGAAACAGATTATGCTAGTATTGCAGACGAACTCAAATAGGAGTGCGGCTGCAATGGAGCTGGTATGGAAGACGGTGCATGATGAGAGAGTGGATGTGGCCATTGTCTCCGAACCAAATCTTCGGACTATTGGTAAGGGAGGCTGGCACGTGGACCAGTGTAAGAATGTTGCTGTGAGGATTTTCCAATCGGCAAATCCTATGGTTAAGTGTGGATGTGGAAATGGATATGTGTGGGTCGAATGGGAAAACTGGGTCCTGTATGGGTGCTACATCTCGCCTAACATAATGTTAGAGCAGTTTGTAGCTTTTATGGATGAGCTAAGGGCCAGTATGAAAAGCTGGTCCAAAGAGATTGTTGTCGGGGGGGATTTCAACGCCAAGTCCGCTTGGTGGGGATCCCCTAGAGAGGATGAGAGAGGGAGAATGATGGAAGAGTGGCTGGCAGAGGAGGACCTGGTGGTTCACAACAGTGGGAATGTGCCTACCTTCGTGCGGGGTGAAAGTATGTCTTTTATAGACATCACTTTTAGCACCTCACGGATTGCAGGCAGAGTGAAAGAGTGGCGTGTCAGAGAGGGAGAGAATCTGAGTGATCACCAGGATATTCTCTTCGACGTACGAAAGGATGTTTCTGAGGGACCGGTTGCTTGTGGAACGAATGGATGGAGAGTGGACAAGAGTTTACTAGAAAGATTGGGAGACGTCATGAAAGAGCTGGCTGAAAGGACAGGCCCCGAAAATGGATTGCGGAGCTCCTGCGAAGCAGTTCTTCACGGGGCCTGTGATGCGGTGTTTCGGAGAAAACGGAGGGGCGTCAGAGGCAGGAAGCCAGTTTACTGGTGGAATGAGCAGGTAGCTGAAAAGCGTAAAACCTGTTTGCGTGAAAGGAGATGCATGGTGAGGAGTAATAGTCGAGCAAATGAGGAAGTGCGTGAAGAGTGCAGAAGGAGGTATAACTTGGCGCGCAGGGAACTTCGCAGAGCCATCGCGAACTCCAAGCAAGAAGCTTGGAGTGTGCTCTGCGAAGAGGTGAATAATAACATCTGGGGTGACGGCTATAAGATCGTCACCAGAAAAATTGCGCACCGGGTTAATACTCTCCGGGGGGATAGCCTAATGACGGAAGTCAAGAAGCTGTTCCCAGTACATGAGCGAATGAACTGGCTGGAACCCGTGGGATGGAGATCGGCGCCCCTTTTCACTCCGGCCGAGCTGCAGAGTGCAGTTGGCCGGATGAAGGAGGGAAAAGCGCCGGGTCCTGATGGTGTTCCACCGGAAGCGTGCAAGGTGTTTGGGCATGTGTGTGAGGACATGTGCTTGAGCATGATGAATGAATTGTTGATGAATGGCAGTTTCCCCAAAGAGTGGAAGAGAGCGAGACTGGTGATGATTGAAAAAGAGCGAAAGGAAGGAGAGGAAGCTAATTACAGGCCAATCTGCCTACTGAATGGGATAGCGAAGGTGTTTGAGAGTATGATCGGAGCTAGGATAAATGAGGATCTCGAGAGGGCAGGGGGTCTTTCAGAGGAACAGTATGGGTTCAGAGGCGGCCGCACTACGGTGAACGCAATGATGCGTGTGATAGAGAGAGCAAGGTTAGCAAATACGGGTCCATGGCGTACCCGTAGCTACTGCGTGCTTGTAACCCTGGACGTGAAAAATGCCTTCAATTCGGTCCCATGGGGCGGAATCATGGAGGCTTTGGAACTAAAGGGGGTAGCTCCCTACCTTCGAAAGATGGTGGGGAGCTACTTGAATGACAGGGAGATAGTGACTGTGGAAGGTAAAATCTTCAAAATGAGTGCGGGTGTTCCACTGGGTTCGGTTCTTGGGCCGATACTGTGGAACATATTTTATGATGAGGTTTTGAGATTGAGGCTGCCTGACGGGGTTACGCTCGTAGGGTACGCTGATGACTTAGCGGTGGTCGCTGTCGCAAGAACGGAAGAAAGTCTGAAAGCGATAATGAATGAGGCAATTGGTAGGATTGATCGGTGGATGGGGGAAAAAGGGCTTGCTCTGGCTCCCCACAAAACCGAGGCGGTCCTGCTAATTGGGAGAAGAAAGCTGCGTGAATTGACCGTGCGAATGGGGACAGTTGACGTACCGGCTCGGGAATCTGTAAGATACCTTGGGGTAGAGCTCCAGCGAAATCTCAGGGTGTCCGATCAGGTCACCCGGGTGGTGAGCAAGGCTACAGCATGTGTGAGAGCCCTTGGACGGCTGATGCCCAACATAGGTGGGCCGTTGGCCTCCAAGAGGAGGGTTATGAATGCGGTCGTGCACTCCATTCTCCTGTATGGGGTGCCGGCATGGATAAATGCGTTCAGGATTGAATGTTATAGAGCGAGACTGATGAGAGTGCAAAGGTGTATGCTGCTGCGTGTGTGCAGCGCATACAGGACTGTTTCTGGCGACGCCGTGGCGGTCGTTGCTGGAGTTATCCCGTTAGACCTTCTGGCGCATGAAAGGGTGAGAGTTTGGGGAGGTAATGACCCTAGAAATGAAAGGGAAAAAACAATGCGTGTATGGCAAGAGCTATGGCAGGGGTCGGAAAAGGGAGCCTGGACCAGGCAACTGATTCCGACTATCGATGAATGGGTCAACCGTGGGCACGGGGAGGTGAATTATCACCTCACCCAGGCGCTTACGGGGCATGGATGCTTTGGGTCTTACCTGGTGCGCATCGGGAAACTGGTTGAGGCGCATTGTAGGTACTGTGGAGCGACTGAGGACACTGCGGAGCATACCATCTTCGAGTGTACGAGATGGGAGAGAATGAGGAGCGCCGCAGAATGCAAGGTGGGAGAGAATGTGAACAAGGAGAGTATGGTGAGAATTATGCTCCGCAGTGAGTATGAATGGGGCGTGCTGACTGGAATGATAGGTTATATAATGAGGAGAAAGGAGAAGGATGAAAGGGACGAGCGTAAGGCGGGTCGAGGGGTTGCTACGCGCGAGCCGAGCGTGCCATCGCCGGGCCCCCCTTAGTGCGAAGGGGCCGCACAAATTTATTGTAAACTCTTATATGAGGGGGGGCACGGCGATTAACGACGCGCCCGGCACAACGAATGAATGGATGAATGCTTTGGATATGAAAGGGGGAGGAACGTGGTGAAGTTATGCCAAATTTTGGATTCCATCACGTTCTCTCTGGTTTTGACTGGGGGGTCTGAATGGTGGGGGTTTTTTAGTGGGTCGCCCCTTTTGGGGGCAGCCCCACACTACCACTCGACACGGGTCGGGTGGTGTCTGTTTGCAGATTTTCACCTCCAGCACGTGCAAAAAAAAAAAAAAAAAAAAAAAAAAAAAAGTCTTGTCTCTCTAGTCTTGTCTGTCTAGTCTTGTCTGTCTAGTCTTGTCTGTCTAGTCTTGTCTGTCTAGTCTTGTCTGTCTAGTCTTGTCTGTCTAGTCTTGTCTGTCTAGTCTTGTCTGTCTAGTCTTGTCTGTCTAGTCTTGTCTGTCTAGTCTTGTCTGTCTAGTCTTGTCTGTCTAGTCTTGTCTGTCTAGTCTTGTCTGTCTAGTCTTGTCTGTCTAGTCTTGTCTGTCTAGTCTTGTCTGTCTAGTCTTGTCTGTCTAGTCTTGTCTGTCTAGTCTTGTCTGTCTAGTCTTGTCTGTCTAGTCTTGTCTGTCTAGTCTTGTCTGTCTAGTCTTGTCTGTCTAGTCTTGTCTGTCTAGTCTTGTCTGTCTAGTCTTGTCTGTCTAGTCTTGTCTGTCTAGTCTTGTCTGTCTAGTCTTGTCTGTCTAGTCTTGTCTGTCTAGTCTTGTCTGTCTAGTCTTGTCTGTCTAGTCTTGTCTGTCTAGTCTTGTCTGTCTAGTCTTGTCTGTCTAGTCTTGTCTGTCTAGTCTTGTCTGTCTAGTCTTGTCTGTCTAGTCTTGTCTGTCTAGTCTTGTCTGTCTAGTCTTGTCTGTCTAGTCTTGTCTGTCTAGTCTTGTCTGTCTAGTCTTGTCTGTCTAGTCTTGTCTGTCTAGTCTTGTCTGTCTAGTCTTGTCTGTCTAGTCTTGTCTGTCTAGTCTTGTCTGTCTAGTCTTGTCTGTCTAGTCTTGTCTGTCTAGTCTTGTCTGTCTAGTCTTGTCTGTCTAGTCTTGTCTGTCTAGTCTTGTCTGTCTAGTCTTGTCTGTCTAGTCTTGTCTGTCTAGTCTTGTCTGTCTAGTCTTGTCTGTCTAGTCTTGTCTGTCTAGTCTTGTCTGTCTAGTCTTGTCTGTCTAGTCTTGTCTGTCTAGTCTTGTCTGTCTAGTCTTGTCTGTCTAGTCTTGTCTGTCTAGTCTTGTCTGTCTAGTCTTGTCTGTCTAGTCTTGTCTGTCTAGTCTTGTCTGTCTAGTCTTGTCTGTCTAGTCTTGTCTGTCTAGTCTTGTCTGTCTAGTCTTGTCTGTCTAGTCTTGTCTGTCTAGTCTTGTCTGTCTAGTCTTGTCTGTCTAGTCTTGTCTGTCTAGTCTTGTCTGTCTAGTCTTGTCTGTCTAGTCTTGTCTGTCTAGTCTTGTCTGTCTAGTCTTGTCTGTCTAGTCTTGTCTGTCTAGTCTTGTCTGTCTAGTCTTGTCTGTCTAGTCTTGTCTGTCTAGTCTTGTCTGTCTAGTCTTGTCTGTCTAGTCTTGTCTGTCTAGTCTTGTCTGTCTAGTCTTGTCTGTCTAGTCTTGTCTGTCTAGTCTTGTCTGTCTAGTCTTGTCTGTCTAGTCTTGTCTGTCTAGTCTTGTCTGTCTAGTCTTGTCTGTCTAGTCTTGTCTGTCTAGTCTTGTCTGTCTAGTCTTGTCTGTCTAGTCTTGTCTGTCTAGTCTTGTCTGTCTAGTCTTGTCTGTCTAGTCTTGTCTGTCTAGTCTTGTCTGTCTAGTCTTGTCTGTCTAGTCTTGTCTGTCTAGTCTTGTCTGTCTAGTCTTGTCTGTCTAGTCTTGTCTGTCTAGTCTTGTCTGTCTAGTCTTGTCTGTCTAGTCTTGTCTGTCTAGTCTTGTCTGTCTAGTCTTGTCTGTCTAGTCTTGTCTGTCTAGTCTTGTCTGTCTAGTCTTGTCTGTCTAGTCTTGTCTGTCTAGTCTTGTCTGTCTAGTCTTGTCTGTCTAGTCTTGTCTGTCTAGTCTTGTCTGTCTAGTCTTGTCTGTCTAGTCTTGTCTGTCTAGTCTTGTCTGTCTAGTCTTGTCTGTCTAGTCTTGTCTGTCTAGTCTTGTCTGTCTAGTCTTGTCTGTCTAGTCTTGTCTGTCTAGTCTTGTCTGTCTAGTCTTGTCTGTCTAGTCTTGTCTGTCTAGTCTTGTCTGTCTAGTCTTGTCTGTCTAGTCTTGTCTGTCTAGTCTTGTCTGTCTAGTCTTGTCTGTCTAGTCTTGTCTGTCTAGTCTTGTCTGTCTAGTCTTGTCTGTCTAGTCTTGTCTGTCTAGTCTTGTCTGTCTAGTCTTGTCTGTCTAGTCTTGTCTGTCTAGTCTTGTCTGTCTAGTCTTGTCTGTCTAGTCTTGTCTGTCTAGTCTTGTCTGTCTAGTCTTGTCTGTCTAGTCTTGTCTGTCTAGTCTTGTCTGTCTAGTCTTGTCTGTCTAGTCTTGTCTGTCTAGTCTTGTCTGTCTAGTCTTGTCTGTCTAGTCTTGTCTGTCTAGTCTTGTCTGTCTAGTCTTGTCTGTCTAGTCTTGTCTGTCTAGTCTTGTCTGTCTAGTCTTGTCTGTCTAGTCTTGTCTGTCTAGTCTTGTCTGTCTAGTCTTGTCTGTCTAGTCTTGTCTGTCTAGTCTTGTCTGTCTAGTCTTGTCTGTCTAGTCTTGTCTGTCTAGTCTTGTCTGTCTAGTCTTGTCTGTCTAGTCTTGTCTGTCTAGTCTTGTCTGTCTAGTCTTGTCTGTCTAGTCTTGTCTGTCTAGTCTTGTCTGTCTAGTCTTGTCTGTCTAGTCTTGTCTGTCTAGTCTTGTCTGTCTAGTCTTGTCTGTCTAGTCTTGTCTGTCTAGTCTTGTCTGTCTAGTCTTGTCTGTCTAGTCTTGTCTGTCTAGTCTTGTCTGTCTAGTCTTGTCTGTCTAGTCTTGTCTGTCTAGTCTTGTCTGTCTAGTCTTGTCTGTCTAGTCTTGTCTGTCTAGTCTTGTCTGTCTAGTCTTGTCTGTCTAGTCTTGTCTGTCTAGTCTTGTCTGTCTAGTCTTGTCTGTCTAGTCTTGTCTGTCTAGTCTTGTCTGTCTAGTCTTGTCTGTCTAGTCTTGTCTGTCTAGTCTTGTCTGTCTAGTCTTGTCTGTCTAGTCTTGTCTGTCTAGTCTTGTCTGTCTAGTCTTGTCTGTCTAGTCTTGTCTGTCTAGTCTTGTCTGTCTAGTCTTGTCTGTCTAGTCTTGTCTGTCTAGTCTTGTCTGTCTAGTCTTGTCTGTCTAGTCTTGTCTGTCTAGTCTTGTCTGTCTAGTCTTGTCTGTCTAGTCTTGTCTGTCTAGTCTTGTCTGTCTAGTCTTGTCTGTCTAGTCTTGTCTGTCTAGTCTTGTCTGTCTAGTCTTGTCTGTCTAGTCTTGTCTGTCTAGTCTTGTCTGTCTAGTCTTGTCTGTCTAGTCTTGTCTGTCTAGTCTTGTCTGTCTAGTCTTGTCTGTCTAGTCTTGTCTGTCTAGTCTTGTCTGTCTAGTCTTGTCTGTCTAGTCTTGTCTGTCTAGTCTTGTCTGTCTAGTCTTGTCTGTCTAGTCTTGTCTGTCTAGTCTTGTCTGTCTAGTCTTGTCTGTCTAGTCTTGTCTGTCTAGTCTTGTCTGTCTAGTCTTGTCTGTCTAGTCTTGTCTGTCTAGTCTTGTCTGTCTAGTCTTGTCTGTCTAGTCTTGTCTGTCTAGTCTTGTCTGTCTAGTCTTGTCTGTCTAGTCTTGTCTGTCTAGTCTTGTCTGTCTAGTCTTGTCTGTCTAGTCTTGTCTGTCTAGTCTTGTCTGTCTAGTCTTGTCTGTCTAGTCTTGTCTGTCTAGTCTTGTCTGTCTAGTCTTGTCTGTCTAGTCTTGTCTGTCTAGTCTTGTCTGTCTAGTCTTGTCTGTCTAGTCTTGTCTGTCTAGTCTTGTCTGTCTAGTCTTGTCTGTCTAGTCTTGTCTGTCTAGTCTTGTCTGTCTAGTCTTGTCTGTCTAGTCTTGTCTGTCTAGTCTTGTCTGTCTAGTCTTGTCTGTCTAGTCTTGTCTGTCTAGTCTTGTCTGTCTAGTCTTGTCTGTCTAGTCTTGTCTGTCTAGTCTTGTCTGTCTAGTCTTGTCTGTCTAGTCTTGTCTGTCTAGTCTTGTCTGTCTAGTCTTGTCTGTCTAGTCTTGTCTGTCTAGTCTTGTCTGTCTAGTCTTGTCTGTCTAGTCTTGTCTGTCTAGTCTTGTCTGTCTAGTCTTGTCTGTCTAGTCTTGTCTGTCTAGTCTTGTCTGTCTAGTCTTGTCTGTCTAGTCTTGTCTGTCTAGTCTTGTCTGTCTAGTCTTGTCTGTAGTCTTGTCTGTCTAGTCTTGTCTGTCTAGTCTTGTCTGTCTAGTCTTGTCTGTCTAGTCTTGTCTGTCTAGTCTTGTCTGTCTAGTCTTGTCTGTCTAGTCTTGTCTGTCTAGTCTTGTCTGTCTAGTCTTGTCTGTCTAGTCTTGTCTGTCTAGTCTTGTCTGTCTAGTCTTGTCTGTCTAGTCTTGTCTGTCTAGTCTTGTCTGTCTAGTCTTGTCTGTCTAGTCTTGTCTGTCTAGTCTTGTCTGTCTAGTCTTGTCTGTCTAGTCTTGTCTGTCTAGTCTTGTCTGTCTAGTCTTGTCTGTCTAGTCTTGTCTGTCTAGTCTTGTCTGTCTAGTCTTGTCTGTCTAGTCTTGTCTGTCTAGTCTTGTCTGTCTAGTCTTGTCTGTCTAGTCTTGTCTGTCTAGTCTTGTCTGTCTAGTCTTGTCTGTCTAGTCTTGTCTGTCTAGTCTTGTCTGTCTAGTCTTGTCTGTCTAGTCTTGTCTGTCTAGTCTTGTCTGTCTAGTCTTGTCTGTCTAGTCTTGTCTGTCTAGTCTTGTCTGTCTAGTCTTGTCTGTCTAGTCTTGTCTGTCTAGTCTTGTCTGTCTAGTCTTGTCTGTCTAGTCTTGTCTGTCTAGTCTTGTCTGTCTAGTCTTGTCTGTCTAGTCTTGTCTGTCTAGTCTTGTCTGTCTAGTCTTGTCTGTCTAGTCTTGTCTGTCTAGTCTTGTCTGTCTAGTCTTGTCTGTCTAGTCTTGTCTGTCTAGTCTTGTCTGTCTAGTCTTGTCTGTCTAGTCTTGTCTGTCTAGTCTTGTCTGTCTAGTCTTGTCTGTCTAGTCTTGTCTGTCTAGTCTTGTCTGTCTAGTCTTGTCTGTCTAGTCTTGTCTGTCTAGTCTTGTCTGTCTAGTCTTGTCTGTCTAGTCTTGTCTGTCTAGTCTTGTCTGTCTAGTCTTGTCTGTCTAGTCTTGTCTGTCTAGTCTTGTCTGTCTAGTCTTGTCTGTCTAGTCTTGTCTGTCTAGTCTTGTCTGTCTAGTCTTGTCTGTCTAGTCTTGTCTGTCTAGTCTTGTCTGTCTAGTCTTGTCTGTCTAGTCTTGTCTGTCTAGTCTTGTCTGTCTAGTCTTGTCTGTCTAGTCTTGTCTGTCTAGTCTTGTCTGTCTAGTCTTGTCTGTCTAGTCTTGTCTGTCTAGTCTTGTCTGTCTAGTCTTGTCTGTCTAGTCTTGTCTGTCTAGTCTTGTCTGTCTAGTCTTGTCTGTCTAGTCTTGTCTGTCTAGTCTTGTCTGTCTAGTCTTGTCTGTCTAGTCTTGTCTGTCTAGTCTTGTCTGTCTAGTCTTGTCTGTCTAGTCTTGTCTGTCTAGTCTTGTCTGTCTAGTCTTGTCTGTCTAGTCTTGTCTGTCTAGTCTTGTCTGTCTAGTCTTGTCTGTCTAGTCTTGTCTGTCTAGTCTTGTCTGTCTAGTCTTGTCTGTCTAGTCTTGTCTGTCTAGTCTTGTCTGTCTAGTCTTGTCTGTCTAGTCTTGTCTGTCTAGTCTTGTCTGTCTAGTCTTGTCTGTCTAGTCTTGTCTGTCTAGTCTTGTCTGTCTAGTCTTGTCTGTCTAGTCTTGTCTGTCTAGTCTTGTCTGTCTAGTCTTGTCTGTCTAGTCTTGTCTGTCTAGTCTTGTCTGTCTAGTCTTGTCTGTCTAGTCTTGTCTGTCTAGTCTTGTCTGTCTAGTCTTGTCTGTCTAGTCTTGTCTGTCTAGTCTTGTCTGTCTAGTCTTGTCTGTCTAGTCTTGTCTGTCTAGTCTTGTCTTGTCTAGTCTTGTCTGTCTAGTCTTGTCTGTCTAGTCTTGTCTGTCTAGTCTTGTCTGTCTAGTCTTGTCTGTCTAGTCTTGTCTGTCTAGTCTTGTCTGTCTAGTCTTGTCTGTCTAGTCTTGTCTGTCTAGTCTTGTCTGTCTAGTCTTGTCTGTCTAGTCTTGTCTGTCTAGTCTTGTCTGTCTAGTCTTGTCTGTCTAGTCTTGTCTGTCTAGTCTTGTCTGTCTAGTCTTGTCTGTCTAGTCTTGTCTGTCTAGTCTTGTCTGTCTAGTCTTGTCTGTCTAGTCTTGTCTGTCTAGTCTTGTCTGTCTAGTCTTGTCTGTCTAGTCTTGTCTGTCTAGTCTTGTCTGTCTAGTCTTGTCTGTCTAGTCTTGTCTGTCTAGTCTTGTCTGTCTAGTCTTGTCTGTCTAGTCTTGTCTGTCTAGTCTTGTCTGTCTAGTCTTGTCTGTCTAGTCTTGTCTGTCTAGTCTTGTCTGTCTAGTCTTGTCTGTCTAGTCTTGTCTGTCTAGTCTTGTCTGTCTAGTCTTGTCTGTCTAGTCTTGTCTGTCTAGTCTTGTCTGTCTAGTCTTGTCTGTCTAGTCTTGTCTGTCTAGTCTTGTCTGTCTAGTCTTGTCTGTCTAGTCTTGTCTGTCTAGTCTTGTCTGTCTAGTCTTGTCTGTCTAGTCTTGTCTGTCTAGTCTTGTCTGTCTAGTCTTGTCTGTCTAGTCTTGTCTGTCTAGTCTTGTCTGTCTAGTCTTGTCTGTCTAGTCTTGTCTGTCTAGTCTTGTCTGTCTAGTCTTGTCTGTCTAGTCTTGTCTGTCTAGTCTTGTCTGTCTAGTCTTGTCTGTCTAGTCTTGTCTGTCTAGTCTTGTCTGTCTAGTCTTGTCTGTCTAGTCTTGTCTGTCTAGTCTTGTCTGTCTAGTCTTGTCTGTCTAGTCTTGTCTGTCTAGTCTTGTCTGTCTAGTCTTGTCTGTCTAGTCTTGTCTGTCTAGTCTTGTCTGTCTAGTCTTGTCTGTCTAGTCTTGTCTGTCTAGTCTTGTCTGTCTAGTCTTGTCTGTCTAGTCTTGTCTGTCTAGTCTTGTCTGTCTAGTCTTGTCTGTCTAGTCTTGTCTGTCTAGTCTTGTCTGTCTAGTCTTGTCTGTCTAGTCTTGTCTGTCTAGTCTTGTCTGTCTAGTCTTGTCTGTCTAGTCTTGTCTGTCTAGTCTTGTCTGTCTAGTCTTGTCTGTCTAGTCTTGTCTGTCTAGTCTTGTCTGTCTAGTCTTGTCTGTCTAGTCTTGTCTGTCTAGTCTTGTCTGTCTAGTCTTGTCTGTCTAGTCTTGTCTGTCTAGTCTTGTCTGTCTAGTCTTGTCTGTCTAGTCTTGTCTGTCTAGTCTTGTCTGTCTAGTCTTGTCTGTCTAGTCTTGTCTGTCTAGTCTTGTCTGTCTAGTCTTGTCTGTCTAGTCTTGTCTGTCTAGTCTTGTCTGTCTAGTCTTGTCTGTCTAGTCTTGTCTGTCTAGTCTTGTCTGTCTAGTCTTGTCTGTCTAGTCTTGTCTGTCTAGTCTTGTCTGTCTAGTCTTGTCTGTCTAGTCTTGTCTGTCTAGTCTTGTCTGTCTAGTCTTGTCTGTCTAGTCTTGTCTGTCTAGTCTTGTCTGTCTAGTCTTGTCTGTCTAGTCTTGTCTGTCTAGTCTTGTCTGTCTAGTCTTGTCTGTCTAGTCTTGTCTGTCTAGTCTTGTCTGTCTAGTCTTGTCTGTCTAGTCTTGTCTGTCTAGTCTTGTCTGTCTAGTCTTGTCTGTCTAGTCTTGTCTGTCTAGTCTTGTCTGTCTAGTCTTGTCTGTCTAGTCTTGTCTGTCTAGTCTTGTCTGTCTAGTCTTGTCTGTCTAGTCTTGTCTGTCTAGTCTTGTCTGTCTAGTCTTGTCTGTCTAGTCTTGTCTGTCTAGTCTTGTCTGTCTAGTCTTGTCTGTCTAGTCTTGTCTGTCTAGTCTTGTCTGTCTAGTCTTGTCTGTCTAGTCTTGTCTGTCTAGTCTTGTCTGTCTAGTCTTGTCTGTCTAGTCTTGTCTGTCTAGTCTTGTCTGTCTAGTCTTGTCTGTCTAGTCTTGTCTGTCTAGTCTTGTCTGTCTAGTCTTGTCTGTCTAGTCTTGTCTGTCTAGTCTTGTCTGTCTAGTCTTGTCTGTCTAGTCTTGTCTGTCTAGTCTTGTCTGTCTAGTCTTGTCTGTCTAGTCTTGTCTGTCTAGTCTTGTCTGTCTAGTCTTGTCTGTCTAGTCTTGTCTGTCTAGTCTTGTCTGTCTAGTCTTGTCTGTCTAGTCTTGTCTGTCTAGTCTTGTCTGTCTAGTCTTGTCTGTCTAGTCTTGTCTGTCTAGTCTTGTCTGTCTAGTCTTGTCTGTCTAGTCTTGTCTGTCTAGTCTTGTCTGTCTAGTCTTGTCTGTCTAGTCTTGTCTGTCTAGTCTTGTCTGTCTAGTCTTGTCTGTCTAGTCTTGTCTGTCTAGTCTTGTCTGTCTAGTCTTGTCTGTCTAGTCTTGTCTGTCTAGTCTTGTCTGTCTAGTCTTGTCTGTCTAGTCTTGTCTGTCTAGTCTTGTCTGTCTAGTCTTGTCTGTCTAGTCTTGTCTGTCTAGTCTTGTCTGTCTAGTCTTGTCTGTCTAGTCTTGTCTGTCTAGTCTTGTCTGTCTAGTCTTGTCTGTCTAGTCTTGTCTGTCTAGTCTTGTCTGTCTAGTCTTGTCTGTCTAGTCTTGTCTGTCTAGTCTTGTCTGTCTAGTCTTGTCTGTCTAGTCTTGTCTGTCTAGTCTTGTCTGTCTAGTCTTGTCTGTCTAGTCTTGTCTGTCTAGTCTTGTCTGTCTAGTCTTGTCTGTCTAGTCTTGTCTGTCTAGTCTTGTCTGTCTAGTCTTGTCTGTCTAGTCTTGTCTGTCTAGTCTTGTCTGTCTAGTCTTGTCTGTCTAGTCTTGTCTGTCTAGTCTTGTCTGTCTAGTCTTGTCTGTCTAGTCTTGTCTGTCTAGTCTTGTCTGTCTAGTCTTGTCTGTCTAGTCTTGTCTGTCTAGTCTTGTCTGTCTAGTCTTGTCTGTCTAGTCTTGTCTGTCTAGTCTTGTCTGTCTAGTCTTGTCTGTCTAGTCTTGTCTGTCTAGTCTTGTCTGTCTAGTCTTGTCTGTCTAGTCTTGTCTGTCTAGTCTTGTCTGTCTAGTCTTGTCTGTCTAGTCTTGTCTGTCTAGTCTTGTCTGTCTAGTCTTGTCTGTCTAGTCTTGTCTGTCTAGTCTTGTCTGTCTAGTCTTGTCTGTCTAGTCTTGTCTGTCTAGTCTTGTCTGTCTAGTCTTGTCTGTCTAGTCTTGTCTGTCTAGTCTTGTCTGTCTAGTCTTGTCTGTCTAGTCTTGTCTGTCTAGTCTTGTCTGTCTAGTCTTGTCTGTCTAGTCTTGTCTGTCTAGTCTTGTCTGTCTAGTCTTGTCTGTCTAGTCTTGTCTGTCTAGTCTTGTCTGTCTAGTCTTGTCTGTCTAGTCTTGTCTGTCTAGTCTTGTCTGTCTAGTCTTGTCTGTCTAGTCTTGTCTGTCTAGTCTTGTCTGTCTAGTCTTGTCTGTCTAGTCTTGTCTGTCTAGTCTTGTCTGTCTAGTCTTGTCTGTCTAGTCTTGTCTGTCTAGTCTTGTCTGTCTAGTCTTGTCTGTCTAGTCTTGTCTGTCTAGTCTTGTCTGTCTAGTCTTGTCTGTCTAGTCTTGTCTGTCTAGTCTTGTCTGTCTAGTCTTGTCTGTCTAGTCTTGTCTGTCTAGTCTTGTCTGTCTAGTCTTGTCTGTCTAGTCTTGTCTGTCTAGTCTTGTCTGTCTAGTCTTGTCTGTCTAGTCTTGTCTGTCTAGTCTTGTCTGTCTAGTCTTGTCTGTCTAGTCTTGTCTGTCTAGTCTTGTCTGTCTAGTCTTGTCTGTCTAGTCTTGTCTGTCTAGTCTTGTCTGTCTAGTCTTGTCTGTCTAGTCTTGTCTGTCTAGTCTTGTCTGTCTAGTCTTGTCTGTCTAGTCTTGTCTGTCTAGTCTTGTCTGTCTAGTCTTGTCTGTCTAGTCTTGTCTGTCTAGTCTTGTCTGTCTAGTCTTGTCTGTCTAGTCTTGTCTGTCTAGTCTTGTCTGTCTAGTCTTGTCTGTCTAGTCTTGTCTGTCTAGTCTTGTCTGTCTAGTCTTGTCTGTCTAGTCTTGTCTGTCTAGTCTTGTCTGTCTAGTCTTGTCTGTCTAGTCTTGTCTGTCTAGTCTTGTCTGTCTAGTCTTGTCTGTCTAGTCTTGTCTGTCTAGTCTTGTCTGTCTAGTCTTGTCTGTCTAGTCTTGTCTGTCTAGTCTTGTCTGTCTAGTCTTGTCTGTCTAGTCTTGTCTGTCTAGTCTTGTCTGTCTAGTCTTGTCTGTCTAGTCTTGTCTGTCTAGTCTTGTCTGTCTAGTCTTGTCTGTCTAGTCTTGTCTGTCTAGTCTTGTCTGTCTAGTCTTGTCTGTCTAGTCTTGTCTGTCTAGTCTTGTCTGTCTAGTCTTGTCTGTCTAGTCTTGTCTGTCTAGTCTTGTCTGTCTAGTCTTGTCTGTCTAGTCTTGTCTGTCTAGTCTTGTCTGTCTAGTCTTGTCTGTCTAGTCTTGTCTGTCTAGTCTTGTCTGTCTAGTCTTGTCTGTCTAGTCTTGTCTGTCTAGTCTTGTCTATCTTGTCTGTCTAGTCTTGTCTGTCTAGTCTTGTCTGTCTAGTCTTGTCTGTCTAGTCTTGTCTGTCTAGTCTTGTCTGTCTAGTCTTGTCTGTCTAGTCTTGTCTGTCTAGTCTTGTCTGTCTAGTCTTGTCTGTCTAGTCTTGTCTGTCTAGTCTTGTCTGTCTAGTCTTGTCTGTCTAGTCTTGTCTGTCTAGTCTTGTCTGTCTAGTCTTGTCTGTCTAGTCTTGTCTGTCTAGTCTTGTCTGTCTAGTCTTGTCTGTCTAGTCTTGTCTGTCTAGTCTTGTCTGTCTAGTCTTGTCTGTCTAGTCTTGTCTGTCTAGTCTTGTCTGTCTAGTCTTGTCTGTCTAGTCTTGTCTGTCTAGTCTTGTCTGTCTAGTCTTGTCTGTCTAGTCTTGTCTGTCTAGTCTTGTCTGTCTAGTCTTGTCTGTCTAGTCTTGTCTGTCTAGTCTTGTCTGTCTAGTCTTGTCTGTCTAGTCTTGTCTGTCTAGTCTTGTCTGTCTAGTCTTGTCTGTCTAGTCTTGTCTGTCTAGTCTTGTCTGTCTAGTCTTGTCTGTCTAGTCTTGTCTGTCTAGTCTTGTCTGTCTAGTCTTGTCTGTCTAGTCTTGTCAGCCTATATATATATTAGAAGTATCAAGTTTTATTCATAAGATGAAAAAGGGTATTGTTAGAAACCTGGATATCCATCAACATAACACAAGAGGCCGTAACAAACTTTACACACCCAAATGTAATTTACAAATCTGCACTAAATCTCCAAGCAAATTTGGAGTGTCTATATATAATAAGCTGCCTAACAGTCTCACCAATGAAAATTCTTCCAAAACGTTCAGGAAAAAATTGAAACATGTTCTAGTAAAACAAACAATATATACGTTTGATGAATTTTTTAGCTTAAGATTTTGATTGTCATATTTTATTGTGTTTTACTATTTATTTTATTGTGTTTTACTATTCATTTCTTTGACAATGCATATATGTATAATGTACATTTGATATGTAATAATAAATTTTGAATTTGAAATTTGAATTTTTGTCTAGTCTTGTCAGTCTAGTCTTGTCTGTCTAGTCTTCGCTGTCTAGTCTTGTCTGTCTAGTCCTGTCTGTCTAGTCTTGTCTAGTATAGTCTCTCTAGTATGGTATGTCTGGTCTGTCTGGTCTGTCTGGTCTGTCTGGTCTGTCTGGTCTGTCTGGTCTGTCTGGTCTGTCTGGTCTGTCTGGTCTGTCTGGTCTGTCTGGTCTGTCTGGTCTGTCTGGTCTGTCTGGTCTGTCTGGTCTGTCTGGTCTGTCTGGTCTGTCTGGTCTGTCTGGTCTGTCTGGTCTGTCTGGTCTGTCTGGTCTGTCTGGTCTGTCTGGTCTGTCTGGTCTGTCTGGTCTGTCTGGTCTGTCTGGTCTGTCTGGTCTGTCTGGTCTGTCTGGTCTGTCTGGTCTGTCTGGTCTGTCTGGTCTGTCTGGTCTGTCTGGTCTGTCTGGTCTGTCTGGTCTGTCTGGTCTGTCTGGTCTGTCTGGTCTGTCTGGTCTGTCTGGTCTGTCTGGTCTGTCTGGTCTGTCTGGTCTGTCTGGTCTGTCTGGTCTGTCTGGTCTGTCTGGTCTGTCTGGTCTGTCTGGTCTGTCTGGTCTGTCTGGTCTGTCTGGTCTGTCTGGTCTGTCTGGTCTGTCTGGTCTGTCTGGTCTGTCTGGTCTGTCTGGTCTGTCTGGTCTGTCTGGTCTGTCTGGTCTGTCTGGTCTGTCTGGTCTGTCTGGTCTGTCTGGTCTGTCTGGTCTGTCTGGTCTGTCTGGTCTGTCTGGTCTGTCTGGTCTGTCTGGTCTGTCTGGTCTGTCTGGTCTGTCTGGTCTGTCTGGTCTGTCTGGTCTGTCTGGTCTGTCTGGTCTGTCTGGTCTGTCTGGTCTGTCTGGTCTGTCTGGTCTGTCTGGTCTGTCTGGTCTGTCTGGTCTGTCTGGTCTGTCTGGTCTGTCTGGTCTGTCTGGTCTGTCTGGTCTGTCTGGTCTGTCTGGTCTGTCTGGTCTGTCTGGTCTGTCTGGTCTGTCTGGTCTGTCTGGTCTGTCTGGTCTGTCTGGTCTGTCTGGTCTGTCTGGTCTGTCTGGTCTGTCTGGTCTGTCTGGTCTGTCTGGTCTGTCTGGTCTGTCTGGTCTGTCTGGTCTGTCTGGTCTGTCTGGTCTGTCTGGTCTGTCTGGTCTGTCTGGTCTGTCTGGTCTGTCTGGTCTGTCTGGTCTGTCTGGTCTGTCTGGTCTGTCTGGTCTGTCTGGTCTGTCTGGTCTGTCTGGTCTGTCTGGTCTGTCTGGTCTGTCTGGTCTGTCTGGTCTGTCTGGTCTGTCTGGTCTGTCTGGTCTGTCTGGTCTGTCTGGTCTGTCTGGTCTGTCTGGTCTGTCTGGTCTGTCTGGTCTGTCTGGTCTGTCTGGTCTGTCTGGTCTGTCTGGTCTGTCTGGTCTGTCTGGTCTGTCTGGTCTGTCTGGTCGGTCTGGTCTGTCTGGTCTGTCTGGTCTGTCTGGTCTGTCTGGTCTGTCTGGTCTGTCTGGTCTGTCTGGTCTGTCTGGTCTGTCTGGTCTGTCTGGTCTGTCTGGTCTGTCTGGTCTGTCTGGTCTGTCTGGTCTGTCTGGTCTGTCTGGTCTGTCTGGTCTGTCTGGTCTGTCTGGTATGTCTGGTCTGTCTGGTCTGTCTGGTCTGTCTGGTCGGTCTGGTCTGTCTGGTCTGTCTGGTCTGTCTGGTATGTCTGGTCTGTCTGGGCTGTCTCGTCTGTTTAGTCTTTTCGGTCTTGTCTTGTATGTCTAGCCTTTTCTATCAAGTTTTGTCTGTCGAGTTTTGTCTATTTAGGCTTGTCTGTCTACTCTTGTTTGTCTAGTCTTGCTTGTCTAGGTATAACTTACCTTTAGTTTGAAGAACTATAAGTACCATGAGATTTAGAAAATGTTTTAGATGTTTGTTTTAGCCGGTAGCTTGCCGACAAATGTAAGTTCTCTTTCTATAAACTCACCTTATGTAAATTTATAAACTCACCTTATTGTTTCATGCATCTAATTCAGCGTTTCCAACCTTTATGCTACTACGCCTCCCCGAGAAAAAAAAAATCCGCGGCTCCCTTACCTTTCATTGTTTTAATAGATTAAATAATATGGACACGTTTTAAATAATAAAAACTTTTTTACAAAAAAAAAAACTGAAAACTACAATTAACAGAATAATAACAAGATTTAGCTATAACATACACATATGTGTATATTTATTTTGAAAAGTTTTGAATTTCGTTTAATTCATACGGAACCCACACACCCAGTCTATTAACTTGGCCAATCTTTTTTAAGTGTTCCCGAACAGTTGACCAGGATACAGAGAGCCTTTCAGACATTCCTTGAATGATTAGTCGCGGATCTGACCGGGCTGAGTTTTCTTTTGTGGCCACTCATATTTGCAATTGGTACGACAGAGGTAAGAAACAACAATGAGTTTAAACTTTAAAATTTCATTAATATATAGCACCTTTTGCGTGATCTTCGGTTATATCGTCTATTTTTGGATTACTGATTCTCGGGAGAATAATACTTGTCGTAATCTTTCTACAGCACACCCGCTGGTAAATTATTAGCTTTGCTTTATTCGAGTTTTTGGTGATCATAAAATATGAAAAATAAAATGTTTGTCGATAGTGTAATCCGAGGATTACACTATCGACGGTTTATGGTAGGCCATATCATGCATCATAAATTTTGGACAATACGGGGCGGTTAAAAAATTGGAGTAATAGAGATTATTTTGTACGTAAAGTTTTACCATTGTACAAATTTTTACTACGAGTTATGGAAAAAATCGAGTTAAGGAAAATTGGAGTTCTGGAAGTTAATTTATATGTAAAATGCTATCTAAACGTATGAAATTCTAAAAATATTCGAGTTATAAAAAAATTGGAGTTAGAGAAGTTTGAGTTATGGAACTTCGACTGTATTTGATGATAATTTTTTCCAGTCTTCCAACCATTTTTTGTTTCTTCCTATCTCTTTTCGTGATCGTGAACATGATTTTCTCTTCTTCTTATCTCCTGACATTATAAACCTTTTATTCTTATTTAGATTGGGTAAGTTTTATACTTAGAGTACTCAGTACGTGTGAAACGTCAAACACGAACAAATATGACTGTACAGGGCCGGCCGTACGCCGTCCACACCAGCCTAGGCGCCAAATTTCAAACTCTAAAAAGTGTGAAATGTAAGCAATGACGAGCATTACTACAAATTATCATCGAGAACGAGACGAGTAGTATAATTAGCTTCACACAACTTTGCAAACAGCCTAGATCTCAAAGGACTGTCCTTAATGTAGTTTATAATTTTTATAATTTTTGTAAAAATGTTGTTAGGTTCCTCGCTCATAATTTTTGATACTAGAGCTGCTCTGTGCGTCCAGATAGCATGTGGTGCATTTCTTTTTAACTAATGCTTGAAGACCTGCTTTGTGTCCGGACATTGAGTGAGCTCCGTCAGTACACAGTACAATGCAATTATTCCACGTTGTCGTGGAATGTCGTTTTCTTAAAAAAAAACTGTCTATTATATTAAAAATTTCAATGAATGTGGTCTTTCCAGGAATGGGTTTGCAAAATAATATATCTTCTAATATATTATTTTCCACAAAATATCCAACAAATGCAATTAAATGGGCATCTTTAGCTTATAATTTCTTACAAGCCTCATCTACTTGTATGGCGAATTTATGGCCTCATCTACTTGTATGGCGACTATCGCAAATATCTTTAGATATATCATTGATTCTTCTTCCGACTGTATTATTAGCAAGCGGAATTTGTCGCAACCGTTTTGCATATAATTCACAGAACATTATGCGAACCATATCAATATTTGCTGTTAAAATTAGAGTTCCTCCTATTGTATGTGGTTTCTTAAATTTTGCGATTCGGTAAGAGACAAGGTACGAAGTCAATAATGCATTTGGTGTTACCGAAAGTATTTTTTTGAATTTTCAATTTTCTTTGAAAAAATTCTATAGGCTTATCAACATATTCAGAATGTAGAGTTTCATGGTGCCGTTGTAATTTGACTGGTCTCATACTATCTGAAGCCAAAACTTTCGAGCACAACAAACACATTGGTTTTTCCAAACCATCTATACTAACAGTAGTGAATCCTCCTGAATCCTGAACTGTATTGTCTCCTCTTGGGGCTTTACTTCAAAGTTCTTTTTTGCTTTTATCCCCACCAGTATCAGCATATTCATTATTGTTGAGTTTTCTCTTGCAACCATTCAAAAATGTATCCATTCGTCTAAAAAATATTTTATTGATATAACTTAAAATAAATAATAGTTTAAATAAAATAAATATTTTCTGAAAGAAATCACGTCAAAAACAATTAAAAACAATATCACAACCTACCGACACTTTAGCTACGAGTGACATTTAAATTTGAGGTTATTGTTTTTATGCAACTAGCGGTCGTTTTGTGCATTACCGGAACAGAACGTTTGCAAACGCGCGATTTTCAAATTTCTCCGCTCCAGATAATTTTGTTAATCATCATCATTTCCTTTACTCCTCGTGGGAGCATAGGGCATCAACAAACACTCTCCATCTGATTCTATTTTGAGCCATGGCCTTTACCTCGCGCCACTCCTTTCTGCTTGCCCTGGCTTCCTGTACGACTGTCCTCCGCCACGTGATTTTTGAAACTTGGGGGTTCCAGTGTATATGTGTGTTCCAGCAATATCCCCCTACGGCCTTCTAAGTGTGTGTCCGATCCATTTCCACTTCCTTCTTCTTATTTGGGTTACAAGACGCTCCAGATTTGCTTTTTTCCAAAGTTCAATATTTGCTATGGTATTGGGCCAAAATATTTTAAGTATTCTTCTCAGACACTTGTTCATGAATACCTGAAGTTGTGATACTATGATGGTAGTCACTTTCCACGTTTCGCTACCGTAAAGAAGAACTGATACTACATTAGATTTGAAAATTTGGAGCTTTAAGTTACGGGAAGTTTTTGTTGAATTTCACAGATTGTTAAGCATTCCGAATGCCTGTCGCGCCTTCTGTATCCGTTGTTTTACGTCTTTATCAGCACCACCATCCTGTGAAATAAGGCTTCCAAGGTAGCAAAAACTATCTACTACCTGTACTTGCCTGCCATCTTTCTCCAGGTTACAGGGGGCTGTCGCATTGATCTTTATCAGCTTGGTTTTATCGACATTGATTTTCATTCCCACCTGCATTGCGTACTTTTTGAGAGCCTCCGACTTTTTTTCGATATCTACTTTGGTGTGGGACAGGAGACAGATATCATCGGCAAAATCTAGGTCTTCTAAATGCCTCACGAGCGTCCATCGAATTTCCCTTGTTTTTTTATTCGCTTTCTTCATGTCCCAGTCTAAGACTATGGTAAACAGAAGTGGGGAGAGCGTGCATCCTTGTTTTACTCCCGAATGCACTGTGAAAGGTGTGCCGCGTTGTCCTTGGTGGATTACCATGCAGCTTGCTTCTTTGTATAGTAATTTGATTATGTTTATGTACTTTGTTGGCACCCCGTAGCTGGCTAGTATTATCCACATAAATTCCCTGTCCACACTATCGAACGCTTGCTTGAAGTCGATGAACAGTAGATAGAGTGGTGACTGCCACTCGACCGACTGTTCAACGATGATTCTGAGGGTGTTTATCTGGTCGGTACAGGACTGCCAGGCCTGAATCCAGCTTGCTCCTTGTGTAGTGTCGGTTCAACCACAGTGCTGATCCGGTCGTGAATTATTTTGGATACTAATTTGTTAATGGTGTTAAGAAGAGTTATTACTCTCCAATTGGAGCATATACTCAGGTCTCCTTTTTTCGCCAGTTTGATAATTAGGCCTTCTTTCCACGTGGATAGTATTACTTCTGTTTCCCATGCTTCTCGAATTATAGGTGTTATAATCTCGGTGATTCCCTTTATGTTTGTTTTAAACATCTCCGAGTATGTCTCGTCAGCGCCAGGCGCCTTGCCGTTTTTAAGGTGTTTGATGGCGGCCTTCACCTCCTCTATGCTTGGCATTCACCTTCTCTAAATCTTCTGTTTCCGCTTGGTGTCATAGGACTCATGTGGTACCTCTTCCAACGGTGTGTTTACTAGCTTTTGGAAGTCTTGGAGCTCTTCTGTCCAGCAGGTTATTTGCTGTGCCTCGGTTGTGCATAGCTTGCCGTTCGTCGTGCGTATTGGTCATTCTGAGGGGTAGCCTGTGTTTGTGAGCTTTCGTGTCAGGCGATATGTTTCCTTGGTGTTCATGCTGTCAGCAGCTAGTTGCGCTCGGGTTGCAATATCAGCTAGCCATTTCCTCTTATCAGTTCTAGCACTCTTTTCCACTTGCTTATCGGCTGCGTTGTAAATCTGGGATTGCCTTTGTTTATCTTTATCTTCAGCACAGTTTATTTGTTGCTTTAAGTTTCGGCGGTCTTGGATTAATTTCCAAGTCGCATCAGATATCCATTCTTTTCTCTCATTGGATTTGTACCCAAGGATGTCTCCAGCTCCTCTTAATGCATCTACGATGTTTGAACATCTTTCTGTAATGTCTTTGTTCCCTGTGGTCTTGTCCTTCAGTCTGTTGGTTACTTCCTCTGCGAAGGCCTTTGCCGTCATTTTATCTTGAAGTTTTGCGATGTCAATTTTCTTTGTCTTCTTGGTGGCTTGGCGCTTGGTATTTGAGCTCAGTTTAATACGTATCTGTCCACAGAGAAGGTCGTGGTCGCTATGTACGTCGTCTCCACGGTGATTCCGGACATCCAGCAGTGATGTTCTCCATTTCTTGCTTATGCAAATATGATCTATCTGATTTTGGGTTCTGCCATCCGGTGAGCACTATGTCACTTTATGTATTTCCTTGTGTGGAAAAACTGTTCCGCCTATAAGCAAGTCGTGGTTTGTGCAGAGGTCCGCTAGTAATTCTCCATTTTCATTCATTTCCCCTATACCGTAGTTTCCCATTACTGTCTCCCATTTAGTGCTGTTTTTCCCAACCTTGGCATTGAAATCTCCCATCACGACTTTTATATCCGTCTTTTTAAGTTGGCGAATTGTGCTTGACAATTTTTGGTAGAATGTATCCTTTTCTTCTCCTGTAGCTGCCATTGTCGGTGCGTATACTTGAATTATTGATATATACCTCCAGCGCGTACGGAATCGTGCTGTTATTATCCTTTCTGAGATTGGGCTCCAATCTTCTAAACTTTGCTTTGATTTCTCTGTTAGTATGAATCCGACACCACCTCTGCGCGCCTCGCCAATTTGTTTCCCGGAGTAGAGAAGCACCTCTCCCGTTGATGTTTTCTTTACGCCACTTCCTTCCCATCTGATTTCACTTAAGCCTAATACTTGTAAGTTGTATCTCCGAAATTCTTTCGTCAGTTGGGCTAGAGTGGTTGGCTTCAGCAACGTCCTTACGTTCCATGTTCCAAATCGTGTCCGATATCGTGCGCTAAAAGTCGTCATTGATTTCATCTGTCCGTTTCCGAGGCTTGTTGGTGTTTCTTTTACAAAGTTGAGTTTCGGTATAGCAGGTTGTAAGCCTGTTGCTACCTAGTCTTATTTTGGTCCGCGGAGGCTATTTTATTTTACCTCTACCCTTCAAGCATGCTTGACGAGCGTTCCCCTATCCGCCACCTGGGGACGCGCCCTGTAGGGGTTAGACTTCCCCCCAGGGAATAATAATTTTAATAATATAAGGAAATAATATAAGGGAAATAATTTTGTTAATAGGAATTAAATATATGTAAATATAAAAATAAAAATAAACATTCATGCACTGAATTTTCACTGTTACGTTAAGATATGGAGTTTTATTTATTTGTAGATATTATGGTATAAAAATTAATTTATTAAAAAATGTTGGCGCCTCCCCTGGCAATAGTCCCTAGGAGGCCCAGAGGTTGGAAACCGCTGATTTCATTGTATTATTTTGGTTAGAAGTGAACAATTATTCACATGAAATAAGTACTGTTTTAATTATTATACGAATTCGATTCAAATCTTATTGAACATTTCAGGAACATTTACATAATTATCCACACTACCTACCCAGTCTATTTTATCATGTTCGCCTGTCTAGATTGTTATAACTAGTTTCGCTCGAGCCTGTCATGTCGTCTACTTATTGTCAGTCTTTTGAATTGCAGATTTCTACGTTCAATTATATCTTGTAATATTGAACTTAATTTACCCAAACAACGTCATTCAAACGTCTAAATATATTAATACATGATACAAACAGATTGGTTAACGGTCGACAAAAAAAAGATAATTTGAGGTAAAGGCTATAAATAAACAAAATTTATCTGAGTTCTTTCTTGGATTATTTCCACATTATCAATTTTATTGTTGCTGATGTTTATACATTTTAAAAGTTGCAAAATTTCATTTTAATTCAAGTCTCAACAAGCTCACATTATAATTGCCATAGATATAGTGCACACTTGAAACTCTAAATTAATTTATAACATATAAGTTAAATACATCAATATCGGATCCCGGTCTACAGAGAATGTAATTAATTAGATAGTTAATATATTGATGATTTAATAGCATTACTAGATAGTATATTACGCCATATAATATAATAAATTAATACGTGAATAGATAGAGATTGCCTGACTAGATTTCCACAGTTAAGATAAAATCGATTAGAGCACTAGAGCAGACAGACTAGACGGACAAGACTAGACAGGATAAGACAGACAAGACTAGACAGACAAGACTGGACCGACACTACTAAACAGATAAGACAAGAGACGACTAGACAGAGAAGAATAGAGAGACATGACTAGACAGACAATACTAGATAGACATGATTAGACAGACAAGACTACAGACTAGACTAAAGAGACAATACTAAGTAGACAAGATTAGGCAGAATAGACTAGACGGAGAAGACTAGACAGATAAGACTAGACAGGAGACACTAGACAGACAAAACTAGACCGATAAACCTAGATAAACAAGACTAGACAAACAAGACTAGACGTATAAGACGTATAAGGACCGCATTGCACCTTGTATGCTGATGATACGAGTTTTATTTTGTCGCGGAATAATTTGGAAGAGAACACTGAACAGGCCCAGTTACTCTTAAAATCTCTGGATAATTGGTTCTCTGCGAATACTCTGCACCTCAACAAAGATAAAACAGAGAACATAATATTTAAAACGGTAACAAGTTCCCATATTTCAAACCTCGACCTTGAAATACAAAACCAACAAATAAAAACGACTAACCAGGCAAATCTACTGGGTATTTATCTGGAGGAGCACCTTCGTTGGGCAACAACAACGCAGAAAATATGTGCAACTCTACATAAAAAAGCCTTTCAATCAAGACAACTGAGGAAACTTTTAAACACAGACGATCTCCGAATCTGGTACTATGGCGAGGTACAATCGTTACTGGCTTACGGCATTATATTATGGGGAGCTTCGTCACAACTAGAAACAATACTAATTGCACAAAAAAGAATCATCAGAATCATGCAAGCAATAAAAGTTACACAGTCATGCAGGCCCCATTTTAAAATGCTGGGAATACTTACAGTCGTAAGCCTGTATATACTCGAAACCGCTTCGTACATTCACAAACACCGAAGTAAGTTCCAAAAAAACGAAGAGAAGCATAATTATAATACCAGAGGTAAACATCTTTTGGATACCAAGAGAAGACACTTAACCCTATGCAGTCATGGAGTCGAAAACAAAGGAGTTCAGATTTACAATCATGTTCCAACTAATTTGATAAATGAAAAATCCTACAAGAAATTTCGTAAGAAGTTGAAGGAGATTCTACTCACAAATACAATATATTCACTCGGTGAATTTTTTTCTTGTAAATTTAATTATTAATTTGTAAGATTTATGACACATCCTATAGATACTTGTATCTCAATTGGGAAATAAATATTTTGATTTTTTTATTTGATTTTGACTTTTTTTTCTCATTTATTTTAACCCTGAGCACGCTGGGACCGCTTGTAGCATTTACATTCAGGGTGTCACTTGTCATAGCATTTAAATACAATAAAAATTTATTTACCATAAAATATGATAAATATGTTTGTGTCTTCTATCGCAGTACATGGTAGCTAGGATTAGTGGCTGCTTAGGTGGTTTTCCTCTTTTGCCAGAGACGTTCATCAGCTTCTTTTTGAGATAGGATCTTGTTGATCATTCCGTTTATAGTGTCCCAGTCTTCTTGTGATTGTAGCATTTGTTCAAATGTATTCTTTGGATTAAGGTTGTCTATTGCTATATCCTTGCGTTCTTTGTCCCATCTCGGGCAATCGTATAGCGTATGGATTACGTTGTCTAGTTGTCCGCAGTATATGCAGTCAGGATCTGATGCCCTCCCGATGTTGTGAAGGAATTCCTTAAAGCACCCATGGCCCGTGAGTATTTGGGTTAGGTGGTAGTTTATTTCTCCATGTTTTCGTCGGTACCAAGTCTCTATATTGGGGATGAGTATCCTTGTCCACTCGCCTTTTGGTGTCATATTCCACGCTTCCTGCCATTCCCTTAAGAGGTTATCGTTTGCCTTGTTTCTTGTTATGTCGTCTTTGGAAGCATAATGTAGGTATTTCTTTAGCCTGATTTGCAAGTCTATTGGCGGAATATCTGAGATAACTAACGCTGCATCTCTGGACACTGTCCGATAGGCACTACATACCCGCAGAGCCAGTTTTCTCTGATAAGCTGCTAGTTTTCCAATATTGTTTCTATTAATAGCTTCCGCCCAGATAGGGTCACCGTATAACTTCGTAGACTGCCAACCTGCGCTTGCTGCTCCTAGGCCCTCCAACATTGGGCATAAGTTTTTCGAGGGCAGACGTGCTTTTTATTGCTCGCTCTGCTGCCATATTAAAGTGCTCTTTAAAAGAGAAACACTTGTCGATTATAATTCCTAGATATTTGAGGTTTGCTCTAGGTATGATTTCTAAATCCAGTACTTGGAAGGAGATGTGTGCAAGTTTTCTGTATCCCGACAACAGAACTGCTTCAGTTTTTTCAGGTGCTATGCGCAGTGGTTTTGATTCCATCCAGCAGACAATTTGTTTGATTGCTTGATTGGCCCTTAGCATGATACCCTTTTCTGTTTTGCCGACGATGGTTACCGCAAGATCATCAGCGAAGCCTGTTAGCTTAGTCCCTTCAGGTAGGTCCAGCCGAAGTACTCCATCGTAGAGTACTTTCCACAGTGTCGGTCCTAATACAGAGCCCTGGGGTACACCACTAGTGACGTTGTAGGTTAGCGTATCTTTTTCGGCTTGAAGTATGACACTGCGGCCCTCGAAGTAGCTGCGAACCATTCGCAGTAGGTACTGAGATATATTTCTTCTTGTTAGTTCTTCCAAGATGTCTTGCCAAACAGCGGAGTTGAAGGCGTTGCGAATATCAATCGTAACTAGGCACATATTTTCAGAGTTCTTTTGGTGAATACTTTGGCCTTTTTGGCGATATCTATGACCTGTTATGGCGTTATGGCGTCTATAGTTGATTTACCTTTCCGGAAGCCGAATTGGTTCTCCGAGAGGTTTAATCCATTCTTAAATTCTTTTTTAAGCCTACTTACGAGCAGTTGTTCTAGTAGTTCCAGATCCGTCTAGTACTCATAAAGGGCGATAGGAAGAAGGTTCGCTTATTGTCTTGTACCCTTTTTTAATGAGAACTAGCTTTGCTTGTTTCCATCTACTTGGAAACGTGCCAGTTAGTAGGTTTTCATTTAAGGCATTCAGTACTCTTTTCTATTTTGCCGACGATGGTTAGCGCAAGATCACCAGCGAAGCCTGTTAGTTTAGTCCTTTCAGGTAGCTCCAAAGAATTAACTATAGACGTCATAAAACTAGTTCTGGGGAGGTTTTTACCAATAGTTTGACGGCTTCGGGGGACAGACCATCTGAATCTGGCACTGTTTTGTTTTTTAGGCGCTTGCTTGCCGCGATTATTTCTTCCTCGGTGAATAGCGTTTCTGTGACTTTTCTGTGAGTTTCTGTGACTTTCGGTTGCTCCCAGCTTGGTTTAGGATGAGTAGGGACTAATTCCTTGGCTATCTCGATGATGGTATTCATTGGTAGTTGTTGGTTTATCTGGCGGATGCGCAGATTCCTCGTTGCTATTTTGTAAGCATCGCCCCAAGTGTCTTCATCGATGTTTTGCAGAGCTTTTCCCAGTGCATTTTTTTGGAGAGGTTTATTTCCCTACGTAGTTCCTTTTTAGCTTTGTAGTATAGTTGTTTTATCTCCTCTAGGCTTTCAGCGTTTTCTGTCTTCCGAGCACAGCGAAGATACCTTCCTCTTGTGGCTATGCAGGTTTTCCTTTTGGTTGCGATGGTCTCATTCCACCAGTATACGCTTTTTCTCCTGTGGTTTTTGTTTCTTCCAGGCGTGGGAGTTTCGCATGCTTTTCTTACTGCTGCTATTAGTGTGTCGGCGGTGTGGGATTGAGTCTTGTTTAATTCTATGGTTAAATTTCTGGAAACTTTTTCTTCGTTTTTATTTGTGATTCTCACTATCTCTGTCTTCTGTCGGTTATGCATCTTACTCTTGGGATGTTGTTCCATTTGGATTTCAATATACCGGTGATCGCTTAGAGATTCTATGTCGAGGACCTTCCATGTCGAGATAGACTGTGCGATATCGCTTGATGCAACAGTAAGGTCAATAATGGAGAACGATTTCTCCCTTTCAAATGTAGCCCTATTTCCATTGTTTTGCAGGTTCTGCAGCCCATTCCATTATAACATCACCTCGGCGATCCATGTTTTGGCAACCCCAGTATGGCGATTTTGCATTAAAATCCCCCCGATTATTTTCCCCTTTGCCTTTGTTCGTATATGCCTGCTTAGTGTGTTAAGTGAGGTCGAAAGGTTGTTAATTTCGTCGTTGACTGAGAAGTAACTGTACAAGATACATTTTTGTAGTTCTACCCATTTATACCCAGGTCCACTACCTATGTCGACAATGTTTAACTCTTGGTTGACGATTCTTATGGCTGAGTCCTTTTTTGCGTCGGTGTACCAGTTTGGATCACATACTAGTTTTTTGTTAGGTTCACTTATGAGTAATACATCTATTTTTAGTTCTGTGGCTGTTGCATGCAAGAGGTCATGTGCTGCCCGGCATCTCATCAAAAGAATTTGGAGGATTTTCAAGGCCATTTTGTAGACTTCTTTGCCATCTCGTTCGCTTCGCCTCCGCCAAAGCTTACTTGAATTCCCGACACATTCCGGAATCCGACCTGTGACCCTTCATAATGTATAATGCTAAGGCGTCTAGATTTAATGGAATTTCCATTTTTTGTTCTGTATTTTTTTTCTTTTCTTTAATATTTCAACGCCACTTTGGCTTATGGCCGCATAAGACTCAACACGCAAAACTGGACGGGCAAAATTCGACAGAATACCTTAGACAGATAGGAATAGTCAGACAAGACTAGACAGACAAAAATAGACAGAAAAGACTAGACAGACAAGACTAGAGATAAAAGACTAAATAGAAGAGACTAGGCAGACAAGATTAGACAGAAAGAACTCGACACACAAGACTTACTTCCCTAGAAAATATGGAAATAAATGAAATGTAAGAAAACGTCACAAATTAGACAACATCAAAAACTTTGTAAGTAAAACACTTAAAAAAAAAATAAACTGCTCCAGAAAATTCTATTCGAAATGGAGAATAAAAATAAAATTCTCAATGAGTATGTTGTGATTCTCAGCGAGAAACTTGATTTACTGTCAAGGATAAGTAAACAACTTGGAACACCCTCTATATCCACGTACACTTGTACGACTAGTGTGACAAATTCTAAGAAAGTCGTGTACCCACTCTGCCAACAATACGACAAATTAGTGTTGATTGGGATTCAAGCATTCAAACATCTGCAAATGAAACCGATACTGTAGCTATTGTTGGTAGTTGTTAGATTTGTTGGTAAAGAAGAAGTCCTCCCAAAAAAAAATGGCTTTTCATAGGATGAGCAAAAAATTACTTTACGGAGGAAACAGTTTAAAATTATCTAGCAAAAAAAAAGAATACCAAATAATTTCCACTTCGAGAAACTGTCACCAAAAAATATTATTGATAACAACAATATTTTCAACTTATTAAAGACGGAATATAGCTTTAATATATCTCTATAATATTAAGTCTTTTTAAGACTATGAACAAATGTCACGTTGAAACAACTACTTCCTGGCCACAGTGGCGCTTTTAGGCATAGGCGCACTAGGCGCGCGCCTAGGGTCTCCGATTTTTGGGGGCCACAAGTTGCCTACTAAGCAAGGTCAAACCAACTTTTGGCGGCTGACGGCAATAAGCGGCAAAATTTGACAAGCGTGGTGAATAAATTGGTATTTTGCGGTGGTTAATACTGAAAAAAATATTCTGAAAAAAAAACTAAAGAAGTACCTAAGTATCATTGCATTGTTGTTATTTTTTATATTGTTATTGAAAATTTATTAATTAAATTAGAGATTAATCTCCATGACTGTTTTTACTAAAGGACACCATGAAACGTCATTTCGGATCTGGTGCAGAAAAGCGTAAGAAACAACGAAAAAGAAAAGAAATTTTTGGGAAGTAATTAAATAAAAGTATTTTAATTACTAAAATGGTTTTAATACGAAGCCAAGATAAAAAAGTACAGAATGAATAATCATGACACGATAAAAAGGGCGGAGTGAGGTCTGGTGAGGTTACATAAAGAAAAAGGTGTTTGGTTATAAGAAGATAAGCAGTTTAGCAAACTTGAAATATATATCACCGCTAAAATTTAAAAGTTACTTATTTATTATTATTTAATTTCCAACAGAAATAAATGTTCAACATAGGAGATCTTTTGTCCAAAGAAAATTTAACCTCAAAAAATGTTCCCTTGCACGTCGTCATCAGAGTCAAATATAGGTGCAGTAGATGAATATCATACAAATACTCCATCTACTTCAAGTATAAAGGATTCTATTACGAATATTAAAAATGTTGCTGATGAGGCAGAACAATCTCTTACAGAGGATTCAACCCCAAATAATGTAGTTCATGTCTCTTCCACCACGTCGTCATCAGAGTCCAATATAATTGCAGTAGATGAAGATCAGACAACTTCTGCATCTACTTCATGAATGAAGAAATCTATTACTAATATTATAAATGTAGCTGACGAGGCGGAACGATCTCTTCAAGTGCATAATAATTTATTGAACATAGCTTTAAGGCCAGAAATACTAACAGCAAGAAAGAAGAATCAAATTATAAACGAAAAACCAAAAAATATTGCCAATCCCGTAAAAACAGGAATTTTAGTTAAAGCTCGCGATATATTCGTCATTTGACAGAAAATAACTTTTATTGAATTAAATCTAATGGTTCAAAAGAAAAACGCAAATGGGTTCATTTTAGCGAAACAATGTCTAGTGTTTTTTCTACATTTGTAAAATGTTTTCTAAAAAAAAATCCAATTTTCTTTACTCTGTTTTCACCACTGGAAAAATATTTCTATCAAAATTTGCAAGCATGAAAATTCAAAGATCATAGAGTATTCCATGGACATTTTCTCCAAACGTTCACAGATTGAAGGCCGGATTGATACCGAAATGGCTAAACAAATTGAAAATGAAAAACAGTATTGGAGAAATGTTGTCAAAAGAGTGGTTGCAACTGTGAAATTTCTTTCTACACACGGATTGGCATTTCGTGGGCATCTTCAAAGCAACGGAAATTATTTTAGTTGTCTAGAGTGTCTTGCAGAATTTGACCCATTTATAGCTAATCACAAGGATCTGTGAGTTATTTGTCATACACAATATGTGATGAATTGATTAATATAGTGGGTGACAAAATAAGAAATACCTTTATCAAGGAATTGAAAAGTTCGGCATATTTTTCTTTGATTGTTGATTCCACAGCTGATATTAGTCACGTCGATCACGAGAATCTTTCTTTAGTTTTGAGATACTTACTTCCCAATGGTCAAATCAAGGAGTTTTTTTTTCCATATTTAAAATTTTTTTGAAATCAATTTTTCATTTTTTTTTCCATTATTGGCATTTATTCTCATACTTCCAGAAATTTGGAAGAAGTCATTGTAGAAAATCTCAATAGGTGGGAAATAGACCTTAAAAGTGTTGTGGACAAAGTTCCGAGAATGCATCTATTATGTCGAAAAAATATTCCAATTTATAATATCGAATCAAGCAACACAGCCCTTATGCAGAATATATTTCTTGTGCCACTCACAGTCTAAATTTAGTTGCTAATACTGCAGCAGAATCATCACTTACTGCGATTACTTTATATTTTGATTTTATTCATGTGTGGTTTTCTGCAATAACGCATAGTTAGAATTTTCTGGATAAATATCAAAAATGCAAAAACCGCATAATCTCAAGACTATATCGCCAAGAATTTGACATTGACAGCACGGAATTTCAGTGCCAACCTTGAAAAAATTAACTCATAACAGCACTCGGCGAGCCATAACCGCACGCATATGAGTGTTGTTATGAGTCCATTACAGACGCAAAATAGAAAAAATGTCATAACAATTCTCGATTGAAATGTTTACGTTTCATTGATTAATTTATTAAGTCATGCTTGACATTTATCAATTTATTACTTTTTTTATAAATGTAAGTAAATTATTAATTTAGATTGAGGTAAAACTTTGTACGATACATCGTAAACTACTCTTACCTACCTAATTGTTATTTTTTAATGTCGTTTTACTTTAATCTCCCATATTCAGAATTGGGACTCCCTAGATTAGAACCACATTGTCACCTTGCACCTAGGGCCACAAGTAATGTAAACGCGCCCTGCCTGGCTAATTTCACACAGGATATTGAATTATACAACATACATTTCTATGTTATTACTAGTCCAAGTGCATTTTTGTGTCACTAGGAGGATTAGACTAATAACATTGTTTTGAAGATCATTTCTCTCTATTTAAATTAAGCGAATAGTCATCTGCATACCCTACAAAGAACGTTACAAAAACCACATGGGAAGTCATAGGACAAATAATAAAGTTATAAACACTAAATCAAAAGAAGGTTTCTCAAAAGAAGCCATTGACACCAAAAAACTGGCAACTAACATCAACAACTATTAACCCTAGGAAACCCTAGAAAACCGAATATAAAGACGTCAGATGGGCCCTCTATGTTCTTGAAACCAACTCCCTCAGAAGAAGTATTTTGGGTTATACAATCAATTAAAAGCAAGAAAACTACAGGATATGATGATATACGGATACATATAATTAAAGAAGTTAAAAACGAATTGCTGAAGCTAAAGACGAGCCCACTAGTACATATTCTCAACAATTAGTGCATATTCTCAATAGAATACGTAGTTTTCCCGCAGCAGATGAAATTATAGGCAATCCAGTCTATTACTTTTCCCCTTATTTCTTGTCTAAATAGTTTTTTTAAGAAATAATTGGTGATAGACAAGTCTAATAAAATTCCCAATGGTATATATAGTACAATATATAAGCATAACGACAAAAATGACATAGGGAATTAGACCAATTAGCTTACAAGCCTTTTCCAAAATTTTTGAAAAAATAATATGTGAAAGAATGATTTCCTTCCTAAACAAAAACAAAATTAGAAGCAGCATGGGTTTCTGAAAAAGAGATCGCCCCACTGCTTGTTTCGAATATATAACAGGCATTTTACAGAATCTGGAAACCCGAAATATACCATTCGGAATTTTATTAGACTTGTCTATCACCAATTATTGATTAAAAAACTATTTAGACAATAAATAAGGGGAAAAGTAATAGACTGGATAAAATCATATTTAATAAAAAGACAACAAATTACACAAATCATAAGCACAATATATAAGCATGACGACAAAAACGACATAGGGAATTAGACGAATTAGAGCTTACAAACTTCCTTTTCCAAAATTAAAAAAAAATATTATTTGAAAGAATGATTTCCTTCCTAAACAAAAACAAAATTAGAAGCAGCATGGGTTTCTCAGAAGAAGATAGACTGCTTGTTTCGAATATATAACAGACATTTTACAGAATCTGGAAAACCGAAATATACCACTCGGAATTTTATTAGACTTGTCTATCACCAATTATTGCTTAAAAAACTATTTAGACAAGAAATAAGGGGAAAAAAGTAATAGACTGTATAAAATCATATTTAATAAAAAGACAACAAATTACACAAATTATTGCCGCGGATGGCTTGAAGATCCAATCGTCCATCAAAATAATTAATATAGGGATACCACAGGGTAGCATTATTCGATCATTGCTTTTCACCCGTATACATAAACGACTTACTACTTATGTTAAAGGAGATGCCCCACACAATGATCACACTAACACAGATGACACTAATATCTTCTTCTTCTGGTACTACAGCCCTAAATGGGCTTTGGCCTAACTTCCCCTGCCTACACTTGTGTTTTGGTGTCTTGATCTTACACAAGTGTAGGGAGCCCTTACGGTTTTTAACGTTTATGGCGAGCCACTATTGGGTTTTTTTTTCGTGGAAAATTTACTGTGATGACTTTGCTTGAGCCATCTACATAAGAACGGTGGCTTATTTTTCTATATTTGTATCCCCGGATTCGAACCGGACTTATGGCGATGGAATCTGACACCTTAACTACTAGGCCACCTATGCCACCAATCTGTATGACATCAATATGACACCAATACAATATGACACCGCCTCTATGACACCAATATCCTTGGGATAAATAATGCACCTGAAGATATACAGGCAAATTTAAACCAGGCAATTTTGACCATGGCCACGTTAACAGTCTGGTTTTCAGCGAACGGGTATAAAACCAATCATATTATATTTAAAACGAAGAGGGACACAAGAGTTTATTCGACGGAAATATCAAATAACAGTGAAACTTTGCAGATGCAAACAGACTAAACTTAACTTAAGACTATTAGGTCTATATATTGACCCGCATCTTGATTGGACCTCACATATAAACCATCTTAGGAAAAAACTAAATAAATCAATTTTTGCTTAAATCCTTATCGGAGGGGAGGAGGGATCGCATATTAACGAAATATGCAAAGCACAAAAACAAACAATCAGAATTATACTCAGTGACATAAAAAATGCAACATTAAGAAGGGGAAGGAAGTTTTGGGCCAAACTTGGCAGCAATGTTTAACTAGTCAAAGGTAGTAATTGATTAAAATTTAATCGAAAATAATCTAGTAGTCATGGCAAATTTGACGTTTTACTTGTTGATACAATGGATATTATCGAGTGTATTTCTTGCGAGATTAAGTCGATTTCGATGGTTTCGGTGGTTTTTCATTTAGAGAATTGGCTACTCGTCTTAACCGTAACCAATCCTCTGTAGTACGGTGTATCAAGCATGGTCTACAGAAGGTCAAGTACGTCGTAGAAGAGGAAGTGGACGGCCAAGACAGACAAATGTGGTCCAGGACCGCCATCTCCGATTAATGGCATTACGAGACCGATTTTCGAGCACAAGATCAATAGCCGATCAATGATTTGGAAACGAAGGACGTTCTGTAACCCTTCGTATAGTTTACCGACGAAGAGAGCTTAGTTGGCTTGCATTTCTATCGACCACATCTTGTGTTTCCGCTCACGGCTCGTCATCGACAGCAACGTTTGGAGAGGTCTAAGTATGAAGTGATGCGACTGGATTTGGACGTGGAATGGCATAGAGTGGTCTTCAGTGACGAATCCCGATTCTGCTTGGGAATGCATGATGGTCGCATGAGGGTCAGACGTAGACGTAGATAACGTTGTCATGTGCACTTTTCTGTTGCGCGGCATGTACACCACACAGTGGGGTTATTGTATGGGGTGCTATTGTTTATGGAAGTAGGTGTCGGTTGGTATTCATCCGAGGCAATATGAATGCCCACCGATATGTGGATGAACTGGTAGAATCCCATATCCTTCCATTCCTCCAGGAGCTGGAGGACCCGATTTTCCAACAGGATAATGCCCGTCCTAATATTGCAAAGCATTCTATCGAGCGCTTCGAAGAGGCTAACGTCAATATCTCGCCGTGGCTACCCTTTCGCCCACCGAACATGGGACATGATGAGTAGGAAACTCAAGCAATTAGCCCATATTTTATCAATTACTACATTTGACTAGAAAAACATTTTTGCCAAGTTTGGTCAAACATTTTTGCCAAGTTTGGAAATTCCTACCCTTCTTGGTGTTGCATTTTTTATGTCACAATGTGTATTAACGCATTAAAACATAGGGAGTCAGGTGTAGGGGAATTTATGAATACAGAGATTCTCACGGTCACAGGAAATTATATTCTAGAAAGGCATTACCATTGGTCGAATCGAAACATGCTTTGTGACGTGCACTTTGTGACATTTATCGGCGACGATATTCACTGTGATGTTTTGTTGTGCAATATTTCTGTAGTGTTCTCCAATACCTAGTGCGATTTTGGTATATAGTGACATTATAAATTATCAAGAACAATGACCGAAAGTGGTTTTGTTAAAGCACAATCGGAGAATCTACCAAAAATAGATGCATTTCTGGGAAGGCATATTTTGTATCGCATGCGCATTCGCAAAATATGTAGGTAGGGTGGACTATATACTGGGTTACCTCGATTGGGACGTTTCCAAACACTTTACCAGGTGTAATAAGTAATAGTAATTTAGTAATAGTATTATTGTACTAGACAATATCTATAAAATGTTTTTTTAGCTTTTTCCATTATCGCGATAATAGCGAAATAGCGATTCAAACAAAAAAACCATCTATGCAACACTGAATGACAACCTGTTCTGCAACGTCATCCAAAGCGCGCGAGAAATGTAACCGTTCAAACAGGTTAAATTTAATTGGTATTTTATATATTATTTTAAAAATTAATTGAATCATTTTCAACAGTATTTATATTTTTTTACTATGTTAAAATGAAATAAAAAGTGAATTAAGCTAACAAAAAAATTGATGCATAATCCATATTGTTCCTCAAATATAAACAACATGGTAGAGATATTAGAAATAAAAATTTAAGTTACTGAATTCGAGCTGCCAATGCCAGAAGAAGGACCACCATATATACACAAAACTATACAATACGCTACCCCGGGAAATAACAGAATGGAATAACAAAAACAAAATTAAAAAGAAGCTACAAAACATCCTCTTAAAGATAGAGCCCTTACAAGAATATTATACTAAAATGAACTTTCAACAATATTGGCATTTAATCAAATCATATGTAAAACACATATTATATTTGTAAATATAAATCATGAAAAAAATAACGAAATAAATAACTTTGATCTTTGACTACATAGACAGGACTAGATCGACAAGACTAGACAAACAAGCCTAGACCGGCACGATTAGATATTAAACGTAGAAAGCAATACAATAACTATGTCTACTGTATTTTAATTTTTTTGGTTTAACCTCTCATTTAGATCCGTTTTCTGGGTTTACTTTAATTTGTGAATTATCTGCCGCTAGTTACTTGAAATATATCTTGTCTTGTATTCACCTTGACCTACGTAAATACATTTAACCTGTCTACCCTTATCTTTCAATTGCAATGTTCCAGCATTTGCTTGGTTTGAGTACATACCATCCGTCTAGTTGAGTCAGTTTGATCCCGACTATAATTTCTTATTTAAATAACAAATAATTAGTTTAGATATCTAATGTAAATAAAATATATAACCCACCTAGTTTATTAAATATAAATCGGGGTTATTCTTGTTTATTTAGTTTTGACAATTTGCGAATTGAAACTTTCTCCTATTATCCTAAATTTCTTCTATTTATTTTCAGTCTAGTCTAGCTAGAATTGTTGCAACTTTACTAGAATTGTTTCATTTACCGAAGCGAGTAAATCTACTGGTTATCAAGTTAATGCTTAGAAACGGCGCAAACTACATCTGTCTGTAATTCTAAAATTAGTTCAACCTTATCAAGGATATTCAACGTGGTCGACCGGCAACCAATTCAATTACGAATTAAAATCGTCGCACTAAATTATTATTACTCGTCTACTAAGAATTCTAATATAGCTATATTTTTACCACAGATCTCAATTTTGTTAATTCAATAATTCAATCTAATTTTATATTAATTATCTTGTCTCTTCTATCTAGACATTTGAATCTGTAGTCTTATCTACCTAATGATCATTTGCCTATCTAGCCTGTGTCTGTGTTTTCCTCTCTGTCCAGATTTGCCTGTCCCGTCTTATATGTCTAGTTTTGTCTGTCTAGTCTTGTCTGCCTAGTCTTGTGTGTCTAGTCTTGTTCGTCTAGTCTTGTCTGTCTAGTCTTGTCTGTCTAGTCTTGTCTGTCTAGTCTTGTCTGTCTATTCTTGTCTGTCTAGTCTTGTCTGTCTAGTCATGTCTGTCTAGTCATGTCTGTCTGGTCTTGTCTGTTTAGGCTTTTCTGTCTAGTCTTGTCGGTCTAGTCTTGTCTGTCTGGTCTTGTCTGTCTAGTCTTTTCTGCCTAGTCTTGTCTGTCTAGTCTTGTCTGTCTAGTCTTGTCTGTCTAGTCTTGTCTGTCTAGTCTTGTCTGTCTAGTCTTGTCTGTCTAGTCTTGTCTGTCTAGTCTTGTCTGTCTAGTCTTGTCTGTCTAGTCTTGTCTGTCTAGTCTTGTCTGTCTAGTCTTGTCTGTCTAGTCTTGTCTGTCTAGTCTTGTCAGTCTAGTCTTGTGTGTCTAGTCTTGTTTGTCTAGTCTTGTCTGTCTGGTCTTGTTTGCCTAGTCTTGTCTGTCTAGTCTTGTCTGTCTAGTCTTGTCTGTCTAGTCTTGTCTGTCTAGTCTTGTCTGTCTAGTCTTGTCTGTCTAGTCTTGTCTGTCTAGTCTTGTCTGTCTAGTCTTGTCTGTCTAGTCTTGTCTGTCTAGTCTTGTCTGTCTAGTCTTGTCTGTCTAGTCTTGTCTGTCTAGTCTTGTCTGTCTAGTCTTGTCTGTCTAGTCTTGTCTTTTTTTTTTGCACGTGCTGGGAGGTGAAAATCTGCAAACAGACACCACCCGACCCGTGCCGAGTGGTAGTGTGGGGCTGCCCAGAAGGGGCGACCCACTAAAAAAAAAAACCACCATTCAAGCCCCCCAGCCATAACCAGAGGAAAAAAACGTGGGGGAATCCAAAGTTGGCATAACTTCATCACGCACCTCCACCTTTCATTTCTAAAAAAAAGTAAAAACCCCATTCTTTTTTCCCATTCACTCGTTTTGTGTCCCCCTCACATCAAGGTTTACAATAAATTTGTGCGCCCCCTTCGCACTAAGGGGGGCCCGGCGTCGGCACGCACGGCTCGCGCGTAGCAACCCTTCGACCCGCCTCGCGCTTGTCCCTTTCATCCTTCTCCTTTCTCCTCATTATAGATCCTATCATACCATTCAGCACGCCCCATTCAAACTCACTACGGAGCATAATTCTAACCATACTCACCTTACTTACCCCCTCTCCCACCTTGCGTTCTGCCTCGCTCCTCGCTTGGACCCATCTAGCACACTCAAAGATCGTGTGCTCCGCTGTGTCCTCATTTGCACCGCAGTACTTACAGTGCGCCTCGTCTAGTTTTCCAATTCGCTCCAGGTAGGATCCAAAGGATCCATGCCCCGTAAGCGCCTGGGTTAAGTAATAGTTTACTTCCCCGTGTCTACGGTAGACCCATTCCTCGATGATCGAAATAAGTTGCCTGGTCCAGGTTCCGTTTTCTGACGCCGCCCATCTCTCCTGCCATGCCTGCAAAGTATTTGCCCTTTCATTACTGGGGTCGTTTCCTTCCCAGACTCTCACTCTTTCATTCGCCAGTAGGTCCAGCGGTATGATTCCAGCAACGACTGCCACGGCGTCCCCGGAAACAGTCCTGTATGCGCTGCACACCCGTAGTAGCATACATCTTTGCACCCTCATCAATCTCTCCTTAAAACATTTAATCCTGTAAGCATTTATCCAAGCCTGCACCCCATAGAGGAGAATGGAGTGCACGACCGCATTCATGACCTTTCTCTTCGAGGCCAACGGCCCCCCTGCATTAGGCATCAGCCGCCCAAGAGCTCTCGCACACACTGTTGCCCTGCTCACCACTCGGTTCACCTGCTCTGCCACCCTAAGGTTTCGCTGGAGCTCCACCCCTAGGTATCTCACAGACTCCCGAGTCGGCACGTCAACTGTCCCCATGCGCACGGTCAGTTTCCGCAGTTTTCTTCTCCCAATTAGCAGGACCGCTTCGGTTTTGTGAGGTGCCAGGGCAAGCCCCTTTTCCTCCATCCACCGGGCAATCCCACCTATTGCCTCGTTCGTTATCGCTTTTAATCCTTCTTCAGTTCTTGCTACAGCGACAACAGCTATATCATCCGCGTACCCGATGAGTGTAACCCCGTCTGGCCGCCTTATTCTCAATACCTCGTCATAAAAAATGTTCCACAGTATCGGTCCAAGGACCGATCCCTGTGGAACACCCGCACTCATTTGGAAAGTCCTTCCCTCCACAGTCACCATTTCCCTTTCGCTCAAGTAGCAGCCCACCAACTTTCTGAGATAGGGAGCTATCCGCTTCAATTCCAAAGCCTCCATGACTAACAGCAAATCGGTTATGCGGCACAGTAGTTTCTACAACAAACGTGGCAGACTTACTCCTTAGAACAGAAGCAGACTGGAATGCAATAACGACGACGATGAGGGACACAATGAAAGAAAAAGAAAGACACGAAAGAGAGATCCGGATCTAGAAACGGATGGGAATATTAAAGATGTTCCAGATGCGAGGGTAATACAAAACAGGTAGAGATCCTAACAAGCACCCCGAAGTAATGCCAATGGCGGTTCCAGGGTGTTCCTGTTGGAATTAAATTTACCAGCTCAGCTAGTTCTCATATTATTTTGTTAAATAAAACTAGTCTAGTAAAAAAAAGTCCTGTCTGTCTAATCTTGTCCGTCTAATCTTGTCTGTCTAGTCTTGTCTGTCTATGCGAGAGATCCGGGTTCGAATCGTGGTCGGGAAGGCAATAACTAGGGCGGTTTTCACTTCTCGTCCGGGCTGCCCACCCTGAATGAATGCTTAATATGCGATACCGGGGTGGCGCACACTAAAAGTCAAAATGAAATTAGGGGGTCTAGTCTTGTCTCTCTAGTCTTGTCTCTCTAGTCTTGTCTGCCTAGTCTTGTATTCTATTCTTGCCTTCTAGTTTTCTCTCTCTAGTTTTGTCTGTTTAGTCAAATTTAAATTCAAAATTACTGGAACAGGACTGTCTTGAGTAGTATGCCTACTCTTGTCCGCATTTCCCGCAACTCTCGTGTTTCTGAAATATGCCTGCTAATAAAAGCGCCAACCCCTGGTCTAGTCCGTTAAAGATTGCCTAGAAGCAATTAGTTTGGATTTTTTAAATAATTTTTCATAATTGCATAATATTATTTATAGAGAATATTAATTTCTAGTTTTATAAAATGGAAATATTTAATAATAAATTTGTGTGTTTGTTCCAGTGAAACGGTTTTAATAAAAAAAGCTGTAATATGGGTTAATTCATCTGCATACGTGTACACTGACGGCATGGAAGCTTTGCGGTTTCACAGAGACGGGTGAGTTTTGTAATTAACATTTTAACTTTTAATTCTTTTGTTGTTCGCTACGTGTGTTGGTTTATTTTTTTTATTGCAACGGTTGCCTCACTTATGCGATTGAAGTCGCTGTGTTTCAGTAGAAATTATCGATTTCCCGGCAGGCGAATCCGGGCGTGATAATTTGCGTGCGAAAACGTATTTCGACGGACGCAAATTAATCAAGTTCTCAGGTCATTTTGTTGACATTACTTTCGCGTCTAGACTAGAATTCGGCCGTACCTTTTTTATATTACTTTTTACACACTTTCATTCGCCCTTATCATAGCATCGCCAGATTATATAACATCGTATTTCTTCGTAATACTAGCAACTAGCAACACAAACCCGAAAAAGTAGATTAGGTAGACAAAATAAGACTACCAAATGGGCAGCAATATATAATGGATGGTGCAGACTAAAAAAGTAAATCTTCATTAAAAAGAAATTCTAGAACAGTCTGTATAGTCTTGTCTGCATAGTCAAGTCTCTCTAGTCAAGTCTGTCTAGTCAAGTCTGTCTAGTCATGTCTATCTAGTATTGTCTGTCTTGTTTTGCCAATCTTGTCTTGATTGACTTTTTTATTCCTACCTTTAAGTGATAGTACCTTTTGTTAGTCCTTTTAGTATAAAAGCTAAACCAAAGTCTTGTTAAATCAAATATTCCATCATCTTATACAAACCCTTTTTTAATACGCTATTTATATTTATGTGCATTTTAGTTTTTTTTTTAAGGGCTTTTTAAAATCGTACGCGTTTTTGTACGTTGTGTATTATAAGTTTTTCGCTGCGGAAAATTGGATGTAATTTCGTTTTCAGCCAGTCTAGACGGCCGGAGATTTAGGCAGAATAATTTACTATGGCTGCTCAAATTTCTAAACCCTTCACCCGGTCGAATTACATGTGTAAAATTACTTGTATTAAAATTTTGAAGATATTCATCGATTTTGATTATTTTATAATGTAAACGGAATATTGTAGACGGATTAAAGTATTTGTAAATTATTTGTAAAGTATTTGTAAAGCAAAGTATGAATAGGATGGTTGCGACCGTTTCTACGTGGTAATCCATACTTACACTGAATTGTTAACTTCATTATATTTTAACCACACCTAATATTTTTGTAATAGCTTATATTTTGGGTCATTTCACACTTTGCAAGCGATCAATTTATTGTTTTTTCTCTAGTAGCATCGGACCTCAACCACACCTAATATATACACACTATAATATTTGAAAATATTATATAACTTGTAATTCACAGTTATATAAATTTAGACAATTATCATGACTTCATCTCCAGCCATAAAACCCTTAGTATAAAAATATTTAATCATCAATTTGTAATTCACTTGAAAATGACCTTTAACAGTCGAAACTCGAGTTGTGATAAGTGTTTAAATTTATATAACTATGAATAACAAAGTTATATAATATTTTTAAATATTATAAGTGTTGTTAAAACATAACGAATTTATCAATTTAGTGTAAGCAATGTCTTACGAAATTAAACAAAAGGAAAATTACCATTGATGAGACGACCCAGGACTAGGCAAGAATAGATAAGACAAGTATAGCACTCTACTAAACAAGACTAGACAAGACAAAAATAAATAAAAATCAGACAAGGCAGTGGTTCGTTTTATTGAGTTTTCCAAAATTTATGAATTAATTTGTTTTTAAATCGCTCATCAAAAACACTTTAAAAATAGTATAAACAAAGACACATTAACACCTAGCAGCGAGTGTCAACGACAAGAAAGTAATCCTTTTATCAGATCTGCGACAACAAAAAATCCTTCTCCATTTCGCTAGTAAAGTAATCGTGAAATGATACCTAACTAGTACGTGACCTTTTAAAGTGCCAAGACTTGTTTAAGATCCATTTTTTTCTTTTATTGTTCGGATGGGAATCAATTCGGATTGAATTTATGATCATCTGAACAAACGGGTATGTGTTTATTCTGCGTCTAAACTATTATTTGTAATTCTAAACCAGATGGTTGCAAGCGGATAATAAATGTGATTTATATTCAGAATTTCTTTAAATTTTATAAGCAAACGCTTTATGCTTATAAATGCCTATGCATTTATTATTAGATTTCCTATTATTTCCAACAGATTTCAATCACGAAAATCTTATTGAATGTGAACGAATTCCTTTTAATGTATTACTTTTATTATAATATGATGAATATGTGTTTTACTAACAAATTTATGTTCAGACAAAAAATGTGATTGTTTCTGCAATGAATAACTCCACTTTTCTTAAAAAGTAGAATTTCTCTTTTCTCTATAATTTTATTATCTTAAAAAAATAGATAATTTTTCAAATTTGATTTGGGATTCATTATAAACGGCGAGTGATTTTCCTTTAAATAAATTCCTTTTAATATTTGTATTATTTTTAATAAGTTGGTTAATAAAATATCATGTGTAATATAAATAATGTTCTTGGAACAAAGTTCCTTTAGGGAGGTCTCGGTAGGAGTGATTCGGCAGAAAACGTTACGTTACGTTATACGCCTATCTCTTTCTCTCAGTGTATATTGCTATAATGTGTGCTCTCTCTCTCTGTTTCTTTCGCAGAGTGATAGATTTCACTATATGACTAAAAATAATAAAATAGACCTTTGCAGTTAGTTTCCGAGCTGTAACTATCTTAGTAACTTAGCAATCGACAGTTGAATATCGCTAATTAAAAAGTTTTGGAAAATTGAAGACTTACAAAAGCTTCTGAAAATTTCATTTAAGTTTGACGATTTTGAAGTCTTTAATAATATCTATAAACTAAATAGTTTTAGCTAAAACTTGCAGTTTGTTTCCAAGCTGTAACTATCTTAGTAACTCAACTTCATATGTCATCTGTCATTTATGACAGACTAGATAATAGACCTGTTTACGGTTAGTTAAGCGCATGCGCGTTCGTCAAGTTTAAAAGGCGGGAATATGTTTCGGACACATTTTGTTATTTTCTGGTTATACGTCAAAAAGTGCCCGAAAAACATGGCGGAAATTGACACATGCTCACCAAAAAATTTCAACTAGGAAAAGGTCTATTTTGATGTTTTGATTTCCATAGGAACTGGTCTTGGGCTGCAAGTTGGACACTCCTGATCTAAATCAAATACTCAACTACACATGTGTCATTTATGACAGACTACATTAGTTTCGCACAAATTTTTTGCGACCGCAAGTTTTGATGTAATATAATAATCTCGACTATACACTAAATAATTGGTGAATTTTAGTCTAAATCTACAGACTAGCTGCTTGCGTGGCGAAATTTGCAAACTTTTACTCACAATTTAGTGTCTCAAATAAATGAATGAAAAAAATTGGAACTTGTCTTGCGGCCCGCGGCCCAAAACAAAGCCGACAATTTTTGTCATTCATTTATCAAATTGACGCTTTTGTTTCGGGCCGCATTTCAACTTATCTTGCCCCAGTTTGACAATTTGTTTTTAATTTATTTACTAAATTTTGGACCGCATTGCATCTTGTCCGTATGAGGCTCAGTTTGAATTTGTTCATTAAATTAACCGTTCTATTTTAAGCCGTATTGCAACTTCTCTTGCGAGCGCAGTTTGGACACCGCTGACCTAAATAAAATACTCAACGACATACGTCATCTGTCATATATGACAGGTATTTTCGCAAATCTTTTAACATCCATGTGGACGATACCTAACCTAACCTAACCTAACCGTTCTATTTTAAGCCGCTTTGCAACTTGTCTTGTGAGCGCAGTTTAGACACTCCTGACCTAAATAAAATACTCAACCACATACGTCATCTTTCATATATGACAGATATTTTCGCAAATCCTTTAACATCCATGTGGACGATAGGCTTTATCTAAAATACTTAGTTCACTCACCTTTCATAGTAGGCAATAAAATAGATACAGTCTAAATATTCCACCACAAAACCTTTGGTCTTGTGATTACGCTGCGAAATCGACGCTTTGTCTCCCCAGGAGAGTTCGGTGGTGTCCTCGAGGCAGAAGGATTGGAAGTGGAACTTCGTTCCTGGCGGGGGTGCCCTGACCGCATACGTTTATTTTTGTTTCATTAACAAATTTATGTTAAGACAAAATTGTGATTGGTTCCGCAATGAATTACAATTTAAAGATTTAAATCAGCATCAAATAAATACATAATTGTTCAAACTTTATTTGGAATTAATTATAAACGGCGAGCGATTGTTTCTATGCAATTTAGGGATAATTATTCTGTGATAAATTAATTTGAGTTCCCGTCAATGATTCGTAATTAGTGATGTCTTTCTGTGTTTACCATTTTTCCTCTCCGCTTATTCAATATAACTGAGAAATGTTAATTATTTATTTGATGAGTAATTAATTCTGTAAATTAATTGTAGAATCAGTTGATATTGTTTGCATTTTTATCATAATTTTTTTTTCGCGAATAGGCCATCTTGGACCACGAAAATATCAACTCATACGGTGTTTTGTCTTTGTCTTCCTCGCCAGTAGTTCTTCATTCTTTCGGACTGATTCCTTCTCCTTTCTGCAGTCCATTTCTCTCGCTTGGGGGTTTGCTTTACACGCACAGGACGCTTAATTTCAGCCTTCTGTACTTTTCTTGGTTCATACAGTCTTCCTCTGTCAATTTGAATGTTTGTAGGACTTGTTTAATCTGCTTCATATAGATGGTTTGGGTACGATATTTATTTTACGCCACCACCGTTTTAACATTTTAACGCTACCACTGTTATATATTGATTCGAGGTGTCTTGATTAAAGTTGTCTTAACTGTCCGTTTCGCGGGCAACCCAATCTAATTGATCGTTTTGCATTGATTGACATATTTCGCTTATTACATATGTTTCTGGTGACTAAACGTAGTTGTTCAAATTTGTGCTTCTTTAGTTCTATTGTTTGCTTATTACTTTAGTTCTATCTGTTCTTTTCGGGTTGATTATTTCTCCAAGATATTTAACTTACTTGTTACTCTCACCCTGCCGTACTTCGTTTTAATAGACTTTTTTCTTGGGCAAAGGAGACCTGAAGGCCTGCTTTCACCGCTGTCTCTTTAAAACGGTTGATTTGATCAATAGCCTCTTTCTCCAATTTCTCAAAGAAGGCCAGATCGTCCGCGAATGCTAGACAATGGATTTTGACGTTTGTTTTTTCTGTTTCAATTTTTGCACACATTTTTGCACATTTTGAAACTACCAAATGGGCTTACAAACACAAACGAACCAGACCAAGAGAACTGGGAAAATATAATCTACAAGAAAAGGTCCAGAAATAGCCCCGACACAATAAACAAATCAAAACGTCAAACAACAATCAAGGATTATTGGTTGAATGGCCCCAAACTCATTCAAACTCATACCAAAGCCTTAACGAAGAGAACGAAAATGCAGTCGAACCTATACAAAACATTATAAAATCACCGCCCATCTTCGTAAGTTGAACGTAAAAACGCTCCCACAAGATCAGGTAAAAATACAACCTAACTATTCTGAAATATACTTGCCTATCATCGAAGCATTAAAGACCAAGAAAACAGAATTCTACACATACCAAAGGAAACAAGATAGAAGCTTCAAAGTAGTGTTACGGAATATGCATTCCTCGGTGGACATCAACGATCTTAAAGCAGAATTACAAAGTAAAAATCATAATGTAATTCGAATTACGAACATAGTAAAGCAAACTGACAAAACACCACTTCCATTTTTCTTTGTTGAACTAAAGACAGGTGAAAATAACAAGGACATCTATAAAATCGAACGTCTAATGAACTTGATAATAAAATTTGAACCCAAACATAAGAAAAGAAATATTCTACAATGCACAAGATGTCAAGCCTATGGATACAGTAAAAGTTATTGCTTCAAAAGTCCAAGATGTGTTAAATGCACAGAAAACCATTCTACTAAGGAATGTCCCAGGAAAGAAAAAGACGCTAATGTAAAATGTTGTAACTGCGGAGGAAATCACCCAGCCAACTATAAGGGTTGTATTATACGGAAACAACTGATACAGAAACTCTTCCCAAAATTAAGAACTAATACAATCCCTACTGTCTTCACACAACCAAATACATCATAAGCACAAATATGTCAACAAAATAACAATGAAACCGCTAACGACCAGCAACAAAGTGAACAAACAACCACAGTTAACCTGCAGCCAAACAAATTAAAAGATATGATGGTACAACTGATGGGAAGAATGGACACTATGATGAATCTTCTCACAGCAATGCTTGCAAAAATGCCATAATGGCCAACAATTTCAAATTGAACGCAAATGGCGTTACACAAAGGGCACAAGAACTGCAAGCCTTCTTAACAAATGAAAATGTGGATATAATGCTAGTGTCCGAAACACATTTTACAGATAAAAGCAATATAAAATTACCTAGATACACAATATATAGTACGAATCATCCAGATGGAAAGGCACACGGAGGTACCACTGCCATAATAAAAACTTCAATTAAATATTATGAAAATGAAAAAATAGAAAAAGACTATCTACAAGCTAATACAATCACCATCGAAGACTGGTTAGGTCCACTGGTAATCTCAGCAATTTATAGTCCGCCAAAACACGCAGTGAAACCAGACCAATACACAGACTTCCTTAAATCTCTAGGAAACCGGTTCATAGCAGGAGGGGATTTTAACGCCAAACATCCTTGGTGGTGATCTAGATCTAATACTCCCTCACCCAAGGTCCGCCAGCTGTTCCTAGCCATGCAAAAGGACAACTTGGTACCACTATCAACAGGAAAACCTACATATTGGCCATCTGACCCAAAAAAACCCTGACCTACTAGATTTGTGTGTGGTAAAAGGCATAAATCAAAAGTAATTATCAATTAAATCATGCAGTGGCCTCTCCTCAGAACACTCTCCTATAATTCTAACCCTTACCTCCCAAATCATAAAAATACAAAAACCATTATCATTACATAATAAAAAAACAAACTGGAACATATTTAGAAGGATTCTTAATGAGAAAATCAACGGCAACGTTTCACTTAAGTCATAACTAGAGCTAGAAAATGAGATTGGTAACTTTAACCAAATAATACAAGAATCTGCTTGGGAAGCTACACCAACAGAAGAAACATCTGAAATAACTCCATGCTGCTCTAGAAACGCTGAAATAAAAATTCAAGAAAAACGCCGGCTACGAAAATAGTGGCAAATGACAAGATCCCCTCAAGACAAATCAAAAGTTAATAAAGCTGTTGGAGAGGTCTTAAGAAACTACTAGATGAAAAAAATCGTACTATACAAGAAAATTTAGAGAGTCTAACACCAGCTGAAATAACCGACTACTCACTATGGAAAGCAATGAGAAAAATTAAACGCCCAATACAGCAAATCCCACCAATCAGACAAGAAAACGGTAAATGGGCCAGAGATAATAATGAGAAGGCTAATAAAGTCTTTGCTGAACATCTAGAGAAAGTTTTTCAACCAAATACCACAGTACCTCCCACACAAGAAGATAATGACATAAACGCATCTCTAGAAGTTCCATATCAAATCGACTTTCCAATAAAAAAAACCGGCCAAGTGCGAGTTGTGACTCGCGCACCGAGGGTTCCGTGCAAACTTGTAAGTAAGGTATCTTTTTTTTGTGGAGGACGTAGCAAGCACATTCAGTTAACTTGACAAGTGGCCCTCCTGAAATCACTACCATCTTAGTACCGCTGCAAGCATAACTTCAAGATGTCGCTGTCGTACGATGGAATTCTACCCTATTTTTTATTAAAATACATCCCCCATTCACTATGAGTGTTTAGGGGTTCTGGAACTTTACTATTTGCTTTTACTGCTCAATTTTGCCTGTGTACCTATATACCCTGTATAAAGGTATACAGGATATTTTTTTAAATAACGCGAATATTTTTAAACTTTTAAAAAGAAAACTTTATTTTAGTATTACACTTATTCACTAACTTATATTAAGATCTAACTATTTCTAGATCTAATATAAACTAATATATTAACTATTTCAAGATATATTTCGATACTTTTAACATTCAGTGGTTCAATTGACTGCTTTTGGGCAATTGACTACCAAAAAATATAAGGCGTACGTGATTTAAGTATATGTAGATTATAAACAAAAATTAGACGAAATATAATATATACAGGATGCTACGGGACTTGAGTATGTCGCAGGTCGGTTATAAACAAGCAAAATTTAGACATAATATATACCCTGTATATATTATGTATATAGAGCGTACGTGATGAAATGCATAACGAATATAAACAAAGAAAATTCAGAATAAACAGCTTGGTGCCGACACATCCTTTTTAACCTTCGGACCTAACCGAGGAGGACCTAAATGTATGCAACCCATATGCTTCTGGTGGCTGACAATACCACGCACATACACATTAGTGTACTTTCGTAAGTTTCTAATAGTAACTTCGCATTTTTCTTGCAATCAAACTACATATTTACGGTTTTCAGATTTTTTCCTTTACATGTGCTCTAAGACATCGCTTCTTGACAAATTTCATGATTCTAGGTCAACGGGAAGGACCCTATAGGTTTTGATTCCCTTGTGAAATCACAAAATATGCGACATAAACTGTCATATTTTTTGATCGCGTTGACTTACAAGCTTTTTTCACAGCTGAAAGAGACCGCAGACCCGAGTATTTGATACAAATTTCAACTTGTTACCTCTACGCGTTCCTGAGAAAAATGGTCTTGACAGACAGACAGACAGACGGACAGACAGACAGACAGACGGACAACAAAGTGATCCTATTAGGGTTCCGTTTTAGGTACGGAACCCTAAAAACCACAAAAAGAAGTATCTTCCATAATTAACAATATTAATATAAAAAAATCACCTGGATACGATCTGATATGTGGAAGGATAGTGTGCGAGCTGCCGGAAGAAATAATACGATTCATCACTATATTGTTCAATGCAGCGCTACGCTTGAGCTACTTTCCTGCGCAGTGGAAACTAGCCCAAATAATTCTAATAACAAAACCAGGAAAAGATCAAAATGTAGTTACCTCTTACAGACCTATAAGTCTGTTGCCCACTTTCTCAAAAATATTCGAGAAACTTTTACTAAAACGACTAACTCCAATTGTACTGGACAAAAATCTAATCCTTAATAATTAATTGGGGCTTAATAATTCTTGGTTTTACCTTTCTGTCAGTTATGAAATTCATTGTAATTTGTGAAAAGTGCGTAGGTATCTGAAGATACATTCAACGTTTTATTCATTCTGATATTTTCAATATCCCTGTTACATTTTCTAGATATAACTACATGGTCAATCTGGTATTCACTTAGAAATTTGTTGTGAGAAACCCAGGTCTTCTTACTTGATTTAGCTTTAAAATGCGTTGACATATAATTTAGATTTAGATGATTACATAATTTGACTAGTCTTTCTCGATGATTTTTCTTTGATTTTTATTTTTTTATTTTATTATTAACGTTATCAGTATTAACGTAATCAAAATGAATATTAGAGGGTGACAAATTAAGAGTGTCCTGTAATGACTTATTTGTCAATATTTTAAATGTCTAATATTCCGTGCACTGTGCAAGTTTTTTTTTTTTAAAATGGAGTGGAATTAATTTCACAGCGCCGCTAAATTGCAGGACAATTGCAAGATGGATCGAAAAATATTGTCGAACAGTTCCTCATCCTCACCTAAGGATACTAAACTTGCAGAGAGGAAAAATTGCTGGAAGAGAAGTGAATACTGCGAGTTAGGAACAGAATTGAAGAAAATTGCAATCAATCCGTGCGACGTTTCGTAAGACGTTTATCGCAGCAGGAATTTCTCGTGAGTCGGTAAGAATAATTTTACAGAAAGATTTACTCTTTCTGCCTTACAAATGGCAAAAGACCCAAAAACTTCTTCTAGTACACCGAAACTCACGTTCAGAATTCAGTCGAGAGATTTTGGACAGAGGGGATAATTTTGTCAACAAAATAATTATGAATTACGAAACACATTTTCAATTGCATGAGGAGAAGAATAAACAAAATCAACCGAAAACCCTCGAGTTATATTTGGAGAAGAGCGGAAGGTACGGTGTGGAATATGCTCATAGAACACCAAAGAACTTGTGAAGAACAAAAAAGGAACGTGCCAAAGAAAACAAATGGAGGAGGCAAGGAAGCTCAATAGTGAAAGAGAAATATGGAAGTTTAGTGCCAAAAATGAGGAAAAAGCAATCCGGAAAGTTAATGAAATTAAGATGGAGAGCACATTTTATGCAGTTGCTGCACGGAAAAGAAGATAAGGAAGCAGAGGAGACAGTGGAAGAGGACGGAAAAAAAGAAGAAGGCCATCGACCATAAATTATGTGGGAGGAATTAGTGCAAGTTTTGGGTGGGCTGAAAAGAAGAAAAGCGACAGGTCCAGATGGAATCCCAAATGAAGCGTGGAAACTAGCGCCTGCGTCAATACAAAAAAAAACTCCACGAAATATTCAATAAGGACAGCAAGCAATTCCAGAAAGCTGGAGGGAAGCAGACAACGTACCAATTTTCATAGCAGGAAACAAGGGAGAAAAAGAAAATTACAGAGGCATCACGCTGATGGATACATCATATAAAATATATGTAAAAGTAGTGGAGATGAAAGTACAGGAAGAAATTGAGGAAAAGGAAGTGATTCCTGAAGCACAAGGGGGATTTAGAAAAGGAAGGGGAACAACGGACCAGCTGATTACCTTAAAATACATAATAGAGCAAGAGCTGGCACAGCAAGGTGGAAAGGTGTATGCTGTATTCGTAGATCTTAAAGCGGCATATGACACAGTAAACTGAAAGATGCCATAGGAACTCATGAGAGCAAAAGGGATTAGCGGGTGGCTAGTGAAGGCGGTTACAGATCTATACGACAAGACAAGTTGCAGAGTAAGAATAAGTGGGAAAAAACCAGAAAAGTTCTGGGTCAGGAAAGGGTTAAAGCAAGGGTGTCCACTTAGCCCTGTCCTATTTAATGTTTTTATATCTGACTTAGAAAAGGTTTTAAAAAATGGTCAGGCAGGAGGAGTGGTAATAGGTAGGATGCAAGTGTGGTCTCTATCATACGCGGATGACATAGTTGCTTTAGCAAGAACAAAAGGGGAAATGAAAGAGATGATTGGAAGGATTAAAAGATATTCTGAGAAAAGAAGGTTAAGTGTGAATGTGAGAAGACTAAGTGGATGGTGTTTAGAAAGAAAGTTGGTAAGAAAGAGGAAAGCTTGATGTGGGGAGAAGAGGTTATAGAGCAGGTTAGCAGATTCAAATACTTAGGATTTATGTTTGGTAGTAATGGGTCCAATAATGAGCACATTAAGTTCATATGTAAGAAAGCATGGGTGGCTGCTAACAGGCTTGGGAATGCTTAGAAAGAGATATTTGAAGAGAGTTTCGTGGCAAAAATGACAGTGTGGAAAGCGTATGTTCGGAGTATTTTGTTGTATGGAGCGGAAATATGGTGTATGAATGAGGTAGATCAAGTAGAAAAGGTACAACTTCAGTTTCTAAAAGGGCGCTGAAACTAGATAGGAGTACGCCAGGGTACCTGGTGCTGCAAGAAGCCAATATGTATAAAGTAGCAGTAGAAGCATCAGTGAGAGTGGCAAGATACGAAATTAAAGTGCAGAGGTTAGGGAATGACAGGATAGTAAAAGAGGTGTTCAAAAGTTTAAGGAAGGAAGGTCTCAGAGGAATTAGACTAACAAAATGGGGAAATGAATGGAAAAAAATGTATGAACGAGTAGAGTGAAAGAGGAGGTAGAAAGGATGAAAGCCAATGTAGGATAGCCAGGTTTCGGTGCGGTAACGAAGAAAAGGGAAGAAGGTACTGGCTGAAGGAAAGGGAGAATTTGTGTACCATATGCGGAGAGGGTACTGAAAGGTGGGCACAATGGATGGAAGAGTTTAAAGGGCTAACATGAGAAGTGGTGCAGAAAAATAAATGTAAAGACTGGGAAGCGTGCATGGACGAGTCAGGTAGCGGGTGGTCCATAATGCGGGAAATTTTAGAGCGGGTGGGAGTGATTGTGGAAAGAGTTTTGGGGAGGGAGAAAAGTTAGTGCGGGCGAAGAATTTTTTATTTTTTGTTTCTTTAAAGTGTAGTTTTAAGTTTGAGTATTTGGGGTATTTTTGGGGCGGGTTATTAGTGCTGTTCTGTTATCTGTTTTTCGTTTTTGTTTTGTTTTTTTGATTGTCTTTTCTTTCTTTTTGTTTTGTTTTGTTGTATTGTTATAACTAAGTGTTTTAAATAAGTAAATATGCCAATAAAGGTAAATAATAATAATATGCTCTTCTGGAGTAATGGGACGTTTTTTTTTTTGAAGATGTATCTAACACATCTATAGGATTGTTACGATAGTTTTTTTCTTGGTCGTCTGATTTCTCAGCGTGGGGATCAGTTGTGGCCTACTCGCTCTGCGGATTTGTCGGCTTTTGTTTATTTCTTATGGGGTCATGTTAAATTTAAAGTTTATCAGATCCTACTTGAAACTCTGGAAGACTTAAAACGAACCATTTTACAAGCAATTGATGGGATTTCCCCAGAAATGTGCCAGAGTATAATGCGTTCATTGTTGCATTGATCTCAGTCATGCATCGAAGCAAACTGAGGTCCATCTTATGAATGTAATTTTTTAGTATTAATTTTTAATTTAGGATTTAAGCATTTAACTTGTTATTAAACTTTGATTTTACTCTATAAAGTTCAACAAACAATTAGCTGTCCAGCTTATTTGTTTTTTTGATAATTGCACTCTTAATGAATAGGATGGTTTCTACCTTTACTACGTGGTGATCTATAGAAGTCTGGTTAAAACATTGTGAATTCAGTGTATTGCCACTCTTAATTTTTCACCCTATAGAATGCTGATTTTTAGTTATTAATTAAAAATAGTAATAAATTCAGTTAATTCAGAACCAGTTGGTATTGTTAATAGTTGTGTTTTATTGACAATAGTTCATTTACTTACATTTCTAATAATTTTAATAAAAACGTAATGAGTAACAAAAAGAATAGTCAAATGCTGATTTTTAGTTTTTCCTGTCAAGGCTAGTCTCTTTCTATAAAAGATGAAACTATCAGCAATTTAGAACTCAGATGAACTAGATGAATGTATTGAAAACTAGAACTAAACTAGACTAAATTAAAATAGGCGATAATAAAATTAATGCTTTTGATATTTGCTTAAATCTAGTTTAATGTATCCATAACACACCAAGTCAAAATACTTTTGGGCCTCAGGTTAAGGTATGCAATTAAGATCAGTTTATCGACTTTAGAAAACTATATTTAGTTAAATAGTTTTCTTTCAGTAGCCCTGTTTGAAACAAGAAACGTGTAAAATAAATTTATTAAAATCGAAATATTGCCTGAATATATAAACATAGTCAACCTGTTCGTAGCTCTATATTATTAAGTCTTATTAAGACTACAAAACAAATCTCATGTTGAAACAACTACTTCCCTTGCTAATATCACGCAGGATATTGAATTATATAACAGATATTTGTATGTTATTACTAGCCCCAGTCCACTTTCGTGGCACTAACCGAGTACTACATGAATAACATTTATCTACTACTCGTGTTTTTAAGATCATATATGTCTATTTAACTTAAGTGAATAGCCATGTGCAACGCGTTTCGACATTTATCTCTTATCAGTGCAGCTTTGCTGTTTTGGATTATAAATTAGAATACACTTATTGGTACGTCTCCTGGGCATGACTGACGAGGTTAGGTATTAATTTTACCTTTTTGGAGAAGACATGAACTTAGCAGGTTATTGATTAAAAGGATAATTTACTATTGGTAAAACTATAATAATTATAGATAGTTTCCCAAACTTTTTTCTTCGTGACCCGGTTATTTTAATATTTTTCCTTCGTGACCCGTAGATATTGTTTATCAAATGAGAGAGATAGCCAGGAACGGTATATATGTAGTGCGAAGCAGTGTTGTCAACTTTATTTTTCAGGGGATCGTACCATGCACTTGGAAAAATTTTATTTCGTATCTTGCTATATCTTGCGTATTTTGCTAAGAATTTTAGAAAGAAAATAGTACGCATAGAATTTTCAATAAAACAATAGTAAATAATTTAAATACGCAATTTTATTATAGCTTTTAATTAATATTTAATATTTAGGATACGAACAAGGAATGATATTCTGAACCTTGGTTGCCAGAATTTGGAGGCTAATTTGTCAACTAAATTCAATAAGAAGTTTATATATACGCTGCTCAAAACAATTAGCGGGTCACTAATTTGTACCTCCATAAAATTCAAAAGTGAAATGCAAACAAAATTAAGAACATCTAAAAGACGCTCTATTTAATTGTTTTAATTGACACATAGGAAATTATCAGCATCGCATACTTCCGGAGTATCCGTAATAATTAACAAAAACTAACAAAGCTAAAGTGAAATAATGTACCTCAAATTTGATTTAAAGAGCTAGGAACGTCTCGTTCAGATCAATAAACAGGCGGAAATGATTACCACCGACAGTTCGACTAAGTGAAAATTAGTCATCTCAACGAAGTGGCAGTTGGTCGTGCTATAACATTAATTGAAAATGGCGAAAGCCTTCCACAAGTTTCAAGAAACTTCTAAGTAAGCCTGTTTGTTATTCAGCGATTCTGGAACAGGTACTTGGGTACAGGTCAATATACCAGGCGCGGCGAGCAATGTCGCACGAGAAAAACAACTCAAAATGAAGACCGATTTTTACTGATTTCGAGTCTTCACAATAGAGTTTCTACGGCGAAAGACCTCTTAATTTCCCTAAGGACGACGCATGGGGTCACTTTATAAGACCAGACAATTAGGAGTAGGTTAAGGGAATCAAATTTGAGGGTAAGACGACCCGTCTGAAAAACCGTCTGAAATTTTGCTAGTGAACATGTCGCATGGCAACTTCGACCATGGAAGTCTGTGCTCTTCACGGCTAAATCAAGGTTCCGAATTACTCGTTGCGATGGCATGCTACTGTCCAGGAAATCGAAAGATTTGGAGGTGGTTCAGGTATGGTTTGGGGTGGGATTAGTATCGTTAGTAGAATCGACCTTGTCTTAATTCCAGGAAATCTTAACGCTAGTCTCTATGTTGACTTATTGTGTTAAGAGAACATAGGAGAACACGTTGTCCCTGTGGCATATGGAATACGGCAAAATTTCTTTGTTAATGCAATATAACGCTAGACCATACTGCTTCCAGACCATACTGCTAACATACCGCTTGGATTGCGGTAAATCGATTGCACTGATAGTACACTGCGTATTTCCAAAGTGTGAGTGGGACACAGGGTTTAAAAATTATAGGATGCCTTCATTGATAATCCAAAGAAGAAGTTTGTGGCCGATTAAAGTCTGCTTTTTTTCTGTTATTTTTATATTTTGTTATGAAGATTGAAAAATTTGGAAAGATCGTATATTTAGCGTACGATTTCGAATACACGATCGTACATCGTATCTGCTCCAAAAAGGTCGCATAAATACGATTTAAATCGTACGGCTGGCAACACTGATGCCAAGTAGTGTGCGGATTCATGTGATAACAATTCAAATATATTTCAATATGGCGTTGAACGTTTTAATACAAGAAAAAGCGAAAATGAGATCAGAAATGCGTTTACATGTTTTAACTTGCAAGATATTTCTTGATATAATAGACTTATATAATGTTATGTTAGGTTAGGTTTGGCTGAAAACATACAAAGAATAATGAATAAGTACTACTTTTTTACAATTAAAATCAAAATAATTTAAGTTTCTCTCACAAGTCGAGGCATTGTGGAACCTTATATGTTTTTAATAGTTTCTTCCAAGAATAGCTTGATATTTTCCTAGAAAGTATAAAAGTATAATGTATTTTTGCACACAATTAATTTGTTCAATAATGTAGATTTTATATTATGTAGATTTTATATTAATGTAGATTTAATAATGTAGATATATTTTACATTTTTGTAAAAATATATACTTAATTCGTAAAACTAAAACTGAAAGCAGCAAATTTTTGTGGTTCCTTTGCGACCCGGTATTTTTTATCCATGGCCCGGTACCGGGTCGCGACCATTTGGGAAACTCTGATATAAAGCCTGAATAGCCTAAATATATAAATATATTCAACCTGTTCGTTCTATTCTAAGTCTTATTAATACTACAAAATAAATCTCAGCCCCAGTCCACTTTCGTGGCACTAAATTAGTACTAGATGAATAACATTGTTTTTAAGATCATATCTTTCTATTTAACTCAATTGTCAAGTTTTATTTGATACAATTTTTAAATGTTGGTTAGTTTCCGAGTTATTTTTGCTGATTTCAGAGAAGTAAAAAAATACCAATGCAGCATATTGACTTAATTCAAGATTTATTATTATCAAATTCATAAAATAAAAATCACTGGATAATAATGTTTCTTATAGGAAATTTAATTCTCTACTAGTTTTATTTGAAACATTTTTCAAAATTTTGCTTGATTTCTGTGTTATTTGTGAATATTTGGGATAAGAAAAATATGATCAAATGATCAAAATAATCATATAAATACACAAAATAATGTTTTGGCACTATAATAATAATCAGTTATATCACAAGAGCATCGCATATAATTGATTATTTTACGAGTCAGGAGACGTAAACTGCGAAAAAGTGGTGTGTGGTTAAAAAAAGCTCGAGTGGTTTTTTTAAGGATTATGTCGAGTTTGGAGTGACCAATAATCGATTATTTTCGATTGCTCCGAGATGTTTACCCGCAACCGACGGTGGAAGAATCTGGTACCTTCGGCATCCTATTCCCGCTCTGGGTCAATTTTAAAACAAAAATCGGAAAAACGCGTTGTTTTTTTCTCCTAATTTGCGGGGATCCCTCTCCTGGGATAACCAACAGTCGGATCGGGATCGGACCGGTACCAATCGATTCGGCATAGTGCCTTTTAGTCTGTTTTGGAGTTTATTTGCGATTGCGCGCCGGATGGCGCCGGGACGCCCGAAAAAACATGTTTTGCAGACGTACGCGAGAATCCTGCGGGATTCGCTAAATTAAAGAGCAGAGCGTCGCAGTGGCGGTTTCTCGCCGCGCCCGATCGAATTTGGGGGCCGTGACGCCCGTCCAAGCTCGAAACGAATTATTCCAAATTGAGTAAATTGAAACCTTCAATATTCGGTGAAATGTTTTAGAATTCTATTGCTCTTTTCAGGGATTATAGCCCGACGTGTCTACTTTCGAACGACACCTCTCGCGACGCATTACACCTCTGGAGAGGTACCGCAGGCCCCAATTCGCAAAGTCACTTTTTTCACCTCTTTAGACGGAAACGCGAAAAAGACAATTTACATTTCCAGTGTGAGAAGTGCATGCCCGGCGAGAAGGCCAACAGTATGGCGTTTGAATTTCTCAAATCCATCAACGGATTCGCACTCCAGGTCAAAAAAACTACGACCGTTGCTTGCCGCTGAGTCGCTAATTTACACTTACAGCTAATTATTTTGACACTATTTTCGCTCAGGTTATGTGCAAATGTCATTGTTGAAGTTTATCCGTGCGCTTATGAGAAGATAAAAAAAAGAATTTAAATCAAAATTCTGATATTTTGCTCATTGTTGAAATTCAAATCAAATTCAAAGAGATTTCTTGAAATATCTAAATTGCAGATTTCGGCGACTCTGGCTCTTGATTAGCAACACATAGCAACGTCAAAATTCGCAATTTTTCACAAATTTCTACAGGAAAACGAAGATTTTACACTTTTCTTTTAGCAGATTCTTAAAATTCAGACCATTTTACATCAGAAACAACAGTTGCTTCCCTTTTGCGTTCACATTTCAATTCAAAAATTTATTTCATAAACCGTAATATTTACGAATTTTTTTTAATAATAATTGGAGCTTTTAAATTGAATTTAGATTCCAACGGTACAACACGCGTCTTCCTCGGATGTATAGCAACAGAGTTATTGGCGAAAAACTGTCAGTTTTACCATTTCACTGCGGAAGAAACAGCCATTTCAAAATTTATCGGCATTTTCGATTCAAATTCCAATACAACTCATCAAGTTATATTAAAATATGTTGCATGACGTGGCCGACGCCAACTGTTTACTTGATTTTCAAACATTTGCGTTTTTCATTTCTCTACATTTGTAAGAAATTCTTCTTGTTGAAAATTACATACACATTTATTTTGGAATCTAAAGGTGTATTCCGCGACTTCCTAGCGTGTATAACAAAAGAGTTATTGTTGAAAAACGGTCTACCACTTCACGGCTGAAGGAACAGCCATCTCGAAATTTATCCGGGTTTTCTTTTTAAAATCGAATAGTGCTCATTGAGGCCTATTGAAATGTGCTACATGAACTTTTTGCGGCTGATAGCCTCGACATGCCGAGCGTTTAAAAATGTCATCTACTTTTATACTTTATCTTCGAAAAATCATATACCTCATTGCCTTGGGTTTGCAAGAAATAATTTTAACACAGATCTATAAAACGCATTAATTTCATCGCTCCGCTGTTAATTGTTTGGTCATGGGATTTTTTTTCATTCAACTCCGAATTCATTCTCCATTTAAACCTATGTAAAATTAAATTCAGAGAAGGGGTAAGACTTTTTGCAAAGAATACTTATTTGTAGATACCAGAATTCCACATACGGTGCACCGAATCCCTATTTTCTGTTTCGAGACTCTACAGAGCTATTTGCCAAATTCCTCCAAAACTAAAATAATTTGCCGCGTCGTCCCCGATGGCAGCGGAACGTTGAATTTTCGTCCGAGTATATTTTTTATAGGTATCTATGTACAGTAAAAATTTCGTTGGAATCGTTTGAGGTTTAATGCATTTTTTCGCTATTTTTGAGTATTTTGAAATTTCCGCGTTCGGTTTTGGATAAAATTCGTGATTGACAAGTTTGATTTCCTTAAAAAATAGCCTTTATGAGTTCAACCCCACGTAGAACAATAAAATTGTACACATTTGTACACAGGGCATCGTTCTATGAAATCATTTTGTCAGTTTTGCAAAATATTTTATCTGGCGGCGGCCGTCCCCTCTTAAAGCCAAACCGGAAGAGAAAACAATAAATTCAAATATCAAATTCAAAATTCTTTCAGTTCTATATAGACCATACATTTTTCTATAGATATTGATATTTTGACATCTTCGCGATTCTGGCCTCAGACTTCTGCCCTCAAATTCATACCATTACAGAGAGTAGTAAATTCCAATAACGATACTTTGAATTGAAAAATTTACTATGTTTTTACAAGTAATTACACGCAATTAGTGCTAAAAACGTAGTTATTTTTTTAATTCAGAGTAAGTATAGATACTATGTAGTAACAGTCGCATGCCATACTTTTTATCAAATGACTATAGCTTGAAAAGTTTAAGTGGTACATTAAAAAATCATTCAGTTCTATATAGATTATACATTTTCTATTTTCATTTTGGTATCTTTGACGCCGATAGCCTTGCCGCAGGTTTTAATTAAAAAACTATATATTGATATTTTCCAAAGCTTTTTCTCATTCCTACCAAACTTATAACACTGCCCGATAAAGCAGATTTTTTTTCTAAAAAGTGTGCAATTTTTATTCTTCCAGATCAAACCATGTGGCCGCGTGACCTCTCAATCCATAATAAAATAAAGTAGCAAGAGGTGTTGTTAAACTTAGGTTAGGTTAGAACACCTCTATCTAAAATAAGCTAAAGTGGCAAAGTCTGTTAGCCTAACTTAGGTTGGGTTGCATACCGCAAAGCGGCAGAAAAATTAAGACAAACTACAAGCGGTAGCACGACCCAAGAGATCAAAAATAAGATAAAGCTGTAAAGCTGAATGTTGGTTTAACCGAGGTTAAGCCATTAGGTTACATGTCGCAAAGCGCAATGTAAATCCAGATCACATACGCATCCCTCGAAGTCAAACCGGAACTGATACCAATAGATTCAAATAGCAACAACTTGAAAACTGTAATAGATTTAATAAAAACTCTTTCAGATCTATTATGGTCATAGATATTTCTATTGAAGCAATTTGACCATTTTGGAATTTTCATGGTCGATAATTTTGACACTGGAGTTTTTAAATAAAGAAATACATGAAAATCAAGTCAAAATTGACATTAACCTCAGTTGAGTAACTTATTTGTTATTGTTTTTTTTTAGTGAAACTTTTATCAACATAATTTTGCTAAGTGTTGTTAATTGTCTAATAGCAAACACTATAATTGGAGGAGTGACATTGGAAAAGAGTTGCCAACCTTCATAAAAGGAGGTTACTATATATGATGAAGTGACGTTAGTAAGTAAGTAACTAAGGCTTACATCTTTGACGAAAAAAAGTCTTAACAGCTGACTTTTTCTGACTTGGTTATGCTATCTGTCAAACTTGACAACAACAACGTAACTTCCACAAATAGTTTGTGAGATTATGTTTGCGTGTGTTGGTAACTCAGCAACACAAGATACCAACTTGATTCAAACAATATGTTGGTTATGTTAAACATCAAAGTTGACAACATCAATGTCATTTAATTTAAAGGTTGTGAAAGTTTTAGTGAGATTTTCAGTAACTTTTACTCCACAGCTGATTTTTTATCGTCCATGTTGTACACCTTAGTAACTAATATCACATTGTTAGATATAGTAACTTTTTTTATGAGCGCTGGGTTGGGAGCTTTTCATTTCTAATATCACTCCTTAAATTAAAGTCACTTTGTTTTCAGACAATTGGCAACACTATATGATTAAGTACATCTCAAAAGTGTTTGATTATATTATTTTACAAACCTGACAGCATTAAAATCATTTAAGACGAATGAAATATTAGTTAGAATTGTGTGCAGTAGGAGTTGTACATCTTGCAACTCATACAACCTAATCTGATGCGTTTTCTACAAGAATGGCGCAGCTCGAAATTCTGCTTACTCTTTCATATACAACTTCACGTTCCACATATATCATGTGGCGCTGAAAACGTTACAAGTGTCAAAATTCATTATACAATTTCACCCTCATCAATTATTCCACCTTTAGCAACTATTCCATTATTTTTAACTCTTCCATCTACAATAACTATTCCATTCCAAAAAAATCGATCCATATGTACTAGTAATAAACTAAGAAAATAAACGAAATTGACATTTATTAGTAAATACAAAACTTGTTGTCATGACAATTATTAAATCATGGCTTTAGATTTACATTATTATTCATTGTTTTTGCTTTGTTGGACCACCGAATACCTGAGGTGATTATACCGCGTCGTCAAGGGTATATCCGTTTATCAATACCCGGTAACTAGGTAGAATTCTCAATTGCTATTGGCCAATTTCATGATGAGTTATATAATCAAAATAATGTTTTGGCATTGTTCAAGATTGATTACCAACTTAACACATACAAATCACTAAAACAAAAACAAGTCATTGACTTATTTCAAGATTGATTATTATGAAATCGATAAACTAAAAATCACTACATAACAGATTTTCTTATAATAAATTTAAAAATACAAAAATTTGTTTTTGTTTATTTTGCCGAGTTATTTTCCAATTTTTGACAAAAAAATGTAAAACAAAATCTGAATTATTGCTATCAACACTAGAAGAGCGAACTTTAAGGAGGATATAGATATTTTTCATAATTTTAGTGCATTATAAATAAATAAAATAAAGAAAATAAACTCTGATATAAGGACAAACTTATTTTTATTTTTATATTTATTTTTATTTAAATTATTTTTCTAGTGTTGTGCAATCGAGCAATGTCAACAATATGATAACTGTAAATTATTGTAAAGCTTGTTTTACAAATTCGATTAATTGATTCCATTTGAGATTCAATTACAAATCGGAGATACCATTACAGAAAGTGTGTAAATACTACATAAATAATATTCAGATAATATTGGATAATAATTCAGTAAATGATTTCGAATTCACATTGTTCATCTGAATTGCTGTAAGTTTTATCCCTCATAAAGACGAGCCTAGATAACAGAATAGACAAGAGTAGAAAATACCATATGGGATGAACCAAGATCAGAAAAGTCTAGACATCAACATTACATAAGATCAGACAAGACTTGATTAGTCCAGAATATTTAAGTACAGACAAGACTAGACTATACAAGTATAGATAAGGCTAGACAAGACATGTTTGAGCAAGTTGGACAAGTTTGGACAAGACTCGACAAGACAATACAAGGCCAGACAAGACTAGACAATACTAGACAAGACTAGGCAAGACTGAACTAAACTGGACAAGACTGGATAAGACATAGCAAAACCAGTCAAGACCAGACAAGATCAGACAAGACCAGACATGACTAGACATGACCAGTCAACACCATACAAGACTGTACAAGAGTGGACAACAAGACCTGACAAGACTGGACCTGACAAGACGTACCAAGACCAGACAAGACGTACCACGACCAGATAAAGCTGGACAATACATGGAAAAACCAGTCAAGACCAGACAAGACCAGACATGACCAGACAAGACTAGACAAGGCTGCAAAACAGTGGACAACAAGAGAAGATAAGACTGGACCTGACAAGACGTACCAAGACCAGACAAAACCAGACAAGATCAGCAAAAACCAGACAAGACCAGGCAAGATCAGACAAGACCAGACTAGTTCAGACAATACCAGACAAGAACAGACAAGACCAAACAGGACCAGACAAGACGAGACAAGATCAGCCAAGATCAGGCAGGACCAGGCAACATCAGACAAGACCGAACAAGTTTAGACAAGACCAGACCAGAGAAGGCTAGACAAGACCATACAAGACTAGAAAATATTAAACAAGACCAAAGAAGACCAGTCAGGACCAGACTGGCCAAGATAGGACTAGACAGGACCAAGCAGGACTAGTCTGGACCCGACAAGACCGGACATGACCAGACAAGACAAGGCTAGACTAGATAAGACTAGGTAAAACAGAAATTCAAATTCAAGAAACATTACTTTTAGTCATTGATTTTTGACAGTTTCTATTAAAGATGTTTATTATTTATATTTTGATAATTTTGCCATATGCTTATATGCCAACATTCTTCAAATTTGTAACAAACGTTTTATCTGAAATAACATATAGATGCATTGTATGTTAACAATTTACAAAATTGGAAAATATATAAAAGTAATACTAAGATTCGACGTGGAAGAAGGTCCATTTCACTTACACCACCAGTCGCCAAGTTGTATCTTTTGCAATATCGAACTTCATTTTAATAAACATGTTAAGCAGAACGTCGTGAAATCCACAACAAATGTGAGCGTCTGTCATTGACTGAAATCTAATCCAATGCGGAGTGGTTGAGAATGGGGTTGTTTGGCCTTGTGTGTAAGTGGTGATAAACAAATGGATAAAACAGTTGGATAAACAAATCCCTGTCGAATGCTTCGAATTAAAAAAGACAATTAATAAATTGTTTTTTGTAATTTCGCAACATTTTTTTAAATAATAATTAGGCGCTGTTTTAATAATAAAATTTCATTTTTTTTTAAATTTAAATTCAGTTTAACACGCGACTGCCATATGTTCGCAAAAATATTTATTTATTTAAGGAATTTTTTATTAACTAAATTTAAAGAAAAAATATTATATTTCATAATAGATAGACTGGAAATTGAGAAAATTATTAAGCAATTAAAAGATAGAGTAGGTGGTGTAGATGGTATTATTAGTAGGGTACTTAAACGTCTTGCCGATATAATAAGTAAATCGCTTGAGCATATTATTAATATATGTATAAATCAGCATATCTGGCCGAGTGCCTTAACGTCAGCTGAAATTATTCCGGTACTAAAAGCAGGAGATAAGCACTCTCCTACAAACTATAGACCGATATGTTCAATATCTAATATTGCTAAATTAATGGAAAAAAATATATATAATAGGCTTACTTCTGTTTTAACAAAACATGATGTACTCTTCGAAAATCAATACGGTTTTGTAAAAGGCAGAGGCACAGAAGAAGCTGCTAATGTTGTTACAAATTTTATATATGATAATTTAGACAAAAATTATCCTACTATTGTTGCATTCTTAGATCTAGCTAAGGTGTTTGACACGGTAAACCATGTTAGACTATTGCAGGAACTTGAAACATATGGAATAAAGGGAGTTGCATATGAATTAGTTAGGGATTACTTAAGATGTGGGTCCCAATGCGTTAAACTTAAGAACATTTAAAGCGTGCAGAATATCATAACTGTTTGTGTATCACAAGGGACAATTTTAGGTCCATTACTTTTTATTTTGTATATTATTGTTATTCTCATCATAATACCAAATAACTACCTAATATCATATGCTGATGATACAACCGTTCTATGTAAAGCACAAACGTAGAATGAAGTACAAAGAAAATTATCTGGATGGATAAACAGTTTGAGTCTTATTGTGAGTGCAATCCAACTGTCGCTGAATGTAGATAAAATTAATAATTAAACGAACTTACCTAAGTCAAGTTCTATTATAATTATACGAAGTGCTTCGTCCGAAAAGATTAGTACCTGAAATGTTTAAACTACTTGTAGTAACACGCAGTGTTGCCACTATTCCACTATATTTGAGAGTAAAAATTAAAAGAACTCTGTATACTCCCTGACGCTCTCTATTTCCGCCCCGGGCCCATCATTTAGTTTAGAGACAGTTTAGCTCCGATATTTCCGAACCTGTTGGGAACCATTTTGTGTTCGGGTGGGTGGGTGCTACTAATCTTTTCGGACGAAGCACTTCGTATAATTATAATAGAACTTCACTTAGGTAAGTTCGTTTAATTATTAATTATACTCGTGCTTAGTCCTCAAGATTAGTACCTGAAATGTTTAAACTACTTGTAGATCTTGAGAGTACAGGTTCAGGAAATATCTTCGAAATCAAACAATAGCATTGAATTAATGTTAGTTTCTTCATAGAGAGGACCCAAGAACCTATCTACAGGTTATCGCTCGCTAATAAATTACAATCCTCCTCCAATTGTTTGATTATAGAATTTTCGGAATGTACAAGAGGTACAGTTCTCCTTATTTCGTCTGCATTTACTCCTAGCTAGTAGGCTTTTGATGCCGCCGCGTGGCGCGTACTATGCGCTGAGAAGTGGACGCATCTATTCCACTGTCCTTTGGTGTGAATTTAATCCAACGCACGGTTTAAAGTCGGGGTTAACACAACCTTGTGCGGTTCTTTATAACTGTCCTTGGATCTATTAATGTAATCAATTAGAGTCGTAGCTGGGCAAACTTCTAACTTTTCAAGGGAAAAAAGTAAACATAGCACTGGTTGGTTAGCCTTTACTCTAGATGTCTTGATCAAAACTGGCATATTTATAATAACTTTAGATGAATTAATCTCAACACTTCTTATATTTAACCTTGAAAGCGTTTGTACTCTATGAACTGTATTAGCCGCAGGGACGGGCTAATAGAGTTATGGATTTTCTTGAGAGCTTTTCCAGCGAAAGTTCTTCATTCGGGTACCGCTCAACCAGGGAGTCTAAAACAACTGGTGTATCCCACGTGATACTGTCTTTTGGAAGAGCTTGGGGAAACTACCATAAAGAATCTTTTGATTCTGTAGTGCTCAGAGAAACTTACTGTTACTATTAATGATAAAGTTGCTCTATAGTTTTTTAGGGACCCATATTTGCTACCATATCGATTGCCTCCTCTTGACAATGACTAGACCATATTTTCAAGCACACATCGTACTGCCTTATCGAACTATCCGCCATTGATGTTATATCTATCAATCTATCTTTCATTTAATGGGGCCTTCCCCTTTAGAAATCCCGTCCTGATAACACTCCGACAGCCATGGTAACATGGGGCTGCAGGTTGCTGCTGCTAGCAAAAAAGGTGTAATCATATCATGTGATTAAAGTTAATTCGTACAGGTACAAGAAGTTGAAAAGTGAAAAAACTGGGTACCAAGGTTGTGTGGCCCACAACCTTACATTCATAATAGCCTTGGCGTTATCTGAATTATCTTTCTAATTGCTTTAAGTGTAATAGAGCATGGTGGAAAAAACATATAAATACATCTTGGACTAATTTAAGGTAAGTATGTTTACAGCGTAAATAATTAAAAAAAACTGTAGTTGAGAGTCCATTCAAAATTTGGATGAGAGCGCCCAGACTTCTCGTTTGCGCTCGTTACCTGCTCTGCAGTCTGTTATTGAAGCATCGGAAAATAATTCTACACCGCTATTGACATCTATAATTTTACGATCTGGGTGCTTCATGTCCTCTGTTAAATAAACTATTAACTGAGATCTGGCAAAATGACCCTTGGAACATACTTATACGTCTCTTGAGTTCAAGAAATTACAACGTTTTAATTGATTTGTGTAAAGCCAGCCATATTCCATAGCTGGACAAATCGATATTAACGGACCTACTAAACGTGTGGGCTTCCTTATTTAAATTGTTTCTACTTCTGCATCTCTTGATCCCTTGTATAGTGTTTTATTTGTAATCATATTCGAGTTTAACGGCCGTAACAGACCCTCATTTTATTGCGCTTATGTGTAGTTTGTTGGCTCCTCTGTGGCTTCTTAACTGCCTTAGGGTTAGGGTAAGAATTAGGGTAGACCTTCATTTCGTTACTAGACCTTGATACTGTCTTAGCTGCCTTCAAAATCTCGAGTAAATCATGTCCCGAATAGGTATGTATTAATATTGCTCTCCCTTGGTTGGTCCTTGGTCTCTTTTCCAGCGAATACAGAGCAAAATTACGTCTAGTAGTAGGCTTGGAAAGATGGAGGTGACCCAGGATACGACCTGTGTCCATAAGCAGTCTTAGTAATTCTTTATCCTAGTTTTCTGCTATTAATTGGATAGAGAAAATTTTGCCTTTACAAGCGATTGTATTAGCTAATAGTCCCTATTTCATGTCTATCCCCCCCCTTTTTAAAAAACTGAAAAAATTGCAGCCCTAATTTCAGAATTCAGTTGTAGAGCTGCAATGGGATTCCAATTTTCCGGTATTAGGTATTTCCCACTAATACTATGTGATCTTCATTAGATAGTCGGGAAATTAAGACCAGATCAAACTCGATGGATCTGCACCTAAAAATTTCTAGAATTTCACCATCAACTTGAAGCATCCTCATCGTCATTGTCACTTTAGGTTGTGGATCTGTTTTTATCGTTGTCATTGAGTACTGCTGTGTAACCACTAGGTGTATTGTCATGTTCCCGGGTTTAATCGAACGTCGATAGGACAGATAGCGCTTCCTCTGGGTATCGTCCCTTTTTCTCACACCATCAATATTACCCTAGTAACCTAAAAAAGACATAAAAACGGTGTCTGAAGAATATTAATATGCGTCCCTCTTTGGAACGCTTTCCTGGATGTTGCGAGATGGTTCCATAAGCCGCTCAGCATTCCAAATTAGAAATCGTATGTGCCCCGTGGGCTTATTTCTATATCGAGATATAAATTATCGAGATAAAAATTTCTATGTGGAACAGTCTTACAAGCTGTATATAATACTCTGTATATAATTTGTTTTCCCCATAAAAAAAAGAGGGGTATGTGATCGTACTTACAAAAAATAGTATTAATATGCGTCCATCCAAGGCCCATATATATACACACCCGGCATATAATAATAATAAATAATGCTTGAAACAGTCTCAGATACTGCAATGTGCATTTATAGAGTATGGTATATATATCGAGATAGTTCCACAGACTGCTCTGTATATGATTTGCTTTTCCCCTAGACAGGGGATATGTGGTCGTACTTGTACATATAAATAATATTAATATACATCCACCCTTGGCCCATTTTCTTATATTATATATTGAGACAGTCGCACAAACTGCTCCGGAATATAATAGTAATTTATTTTTCCCATAAACAAGGGATATGTACTAGTACACATAAATGATATTAATATACATCTATCCTTGGTCCATTTCCTTATATTATATATTGAGACAGTCCCACAGACTGCTCTGGCATATAATAATTTGTTTTTCCCCTAAAGAAGGGATATGTACTAGTAAACATAAATAATATTAATATACGTCCATCTCTTGGCCCATTTCCATATATTATATATTGAGACAGTCGCACAAACTGCTCCGGCATATAATATATAACATATAAATATATATAACATAAATAATATTAATATGCATCCCTGCATTCTTATTAGTTACTAGAATAGAATATTAGAATGCACTGCTCAGTGTATTCTTATAGTGTTACACATAAATAACATTAAAATACGTCCATCCTTGGCCCATTTCCTTATATTATATATTGAGACAGTCGCACAAACTGCTCCGGCATATAATATATAACATATATACATACATACATATATATATATATATATATATATATATATATATATATATATATATATATATATACACATGCATACATATATATATACACACACACACATACATACATATAACATAAATAATATTAATATGCGCCCCTGCATTCTTATTAGTTACTTTGTTTATCTACTTTGGCCTTGATCGGCGTCACTCGTACTCTTTGTCTCCTTATCCTCTTTTCCAGCTTTTCTTGTTTGTTTTGATTTGCGGATCTTTTTAGATAAATAATCATGATCATGTTTGTTCCCGCTGTGTCTTGAACTCACGGGATAACAAAGATTAAAAAATCTTTAAAAAAAAACAACATCTGCTTTTTCTTTCTTTGAGATTTGCTAAACGTGTTAAGTGGTTGATCACTGAAACGTGAATGATGGGCCCGGGGCGGAAATAGAGGGCGTCAGGGAGTATACAGAGTTCTTTTAATTTTTACTCTCAAATATAGTGGAATAGTGGCAACACTGCGTGTTACTACAAGTAGTTTAAACATTTCAGGTACTAATCTTGAGGACGAAGTACGAGTATAACTACTTTTATTACTTTTGCATGCCACAAGGATAGTTTACCAAATGATGTAAAGTTAGTCAGAAATAGGGCCCAGATTTGTATATAAATACATATTTTTAATTCAAATTATATTCGGTTTTTATTTTGTTTTCTACACAAATTATGATATTTGGAAATAAATATTACATTTTCTCGTTCCAAATGTCATAATTTTTGTGGAAAACAAAATAAGACCGAAATAATTTGAATAAAAAATATGTATTTACATATAAATCCGGGCCCTAGTCATAAATAATAATGAGATTAAGAGAGTTCAATATTAAAAATATTTACTTGAGAGGTGGCAGGAATATATAGCTGAATTGTTTGATGACGACAGAAGAAACTTAATAGAAATAAAAGCACAAACTGGACCACCAATTATAAGCCAAGAAGTAGAAAGGGCGATCGCTCTGAAAAAAACATAGAACTTATACTAATGGAATATGAATACCGTATAACTTACGTGTAGCGAAACTGTGTCCAACATCTGTGCGACAAGGAAAGATATAACATTTCTTTTGTTCGCTATGCGCATGCTCCAAATGAAATAAACATTTATTTTCTAACTTTAATTTTAACCATAAATATGGTTGAACTCTAATTTTGAAATATTTTTATTGTTACTTATACAATTTTTATAACATTAGGTGCTTTTTATTTATTAGGTGGTGTATTATTTAGTTCTATAATTTGTAACTGTTAAAAATATATTAAAGAAAAATTTAAAAAAGTTAAAAAAAGTGTTTATTTTTTAAAAGAAAAATATTTAAGTTTACATAAAAAATAAGAGATTTATCAAAAGATAATTAAATTAAAGCATTTTTTTTTATTAGTATAAGTACTAGTATAGTATAATATAACAATATAATATATAGTATAATATAATACAACTTGACACTGTAACAAGAAAACTACTACTCTTATTTTATTTAATATTACATTACAACTTTTTTTATTACAAATTTAGTTAATATATATTGCAGCTTTTACAAAATAAAAATAAATCGACCGTAAACTTAATAAAGTCGGAACACAGCCTGAATATATAAATATATTCAACCTTTCCGGAGCTCTATAACACTAATGAGCCTTTTTAGGACTACCAAAAACAAATCTCAAGTGAAATTTGTCAGTTATTTTTTAGCATTCAGGCCACCTTCGTGGCACTCAACAAAAACCAGAAAAATCACATTGTTTTTTAAGATCATGTCATTCCGATACCTTGTTGATACATGATCTTAACAAACAATGTTATTTTTCTGGTTTTTGTTGAGTGCCAAGAAGGTGGACTGAAAGCTATAAAATAACTGACAAATTTCACATGAGATTTGTTTTTGGTAGTCCAAAAAAGACTCATTAGTGTTATAGAGCTCCAGAAAGGTTGAATATATTTATTTATTCTGGCCGTGGTCCAACTTTATTAAGTTTATAATAATAATAATAAAGGCATTTATTCGTAATAAACAAAAAATATCAATAAAACATGCAATCCATTGGGCAAGCAAGGTTCAGTTCGCCCTGCCTACAATAATAGTAGACAAAACGTCTGTTCAACTAACCCAAATAATTTCACTCAAAATAGCCAAAATAATGAAAATAATAACTTTTGAAAGTTTGTGACAGAGAAAATGCTAACCAAGCCAAATAATTACTACAACTTTCCTGAATATCGTGACTTAATCATTTACAATTAGTTACTCACAAAATTCTTATAAATGAGTTTCTTAACGCCAGGTCCGGACAAACTAAGAATATTATTAGAAAATTTATTTAACATATTAGCAATGCTATACGAGAAAGAGCGCTGAAATAATTGTGTTTTATGCTGTGGTATTGTAAGCTTACCCTTAAACCCAATATTAATGTTATGCACATCTGTACGAAATCTTATTTTCTTGTAGAGGTATATGGGAAATTTATTTTTTATTATTGCTTGGTAGTGGCAAATCGTGTGTATATAACGTCTTTGTCCCATGCTTAACCAACTGTTACCTTTAATTTTATACGTGATACGATCATGTCTTTGTATGCCAAATATGAAACGCAAGCAAGAATTTTGGACTTTTGAATACGTTTTGAATCTGTCTCAGTTAATCATGGTCCATAAACGGCATCACAGTAATTAAAGTGTGATAGTACAAGTGCATCACATAATATTGATTTAACATTTGTGTTAAGCACATGTCTATTTTGATAAATTAGCTTTAAAATAGAATTTGCTTTTTGAATACATTTGTTAACATGAGTTGAAAACCTTAGATTATTGTCAATGTAAAGACCTAAATTTTTCACCACAGAACTAAAATGAATATAGTGGCCTTGAACATTAATATGATGGCTATATTGCTCAATAAATCTTTGTTTTTCCAATTTTCCTCCATATACCATAGCAACTGATTTGTAATAATTTAATTTTAAACAATGATCATTATTCAATTCCAAAACATTTATTAAATCAAAGTTTATGGCGGTGACTGCTTGTGAAGATTCGTCTGGATAAAAGGATATATACATTTGAGTATCATCAGCATAGAAATGGCTACTACAAGAAAGATAGGCTAATGGAAAATCCAAGTTATAGAATGTAAATAATCTTGTGCCCAATATTGAGCCCTGTGGGATACCAGTAGTAACATTTAAAAAACCAGAGTTTTCTTTATTATAACACACTAATTGCATTCTATCCTGCAGGTATTTACTCTTTTAAAATTGAAACTATTTTTATGTTTTTTTATTATGTAAAATAAACATGTATTTGATTCTGATTAGGTGTTAATTTAGAAAAATTATTAATAAAATGATCATATATAGCATTAGGGTCTGACAAGTTTGGTGGTAACACTAATTGTTCTCGAACTTTATTACTAAAATTTAGTCGTTTTAAGTCAGCCCAAAAGCCTTTAGGTTTATTATTTTGGAAAGAATTCTGACAAAAAGCTTTTTTCGTTATCCTTATTGCCAGTGTGAAACCATTTCTCAAAACTTTGTATTGTGACCAATCAAAGAGGTCTCTAGTTCTCTTAAACTTATTCATAGCCCTGCCCCTATCCCTTTTAGCAGCTCGTAAAGTATCCATAAGCCATGGAGCATACGGCTTAGTTATTCTACAAGTTACATATTTGCTCTTCAAAATATCATGCATAATGTCAGGGCTGCCTGCCTAAGTATTAAGAAAAGTATCTAATTTTTTTAATTTTATAAACTCTTCAATTCAGTTATGTATTCATTAACATGCAAAATTACAGTAGTTTAAGCCACTAAAATATCAAAAAAGTAAAATATCAAAAACTATCCATTAAAATTAAATTCTTAATAATTATATTATTAATTTAAACATACCATCAAATTTTCAAATGCACTTTCAGAAACCAAATTCTTCCATTTCAACTCAGTTAGTAAATCTTTTAAGCTTCTTACACGTGTTTGTAATCTGTTTTGTGAATATTGCAAAGTTTTAATAGTCCTTACATGTTGAGAAATAAATCGTTTCGTTAGAGATATCACTCTTTTTGCACTTCGAGGTGTTCTCAAGTGTGGACTGCCGATATCACTGACATATCGATATTCCATAATATCTTCTAACTATTAATATAATATATGTAACTCAATAAGAGTGGATTTCACAAAAGATGATTAAAATATAAAGCCAAAGTTAAATTGTTATCACCCTAGTTACAGTTGTTATCACCATAATTAGCCATCGTTAATAACAATTTAATATAGGGTTATATTTCATTCTTTGTGAAATCCACCGTTAAAGTACTATTATCAAGACAACGTGATCAATCAGTCTGAAATATATATCTTTCGTACTTCATTATTTTTATAATATTTTGATGAAAAAGATTACATAAAATAAATAGTTACTTTCAATGGATGTAGATGCAACGTTAATTGCTGTCTCAGCAGCTTGAGTAGGTGCATCAATTTGGGTATCAGCACCGATTGTATCGGTACAAATATTCTTTCTTTTCTTTCCTTTCTTCACATTAATAATGTTTTAAAATTACCGAATTTAATTTCTTTATTAAAAACAACACAGAAAGCAAAACACAAACGAACACAGGAAGCTGGTGGCTTTAAGATCCTTGTCCTCGATTCTACAAAAGGCTAAAAATTTTGCTCTAACGGTCACATCTTTTGGAAATCTGTAAAGATATTATAACCCAATATTGCAACCATTTATCAATAAAATTATATTTTCTTACCGGTGCACAGTGTCAGATTTTCGCTGTTTGACTGCACTTAATTCCCTAACTCCTTAACTACAAAAGGTAGCCAAACCAAATTTTGTACTGAAGTTTCTTGTTTAATGACTAATTGTAGGCCACTTTTTATTTGATTTGTAAAAAAATATTTAACTTTCTGGTACAACATAGTCAGTCATACACACAAAGAAATAGTTAAAAATAAAAAATAAAACGTGTTGAAGTCTTCTTTCAAATAAATTACATTTTATTCAATATCAGAATCATAGGTGTTCATTTCAGGATCTTTTAAAAGTTGCAATACATCGGGTGTTAAAATTCCCCGTTTAGTTTTTGGAGACTTTCTTAAGCTACAAATATATGGATCCGATGAAATCAAAAGCGAGATGTTTTCGTGTGTATTTCAATCGATAGTGCCTAACATCTTTGTTTCTTGCCTCTTGAGCCTCTTCTGACATTTGTCCAATGGGAAGGATGCAGTCATCAATGATAAATTTTCCATGGTAAAGCACTTTGTATACAGTACCTGGCATATAGTACCAGGAATACCACCGATATAGATATACCACCGCGGTGGTACGAAACGGTTTTATTACGAATGCCGCATTGCCAGCAATATGCACCCATTTTGTTGATTAGCGATATTGATATTATCGAAAAAGAAGTAATAAACTCTTAATAAACTGGATTAATAACATGTATCTAACAAGATGGCAACTGTAAACAACATCCATAAATACATGTAGGCCGCGCATGAGCATTTCGACCCAAAGAAATAGAATGCGACTCTGCATCTCACTTCTTGGACACAATTTTATGATTTGTATTCCTGTTCCATAAGTATATGTTCTAAGGAAAAAAACAAGGAAAGCGGCAGGGCCAGATGAAATATGCGCAGAGACGCTGAAAATAATGGGAGAATCTAGCATCAAAAGTTTGACCAAGTATTCAATACAATCTATGATACCAAATATACCAAAGGATTGGCTGCACTCAACCCTTCTTACCATTCCGAAGAAGGTATATGCAAACACATGCGGGGATCATCGCACTGTAAGCTTGATGAGCCACGCCCTCAATATCATAATCCATGGTAGGTTGTATAAAAAACTAGACAGCAGAATAGGAGAAACCCAATTCGGATTTAGAAACGGAATGGGCACGCGCGCAGCCCTTTTTAGTACCCAAGTACTGGTGCAAAGATGTCGAGACGTAAATCATGATGTATATATCTGCGCAATAGATTTCGAGAAGGCATTTGATAAGATCCAACACAACAAGATGATAAAGATGCTAAAGGACACCAAAATAGACGAGAAAGACCTGCGGATAATAACGGCACTATACTGGCAACAACGAGCAAATGTATGTATAGGAGAAAAAAAGGCCAACGAAAATATAGAAATTAAACGTGGGGTACGTCAAGGCTGCATACTCTCACCGTTAATTTTCAACCTGTATGCAGAACCCATATGCATTGAGGCTTTAGAAAACTCTAATGATGGTGTCTTAATCAACGGAAGAATTATAAACAACATCAGATACGCCGCTGACACTCTTATCGCAACAAGCTCAGAAATTCAACTACAGAATGTATGGAACAGAATCTCTCAAAGTAGTTTGAGATATGAATTGAAACTGAAAATCGACAAGACGAAATATATGATAGTAAGAGCAGGAGGCAAGATGCAGGAATACTCGTAAACGGTAATCAACTAAAAAGAGTAAATAAATTGATATATCTGGGAAGCTTAATTAACGAAAAATGGGATCCCAGCCAAGAAATAAAGCGTAGAATAGCAATTGCGCGAACAACATTTATCAAAATGAATCGAGCACTATGTACCCACGATTTATCAGCAGAGCTAAGAACTAAAATGCTCAAGTGCTACATATTCCTGGTGTTACTGTACGGCGTTGAATCCTGGACGATAACAGACACAGTAATGCAAAAAGTCGAAGCATTTGAAATGTGGGCCTATCCGAGGATATTAAAAGTCAGTTGGGTAGACAAAGTGACGAACGTAGAAATCCTACAAAGACTAAATAAAACTAAGGAACTAGGCAACATCATCAAAAGTCGGAAACACGTATATTTAGGACACGTTATACGGCATCCGGAAAATATGGTCTACTGCATCTTACTGCGTCTTATTATTCAGGGAAAGATAATGGGAAAAAGGAGTGTAGGACGAAGGACGACATCATAGTTAAAAAATCTATGGACATGGTATGACAAAACAACAGCCCAGCTGTTTCGTGCAGCAGTCGACAAAGTTAAAATCATGAACTTATTAGCCAACATCATGGTCAACTATCGAAGCGGTCACGACACTTAAAGAAGAAGAATAGATAGCTATATGAAGTGGGAACACCATATTAATGAAGTAGTTAGAAGATTGAGATATTTTGTCTTTGTTTTTTTATAAATTGCCTCAATATATGGATAAAAAAACATTAAAAATTATGTATCATGCACTAATTGAAAGTTTAATTAACTATGGCGTTTCCTCATGGGGAGGGGATATGGTTACGCTTTTAAACCACTAGTTACATTACAGAACAGACTAATTCAAAAAATATGTAATAACAAACAACCTTTACATGTATGTAAAACTTTTATTGTTAACTCTTTGCCACTGAACTATAATAAATGTAAGGAATTATATAAGATAGTATCGGTGAATACAAGAAATAAGGAAATCCTTCTGTCAAAAATTAATAAACCTATTAGTTATAAAAAATCTAGCAATATTGATATTAAATATTATAATATGTTGCCTAATGAACTGAAAACCCTAGTTTCTAATAAAAAAAACAGTAAAAAGAAAACTTACAAATTGGATTGCGAATGTATGCTCTATGTATGTACTTTTTTTTGCTTTGATTCTTATTTTTTTCTTTTTATTTTTAGTAAGTATATTTGTATATTAAATTAGGTATATTTGTGAATTTAGATTTTCTGTATCCAGACCTATGGATATGATAATATCCATCCTACAGATGGAATAGCCCTCTCTATAGGACATATATCTACATGTATAAGTGTATGTATATATGTTTGTAATTTTTCTGGTAAATAAATAAATAAATAAACAGATTTTTTTTAAATCTCGGGCTGTTTTTATTTGTAGAATTTTATTAAGATTGTTCAAATTTTTTGGTAATTTTGACAGAAAATGCGGAAATTTTGTTAGAATATGATTAACATGCTATTTGAAATTCAATTGCAAATTACGGAGGTAATTATAGAACGTGCGTAAATATTGCATGCATAATCTCGGATAATATCGGATAATTATTCTGTGATTGATTCCAAATTCACATAATTCATGTGAACTGCAGAAAGTACTTATAGGCGACTGATACAATAGATAAATCTAGCCACTGCTAATTACTCAATGAACAGTTATTAACGTTTAATATATTTTGGAGATTTTGGATTATGTAGTTATGATTATATTATTTAACGATGGTTTCTTTTCCACTTGTGCTACGCAGACCACTTACATTAGATGTGGGTACCCTAATGGTCCCTCCACTCTCTTATACAAATTACTCGACTTAATAAAAGCCAAAATATCTAGTCCCCTACCTACACTAATTATGATTAAAAGCCATACTTAATAATGGAAACTATCTAATTGATTAGAAAATAATAATAAAATGGACTCATATGTTTTGTGTAATTAAATTGATTACTGATGAGTACCTTTAATATCACTATACAGTGTGGAAACTTTGTATATTACGTTTGTTTAACTGTTGCCGGAAGTGCCCAACCACCTCCGACTTTTTTTTTCAAATGGAAAGGTATGTCAAGTGACAGGGCCGGCGCGTCAAAATATGCCGCCTAAGGCGAATTCAACTTTCGTCGCCCCACATATGTGGGGGGCATATTTAAAAAAGAATAAGAATAAATAAAAAAATTATTAAACCGATAATATGTATTTTATTTACTTAACAAATGAAAAACAAATAAAGAATTTGCTTTTACGTCTAATTCTAATTGAAAGACTGCTTTCAAATCTGCATTTATTTCCATTTTATTGATGATCGTTCAAACGAGCCCGCCGACGGCGGGCGAAGTTCGATCGTGATCATACGAAACGTCTCGTTCGAAGATGATAATTTGTAGTAATGCTCATTGGATACATTTCACACTTTTTAGAGTTTGAAATTTGGCGCCTAGGCTAGTGTGGACTAGCCGGTCCGGCCCTGTACAGTCATCTTTTTAGCGATTTTTTTAGTTGAATTTTCCCTGCAAGATGATCTAGGGTATGTTTATTAACGGATACATGTAGGGATCGAGATTGATCATCTTTGAACGAGACGTTTCGTATAATCACGATCGAACTTCGCCCGCCTTCGGCGGGCTCGTTTGATCGTTCAATTATACTACACGTCTCGTTCTCGATGATAATTTGTAGACTTTTAGCGTATAGGAAAACTCATTCATTTATCATGTTATATGACTGGAAACCATAAAGAAAAGAGTTACCGTGCATAGATAATACAGATTTTGCGAATGTATTGTTATTATCTTGAATCGGGCAATTGTAAAGTTTTGAGAAGGTCTGTTACCGTCCATACCAACCAACAGTCAAAACCAGCCACTGATACTGCAGCATATTTTGTACTATATGCTGTGAAGTGATTTGTATCAATGCCTGCTTTAGACAGCAAGGATTTTTCCCAGTGACCAATCGTTTGAGAAGTTACGTTTTGTATGGCTTGATGTTTGATATGAGTAATTTGTTGTTTTGCTTATTTCTTAGGTCTTTTGTCTTATTCAAGTAGTGAATTACAGTTGTAGCGACACATAGCCCAGGTTGTTCTTTATAAAAAAGGTAGTATAAGCTCTGGCTTATTTCTTCCTGGCTTGGACATTTTTATCAGGTCTGGTATTTTTATTGTTATTTTCCATGGCTATGTGGATATGTTTTAACCATGTTGTCCATGGATATGTTTTTATATTAATTAGCGCGATAGTTTGCTGTGCTATAGATAAAATAAGCTTCGTTGATACTTTTTCTGCTGCACCCTTTAGCTGCTTTTGGCTACTTTTAGCTGATTTTATAAAGCCAAGTCCTTCAAAACTGGTGTCCCCTGTATTTGTATATTTAAACCTTGTAGTCGTTCCCCAAACATTCCCCTGAAGAATCAGAACAGCAGTTTATCCTTACCGAGATCTTGAGTAGAGAAGAGTGATATAGCTGATCTGATGCAGTTCAAAGTCCCATAGCTTGCTCCGTTTCCGAACGGAGCTAACTAAACGTCTAACTTTCCGTTAGAAAACGTATTATAGTATATTTACTGTAATTGCGTTAAATATTGGAATATTTTATGATGTAGAAAATTTCCGCCATAGCTTTAAGGTACCTTGGTATTGTTTGAGTGTTGATGGTGTTATGGCCTTCATCACGATTTCTGTAGATGCTTCATTTATTCCTTTACTTAAAAACGCTTTGCGGACAAGTTCCCTGCCACCAATTAAAGTTTGTGTGCCAGTGGATGTATTTTTTGCTTGGAAGGAGACAATAATAAATTTTTGTGAAGTTTTAAAAACTAAACGCTGTTCGGTAAGTAGTGATTTAAAGAGCGGGTTCCAGGGTTGGGTTGACCGCAATGGTACCGCGACTGATCCCTCAGCTTTATCGGTTATTTTTCCCGAGTTTTAAGGGTAGGTTCGAAAGGAGGAAAAAACATAGATTTTTCATTGGTGCACTTAATAGTAAATACATCTACTGTCATCGCGTTTGGATCTGGGAAGCGAGAACAAAATTTAGGGCATTTTCGATTCAACCTTGATGTAAAAAAGATCAATTGAAGAAATTATAAACTTTATTGATTTTTTCAAATGACTCTTTACATAGCTCCCATTCGGTATCTATATTAGTGATTCTCGATGCTAAACCAGCCTCTTTATTCATAACTGTCGGGATGTATGACGCGTAAATCCAGATTTTTCTCCTCTTGCACCATTGCCAGACCTCTATTGCTAATGTATTATATATAATAAATTTAAGTGGGGATATTGAATGCCGCCTGACCTTGATATAGGAAATTGCAGACGTATCAATTAAGAGAATTTTGCCCTCTGATACTTTGTTCGCGAAACATCTTAGACCAAAGAACGATGCTAATACTTGTAGATAGTTTATGATAAACTTTCTCTCCTCTTTGGTCCAGAAACTTATATATATATATATATATATATATATATATATATATATATATATATATATATATATATATATATATATATATATATATATATGTTATTATAAAATTGACTGATTTTATAATAAAACCAAAGTATTTGCATTTCTGACTTGGTGTTTGTGAACTTTTTTAGTGATTTATGACCAGGCTCAGTTGTTCCAACATGTTTTTCACCAAATTTGATGAATCTTTACCGGATTCATACGAATTTCCCACAATTAATAGATCATCAAGGTAAATAGTTGATAAAGTACCTAGTTGTCTATTTTTTTTCATAACTGGTTTCTTAATTTTCGTATAAACAAAAGGACTTGTGCATAAACTAAGGGGAAGGCATACAAATCTGGAAGAGCTGCTTCTTAAATTAAGATTTTTAAAATAAATAAAGATTTTTAAAAGGAATAAATTAGTAAATATCTTTAAGATCTATCGAACACATATATAATCCAATAGATATCAAGTGTTTGATGGACTTAATATCTTCCATTTTTTAAAATGGATAGTATCGATAAATGTGTTAAGATTTTTAAAATTAATAATAAATCTACTGGAGCCATGTACTGGAGCTTGTCAGCTAAGAACAAAGAGGAAATGAATTCTTTATTCATTTTGACAAGGCTCTATTACAGTTTTAGCTAAGAGCTTATTTATTTCATGCCTCCTTTTTATAATCCCATTTTTAGCCCAATTTTGGTCTGTTAGTGGTTTTGTTTGATATGGATTTCTCTGAAAGGTATTTTATAATCCTTCAGACAATCTAGGACAAATTTATCCTAGGTAATTTATTCCCAGTTTTGCGTAAATTATTTTAGACAGCCTGCTGACTCCTTTACCTCATCTACTTCCTAAGGGGCTGCTGGTGATTTGATGACCAACTCGATGTTTCTGTCGTATTGTACCTCTTTCAATGAGGTTTTGTTTTTATTGGAATTTCCTTTTTAGAGTCTGAATGCTCTCCTAGCATTAGTTGCTTCTACGTCTTCAGTAAGAGCTATTCCTTGCTGTTGGGGCATGGTTGGAGGAGATTAACTGAATCAACATTTTATTCAAATTTTCTTCTAAATCACCAAAAAGAAATTGTTTTATAATATGAACCCTTATTGTAAATATTTTTGTAACTTCGTCTAATGGACAGTTTGTCGTATGGATTGTCGTCGTATGTCGTAGTCGCATGGACAGTTTGTTGTGTGAACAGTTTGTCGTTTGGACAGTTTGTCGTTTGGACAGTTTGTCGTATTAACAGTTTGTCATATGGGCAATTTTTCGTATAATCAGTTTGTCATACAGACAGCTCTTTGTACATGTTATTTCTGTACAAAGACATACTTAAGTGTGAATGAATCACCACACTTAAAGATTTTTTATGTAAGTATCTCATATGGAGGCTAAATACTTTTTATGTGATACCGGTTTCATATGGAAACTCATACATCTTTTTTGTTGTACAGACAGTTTGTCGTATAGACAGTTTGTCGTATAAACTGTTTGTCATAGACAGTTTGTCGAATGGACAGTTTGTCATATAGACAGTCTTTGTACATTTTTTTTTTGTACAAAAAACATACTTAACCATTTCACCGCCATTCCGGGAGATTTGACCTGGGGCCATGAATTTATACAGCGCCGTCCCGGGCGATGTATCCTGGGGTTTCTTTTCTTACCCGCGCCATCTAGTTTTGCGCTGGATTACTAAGCGAGAAACTAGCCGTCATTGAACTTAAAGGAAGAAAGGAAGAAAGAAATCGCGATTTTTTTATAAATTTTTTAAGAAATACTTAAATATTACGCAACGAATGGAAATATCTCACAACCAATTTGCAAAAGAATCGGAATTTTTTTGAAAATAATTTCATCGCCCTGCTGTGTCCGGGGGCGGCTGGGCGATTTTTTTCCAGGTTTTTCACTTTTTCACACTAAACTCGGGACGGTTTTCGTCGCACGGACGTGGTTCCGGCGCCGGTTTATCCGGAAAGTCGCCGTCCATCCGACTGTCGTCTCACTTTTCGACATTATTATTTAAAATTTTTGAGACGTGCGATAAACTCACATTTTTTCTTGCAAAAAAATCATCATTTTTGACGCTTAAATGACGCGATCGAGAAGTGTTATCGAAAATCGCCGTGCGTGGGGTCGTTCCTCTATTCTTTGGCTACAAGAACCTACGCCCTACATTTATTTAACCCAGATAAACCTGACATAACAATGTTTAATTAACAATTGTCCTATATGTAGGACGTCAGGCATATCTGGGTTAACGGGCTCCAGGTCGCCGGTTGGGTTCCTTCTCTTCAGAACAGTTGCCCGCAACTATTCCTGTAAGAATTTTGAATTTTCTCTTAAAGAGAAAATTGCGCAAAATGAGAAAAAAAACCAGAGGCGTTTTGCGGTGGTACCTAGAACGTCCGAAACAATTGACGGATCGGTACGGGACCGGCGCCGTTCGATAAGGCATAGAACCTGTTAGTTTTTTAGTGAGTTCAATCCATATTGCGTTAATGATGGCGTCGCGACGCCATAAAAACGACGTTTTTTCGATGTCCAGGAAAACTCCAGTAGAATCGCCAACTTAAGCTCTACGGGAACGGTTTCCTGCGATTCTTGCAAAGAATTAAATGCTTTATCTTGTAGTGCAAGCAGAATCGTGCTGTATCGTTTGAAACAGTCGCGACGCTCGCAGAAACTCGCCGTATTGCAGGAAACAAATGACGAAAGTAAAACGTATGTACGTATAAAAGTATGTTTTCAGCCCCCAGGTGAATATCGCGGCGCCGGTACCAAAATGCGAGGCTCGGCGGGTTCCACCTGCTGGAATTTAAAAAACGCGACATCTTGGTAACCCAATTCGACATTCAAGTTTTTCGCTGTTCGGATTAATAGTTATAAGTGGGCGTCGCGACGCGAATTCCCGACGTCCTTATGGGTGCGGAAAGCCACAACACCATTCGTCGCGGCGCCCACTTATAGCTGTTAATCTGCACAGAGAAAACTTAAACGTCGATTTGGGGCACCAGGATGTCGCGTTATTGAAATTCCAGCACGTGGACCCCGCCGAGCCGCGCATTTTGGTGCCGGCACCGCGTCGCTGCGACAACGGAGTCGCCTACAGTTTGGCCGTTTCTTGGCGCAGCGACTCGAATTTGCACGTGTTCGATTCGGAACGGACTCCCGCGCCTCTTTTGCATTTATGACTTCCCAATTCGAGCCGACCCCGTCGAGCTGCCAACATTGGAAAATATTACTCTTTTTTTGCACAATTTTTTGACATTTACCCCCCTTCACCGCGCGGCCGAATCTAACTTTTGCGGCACGAGGCGATGTCGCCCGTCGATACGCGTATTTCGGTACCGCTCGCAGCTTTCTGCGTCACTAAAATCCGCAACTGCCTCTTTGTCCGGCAATTTGCGAGTTCGACGGTCATCGGCGAAAATTTGTATTCGCATCGCGCAGGATAGATGCGGGAATTTAAAAAACTGATCGGCACTTCTGTAGGGCCCTCCAATGGGCAAATGCACTATAAAAGTGCAACTTTGCCGTCGATTTTTCGACGCAGTTCCTTAAATTGAGCCTATGGTTTTGCGGCAGTGTAACCGACGCCGCCATCGGGCGCCTCGTTATGGATGAGCAAAGGATTGTAGAGGAGTGCTATTTTCCAATTTTGATCAATTCGTGATGAATGTGAAAGGGGTTGCATAACTACCGGCATTTTTATAAATACTGGCGCTGTGTTATTCCTTAAAATTGACATGGCAGTGAAAGGGTTAAGTATGAATGAACCACCATACTTTTTATGTGATACTGGTTTCGTGTGGAAACTCATATATCATTGTTATACAGACAGTTTGTCGTATAAACAGTTTGTCGTCTGGACAATTTGTCGTATAAACAGTTTTTGTACATGTGGTTTTTGTGTAAAAACATACTTAAGTGTGAATGAATCAACACACTTAAACACTTGTTAAGTAAGTGTCTCGTATGGAGACTAAATACTCTTTATGTGATACAGGTTTCGTGTGGCTACTCATACATCTTTGTTATGCTGACAGTTTGTCGTATAAACAGTTTGTCGTATAGATAGTTTGTCGTCTGGACAATTTCTTATATAGACAGTTTTTATACATGTTGTTTTCATGCAAAAACATACTTAAATGTGATTGAATCAACACACTTAAGCATTTTTATGTGATAATGTTTCGTACGGAAACTCATATATCTTTTTTGTTATACAGAAAGTTTGTCGTTTGGACAGTTTGTCGTGTAAACAGTTTGTCATATACACAGTTTGTCGTATGGACAGTTTGTTATATTGACAGTTTTTTTGTACATGTTGCTTTTGTACAAAGAAAAATTAAAAGACATATTTAAGTGTGAATGAGTCCAGACTTAATCATTTTTGAATTGTCTCGTAAGGAGGCTAAATACTTTTTATGTGATACCTGCATTTCAATTCTGATTTTTATTAGTGGTTTTTATTTAATTCTGCCAGTTTACAAACGATGTTTTTGAGGTTATCGATCTGTTTTTTAATTTTTTTCAGTCTTCCATCCGTTTTTTGTTTCTTCCTATCTCTTTTCGTGATCGTGAACATGATTTTCTCTTCTTCTTATCTCCTGACATTATAAACCTTTTATTCTTATTTAGATTTGGTAATTTTTTATACTTAGAGTACTCAGTACGTGTGAAACGTCAAACACAACGATCAAATATGACTGTACAGGGCCGGGCCGAGAACGAGACGTGTAGTATAATTAGCTATTTCCTTAGCTTTACAAATTGTTTGCTGAAAACTATTTATTCAACATTCCATAAGAAACAAATTTACGCTATTTAATATTTTATCACATTCTGATAAAATCATATTTGGGCTTTGTAAATCTATTGACGCTATATTAATTTTAGATAAAACTTCATACCAAACAATAATACTGCAAATTTGAAATTAGAAATTTTATTTGCTAGAGATGTACTTTTGTTTCTAGTTTCGTGATCCCTCTGTTCATCCAAAGAAATTTGTATCAACGCATCATAAATATTAGAGAAATCATACCTTAGTGGTTTAATAGCTTCTACTCTGCTTTCTCAGCGTGTAGCACTAACGCATTTTACAGTGAACGATTTTATGTGTCTTCTTAATATAGCCTATATAGAAGTAGAACTAGAAAAGAATACAAACAATTCTTGAACAATAAAAAAAAAATGACTTAGTTCACCAGACTTTTTAGTTGTGTCGTTTACAACTAAGTTTAAAGAATGAGACGAACAGGCTACGAAAAAAGCCTTAGGATTTTTATCTAAAATTAGTTTTTGCCACGTATATTTTAAATTTTGAGACCTAATTTATCTAATTCATGCAAAATTAAATCAGTTAAACTCTGCCCATTAGATGATTCTACAGGTAAAAATTTGATGAAATATTCTTTAGGAACAAATTCTTCACTATCTTTATTTAGAACGCGAATAACAAGAGACGTTTGTTCAATTCTACTAACATCTGGAGTGCAATCCAAATTAATGTTGTCTCTATAATTTTGGGAATAATGGTAATATTTGTAAATAATAGTTATTACGTTATTTTGAATTTCTTTGCTCAAATAATGAGAACAATTGGGATTTTTTGAAACTCTGTTTAAATTCTCACTAGTAATTGGATTAAATTTTGCCAAAAACTCAATAATTTTCAAAAAAATTCCATTGTTATTTGCAAATAATTTATCCGAACTTCCTCTGAGAGCTAACATTTGCGAGGCGCATAATTGAATTGTTGCTATAATAGCTTTTAATTTGTAATACCTCTTGCCAATATTGCTGTTCCAATTTCAATAATCTCTGATGTTCTCTATCAATAGTTTTGCCAGTTTTTAACCTGACATCAAATCCACTTTTTATAACATTCCATTTGATTTGTAGAATCTTCATGTATTTTAGGGCTACTTGAAATATTCTTCCAATTAGAATAACCAAACATCGACCAATTTCTAGCCATATGGTCTGAATTATCAAATAACAAGCAAGAAAAACAGTAAACAGATTTGGTTTTTTCACTGTAAACTAACCATTTCCTTTCTAATTTTTCGCCATTTTACATAATTCTTTCATGAAGTACTTCCGAGAAATGTCTTTTATTCAAATCGTTCGGAAAATTAGAACCTCTAATTTGAACGGGGCCGTTTTCTACTAATAATTGCCTTTGCAGCGTACCTAAAATTTTCCAATCTGCTGGATCATCGGAAAAGTTGTCAATAAAAGTTTCTGGCTTAATTTCTTCACTTATTTCTCCTCTTCTTTATTTTCTTCATCTATTTTTGTATTTTTGTCTTCTTTATTTGCTTGTCTGTCTTCTTTAATTTCCTCTTCTTTGTTTTCTTCTTTCTCTTATTCATTTTCCTCCTGTCTAATGGAATATGAAGATGACGACAAAATAATTTTTTTTAGGGTAGAACCAAGAATCGGTGAAAACTAGAACAATATAATCATTTTTATTCGCTGCTACAAAAATATGCAGCCCTAAAAATATGGCGCCGTAAGGCGATCGCCTGTCCGACCAGGCGCACGTGCCGGCACTGTCAAGTGACACCTGGTTTGAAAGATCTCCTCGCAAGGAATACAACACACTATTTATTTTTTGAATATTTTCAAAGCCCATGTGTTAAAAAAAGAACCAATTTTGTAACTTGAATACTATTAAATGCAACAAATGTTCAAAATAGGCACCGATCCTTTCTGGGCAAGTGCATATCGAAGATAAGATGCATCTCTAATCTTTTGTTACTTTTCTGGTATGACTTGCCATATTTCATGCCTAATAGGTTGCTTAAGGTCCTCAATGTCGTTCGGTTTTGTTACATAGATTTTACTCTTGAGATATTCCCATAAAAAAATCAAGGGGACTAAGATCCGCAGATCTCGCCGGCCATTCAATGTGACCTCTTTTTTCAATCCATCTATTGGGAAAAACTTCGTCTGAATATCTACGAACGATCACAGCATAAAGGGGTGGAGCTCCGTCCTGTTGATACCATATTCGTTCATCAGGTAAATCTGGATCTAACGGATTTGGAAGTGGCTAACGCTGGTATAAGGTCGTCTTGAAGAAACGTAAGATATGTTGCTACAAGTACTTTCGTCGGAAAATGGATTGATGCTAATGAGATCTGGTTATTGTCGATCAGGTTCATTATTTGCTCTCTAAATTCGATTCGGCGGTCCGGGTCATCCTCTGATAATTATTGTGAGTGCCTGCATCTTGTAAGGATGCAGCTTGGCTGATCTAAGAATTTTCAGGACAGTAGTAATACATTTAGCCTGGTATCTGCCTTAACAATGGAATTTCGCTGTCTGGGACAACCGTGACATGACCCAAATTATTGTATTGTGTCTCAATTTTGCATATGATACCTTAGCTAATGGATGGTATATCCGGATACTGTTCTCGAAATAACTGAGCAACCTCAAGCTGACTTCGTCTTCTGTTACCATAACCGATCATTATCAGAATCTCGATACGGATATTTTCGATTAAATAGAACATTTTAGAAACTACTTTAACAATTTGACGAGCGTATCTGACTGCTTTGGTGACTATTATTAGTACTAGTAACTAAGCAACGTGGTTCCAACGCATCAAAGCACATGTCAAAATCATAAAACTTTACGCCGAAACGTGTTAAACTTAAAAGTGGTTTCCTTTTTTTTCACTTGGGTTTTGAAAATATTCAAGAATTAAATTGTGTGTTGTATTTCTTCCGAAGAGATCTTTCAAACTAGGTGTCACTTGACATACCTTTCCATTTGAAAAAAAAGTCGCAGGTAGCTGGGCACTTCCAGGAACAGATAAACAAACAGCATATATATAAAAATGAGGGCAAGAGAAAAAAATACGTACCTAACGTGTTTCGAGATTTTTCCCCCAAAATCGTATATTTCGAAATTATTAATTTTATTACATTTAAAGTTTTCACACTGTATATGCAGCCTAGGGCTTCATACGAGAGTCTCGTTTCTGATCTAGTCCCGGGCAGCCGTAACATTTTCTTCATAAATTTTAACCCGAGCAACCCGAAGTTGCCCGAGCCCGGAACGAGCATAACAGTTTCTTCATAAATTTTGACCTCGAGCAACGACGAGATCAGAAACGAGACTCTTGTGTTAAGCCCTAATGCAAGCCATAATGCAAAAATGGAACAGTAAATATAAAACTAAAATATGGTATACATCAACTTGGTAAAAGAACAATTTGATGTTTTTCTGGTAACAATTTTGTACTGTTACATTTCTATTGTTAAATTTTAAAACAATGGAATCAAATAACACACACTGCTTTATATTTGTTTATTCCAAATATTTGCAAAACTTCGCTTTAATTAAACGCAATTTAAAACACAGGAAATATGTTATAAATATTATATAAATATTTTGTTGTTGTAGTTCCAATAAATTGCAAAACTCACTACAAAATAATTTATTGTAATTAATTACAACAAATTAAAAAAAGCTATAAGAAATAAACATTTTATACTAATTTCCCAAAAAGAAATGTCTCCACTTTTTTGGAAAAAAATGGCCTAAATGTTTTGTTAGTTTTAATTATAAAACTAACAAAATTTTCCTTTCGTTTATACGATCCCTCCATAAAATCATTTACCAGAAGTTGATAATTACAGGATATAAAAATAAATCCTAATAATAAAAACTGATTCTAATTCCACTGGTGGTTATACATATAAACTAGGTTACATACGACACCAAAATATGTCGCGTGAACACGTTCGTGAACTGAATATATTTGCAATGTAGAAATAATAAAATAAAAAACACTGTTTGATTATAAAACGCGAAGTAATGGTTATCTTCCGAGTGCTGCAGTTGAATAACTAGGACAAACAGATCGATCGCGGTTTGAATCGAAAATCAGCACAAATGTTATGTAATAGACGAATGTAAATATCCGATTATAAAATAAAATAAAAAATGAAGATATGAAATCAAATTATGAGGCTGTGTGAACTTTATCTTTGTAAAGAAAGCTAAATCTAGACTTCTTCCTTTGAATGAATACTTAGTAGATAAAACTAAATATACCAGTATTGGTTAGACAAAAGTTAGAATAATAAGAGACAATAAGATCGACAAGACTAGGTAGATCAAACTAGACAGACAAACTATACAGACAAGACTGGACAGATAAAGCTAGATAAACAAAACTAGGCAGACTTAGGTAGGCAAGATTGGTCAGACAAGGCTAGATTTAACAGACGAAACTTAACAGATAAAAACAGACAGACAAGACTACACAGACAAGTTTGGACTGACCAAATTAGACAGACAAGACTAGATAGACAAGACTCGATAGACAAGACTAGACAGACAAGACTAGTCATACAAGCCTGGACAGAATATATTCGACAGACAAGGCTAGATAGATAAAAGTCGACAGACAACAGTCAAAGCTAGATACATAAGACTAGACATACAAGATTAGATAAGTAAGATTCGTCAAGCAAGACTAGATAGACAAGTTTAGACAGACAAGATAAGAATAGAGAGGCAAGACTAGACAGATAAAACAAGACTAGACATACAAGTCTGGACAGAATATATTCGACCGACCACACTAGACAGACAAGACTCGACAGACAAAACTAGACATACAAGGCTAGATAGACAAGACTAGACAGACAAGACTAGACAGAAAAGATTAGACAGACAAGACTAGCCAGACCAAATTAGACAGACAAAACTCGACATACAAGACTAGATAGACAAGACAAGAGAGACAAGAGTAGACACACAAGACTAGACTTACGAGACTAGACACACTGCGACTAACTTGATCTATTGTGCTTGACCCTACTACAATTACTCTCCCAGGAATTCAATTTCGTGAACGAAGTCTAAGTGACCCTGTTATGTTATGCCCTGGTGACCCTGTGAGCACATTAGCGTGAGTCTGTTACCTTTCACCAGTTGTTTCAGGGTTTGTTTACAGTTCCAGATTAACTTAAAATTAAATTTGTGGACTTTTAAATTCCTTAGAGCTACCTGTCTGTCCGTTAGGATGTAGATTTGCATAAAATTTATTCATCCAATATACGATTAGAAGTATACAAAACTCAACATGCAATAAATGGATGAAGTTCTACAATAAATAGCTGGATAAATACAAAAATAAATTAATCAATCCAAAATTCGGTTACTTCGTACAAAATAAATTACTTCATCCAAAAAAAGGTTAATTTATCCAAAATAAAATGTAATCATCCAATAATTGATTTTTTCTTACAAACTACGATTTTTCCTTACAATAATCGATTGAATCGTTCAACATATTTGAAATTCACCCAAAAAAGGTTTTTATTTTACTTAATAAGTGCAAAATGCAAATTTACGAGTGTATTTACTAATCTTCACACTTTTATTATATGCATAAAAATACCGAATGGAAAAAACTGTTCACCTTATTGATGAGTGGATTAGCTCGGAAATAAATTTCGTTATTCTATCTGCTTATATATAGTATATATAGTGCTTCTTATATATAGTGCATCTATCTTCTTCTTATTATTATTTCCAATAGCCCTACTTTGGACCACGCTTGTTCAACTATTGGGCTTTCATCTTTGCCCAGTATTGACGCATCTTCTGCCGGTGTAGCTTCTTTTCCTTTTCTGTCCGGGAGTACCTTTCCTTCAGGGTTTTTCCTGAAATCTACGGACTTCCTTCAGTGTTTTTCCTGAAATCCACGGACTTCCTGCAGGATGCATCTCACAGACAACTGTTTGTTTTGGAGATCTGTTATTCCCACTTCTTTAATATCCTTCTCGGTTTCTGTCAACCTATGTGGTACGAACCGAACCTTCTTGTTTTACCAGAATGTGAACAGACTGTTGGTTAGTCGGTTTGGAGTCAATCTTGCAACGTGGCCATAGAAAGCTACCCTTTTTTTCCTTGCACAGTCAGAGAGCCTCTCAATATGCTCGTAGAGCTCAGAGTTATGTCGTCTTCGGAATTCCCCATCTTCCTTTACCGGGAATGCCTAGGATCTTTCTGATGATTCTCCTCTCTCTGATTTCCAATTTCACTACCAGACCTCTTCGGTTCAAGGAAAGACACTCCATGGCATACAGTGCTTCTGGTCTTAAGACTGATGTGTTTGCGCTCTCTCTTTCGTTACACGCGGCGTTAGTTAGAAATAAAATTTGAAGGAAACAAGTCCTTGTTTGTAAAATTCGTTTATTGTGAGGATATACTTGTATTTTGTATAAAAAATTGTTTGTAAAGAGCAATAAAATTTTGGATGGATCAACCTTTTTTGTACAGTTAAACCTTTTTTGGGTAAATTGATTTTATTTTGTACAAATCTATGAATTATTGTACTAAACCAATATTACTTAAAACAATAAGATTCAATCGATCATTGGGTATTTATATTTTATTTTGGACGAAGTAACCTTTTTTGAATGAAGTAATCGTTTTTTGTATGAATAAACCGAATTTTGTATTTTTGCAGATATTATTTGTAAAAAAGCATCTATTTTTTGTACGCAAAAAATCCAAGGCTTTTTATTTTGGACGAAGTAACCTTTTTTTGGATGAAGTAATCTCTTTTTGTATGAATAAACCGAATTTTGTATTTTTGCAACTATTTTTTGTAAAAAAACATCTATTTATTGTACGAAAAAAATCCATGCCATGTAGATTTGCACTCCTTTAAGACGTTTCTTAAAACGTCTTTATGCAGATTTGTGCGCATCTTTCAATGGCTTTAATTTCAGCCTGTAGTACCGTGGGAGGCTGGCCCAATGCCGTGGGCTCCCTATGACTCCGGCTGTATATGCCAATTCCTGTACCTTTATCAGTTTTGGATGCGTCGGTGTACCACATGGACGCTTTGGCGGTCATTAATGACCACTTCAACGGGTGTGTCAAAGTCGTATTCTATAGACATCGTGTCCCAGGGATTTTTCAGAAATTCCTTACCTATTTTTTACCTTATTTTCATGTGTCTCTGAATAGGCGATGTACACCTTAGTCTCAGAGCACTGAGAAGACCTTTTTCTACCTGTTTGTGCAGTGGGAGTAGGTCCAACAAAACTTCCATTGCTGTGGTTGGAGTAGATTTCATCGCTCGTGTTATACCCAAGCACGCGAGCCGTTGAAGCTTTTGTAGCATGCTTTTGGTTTTTTTCCTTTGTTTTGTACCACCATACGAGTGAACCGGTGATAATCTGTTTTACCTCTGCTGTGTACGACCATAGGACCATTTTGGGTTTTAGTCCCCATGTTTTCCCAAAAAGCTTACGGCAGATCCAAAAGGCCGCTGTGGCTTTTGAGAGCGTTTTGTTCAGATGCGAGTTCCAAGTGAGTTTCTTATCCACGGTTACCCTTAGATATTTCACCTTTTCGGAAAACTCTAACGTCTGGCCATCAATGCTCGGAGCTTTCAAGTTCAGCTTCCTCTTTCTGGTAAAGGGGACCATTACTGTTTTGCTCGGGTTGACACTAAGGCCCTCCTTCTTGCTCCAACAGTTGATGATGTTAAGTGTACTCTGTGCAAGGTTCATGATTGTACTACCAAACTTACCCCTTATTTATGATACCAAAATCGTCTGCATTAACAACCGCCTTATACCCGTTCTTTGTTAACACATCTAGGAGATCCTTTAAAATTTTTGGTCGCTTTAACCATTTTTGGTCCCTCTAGTAGCTAGGGAAAGAAACAGTCATTTGCAGTAGAGATCCGCATTACTACAGGAAGGCTAATTGATAAAGGAGTTCGCCATTTTCCTGAGTTCGATCTACTAACGACCGATCAAGGTATCATAATTGACAGATAAGTCTGGAGAGAAAATATTAGACTGACAAGAATAGATAGATAAAACTAGGCAGACAAGAATATACAAATGAGACTAGGCAGACAAAGCTATATACATAAGACTAGACAGACAAGATTAGATGGACAAGACAAGATAATTCCAGATGATTTTAACATAAACATATTAAAAAGAACAAAAAAGAGTCAAGAACTAGAGCACTTGCTGCAAACTTTTAATACAAGGCTAACCATGAACACTGAAAGCAATCCATCATCAGGTACGTGTATAGACAACATCGCAACAAATATTCCATGGAAATACTCAGTAAATACAGCAAACTACCACATATCTGATCACTGCGCTCAGCAAATTACAATGCAAATAAGAAAACCTAAAACACACTGTAATTGGTTTTTCTCAGAAGAAAATAGGAAACATTTTAGAGAATACCTCCAGACACAAACGTGGGACGTTCTATACAGAAGCAAGGAGAGTGAAGTAAATAACCAATGGAACAGTTTTATGGAAATATTTATGACAGGATATAATCAGAATTTCCGTCGGATATCAAAACAAAATAAAGAAAAGAAAACGCTAATTTTTTCGAATTCACTTATTGGGAAATCAAAAAACGGAACTTGAGATAATGCAGATATTTGTAAAGTTCCACCCAAACTTAAAACAACAATTTAACAGAACACATAGAAAATATAAGGAAGGCATCATTAAAAACCAAAAAAGATTTTTTTTTTAAAAAGAATAAGGAATAGCAAGAACATAATGAAAACTACATGGGATGTTATAAAAGAAATAACAAAAATAAACGATAAAAATCATGATCAACCCACGTCACTCGTGAAACTCGATCATGATAATTCAGTGGAAAATATCAACAAATTCTATGCCGAAAGAGCTTCTATGTTACTAAAACAAATCCCTAACAGGAATACAAGGACAATATAACAAACGAATCAAACACGATGTTTCTACGACCAACCTCAAGAGAAGAAATTTTAGACACTATAAAACAACTTAAAAATAGTAAAAGTCCGGGGTATGATGAAATTACCATGGATATCGTAAAAGAAGTGAGAGAGGAAATAGCCAACCCATTAAAATATATAATAAACAATGTCTTTCAATACGGAATCTTTCCAGAAAGCCTGAAGATATCTATTATAATACCGATTTATAAGAATGGAGATAAGCAAGACATAGAAAATTACAGACCGATAAGTTTACAACCATCTTTCTCAAAACTATTGGAAAAACTAATTACAGTTAGAATATCATCATTCCTTGGGAAAAACAAAATCGTAAGTGATCAACAACACGGCTTTGTCAAAGGACGTTCTGTGGACACAGCTTGCTTCCATTTTATGAAACATATACTCGAGAACATCGAGAAAAATAAGCCAAGTGGAATTTTCCTGGACCTGTCCAAGGCGTATGACACGGTAAATCATGAGATTCTTCTAAATAAGCTAAATAAATACGGAATGAGGGGACAAGTAGCCGAACTTATATCATCGTATCTAAACAAGAGAAGACAAATAACGCAAATCAACACAGAACAAGGCAAAATTAAAACAAACACTAGAACAGTAACCATCGGAATACCACAAAGAAGTATCCTCGGACTGATACTATTTACATTATATGTAAACGACCTACCGAACCAAATACATTTGATACCGCATAAAATCGTAAACTACGCAGACAATACCAGTTTAGTAACAAAAAACAGAAAGATAGAGGACATACCAAATAACTTAAGCGACACAATGTACATTTTAATAGACTGGTTCACGGAAAACAAACTAATTCTGAATAAAGAGAAAACCAACATAATTATTTTTAAAACAAAAATTTCCAACGAGATATTCCCAATGGAGGCAACTATCAACAACGAGACTTTACAGTACCAGAAACAAGTGAGACTGTTAGGGCTGAATTTAGATGAACACCTAGACTGGACATATCACATTAATAAACTAGCTACAAAACTAAAGAAAACAATATACGCCCTAAGAATATTAAAACGCTACATAACGACGGATATTCTCAAGAACGTATACTTCGCGAGCTTCCATAGCACCGTAAAATTTGGAATAATTTTTCGGGGCGGAGGAAAGAATATTTCTACAGTATTGAATATACAAAAAATGGCAATTAGAACAGGACCTAAAATACAAAGAAACTTGTAGAGGCAGTTTTATTGAAGCAGAAATTTTAACAACGACGGGAACGTATATAGATATGAAACGCTAATATTCACATTTAAAAACAAACACTTATTTGAGGCTTACGAAAATAAGACAAACAGAGAGACAAGAAACAAAAACGTAAGCTACAAACTTACCCACACATAGGTTACCCATGACAGAAAGAGGACCTCCATACTCCAATATGAAATTATAGAACACTCTTCTAAAAGCAATGAAGCTTTCAACAAATGTCAAAACATTTAAAAAACAAGTGCGCAATTTAATTTTAGACATTGAACCTTACAATATGGAGGAATACTATGAGAGGGTAAAGAGGATAACATAGGCAAGAGACAACTTGGACACATTTCACTTAGTTTATATATATATATATATATATATACGTAGTATATATATATATATATATATATATATATATATACTGTATCTATTTTCATATGCTTTGTATAACTTAGATAGTGAAATATATTAATTTTGATTTTGATTTTTGACTAGACAGACAAGACTAGATAAAAAAGAGTAGACAGACAAGAGTAGATAGACAAGACTAGACAAACAAGAGCAGACATACCAGACTAGAATTATAAGACTACATACACAAGACTAGACAGACAAGACTAGACAGACAAGACTAGGCAGGCAAGACTAGACAGATAAGACTAGACTGACAAGACTAGTCATACAAGAGTAGACTGACAAGGCTAGACAGACAAGACTAGACTGATAGGACTACAGAGACAAGACTAGACAGACCAGACTAGACAAACAAGAGCAGACAGACAAGACTAGACAGACAATACTAGACTGATAAGACTACATAGACAAGACTGGACAGAGAAGACAAGACAAACAAGATATATATTATATATTGTAATAAATATATTTGTATTTGTATTTGATTAGACAGAGAAGACTAGACAAAGAAGACTAGACAGACAAGACTAGACAGACAAGACTAGACAGACAAGACTAGACAGACAAGACTAGACAGACAAGACTAGACAAACAAGACTAGACAGACAAGACTAGACAGACAAGACTAGGCAGATAAGACTAGACAGACAAGACCAGACAGACAAGGCTAGACACACAAGACTAGACAGATAAGACTACGCAGACTAGACAGATAAGACTAGACAAACAGGACTAGTCATACAAGACTAGACAGACAAGACTAGACATACAAGATTAGACAGAGAAGGCTAGACAGAAAACGCTTGACAGACAAGACTAGACAGACAAGGCTAGACGGAAAATGCTAGACAGACAAGACTAGACAGACAAGACTAGATAGACAAGGCTAGGCAGATGAGACAAGACAAACAATACTGGACAGATAAGATTAAGCACACGAAGCTACACAAGTGAGATTAAGCAGACATGAAGAAGAGACAATAGACGACAGACAAACGCAAACAAGACTAGGCAAATAAGTCTAGCTAGAGAATACTAGACAAACAAGTTTACAGTGGTACAGCCAGACAAGCTAAACTAGATAGACAATACAGAACTGGGCTAAACCATATATAAAAGACAAGACTAATTATGCTTAGAGCCAGTTCTGACATGCAAAGTGACATATGAAATTAAAAAATCAATTCTATATAAACAAGACAAATGTTCAGCTATTTGTAGCTATTACATAAATTCCATATTAATTAACGATTGGTTTTGCTTACTTTATTAGTATGCTAATCAATTGGTTTCTTCTAAATCGATTAAAATGTCTAAAATTAAGCTTAAAAGTGAATTAAAAAAATTAGTAAAACATTGTTTAGACATTGAATGAAACGTTACACTATGACATGAAGGAAGATCTTGACTAAGAAATTAAAAAAACTCTTGATTAAGACATTGACTAAAATCCTAACAATGGGACATGGACTGCTGCCTTGTCTAATTGTAAGACATTGACTAAAATCTTGAATAAAACGTATACAATGATGTTGAATAAGACATTGACTGAGGAATATACTAAAACCTTTTTTAAAGCATTGAGTAAAGCGCCGACTAAATCTTTGAGTTGACTAAATCTTTACTAAGCATTGTCTAAATCCTAATTCAAATTTGGACAAAAAATAACTGCTAATATTGTAGCTTAAACCTTGTCTAAAAAATCAACTGAAACCTTGACTAAGACAATCACTAAAGTCTTAACTCAGACATATGTAGATTGAAAAGTTGATACCTTGAATAAGACATTTACAAAAACTTTGCTTAGACTAATACTTTGACTATGAATTTAACTAAAACATTGACCAAGGCAGTAATTAAAATATTGTCTAAAACCTCAAGAGATTAACTGAAACATTAATTAAGACAATAATTTCAATCTTTGCCAAGACAGACTGAAAAATAGACTAAAGCATTCATTATGACATTTATCGGCCTCGTAGTCTACAGAGTTAGAGCGTTAACTAACAAATCTGCAGGTCCCGGGTTCCATCCCGGTAGCGAGTGTCAGCCACATTTGTACCAGAAGACAAATGTGTAACTCGTTAAATCCAATTTAAATAAAACCTAGGTTTCTGTGCCTATAAAGAGCAAAATGTGGGTAAAATACAATTGGCCACTTGGCGAGAGTGTTTCAAGGTTTCAATAACCCGCTATCCGCATTGGACCAAAATTAAAAGAAACAAGACAGACGAGACAGGCAAGACTAGAGACAGATAAGTGTGTGATAAGTGTAAGACATTGAATAAAACTTTGACTAACTAAAATATTGAATAATACATGGAATAGACATTGGCAGATGAGATGAGAATGAGACATTAACAGACATTGACTAAAACATTAACTATAGCTATGACGAATACATTGACAAGATATTCTTGCTTTTACTTTTTTACTTTAGACTATTACTAAAATATTGACTAAATTTTGACTCAGTAATTAACTAAAACTTTGACTGAAAAACGACAAAAACCTTAACTTAATCATCGACAAAAACAAATTTAATATAATTATAATAATGTTTAAAACTTTGTTTAATAACCTTGACGGAGATATTGATTAAAACATTCTCTAAAACCTTGACCAAGAAATTAACAGAAACATTGCTTAAGCCAAAGATTACAACCATTCCTAAGACATAGGCTCAACCTTGACTAATGTATTGACTAAAATCTTGACTGTGGCATTGACTAAAACTTTGACTAAGCATTTAACTAAAATCTTTATTATGACAATGAATAAATCCTTGACTAAGACATAGATTAAAACTTTGATGAAATGTTGTCTAAGACTTTAATCAAAGATTAACAACAGCATAGGGTAAGACATTCACTGAAATCCTAATGAAGACTAAAACTTTGTCGAAAGAAAGAAAAAACCGAAACTTTCACAAAGATTGGAATTATTAACTAAAAGTTTGACTAAAACATTGACTAAGAGATTGATAAAAAACTTGTCAAACACCTTGAAAAGGACATTGGCTAAAACTTTAAATACAACTGTGACTAAACCATTGACTTTAACTTTAAATTAGACAGTTACTAAAATATTTAATAAGATCTTGAAAAAAATCTTGAAGAAGACGTTGATTGATACCTTGATCAAGATATTGACTAAAACTGGAATTAAGTCAATTACAAAAACTTATAAATTGCAATTTAATATTGGTGCAACTATACTAATTATAGATGCAATCATACAAATATATTAAAGACGAAAAATAGCTTGAATATATAAATATATTCAACCTGTTAGTAGCTCTATAATAGTAAGTCTTGTTAAGCTCTATGGTATTAAGACTATGAACAAATTTCATGTTAAAAACAGCTACTCCCTGGCTAATATCACACAGGTTATTGAATTATACAACAGACATTTGCATGTTATTACTAGTTCCAGTGCATATTCATGTCACTAATAGGACTAGAAAAATAACTTTCTTTTTTAAATCATTTCTTTCTTTTTAAGATCATTTCTTTCTATTTAAATTAAGTGACTAGCCATATCTAGACGCGTTTTGAGATTTATCTCTCATCAGTGCAGATTTGCTGTTTTGAATTATAAATTGGAATACATTTATATGAGCTTGAACACCTCATGCATGACTGGCGAGGTTAGGTTTCGATTTGACATTTGACATTTAGAACTTAGTTCAGATTATTGATTTAAATGATAATTTTATATTGGTGAAACCATACTAATTATGAATACAATCATACAAACTTATTTGTTAAGACTATGACAAATCTCTTGTTGAACCAACTAATTCCTGGCTTATATCGCACAGGATATTGAATTATACAACAAACATTTGTATGTTATTACTATTTCTAGTACATTTTCATGTCACTACCAGAACTAAATTCATGTCTTTCTACACAAATGTCAAATCATAACTTAACCTGGCCAGTCATGTATGAGGTGTTTAAGCTAATATAAGTGAATTCCAATTAAAAACAGCAATGCTGCACTGATGAGATAAATCTCGAAACACGTCTGCAGATGGTTAATCACTTAATTTAAATAGAAAGCAATGATATTGAAAACAATGTTATTTATCTATTCCTGTTAGTGACATGAAAATGTACTGGAACTAGTACTTACATGCAAATGCCTGTTGTATAATTCAATATGCTGCGTATATTAGCCAAGCAGTAGTTGTTTCCACATGAGATTTGTTCATAGTCTTAAAAAGACCTAATATTATAGAGCTACGCACAGGCTGAATATACTTATTTATTCAATTCAAATATCTTAATTATCGAAGCCTATAAATATTGGCTGAACTAGTAAATATTGGCTAAAACTTTTCAAAAATTTAAATTTCTATTTGTTACAAATTTATATTACGGTTTCAATAGCAAACGTAATAACTTTTATATTTTTAAAAACCAATTAAAACTAATTACATTAAACTGTCTTTATTTGAAACGATATTTTAAAGTCGACTCGCTCAACAAGTTTATTAAACTCAACTCGCTCTGGAATGTTCCTCTTCAATATGGAGTTATATTACAAAATTACGTTTTGTATTGAACATAGAACTTCTCTAGAGGGTTCAGTTGAAGGAAGGGTTCGGCGACCATACACGCCCTTCGTCAAACTATTTAAACCGTCTGCAGACAATGTAGACTGTGCAAATGTATTATTTCTAACTTAATAATTCAAACTAATTGTAAAATGGATATGTTTCCTTCACCTCGCCTATTAATAATGTATTTGTGATTGTACCTATTTTATCAAACCATGTTTGTTGAAAGGAATAAATATTATTATAACTTATAAGACGTCATTTGCAAGACTATATAGGCGATGTTAAACAAACAAGACTAAATAGGCAATGTAAGATAAGCAAGACTAACTAGGTAAGATTAGATAAGAAAAACTAGAAGGCAAGATTAAACAAGCAACATTACTTAGCGAAGAATACACAGAAGACAACGACATGTTTCCCTCACCAATACTTATTAATCATGTGTTTATTTTTTGATAATTTTATCAGATCAGATATGTTGAGAAGACTAGATAATATTAAAACTTATAAGACATCATTTCAAGACTAATATGTAAAATAAACAAGTCTAAATAGCCACTGTAAGATAGGCAAAACTAAATAGGCAGTGTAAGATAAGCAAGACTAAATAGGCAATGTAAGATAAGCAAGACTAAATAGGCAATGTAAGATAAGCAAGACCAAATAGGCAATATTAAATAAGCAAGCCTACAGAAGCAATGTAAGATAAGCAAGACTAAATAGAAAATGTAAAATATGCAATGTAAGGTAAGCAAGAACAACTACGTAGGATTAGATAAGCAAAACTGGACAGGAAAAAGAAAGAAAATTAGATAGTGAAGAATTCACAAAAGACAACGGCTAGTTTCCCTCACCAATACTTATTAATAATGTATTTATGATTGTGACGATTTTATTAAACTAAGTTTATTGAGAAGAATAGATAATATTAGATCTTATAAGACGTCATTTTCAAGAATAAATCGGCAATATAAAATAAGCAAGACTAAATATTCAATGTAAGGTAAGCAAGATTAAATAGGTAATGTAACATAAGCAAGACTAAATAGATAATGTAAGATAAGCAAGACTAAATAGGCTATGTCAGATAGGCAAGAATAAATAGACAATGTAAGATAAGTAAGACTAAATAAGCATTGTAAGATAAGTAAGACTAAATAGGCAAAGTAACATAAGCAAGACTAAATAGGCAATGTGGGATAAGCAAGACTAAATAGGCAATGTAAGATATGAAAGTCTAAAGAAGCAATGTAGGATAAGCAAGACCTAATGTTCAATCTGTAATAAGACTAAATAAGATTGGATAAACAAAAATAGACACGCAAGATTAAACAAGCAAAATTACATGGGGAAGAAAATACAGAAGACAACGATGCGTTTCCCTCGACTATACTTATTAATAATGTATTCATGATTGTGACGATTTTATTAAACCAGGTTTGCTGAGAGGAATATATAATATTGGGGCTCATAAGACTTCATTTGCAAGAACATATGGGCAATGTAAAATACGCAAGAGTAAATAGACAATTTAAGATAAGCAAGACTAAACAGGCAATATAAGATAATCAAGAATAAATAGGCAATGCAAGATAAACATGACTACTAGTAAGAATATTTAGATTTTTTAGATTGTTTCAGGATCCCTGTCTTGTGCCATTTTGACATAATGTCCTCTTTACACTGTACAACCCTTCCCCCCTCTACCATACTTCTTTCATCCACTGTATCTATCTTCCATCTTCCTTCAGTATTTCTTCTCATTTCCTTCTCATTCTTTCATCTCTACACATTCATTCCACATATGCTCTCTCATATGCTCCATTCATACACTTGCCTTCCACTCTTAGCATCTCTATTTCTTTACTCGCGTATCCCTTTCTTCTGAAATATTTCTCCCTTCCATGCATTTTTTTCTTTCCAGCATTCAGTCTTTATTTTTAGGAGGAAGGGAAAACCTATTATACTGGGTCACATGGTAATCGACGTTTCCGTGTTTACGTTCAGCCCAGATTTGCACATCCGGAATCAATTTTCGCGTCCATGCACCGTTTTTTGCCCCTTGCCAGGCATTTTGCCAACTCGCCATGGTGAGCTGCCGCGCTTCTTTCTTGGATAGGCCTTGGCATTTTCTGAGAGGCATCCTTTCGTCTACAAGGAGTGTTATTGGTGGGAATCCAGACACCACTTGTACAGCCTCTGCCAAGACTGTCCGGTATGCAGAGACTAGCCTAATCAAGGCCCTCCTCTGTGCTCTTATCATAACTGTTCTGTTTATTCCCAGTTGCAGGCCAGTTCCCAAGATCTCCGCTCCGTATAGCATGATTGAAGTGACCACCGAGGAAAACAAACACCTGGTCAGGCTGAGGCAAAAACCCAACGTTCGGCATGAGTCTCCCCAGAATCGCGGCCGTACTTTCCGCTTTGGCCGACACATTACGAATGTGAGGCGTGAAGCTCACCCGTTGGTCCATAACTACCCCGAAGTATTTAATACTCTTCTCTGGTTTAATTATTGACCCACCCAGCTGAAACTGCACTGACTCCGGCCTCCTGCCACCTACCAGGAGCACAGATTCCGTCTTGTGCATTGCTATGGTTATTTTCATGTCAAACATCCATTGCTTTATCTTAGCTAGAGACTGATTAGTTAGACTTATTAAGTCGTTCCTTGTGACCCAAGGCCAGAAGAGCCAAGTCATCAGCACAGGCCAATATATGGGCGCAGACAGGGAACTCCAGACTGACTCCAAAAGTCAGTCTTTTATATGCTTTCCCCCAGGTGTCCTTGTTCACTTCGTCGACAAATGTTTGCCATGTCAAAGCCTTTTCCTGCTTTACCTGTCGCTTCAATAGTCTCCTAGCGGATTGATTTTCTTCCCTGAGCTCTTTAATTACCTGGTATTGTTGTCTTTGGGTTCGCAGCAGAACCCAAAGTTTGCTCTCGCCAGCTTCTTCCTTGCCTCCTTGCAGGTAGCTCTACAAGCAGCATCTTCGGGCGTCCACCAGTACACAGGTCTTTTGGAGCCATAGTGAACGTTCTTAGGGGTTAGCGTCTTTTCGCATGACTGCGTTATCGCCTCCATAAGTTTGTCTGCCGTGCAACGAGTGCACCAAGCCAGCTTGCTGTAGATGTTCGCAGTCAATTTTTCTTTCTTGCGTTCGTCCCACTTCCATCCTACATTTACTCGATAGGGCTCTGGCAGGTGCCCAGATTTTTTCAGCATGAAGGCTATCGGTAGATGGTCGCTGCTTCATTGAGAGTCCAAGACTCTCCATCGATCAATGGGTGTTCCTAGTGTGCTTGAATAAAAGGTGACATCTATTATAGATTGGCTGTTTCCACGAACAAATGTGGGGTTGATTCCATCATTTTCAGTCAGCATGTTTAGTGCTGCTGCCAGATCAGCCAGCAGATTGACTCTTCGATCTTCTATATGGGAACCCCACAGGTAGGCCTTGGCATTGTAATACCCGCGTACTACAAAAGGACCCTCTCTCTCCTTCAGCGATGCTTCGAGTTTCCCAAGATATGCAGCAAATTCTTCTATAGCGACATTCGGTGATACATAGCAGCTATATATGGAGCAGAAGTTTGTCTGGATCCAGACCCATCCGGGTCCTTTCCCCCACTCTATTACTCTGAGTTCCTTGGTGCTCACCAAAATTGCTGCATCCTGATGTTCATCCGCATACCACCCCCCTTTGCTTATGTGTATCCTATTTGGTTCGCTCACCAGAATATCGGCATTCTCTTCATAGGCCAGCTGATAAAGGCAATCGTGGGCCGTCTGACTGCGATTGAGGTTTATTTGAATAAATGACGCGTCTGGATTCTTCAACTTTCCCTGGTCCGGCTTTCCTGGACTGTTTGCGACCTCTGAGATCTAATTGGATTTGTTAGAATGTTTGGATTTCGTAGTTTTGATTACATTCTTTTCCTTTCTCCTCTCCCGTACTTGTTCTACCGCTTCCTTGTATTTTTTGCACTTCATACTCCTTGCCACATGGCCACTCTCGTTGCAAGCATAACACTTCTCCAGCATTCAGTCTGTAATCAGTGTAATGCAGTCTTCCCTTCCGTTCATTCTCTCTTCAAACTCAGTTGATTTCTTCCCCGCTTTCACTTTCAGTTTGCCTCTCTTACATTCCTCTCTCACTACGTATCCTGGAGTTTCTCAGTCTATTCCCAACACCCATCTCAGGTATTTCTCTTGCAGTCTCTCAACGTCTTCCTGTGCTTTCCAGCCCCAGATTTCTGGTCCATATATTACTATACTCACTATTAAACTTTCAAACATCATCATCCTACTCCTAAAGTCGATTCCCAATTTTCTCTCTCTTATCCCTCAAACACTCCCCATTTCCTTGTTTGCTTTCCTGGCTAACTCTCTCACATGCGCTTTGTTCAATCTGTAGCTTAGGTACTTAAACTCTGTTATTCGCTCTATTGTTCCCCATTCCCACTTCTTCCATTCCTTCACCTCATTCTTCCCCTTTCTCTTACTAAACACCATCATTTTCTTTTTCTCCACATTCATTTTTATGTTTTTCCTGCTCACATACCTAGGCTTTTCACCATTTCATTCATCTCCTATTCACTCTTTGCCACCACTACCACATCATCCGCGAACGCCAGGCTCCATACTTTCTTTCTATTCTTAACAAGACTAAATACGCAAAGTAACATAAACAATATAAGATAAGTAAGATTAAATAAGCAAGCAAGCTAAATAATCAAGATTAAATAGGCAAGTAGGCAAAATTTAGGCAAGTAAGTCTAAATAGGCAATGTCATATAAGTAAGTCTAAATAGGCTATGTAAGATAAGCAGCACCAATTAGGCACTGCGAGATTGGCAAGACTAAATAGGCAATGTTAGATAAGCAAGTCTAAATTGGCAATGTAAGATAAGAAAGACTAATAGGCAATGTGAGGTAAGCAAGACTAAATAGGCAATGCAAGATAAACAAGACTAAATAAGCAATGTGAGGCAAGCAATGTAAAATAAGCAAGACTAACTCGGTAATGCAAGATAAGCAAGACTAGGTAACTAGATAGGAAAAAAAATAGATAGGCAAAACTAGAAAGGCTTAATCTTGCCTTATCAATTAGCAAAATTAGATAGTGATATTTTGTAAATTTTCCTAAATTGTTTAAAAAATATAGTAGTATATTTTTATATGGTTTGCATTGTAATTCGGGTGACGTTTTATTTCAAATTCTTTTCCAATAAATTTCTTCATCAATAAATCACCAAACGTTTCATCCGAACAAAAAGAAACAAAAGTTAAATCCTTAATAATAAAATTGCTGTCTAGACGCATTGTTGTGTCTTGTGTGTATTTTATCCGAACACAATTCAAAACTAAAATTTTATGTTCATATTTACGAACCAAAACGAGTCTGAAATTGTTTGTATTCGCTACTAAATTAAAATGTGCAATTAATTATTACTTCATGAATGCTGAAACAGCAAAGTTTTCTTTATTAATTATTTATTCGAATAATTTACAAATGTACATTAAGCTAGTTATAAATAAATTATTTTGAAATCTAGTTTAGAATAAATAATTGCTTGTTGCAACAATACTAATAGTATGAACATATATTATAATATCACGTGAGTACACGACATAAATGTAACAGTAGTAATTCAATACTGGTAAAAGCATACAATAGATAATCGTATATACTTAATAAAGTCGGAACACAACCTGAATATATAAATATATACAACCTCTCCGGAGCTCTATAATATTACTGTGTCTTTTTAAGACTACCATAACAAATCTCATGTGAAACTTGCCAGTTATTTACTAGCTTTCAGTCCACCTTCATGGCACTCAACAAAAACCAGAAAAATATCATTGGATTTTAAAATCTCGTTTTTCCGTTAACTTAAGTGAATAGCCATCTGCAGACTCGTTTCGAGATTTACCTCTTATCAATGCAGCTTTGCTTTCAAGAATAACGATTTGTAAAACAATTTGAAGTAAGTCAAAAAAAAACCACGTGGCTGACTAGGGGTTAGATATTTTTAGTTTAAAATTTCATGGGTTGCATCATTACCATTCAAAGGTGCATCATTTTACAAAAATGAATAACTTGGCTAATTAATATACCACGTGGTTTTTAGTTAAAGTCTAGACAGAGCTGCAAAAGTTCATTCAAGGCCATTATTTTATTAATTCTTCTATCAATATTTATTTACAAATGCCTGTGCTACACTAAGAGAAATCTACATAAATAACACTGAGAGCATTCTACTCAATTGATGAATTCCTCCAAAAGTAATAATATTCTGTATATTGTATGTAAGCTTTAATGTAATTTTAATGTGTTTATTTTAATCATTGTTGTTCTTTGACTAACACATCCATATCCTCATTACGGATTTTAGAGTTTAAACTCATTTTTCTTCTTACCTCTGCCGTTACAATTGCAAATATGGGTGACCAGAAAAGAGAACTCAATACGATGTCGTTATCTGACAAAGTGTGGTTGATAATTGAAGTTGACAAAGGTATTAAAAAGACAAAAGTTATTGTTGAAGACTTGGGGATTCCTCCAAGTACATTTTCTTCAATTATAAGAAACCGCGATGAAATTCTGAACAAAGCCGAAAATGGTGCAACTAGTGATCGCAGACGTTTGAAAAAGTGTAACTAGGAAGACATTAACAAAGCTAATTTGGAATGGATTAAAATTGCGCAGGATAAAAGTGTGCCAATGGCTGGACCATTTATTTGAGAAAATGCTCTTTATTTTGCTAAATCTGGGACACACTGATTTCATCGCTAGTGTAGTTTGGCAAGATAAGTTTAAGAAAAGGCATATTAATATTCTAAAGGTTATAAAAGGCGGTGAGAGTGCAGACGTTAATGAACATAACTGTGAAGAGTGGTGCAACAATTTCTTTCCGGAACTTTTAGCATCTTATCATCAAAAAGACGTTTTTAACGCGGACGAGACGGGCTTATTTTTTAAATCTTTGCCTAATAAATCGTAACATTTAAAGACGAAAAGTGCTTCGGTGGAAAACAGCAAAGAAAGAAACACCGCTAAGTGGGATCCAATGTGTGTTATACTGCAAAACTGAAACCGTTGGTGATTGGAAAATCAAAAAATCCGCGATGCTGAAGGTAAACGTTTTTTACCAGTGACAATTATACAGAAGCAACAAAAAAGCTTGGATGATAAGCGCAATTTATGAAGAATGGCTTTCTAGTTTAGACAAGAAATTCAATGCCGAAAAACGTAATATCTTGCTGTTTGTGGATAACTGTCCGTCACAGCCAAAAATTACCAAGCAGCTTAATTAGATTCGTAATGTTTTTCTCCCACCAAACATGACGTCAAAGTTACAACCTATGGACCAAGAAATTATTAATAATATAAAATTGCACTATAGAAGAAGTATTATGAGAAAAACTATAGTTGCCCTAGAAGTCAACCCGAACTGGCTGGCTTTAAAAAGAAAGCGAAACAAACTGGAGTGAAGATGTCAGAATTGCAGTCCGTGTATGACACACATAATCAGAATAACGTGAATATTTTTTAATGATATATCTCTTAATGATTATTTATAATAATATTATATATTATTGTTTAAAATAATTATATATTTATATATATATATAAATATATATATATATATATATATATATATATATATATATATATATATATATATATATATATATATATATATATAAATATATATATATATATATATATATATATATATATATATATATATATATATACATATATATATATATATATATATATATATATATATATATATATATATATATATATATATATATATATATATATATATATATATGTTGTATATGAGGTTTCGCGGATAGATACCTGTGTTATATTGTTTTCTCGGGGATTCCGCGTTGACGCTGAGGGTTGGCTCTGAAAAGAAACGGATTCTCGACGTTTCGGCGAACTAACATTCGCCATTCTCACGAGATATATGCGTCCGTGCGGGTCAACCGTTAGACGCATACATAAGTATGTCGCATACAAGTATGCGTCTAACGGTTGATCCGCACGGACGCATATATCTCTTGAGAGTGGCGAATGTTAGTTCGCCGAAACGTCGAGAATCCGTTTCTTTTCAGAGCCAACCCTCAGCATCAACGCGGAATCCCCGAGAAAACAATATAACACAGGTATCTATCCGCGAAACCTCAAATACAACATATATATATATATATATATATATATATATATATATATATATATATGTATATATATGTATATATATATATGTATATACATGTATATATGTATATATATATATATATATATATATATATATATATATATATATATATATATATACATAAAGGAAAGACATGATCTTAAAAAACAATGTTATTTTTCTGGTTTTTGTTGAGTGCCACGAAGGTGGAAAGCTAGTAAATAACTGTCAAGTTTCAGATAAGATTTGTTTTGGTAGTCCTCAGTAGTTGTAGGTAATTTTATAGAGCTCCGGAAAGTTTGAATATATTTATATCTTCAGGCTGTGTTCCGACTTTATTAAGTTTATATGATTATCTATAATGTAGTATGGTTTTACCAATATTGAATTATCTTTTAAATCAATAACCTGCTAAGTTCATGTCTCTCTCACGAACTGTCAAATTAAAAATATCTGACCCCTAGTCATCCACGTGGGTTTCTAGTAAGTGTCTTACAAATTGTTATTCATAAAAGCAAAGCTGCACTGATGAAAGATAAATCTTGAAACGCGTCTGCAGGTGGCTATTCGCTTCAACTTCAAGGTTGAATATATTTATATATAGCCTGAATAGTGTTCAGTAGTAGGTAGAGTGGATCAAAAGTGTTAGCGTGTTATTAACTCTTTGCAAACTGAACGATTTTTAATATTACTTATTAGTAGGACAACAAAAATTTGCTTTTAATAAATACCTATGCGCTTGAAAAATGCTGTTTAAAAACGAAAATATGCTGGATATAAAAAATATCTTCTTCGTTCTTCTTCTATCCTCGGAACAGCCTAAACAAGTTAGGCTCTTCCGGTCCTTCATATAATCATATGAATATAAATATTTCAACTATAATAAGGCCAATATGCGATTTATCATGGCCAATATACTATTTATGCTCGTATTGGTTAATAATAAAAATATATACCCTTATAAATGGTGCATACTTCAGTCGGAAACAAATTTCTGGGTAGTCCATACCTCTTATAAGTAGAATGTGCAAAAATATGCATTTTGATATTATTGGTGCCCTATTTATCAGAAATATTATTGCCCTATTTATCAGAAAATCCGCGTCATTTTCACTAATCGTTACCATATACTGGTTTTAAAATATCGCCGCTGTAACGACAACGGAGTTATGGCTTATCCTTTTATGTCGCCGTTGCGGCCACATTTGAGCTATTAGCTTACCTTGCGTTGTCGTAATAGCGGCAAAAGATAAGTTTTAACACAATTTTGTTGTTTTGTTTTACTATTAGGCAATTTTTCGAGCAGGCGCCTATGACTGTTATTGTTGCATAGCACATTTGTCGAATAGTTTGGTAAAATTTTTGCTGACTGTTAAAATTACTTTGTTGTGCAGATTACCTCTTTAATATGAATTGTACTGAAGCAGAGAATTCTTCGGATGAATCAATTATGGCCACTAGAAGAATAAAATCAAAGCCGCGATTGCTGTCGTCTTCCTCGGAAAATATTAGCGTTGATGGTCAACTGTGAGCAGACAAATGCGAATTTTGATAAATTTTTTTCAGAAGATATTTCAACGAGCAACTATTCTCGTATTCTCGATTAGCCACCGATACTATGAATATTTGGAAATTTTGTTATACGCCCGTTTTTAAAGTTTTGAAGACCAATTTTCACATCTCCAGCTTTTGAGATTGAGATAACTATCGCGCAATTGCAACCTACTTAGCTACATTTTCGGAAAATTGTAAAGTCAGTTTTTCTAACTGTTCGACACGCTTCAGATACAGCGGTAGCTCCTCAAGTGCTCTGACTGGAGTCTTGTAGACCATGGTTTTCAGATGACCCCTTAAAAAAAATTCAGGGGATTCAGATCTGGGAAGAGGGCCGGTGATGGTTTCCACCGTTCCTGCTATTTATCAAGATACCTCACATCGAGACATGCACGGGCCTAGCGACTAAAATGTGCTGGTGCGCCATCATTCACCACATTTCATGTCTCAGTTGAAGATCGACCGGGTCTAATCCATTGAGGAAGTCATTTTCCAGAAAATTTGTGTAAGACGTCCCCGTTAAGCGATCCGGAAACACAAATGGATCTATCAATTAGTTGATAACAATCCCACATCAAGCATTTATTGAAAATCTGTGTCGATATGCTCTACCATGTATTGCTTGAAAATTTTCTTCACACCACAAGTGCATGTTATGGCTATCGAACATTCCTTTTCTTCTAAATGCAGTAAATGCCGTTCATTCTGTTGTGTGCTGTTCAAGAAGCACCTACAAAACTGTACTTGTGCAGCAAAGTCAGTACAATTCAGTGCCTGGACTTTGTGATTTCTAAATGGCTTAAGAGCTGTTCGCGAGGAACTCGCGACACTGTTGAAGCACAGGTTCCAAGTTCCTGTGCTACAATTCGAACACTAGTTCTCGGTTTATTGGTAACGGCATCCAAGACATTTTCCTCTAATGCCACAGTACGAACCGTTCTATCACGACCTGTATCTGTCATCTAACTCTTAAATTTTCCACGTTCTCGAAGACCTCGATGAATAGCTACAAAAATTATATGATGAGGCTGCTGCCTATTCGGAAAACGTTCTCCATAAATCCTTACAGCTGCTCGGCCGTTGCCGTTAGCAGAACCATAAGCTACCATATCTGGATCTTCTCTGAAAGAAGTCTAGAGGGGTTACAAGATCTGTGTAGCCAATTGTGATCGCCTCTTCGAGAAATCACACGGACAGGAAACTTTTCAAGCAAAAGAGCGATGGTATCGTTGTTTGTGCAGCACGTAACGCCGTTTTGTTAAAAATAAACGTCGTTCACATCAATATCTTCCAATTCATAAAAGCCATACAAAATCATTAATCATCGTTGAATTACAATAGCAATATTTTCAGTCGTTCTTGAGCGACGTGCACGAATTCAGTTCTTCTGTCAGTTTCACAATTGCAAACCAAAAATCTGCTGGTTCTGATGGTATACCAGAAGAATTACTGAAATCTGGGGGTGAGAAGCTGAGGAAAATATGTCGAGATGAACAAATACCAGATAAAGGAAGCAATTATTGTCCCAATACATAAGAAGGGAGATAAGCGAAACTGCAGAAATTACAGAGGAATATCTCTACTTCACCACTTACAAATTACTGTCGCACATTAAATTACGACAACTAATTCCATACGCCGAAGACATAATAGGGCACTATCAGAATGGTTTCATTTTTTTTTCAAAGAATCAATGGGAATACAAAAGTTTGGGAATATAAAAAAAGAAGTTCATTACACATTCATTGATTTCCAAAAGGGCCACGATTCAGTCCCTTGCTACGATCAGCTTGGTCAAAATGTGTATGAAGAAGACAGAAAGCAGGGTGACACACTGTGGCTCCATATCAGACAGTTTTGAAAACATAACTGGACTAAAACAAGGTGATGCGCTCGCTCCACTTCTCTTCAACATTATTCTGGAGAAGGTAATTCCAAAGACCAAGGAAGGCACAACCCGAGACCTTACAGATAACAATCACAAAATCCTGGCATATGTAGATGACATAGTATATAAGGAAGTAATTGAGGTGAAACTCTATTCAGGAAATTAAATGAAATCGCTCTTAAAATAGGTCAAAATATTATGAGAAGACATAATCATATAGAGAGAAAACATGACTACAGATCCACGCAATAACCTTAATATAGACAATTTCATGTTTAAGAACAATCCAAACTTCAAATACCTCGGTATCACTATAAATTACTGCAACAGAAGCCAAGTTGAACACCAAATTAGATACAGAAGGCAAACAAAGTTCACTTTTCCCTTCAGAAACTACTTCCTTCAAGCTGCTGACCAGAAAAACCAAACTAAAGCTATACAACACGATCATCAGACCAGTACTGCTATACTGAGCTGAAACATGGAGTGCGACTAAAAGGGAGGAACATCAGCTTACAGTCTTCGAAAACAAGGTGTACAGAAAAATTTTCAGACTCACTTTTCCTTGACCAGGAATATCAAAGATGGGTTCTCAGATCAAATCATGAGCTATTTTTTTGTGGGGGTCGTTTTGCTGCAAAGCCTTTCTGCACTGCTACCAACTTGATCTATTGTGCTTGACTCTACTACAATTACTCTCCCAGGAATTCAACTTCGTGAACGAAGTCTAAGATATTCCTGAGAGGCTGGCCACTCCACTCAAAAGGTGGTCAACTTGCGACCCGGAAGTGGGCAAGCCTTATGTATGCTAGCGCTACACATGTGCACATTATGTGTTCATCGGTTTCTTCATCTGATTCACATAATCTACAGGCAACTTCCTCTGTTTTTCCTATTTTGTGTAGGTGATATCTCACCGGACAATGTCCTCTGACTATGCCTACCAAAGTTCTGATTTCTCTTCTAGAGAAGTTTAGCATCTGCTGCGTTATTGCGGCAGAATAGTTTATAAGCATTTAGCTTGCCTCTGTTCTGGCGTGTTCTTCCAGTGGGTTTGCTTTTGCTCTTCTTCTCATTTCTTAGCCCCCTGCCGTAAGTGGGCCTCCGGGCCCAAGAAGGGAGCCTCGGTACCGCTTTTGGCGAGTGCGTCGGCTATTTCATTCCCATATATGCCCTGGTGACCCGGTGACCACATTAGCGTGAGTCTGTCACCAGTTGCTTTAGGGTTTGTTTACAGTTCCAGGTTACCTTGGAATTAAAGTTGTGGGCTTTTAAATTCCTTAGAGCTACCTGGCTGTCCGTTAGGCTGTAGATTTGCACTCCTTTGAGACGTTTCTTTAATCAGATTTGTGCGCATCTTTCAATGGCTATAATTTCAGCCTGTTGTACCGTGGGAGCCTGACCCAATGAAGTGGACTCCCTGTGATTCCGGCTGTATATGCCAATTCCTGTACCTTTAGCAGTTTTTGATGCGTCGGTGTACCACATGGACGCTTTGTCTTTCAGGTTTTCGATTCTTTGAACACTGCTTTGGCGGTCATTGATGACCACTTCAACGGCTGTGCCAAAGTCGTATTTTGTAGACATTGCGTTCAAGGGATGCTTCAAAAATTTATCTCCAATTTTTTCCCTTATTTTCATGTGTCTCTGAATAGGCGATGTACACCTTAGTCTCAGAGCACTGAGAAGACCTTCTTTTTCTTCCTGTTTGTGCAGTGGAAGTAGGTCCAACAGAACTTCCATTGCTGTGGTTGGAGTAGATTGCATCGCTCCTGTTATACCCAAGCACGCAAGCCGTTGAAGCTTTTGTAGCATGTTTTGGGTCTTTATTTCCTTTGTTTTGTAGCACCATACGAGTGAACCGTAGGTGATAATCGGTCTTACCACTGCTGTGTAAGACCATACGACCCTTGTGGGTTTTAGTCCCCATGTTTTCCCAAAAAGCTTACGGCAGCTCCAAAAGCGGCCTTTTGGAGCCGCCGTAAGCTTTTTGTGGCTTTTGAGAGCGTTTTGTTCAGATGCGAGTTCCAAGTGAGTTTCTTATGCAAGATTACCCCTAAATATTTCGCCTCCTCGGAAAACTCTAACGTTTGACTTCGACGTTTTTAAGTTCAGCTTCTTCTTTCTGGCAAAGGGGATTATTACTGTTTTGCTCGGGTTGACACTAAGGCCCTCCTTCTTGCTCCAACAGTTGATGGTGTTAAGTGCACTCTGTGCAATGTTCATGATTTTACTACCAAACCTACCCCTTATTTTAATGGCAATATCGTCTACATAACCAACCGCCTTATACCCGTTCTTTGAACCATGAGCTATAAAAGTTAGCCAATCAACCCAGGGTGGTGAACATCATGAAAGCGAGACGGCTGCAATGGGCAGGGCATGTGCTCCTAATGGATGCTCCCAGAATAGTTCGCCAGATCTTTGAGAAGAAGATGGAAGGCTCAAGACCCCCTGCAAAACCGAGGAGTGAGTGATGGCAAGATGAGGTGATCTCTGACAGCAGACATATGGCAATCACTGGCTGGGAGTATACGGCGCTGGATAGGAATGAATCGAGGCAGATTGTGAGAGCGGCACAGAATCGTCACGTCCCAAAGTAGCCAACGGAGCGAGTGAGTGAGTGTGAGTTTCACAATTGCTGGCTGAGAAGGTGCTTCACGGCGACACAAAAAATGCGTCAGTTTTGCGGACTGTGATCGTGAAATTTTCACCATTTTAGTAGTGAATTTTGATTAATACATTGCGTTGTTGAAGAGTATATCGTTCCATTTTTATTAATGGTGTAGTTTTTAGTTCTCATCTGTCAAGTAGTTACAGGTTGACTTAACTAATAACTGTTAAAATGGCGGGCTAATGAAAATGAAACCTCTTATTGGAAGACCCTATTTGTACCCACTAACCAAGGCTTTTTGAAATTTCGTTTCTAAGGGGGTGAAAAGGGGAGGCAAAGTTTTTTAAGAATGTCTATATCTGAGAAACGGAAAATAGTGCACATGTGAAATCTGGCCTTAAGATTTGTTTTTAAAAATAAAGAAGGAACGGTTCTACCATTTTTTTTAATCCGATTAAGGGGGTTGTAAAGATGTTGGGAGATTTGATCCGCGCAAAACCTCCCTTTCCGAAAGCCATATAGACAATTTCACGATTAAGAACAATCCGAACTATTTGTATTTTTACGCCGAAGACATAATATGAGACTATCAGAATGGTATCAATATATATATATACAATAATATATATACAATATATATATATATATATATATATATATATATATATATATTGTACCAACTATATATATATATTGTAAAAATATATATATATATATATATATATATATATATATATATATATATATATATATATATATATATATATATATATATATATATATATATATATATATATATATATATATATATATATATATGTTGTATTTGAGGTTTTCGCGGATAGATACCTGTGTTGTATTGTTTTCTCGGGGATTCCGCGTTGATGTTGAGGGTTGGTTTTTTTATGCGTCTAACAAGTATGCGTCTAACCGTTGACCCGCACGGACGCATATATCTCTTGAGAATGGCGAATGTTAGTTCGCCGAAACGTCGAGAATCCGGTTCTTTTCAGAACCAACCCTCAACATCAACGCGGAATTCCCGAGAAAACAATACAACACACATATATATATATATATATATATATATATATATATATATATATATATATATATATATATATATATATATATATATATATATATATAATTTTTTATACAAACGTAGACAAGTCTCTACAAGTTTCTATAAAAGTTAAACATTAAAAAGCATTTTTAACTTAAATAATAGGCTAGAAATATGATGAATACTTTAGCTCCACTCTACTTTACGTACCGCTGTCACAGTTATGTTGTGAACTCAAGTAACGCAATTGCACTAAAGCAATTATTTCTTCTAAACTACATTAAAAAAAAAAAAAATTATAACTAGCATACGTTTGTGTTAAGTTTCTTATATAAGCTGTTTTTGTGTAAAACTGAAACATATATTTTAATGAATCTTGAATGTTCTTACTCTTAATATTTCTTTTGTATGTTATGACATGGTATTTGAAGAATTCCAGTTCATCAAGACTACACGAATATTTCCACATATTTGTTACTTAAAAATATGTAAATTTCTAATAATCATTTAATAAATTGCTAGTTAACCTTAAAAGTTTCAAATTTTATTTTTGTATGCATATTAAAACTAGTACCGAATTAAAACGAAGAATAAAATTCAGAGACATGACAATAAAACTTCAACAAAAAAATCGGAATTATAAAGTCGTAAAGAGATCGTTTCCCTATTCTAGTTCTATTTATATTTATAAAAGGTTGTGAAAATAAATTATATATATATTTATATAAACCTCTCACTTATAAATAGAAAATCTCTCCTAGATACAAGTTGGCTCTATAACTCGGACATTTCAAGCTCCCATTATAATCCCAATAAGAATTGCTTTAGAAACTTTATTGCATTCCATAAAATAAAGTTTTACATAACTAATGCGGTTATTATATAAAATGTGATGGGTTTTCGAGAAACACGCACGCCGAATAAATACGTGAAGAACACGCGCTCAGGTTTTCTGATCACGTGAGTTTGCTAATAATGTAAATTAAACCGGCGCATTTATTTGCATAAGTAACGGACGATACAGCGCAAAAGATATTTCCAGCGAGGAAAATTGTTGCGTTGGAAAATTGTAAGCGCGGGAAAATTTGATTTGCTACGGCTGAATTCTTTGCTTGACCTTTATCTTAAAATATAATGTGTAACCTTTACGTGCGGTTTAAAATCTGAAAGTATTTCAACATATCAAAACTTAAAAGTCCGGATAATTTTCAGAATATCTAGTTCCTATTTGAAATTTTTGAAATAAAATATAAACGGTGTAAAAAATATAAGTAAAAATTCTTTACGTGTTTTCAGTTTATCATTCGATAAATATTTGGAAACGAGCGAAAATATGCGCTTTATACAGAAGTTATGCGATATTAAAATTTATGTCTTTTATGGAAATCTGTTTGTGGAAGTGGTCAGACTCTGCAGGGCTTTCTGCCGCCAGCGATAAAGATATTAACGCCGTCTCTTCCTATTACACTTTGTGTTTGTCGCCGATATTTCTTCATAAAAAGTTACATAAAAGAGTAAAAAAATAATAATGATCATACAATTGTATAAAATGTTAACGACCATCAGTCTTTCCATCTCGGCTTTAATAATAAACGGATTGCTTCAAATTTCTATACTAGACATCCCATAAAACGATTTCACTACAGTATGTATGAGAAGTAGGAAATATGGCTCTGTTATTTGCCCTTAACACTAGACGCTCGGAGCGGGTCAATTTGATGTTACTCTTGCAACCCCTTCTATGCTCTGCCGCTCTCTGCCATTGTTTGACCTTCAAGCTTTTTAGGTCTCTCTCGCATTCAGGTCTCACAGCAGTCTCACCAGCGCTTTGTAGAGTATCATGGACTTATGCGGCAAGATGTAATTCTTCGGCCATTTGTCTTCTTGTACTGCTAGTACATCGATGCCTTTTTCATTTACTGTCTTAGTTCATGGAGTGCTTCTGGTCTATATAAGGTTGTTACATTTAATGTGACGAAGGTCAACTCCTTGACCTTTATTCTTACCAATGGTCGTTGTGGTGTAATCCAGTCAGATATTCGAGGCGCTTGTTTTGGTTTCGTAACTTGCTTGTTTTTCCGGGATGGGGTTGTTGGCCCCACGCCCAACCCCCTTCTCGGAGGGCATTTTCTCTCGCTCTCGTTCACCCTGACTTGGTCTTCCATAGGGTTTTTTTTTTCTTGGGAGGAGGGGGAATCTTACATATGACACTCGTTGTTCAAAAAGGTTAGTTTCGGATTCTTACCGACTTAACCGCCTCCCCCTTTTCCTCTCGCACATTATAGTGGCATTCGCTCGCGCATTCCTTCAGTGCAATGGCCATTTGATTTATTTTGTTGTTTAATTTCTCCTTTGTTTTCATAATTTGTCGAATAATTGTATATGTGGTTTCTCATGTTCTCGCTGACTCTACCAGGCTGTCCATCATATTCCTAGCATTAAATTATTTTCCTGCGTTATTTATGTATATTTCCCTTAGATTGTCCCACTTAGGGCAAACGAAGAGAGTATGTTCTGCTTCGTCGATGTTTTCGCACTAACAACATTTATTTGAGTCCACTATTTTTCTATCGTACAGGTATTTTTGGAAGCACCCATGTCCTCACAGTGCTTGGGTTAAGAAGTAATTAATACCTCCGTGAATTCATTTGTAGGTCCAGCGTCCATATATCCCGTTTTTCCATTTTTCTTGCCACTTGTATTTGTCGCCTCTCTTTAATTTGCATTCCTATAGGAGCAATCCCTGCAATGACTCCTACTCCTTCGGCTGAAATAGTTCGATATGCAGACCAAACTCTAATACCTATCATCCGTGTAATTCTTCCCAGTCTCTGTAGCTGGGTTCGGTTATTTGATATCGAATGCCAAACTGGTGCAGCATATTATAGTTTAGAGTGTATCACGCTCGATAATAGTCTAATCTTGGATGCCTTGGGTTCTCCGATGTTCGGCATAGGGCTATCGAGGTCATAGTCTTAGTCTTTTCTGCTTTCTGAACAGTTCTGTTGATATGCTCTCGTAAATGTTAGTTTTGGATCCAACTACACCCTTAGGTACTTTACAGCTCTTTCGAGATTAATTGTAAAAACCTGTATGAGAAAAGTAATAGGAGATATCTTCCTTTTTGTAAAAAGTACTGCCTCAGTTTTCTCTGGTGCCAGTTCCAGTTTTTTTTTCTTCCAACCAGTTTAAAACTCGGTGTAGTCCAGTGTTTGTCTTATTCATTAGAATTTCTTCCTCTTTTGCGGTCACCATCATCGCTATGTCATTTGCAAAACCTATTAACATGCTTCCTTGTGGCATTTAAGTTTTCAGAAGAATGTCATACAGAATATTGCATAGGGTTGGAGGTAGTACTGAACCCTGTGGAACACCACTGTTTATTCTCATTGTTTTAGTAGTTCCTTCTGCTTCTTGAACGATCTCCCTTTCTGATAATTATTACGATATAATATTAATTAGACTTTTCTCGATGTTTCTCCTTCTAGAATTCCTTCTAGTTCTTTTTTCTAGAATTTACTGCCATGATGTGCTATTAAAGGCGTTTTTCACGCCTAGCGTTATTACTACGCACAGTCTTCGGTGACGACTAGAATAGGCTGCTGCTACCTTGGCAACCTTAATTACTTAATTGACGGCAACTATCGTCTGTCGACCTTCCCTAAAGCGATACTGCTTATCCGACAAGTCCCCAGTACGTAGTATTTCTTTTTGTAGTCTAAGTAAAATTCATTTTTCAAATAGCTTACCCCCTTAGGGTTAAGGCAGATTGGTCTGTAAGACGCCGGATTATTAATTGGTTTCTTTCCCTTTCTTAACAAGACCAGTCTTGCCTGTTTCCACTATGTTGGAAACTTTGCTTGCCCTGCCAGCTTATAGTATACTCTTATTGTATAATCTGGTTTTTCCATTGCCACTTGTTTTATTAGTTCTGGGGGAATGTTTCCTGGGCCAGGTGCCTTGTTGTTTTTCAGTTTTTTTGATCCTGTTTGTAATTCATCTAGTGAGAAGTCAGTAAAACTGGTATCAATGTCGATGTTGAAGGTCACATTTGAATAGAAGGTCACAGAGGGAATTAGTGGTTAACCACTTTCTCCATTGTTTCAATAATCTCTTTCTTGACTATCTTATAGCCTGTTTATGTTGTTACAAATAATTTTCCAGCTATTTTTTTAATATTTGTGTTTTTTAATATCTGTCTCTCAATGCTTTCTTACTCTCTTTATATTTTTCCCATTGGTGCTGGGTTGCTTGTGGTAAGTTTTTTTTACTGTTCTGGTACAAATTCTTCTTTCTCTTAAGTATTTCTTGTGTAGGTTCGATATTTGCTCCCTCCACCAGTTTACTGGCAGACAACTAGTAGGTGCTCTTCCCTTTGGCATTGTTTTACCGCAGAGTTTCGTGAGAGTATTTGAGAAACCTCTTGCTGATGTTGTATCGTCGTCATAAAGAGTCTCGTCCAGTGCCCGTCGTAGATTTTTCTGATCCATCATTATTTGTTTGCCATCCCTTACTTCCTTCCGCCTTACTGTCAGTGATATCGAAAATTATTTAATTGTGATCACTTAAAGATTCCTTATCACTCACTTCCCAACGTGTAATCTTTGGTCTGATATCCTCGAGTATTGATGAGTAATACATTCTTTGAAAAGTTGGCTTTTCCCCTTTGTTTACAATTACCAAGTCATTTTATGCGATCCACTCTGTTAACATTTGGCCCCTTTTGTCTGAAAATTTTAAACCCCACTGTGGGAATTTCACATTAAAGTCACCAGCCACAATGGTTTTCTCTTTGGTATTCCTAATTTGAGATCCAATGTTATACTAGAGTTTCTTCAAAGTGTTGTGTATCGTCATTTCCGGAACAATAGCAGCTAGAGAGTGAAAAGTCGGATGTTTGAGTATATGTAAATCCGGGGCCATTGCCATATTTTTTAATAGTTAAATCGTAGTCCATTATTTTAATTGCTGTGTCCATCTGTTCGTCGTAAATCCAGTCCATCCTATTTCGAATAGCATTTCGGTTTGGTTCGCTGATGATTAATATTCCCGCCCCTACATTTTTGGCGGTAGCAAGCGCCATGTCATGGGCAGGACGACTTCTATTGGTTTTGATTTGTAGCAGTCTTATCTTACTTAGTATTTTGGTCCACTACCTCTATTTTCTTCTTATTAATTGGACATTTCGGATTTCCTGATTGTTGTCCTTCTTCTTCCATAAGGGTTGGTTACCTCATCTTAGACCAGGCTGCTCATGTTTTCAGGGTTCACAACCTCTTTGGGGCTTCGTGAAGGTGAGAATCGGAATTGGGTAGGAGAGACTTTTTTATAAATAAGGGGACGTAGCAAGCACCCCTGATATCTTGCCAAGTGTCCCCCTGAAACCAACACATCTAGGCAATGCTCTACGCATAACTTCAAGATGCCGGCTATTTTACAATAGTGTCTATGATGTACCATACTTCTTCCATCCAGCAAAGCTGGTTAGGGGTGCTGGTTTAGCCGTAGTCTCTCAGCATTCTGCCTTTTCTTGTCATCCTGCTCATTAAAAGTGATTATTGCAGATATTGTTTTTTGGACTATGTTCCAATTGCTTTCCTATTCTAACATTAAGGGTATAGTGGTTCTAGGTTCTACGTTCTTTGCTAGGGTGTTCCTCTCAGTGTACCACCTACTACATATATAGATGGTGTGCATCATGCTGTCCTCTTCCCTTCGGCTCAGTGCGAGAGCGGAGAGCCGGCAAAGTATTTTCTCTTAAATTTTAATAAATAAGATGTCCTCTTCCCCGCAGTACTCACAGCAGCTATCAACAGCTCTGCCTATCTTGTGCATGTGGCATCTCAAATTGTGGAGGTCGTATATTTGTCTAGGAGAGAATATTACATCACATATTCTCTCCTCTTAATAATTTCACTACTGAAATAAAAGTATCTTTGGCAACGCATCAAAATAACTCACTTACGGGCTCCGTAAATATAATCCTAAATGTTGACTTCGCTAATGTTTTAAAAAAAGTCACAAAAACTTTTTTTTACGCTGAAATTTAAATTCTCAAACGCGTCGGAGCGAGAGTGACCAGAAAAGACCAGAAAAGACCAGAGAAGACCAGAACAAGACCAGAAAAGACCAGAGGAGACCAGACAGGACCAGACAAAACCAGACAAGACCAGATAAGACCAGAAAAGTTTATAGGAGTTCAGATAAAAAAACAAGACCGACAAGACAAGACAAGACCAAACATGGGGAGACAAGACCCCAGACAGGATCCCATGCAAGACCCCAGGGAAGGCAAGAGAAGAACAGACAAGACCATAAAAGACCGACAAGACCAGGCAAGACCATGGAAGACCAGACAAGACTAGACAAGACCTGGCAAGACCAGACAAGACCAGATAATATCAGGCAAGACTAGGCATGACCAGATAAGGCTAGACGAGACCAGACATGACCAGACAAGACAGGACAAAACCACACCACACCAGGCATGACCAGAAAAAAAACCAAACAAGGCCAGACATGATCAGACAAGATCAGATGGGACTAGAGAAGACCAGACAATATCAGACAAGACCGGTCAAGACCAGGCGACACCAGACAAGACCGGGCAAGACTAGACAAGACCAGACAATACCAGACATGGCAAGACAAGACCCGAGACAAGACCAAACGAGACCAGATTGATTTCTAAAACTAATTTCTAGTCTACAGTCATCTAATTTATTTATAAGATTGATGAAAACATTGTTGTATTTAATATTCTTTAAGTGTTACGAAAGTGTCCGAAAAATTCTACTAATCCGGGTATTATCCATCAAATACTCGCTTTTAGATAGAAGAGTAACATTAAATCAACGTGGTGTTGTAACCTTACAATCCTGCGATGGATGTACACCATAATAGTGAGACTAGTGATTACTTACGGGGCAGTCGCGTGGGGATCTAGAACCAATATGGTCTCTATGAAGAAGCAGGTCAAGAAGGTTCAAAGACGTGTGTCTGTATCGCGGGGACGTTTGGATCGTGTTCGACAGAAACGATAGAGATGCTTCTGGATCTGACTCCGTTGCATCTTGTAGTGGAGAGGGCCGCTAGATCGGCGATTGTTAGTAAAGTTGGTAAAGTAATGTGGAGCAGAGAACGGGACAGCTTCGCTTCCAAGATCCCCTATCTAGAAGTACCCTGGCCGTTGCAAACTATTTCAAAAGATGATATGCAAATACCATTTAGACCAAACTACACAGCAATGTGTAGTAGTAAAGCCAATTGGAGCGACAAATCCTCAGCTTACCAGTTAGAGCAAAGTACTATCAAGTGGTATACGGATGGTTCGAAGACAAAGGAAGGTACGGGTGCAGGTGTTTGTACCAAATACTTTCAATCCATGGGAATCTACCCAATTATCTTCCAAGCAGAGGTAAATCCAATCGAAAGATGTGCACAAAGTAACCTCGACAGGAACTATCGCAAAAACAAATTACTACCTGTCAGATAGCCATCAAGGTCATTAGCTCATTCACCATCAGATCCAAACTGATTTCGCACTCTGTGGGAAAGCTAAACAAGTTTGTCAGAGATAATAAAGTAACGCTATACTGTGTACCAGGATACACTGGTATAGATAGAAATGAAGAAGCCGATCGCCTAGAAAACATGGGATGTAGTAATCCCTTGATAGGTCCGGAACAATATTGCGGCATGAGTATGAACACCATTCACAAAAGCTTAGACGAAAAAATATGAGAACAATGGATAAAAACCTGGAAAGAACTTCCAGGGCTAAGACAATCCAAAGTAATGCTGGGATATTTTAATCAGAAAAGAACAATGGCTTGCCTGAAACTAAACAGGAACCAGCTTAGAATTCTGACAGGAGTCCTGATGGGACACTGCAGACTTAGAAAACACCTCAATGCCAAAGGCCTAGAGGAAGATGACAGATGCAGATTCTGCAGCTCGGTGGAAGAAACCCCCATACATCTGCTCAAAAACTGCGAAGCACTGCTCCGCAAGAGACAAATGTATCTTGGGGCCCACTGCTTGAACGCAAAGGAGTTGCAGTCCTTGAATCCCACACAGACACTCAAATACCTAAAAGAATCAGGACTAGAGGAGGTGCTTTAAATTGGTAAGTACACCAACAAATGGGTAAGTACATCCGCATTAGAGGAAGAGTGTGGGGTACAACAGATCTGTGAAGATCGCAGTACAAGTCACCACCAAAATCTACAAACTACATCTACAACATTAATTCAAAGATTAATACTTTCTAAGTGTAATGTATCAGATTATATTATTTTATAGTATACATATGAAATTGATACAAAAATTGTTGGATTAAAATATTCCGTAAGTGTTATACATGTTCAAAAAATTATACAAATTATGCTATTTGATTGATCGCCCATTTACCATAGTTAGAAGATTGACATTTAATCAATGTTTAATGTATAGGAATATATTGTTTACTAGACTTAATTACCTTTTTGTTAGCGCCAAAGTAAACTTGTTTCGTTATTTAAACTTTGTGATAAAAACCTACAAATACGTAGATTCTAACATATGTGAACGTACGTATTAATATTTAATTGTTGTCTTGTTATAGATATTTATGAATTATAAAAACTACTATTAATTTAAAGAAAAAATAATTTTAAGCTTTTATAGTTTTATATTAAATAAAAAAAAACAGAATTAACATTTTTTATGTGAAAATATTATGGTATTTGAAATAATATTCCATAACTCAATTGTCGATTTTTTTGCACTTCCGCTTGTCCATACGGAGAATTTCTTTTTCGTCAAATTGACTTATTTCAAACAAAATGTATAGTATATACCCAATATCCGGCAATCTATCGTTAAATATTTCTGAGAAGAAACAAAGTAACATTTTAAGTCAAAATGTTTGTGTATAAATATATTTGTTTATGATTCATTTAAGCGAAGGGCATAAAAAAATCATAAAAATAATCGTTTGATGTATTTTCGTGTGGTTAGATTGAAAGGGGGATAATGTGGAAAAGTGCTGACTAGCAAGTGGATCAGTGTCTGATTGGGTTATAAAAGGAATCAAAGGTCGAAACGCGACGGAATATATGTGTGTATGTGACAGTAAAAGTATATAGGAAAGTGTGGCGGAATATCGACTTCCACTTCCAAATTACTATTTCCACTTAACGTTCTGATTGTGTTTTCAAGACTTTTCCTCCTCCCTCCGAATATCATAAATATAGAATTTGCTGATTTGTAAAAGAAAGGGTGTTATTTATTTTATTTAGTTTTCATTAGTGGGATTAGATTTATTTCGTTTCAGAAGTTCTTTTTTTATTGCAGCAATTTCGTCAATGATTGACACTATCTCGCCAAAGGGAAAATCCCACTGAAGAAAATAAAAATAATTTATGGGTTCAAAGGTTTTTGGGCTAGTCAAATATCAATTACATCGTTAAGACTACATCAATAAAATATTTGCTTCGAATTTAATTTAGTGTAGATGGGGCTATTAGAGTCGTAAAAAATCTAAAATATCTTTAACCATACACATGTATTAAAAGTTAAGTTTAGATAGACAAAACCTGAAATTCAAAATTTAAAATTCATACTCTTAAACTATATAGATAAATCATACTAGGCCAGATTTGATATTCAGAATTATATTGTCTAATTTTGACAGGTAAAACTGTGACAATCAAGATAGGCAAAGTTGATGAACAAGATTTGTTAGTCAAGCTTAGATAGACAAACCTTAGTAGATAAATATTGATAATTATACCTAGATAGACAAAACTTGATAACCAAAATTTGAAACTCAACACTGGAGTAGACTAACTTTAATAGTCAACATTTGATAGTCAGGACAAGATAGATAAACTTTGATGGACTAGATTTGAAGATTGAGTCTATATATACAAAGTTTGATAACCAAGATATTTAATTCCAAACAAGCATAGAACAACCTTGACTCTTAGGACCATTATAGATAAAACTGGATAGATAGTCTTATGTAAATGGATTAAACTAGGTGATCAAGATTTAAGAATCAAGGAATAAAAAAATCAATACTGAGGTAATGAATAGGATGGTTGCGACCGTTACTACGTGGTAATCCATACTTACACTGAATTCATAAATTTACTATGTTTTAACCACACCTATGCTTAAGTATAGTATAAGTTATTATATTATAAATGCATAAGAATAGTTAAGTTTAACTGTGTTTAAAACATAGTGAATTTATCAATTCAGTATAATACTGATTGTGAGAGAGATAAATTTGTCGAAAGTCTTTGATGTTGAGTGTATCTTGTTGTTAGTTGGTATTGAAATAAGGCTGAAGACTTACGGTCTAATTCATAAACATAAATTGCTTTAGAAACCAATAATAAAATAACGAGTTATAAATAATGGGTCATTCTTTTACAAATCGTACACCTATTTTGACTCCAGAATTTGGATTCGTCAGAAATTTTATTTGTCACTTGTTTACATGAATTAAGTCGACACCTATATAGGGATTTCGTTCGTAGGGATGTGTATTTTCGGAAATATATACATTTTTAATTTTGGAAGTTTGGTGGATTCAGTAACATTTAACATTCATTATCTCCAGTTTTACTAAATGGATCGCTCTCGATCTTCCACTATTTAACACCTTATTTGGTCAGCTTCTTAATCGCGTAGTGGAAGTATTTTGTTATTGTTAATTAATATAAAATAAAAACAATTGAATTGTTCAAATGATGTTTTCATGCACATCCCCAAGTCGCATGAAATTGAAAAAATACCATATATTTGCTAGGTCCTAATCTAAAAAACGCATGTTTCAAAAAGGCGGGGTCTCTATTAAATCAGAAGATATTAAATAATTTCAAGCGCGCGGATATAGTTCCAACGGATTCTTGATCACATTGGCGCTCATTTCTTGCTCATACGTCACTTCATGTGATTAGAATATACATTATTCAGAAAGATAACAAATAAGAAGTGACCCTCATTATTTTACTGAATATTCTATAATATAATGATTCTATTTTTATGAAGAAAAAAAATTGAATATTAAGATAGATCAAGAGACGATATAATTATTAACATATTTATTTTCGATATACAAAATACTATTTAGTCTTCAATGATATGTTACAAAGAAAGTAATTATTTCATAATTTTAACTTCCGTTGAATGTTCGTGCGAAGAAAAATGTTTTGCTTCTGCTTTCTTTTCTGTAATCGGTATCATGCAATGGTATGTTAACATCCCTTTCACCGTTAGAGCCATTTTGAATCTTGCCTCTTTTATTTGTTCTTCTTCATTATATTCTTTATCCTCTACAAATTTCAATGAAATGTTAGGGAGTGACTCAGTTGTCCATTCGAATAATTCTTTCGGTTTTGGATTCGATTGTTTATTCTTTGAAGACTAGTTCTAGCAGCTAACCTTTTCAAAGTCCCACCCAGGCCATCGCACGCATCTTTGCCGTGATAAGTTGGAAAAAAGTGCTAAAAAATGCCTCTGCAGCTAAACAAAAATCTATTAGGTGATGAGTGAGATTGACAAATTTTTTTCTGTTTTTGTCCCATCAGAAAAATATGTAATTTTTTACAGTTTTCTTATAGTTTTTCTTTATAAAATCTAGTAAATGCTTTTGAAATATATGAAACGCAATTGTATCATGGTGCAAACATTCGGATATAATTACGAAACTTTTCATTCCAGTTTCGTGTGCCTGTAGCACATAGCAAATGCCTTGTACGGCATTTTGAACAACAAAAGTATAGTTCTCAGAAAAATCACAGATTACAATGCGCTCGTTTTCTGTCAACTTGTTTTTTTTTCTTCATAAAATCGTTTTATTTTTTAACAAGGTATGAGTGCTGAAGTAATTTTTCTGAACCGGTCTTTAATTACTGTAAATATTCGTCCACTGGGGATATCATAATTTGTAAAGTGGTCCTATCAACGTTAGTCCATTGTCTGTAAGTAATTTCGTCAATGTAATTAAACTCGAAAATGTTTTCTAATTCGCCGATCAAATCTGTTGCACCAGGACACTCAGAGCACGTTCTAAAATAACAATTTGTTGATGCTTCAGCGCAAATCATGAGGCTTAAACAGTCATGATAAGTTTGTATTGGGTTCGGTGTATCGGCTGTCAGGTTTTTAATATTCGACCCTTCGAATAATAACACATTTTCATGGATAGCATAAACACAGACTGAATGGTACCACTTGCACCGGCTAGCACGCAATGTTTTAGCTTCAAAGATGCGAATTTGGAAAAACTACATTTGACTTCAGGATAATTTTCTTTGAATAACTGATGAAGCGCTTTCAAATTCACTAACAATAATCGTTTTTGCACATGAATGCGTTTATTGTCTGCTTTAACCGACACATACTCTTTTTGTGCTGACATCATGCGGCTATTCTCATCCAGTTTAAAAGCTGATTATTAAATCGACTACTTCTTTTTCTATGGACGGATGACTCTTCGGGCTAGGATCGGCTAAGATTCCTTTTTCTTCAGCAGTTTTCTTCGCAATCGTTATCATGTGAGTCGTAGCAGAAGGAAAATGAGGTAAAATTTTTTCGAAAAGACCATTCTTTAAAAACAGTCAAAATTTTAATTTGTATTGAACGTTCCGTGGTTGAGTTGAATCTGCCTTTTAAAATTTGCACATTATCACATTAATCGCAGTGTGGAAAATCCTTTCTGACATTGCTTCAGATATATTTTGCATTTTATCCTTTGAATACATCTTTTGAGAAAGTTTCGTCTTTTTAATTGGTGAAGTTCCAATCAAACCCAAACCCTTGTTGATTGCATCAATCGCTTCACCAGTTACTTCTCTGTCTCTTTCGAACGATGCAGGACTTTCCGGGATATGATCCACGTCCCCATCAAACACCATCACCATCTTCATCAAACACTTCATCATTTGGCGAGGTGTTAGAGTTAAAATCATCAACTTCTTTGTGCTAAAAATATATTCATACGCACATCAAACATGTGATCGTGAAATATAGATACTAAATAGTAAAGCAAACCTTCTCGTTAGATTGAAGTACGTTGTTATTTTCATTGTCTACGTAATTTCGACAAATTTCGTCGGCATGTGTTGCAATTTTTTTGTCTCAGAGAGTCTTCTGTTATAGGTATATTCAATACCAATAATATTACCTGAGGACTTTCCTGAGGCTCTGGTAATTCCGCACAGTCGGATGAGGAGACAAATTGAACGGGTTCAAGCATCTATCCGTTCGTATTTTTGACGATTTCGATAATTTGGAGGATAATTTTGGCATTATATGGTTCGAGCTTTATGTAGTATTCAAGTTTTAAGGCTATAAATGCCACGCGAATGTGTCGCAGCGTGCCGAGGAAGGCTAATAAAAACGTCGCTCGGAAGCGGCGCGTGCACTCGAAATTATTTAATATCTTCTGATCGAATAGAGACCCTAACTTTTTGAAACATGGGTTTTTTAGATTAAGACCTGCAAATATATGGTATTTTTTTCAAAATCATACGTTTTGGGAATAAGCAGGGAGACATTATTTGAACAATTTAATCCCTATTATTTTATATTATTAACAATAAAAAAATATTGTTAGCACGCGACTAAGAAGCTAACATAATAAAGTATTAAATAGTGAAAAAATGAGAATGATCCGTTCAGTAGAACCGGAGAAAATGAATTTTGAATGTTCGAGAATCCAGCTAACCAACAAAACGCAAAATGTACATATTTTGAGAAATACACATTTCCGAACAAAATCCCAATATACGTGTCTTTTGAATGAATAAGAAGGTGCTGGAAAAAAGTTTGTGTGTCATTCAAAAATGTGATAATTTTTTTTTTGTTCAAATCCGTTACGATTTGTAAAAGAATGACCCAATACGATATATACTGGGTAGATCGGATGGGGTACTGTCAAGCCAGCCGTGGCAGTCATTTTAATGATGTGTTTCATTCTAAATTGAAAATGTTCAATCTTCCTAATATATTCATAATTTTGATCAAATCAACTGTTTATAATGGTTTACGTATCCAAATTTTTTGATTCCAGTCGTATGCCACAGATGGCATGCGAACAATATGACAGAATCTCCAATGTCATTTAGGATATTTACTCGTTATGTTTGTTATTTACAAAAAACCCTTCCTAAAAGTACACTCGCAAATACTTACGAGCTGCACGGGCGTCTCAGTAAGAGAGGGGTTGGAATTGTGTGATGGTGTACAGGGTATATACACTCTTAACCTCCAGCTACCAAGCAAAATATCGTTTATAATATTTTCTTTTACTTCGTAATTCGTTTATGGAACTTGTAATGAAACATGACAATCAGTGGAAAATCAAGATAAAAAAGGTTAATGGAGATAACTAAGGCACGTTTCATTTTATGATTATATAGTTATTTTCAATATTGTTATTTATAATTTTTGGTTTTGCCCCAGTAATTGATTCCTGAGTGGGTTTCAATATTAGATAATACAGTTAGACTGCTAGCAAAGCGGCTCTGGCGTCACTAAAGCAGCGATACTGACGCGGCTACATAGCTAAAGTATTATGCACTATGGAAACCTATAATGCGCCACTCGAGCGCGCCGACAGTGATCGGGTCAGTGTCGCTGCGCTCGAATGGGCCTCATACATTTCCATAGTGCATAATACCTTCGCTATGTCGCCGCGTCAGTATCGCTGCGTTATGGCGGATTTACGATGAACTTAATGTAACGCGACGTGATGTGAAGTGATCTTTACGTTAAGGTATGTTTGTGAAATTACGATCGCCATAACGTGCAGCAAAACAGCGTATATAAAAAATGACATTTGACAGCCATTTGACAATTGGCAGCTTTGGTACTTGAAAATGAATTTTGTGAAGCATTATCAATGTTTGAATGTAAATTATTATAAACTGTTCTTAACGTCTGTATCTTTTCAACTGTAAGCACAATGAGTGTAACAACAAAATGGCAAAGCCACTCTTTCGAGTGCATAAGCTTAAGAATCGAGAGAGTTGATTGGCTGAAAGAATCACGTGAACAGCCCGACTTGAGGCAACGCGACGTGAAAGCTTGGAGACTTGGAGCTTGTGAAAGAGAATGATATGATTTATATTACGTTAAGTTCGGATACTTCGCATTACGTCGATCGCAATCAGCCGCATATAAAACAACGTGTTTTAGGTTTAAATCACGACTCGTCGCGTCACGTTAAGTTCATCGTAAATCTGGCAGTAGTGACGCCAGTCTACCTTAAAGGTAGACTTCTGATTATCCACTAGATGTGTTCAGCGTCAGTGCGTCAGTGTTGCAGCGCTCGAATGGCGCCTCATACATTTCCATAGTGAATAATACGATCGTTATCTCGCCGCGTCAGTATCGCTGCGTTAGAGCGAGGCCACGCGGTGCGGCACCGTACCGCAATTAATTCGGGCTATGGGGTGCCACACTGGCGATCCGGCATCGCAGTGGGGCACTGTTTACCGCGGTGCGGTGCGGCGCCGAAACGTAAATGACTCAACTTATTTTTAAAATCATCGTGTGTTTTATCCCATAATGCAGGTCTTTCTTGTACTAAAGATATAAGGGAATAAATATCAATATTATCGATACTCATCGAAAGAATGATAAATATTAATATTTGTAAAATAAACATATTCGATGCAATACTGCGGTGGCGGCACGATGCACTCCGGTGCCGCAGCGCATCACCCCTCACCGTTTCATCTCGCTGGTCACAAGTGCGGCGTGTCTACGGTGCGACGCCGCACGGCGGCCCAACGCATCGTGTGACATGGCATAGTGATCTGTATGTAGGATGCCGTTGCGGCACCGCTCTGACATACGTATCGCATCGTGTTGCCCCACACTTAGTGAAACCAGAGCCGCTTTGCTCGAAAGTTTACTTTTACATTCAATATTTTTGTTTTATTAATACCAATCACGCTTGGAAAGTTCCTGATGTATTTAAAAAGTAGCTTTTTCTTCGAAAGACTTTGGCATTTTGAAATAGGTGCGGGCATGTCTTGCAAGATCACCAGCATCATCTTTGACCTTTTACACAAAAGGATTTCAGTATAAAATACTTAGTTAAAGTGGTACTAACTTCTCTACGACTCCAACACCGCAAAGCCACGAGCACTTGCAACTTTGGTAAAGTTCCAACACCCCTTTTATCTAGCATTTATTATATTTTTTTGCAACAACTCTCTTGGAAAAGCGGTACCTCATATGGAATTCTTGTTCAGCCAACAATAAAGGGTCAATTCGTTCCTTAAACGTTTTGGCCTTGTGACAGTGCCGCTTGTGCGGCACATACTTCAAGGTATACCATTTAAATTATCTATGCAAAAACAGATTTGCGTGTAGTTACAATGGAAAAATGGAGGCTTACCAATTACATCAATCAATTCTATCACCTCAATTGCATCCACTTTTCCTGTTACAATTAATAAACTTTCTATGGAATATATTTTAGATATTTGGCCACTATTTTCTTTTTAGAAATAAGGCCACTCTGGCCACTATTTTCTAAAATAGGTTTATAAAGGGTGATTCGGGAAAAAATGGAAATTTTTTAAAGACATGTTCAGGAAGCAAATATGTTCGATTTTCATTTGTTTCATAGATATTTTTTATTGTTTCAACAATAGTTATATATAAAATTAAAGAAAAAATTATTATTGAACTTACAAACATGCCACGTTACGTTAGCATTAGCATTAATTCACATTAAACTTTCGAAAACTCCACCACCCACTTCGATTAACTTATTTGCTCGTTAATAAATGGACGTACGTGGTAGCCAGTTTTAGTGAACGATGATTCGCTCTAATTAACGCCATAGTATTAGGAATGCGATCTAGTAGCGTATCCGTTGTGTCCACTTTCATAGCATAAACTAACGACTTCATCCATCCGCAAAGACAAAAATCTAGGAAAGTGAGATCCGGTGATCTCGGTGGACAAAGGTGCGGGCCCCTCTGTCAATCCAGCGATCGCGGAAATGGCTATTTAGAAAATTTCGGAAAAAGTTTAATGGGGAGATGTTCCATCATGCTGGAAGATAATACATCGTCGAATATTCAAAGGGACTTCGTCCAATATTTCATCCAAATGGTCTTCCAGAAATGTAAATAATCTTCCAAAGCAAGACGGCCAATCCAATACAAAAGGACCAAACAATTGATCATTTGGAAGCCCGCACCATACATTAATACTAAACCGATGTTGGCAATTGTGTTCTTGAGTGGGATAGGTTTATTATGGCAATTGTTAATTCCATCTCGAGTAAAATGATCAGTAAATAAAATGCATTTGAGAAATCTTCTATTTTCACGAATCTTCACGAATCGCCTTCTTGGAGATTTTGTACTTTCTGCAGATGAGAAGCGTTTAAACCTTGCCGTTTTAATGTATTCCAAAGCACTGTTAATGGAATTTCAAATTGTATTGCAACACGCTTTGTATTTATCCCTGAATTATTCTGTACAACATCCAGAATATATTCCTCAAGTTCCAAACCGAGCCCCTGCAGTTTTTCAGAAACAATACGTTCACTTGGGAACATTCCAGTTTCGCTAACACGTGTAAAAACAGTTTGAAATACTTGCCTATTAGGAATTCTTCGATTCGGAAAATGACTGCGACACTCCTCTACTGAACGAACAGAATTATCATTACAAAATCCATAAACAAACGCCAAATCTGCGTATTCTCTATGTAAACAACATAACAGTATGTAAACTAGAACTGCCACTTAAAAAAGTCGGAACACAGCCTGAACATAAAAATTTTCAATATTATCTGTTGTGAAATTTGTCAGTTATTTTATAGCTTTTAGTTCACCTTCGTGGCACTCAACAAAAACCAGAAAAATAACATTGTTTTTAAGATCATGTCTTTCCGGTATATTACGTGGCCTTCTTGGAGATTCTGTACTTTGTGCTGATGAAAAGCGTTTAAACCTTGCCGTTTTAATGTTTTCCGTTTCGAGATTTGTCTCTCATCAGTACAATTTTGCTTTTATGAACAACAATTTATTAACCACTAACTTGAAACCCATGTGGGTGATTAGGGTAAGATATTTTTAATTTGACATTTTGTAAGAGAAACATGAACTTAGCAGGTTATTGATTTAAATTAATTTAGAATTGGTAAAACCATACTACTTTGTAGATAGTCATATAAACTTAATAAAGTCGGAACACAGCCTGAATATATAAATATATTCAACCTTTCCGTAGCTCTATAACCCTAGTGAGTCTTTTTAGGACTACCAAAAACAAATCTCATGTGAAATTTTTCAGTTATTTTATAGCTTTCAGTCCACCTTCCTGGCACTCAAACCAGAAAAATATCATTGTTTTTAAGATCATGTCATTCCCATACCTTAAGTCAGGGATTCCCAAAGTTTTTCCTGGGCGGGCCAATCTGGTATTTCTCCAATTTCTGGCGGGCCAAAAACTTATTACCTTGTAATTTCAAATTTAAGTCATTCATAACACCAATTACGTCTACTAGAAATGTTAAGTCGCATATCCAGATAATATTTGTAATGAGGCAACGACTTTTTCCAGTTAAAAACTTTGTAATTTCTTTTCTTAAACCAAAAAACCTATTTTATGTTTGTCCTCTTGAATGCCATCGAACTTCGAAATCGAAAAATATATAACGTAAAAACCAAATGGAGACTCAGATTCTTCTAAGAGAGTTTTAAATAGACCTTTTTACTGTTAGTTAAGCGCATGCGCATAAGCTAAGTTTGAAAGACGGGAATATGAAAGTTTCGGGCACATATTCAGAGAGAACTTTTTGACGTATAACATGGCGGAAATTGACACATGAAAAATTTCACAATCAACAAAAAAATTTGAACCATGAAAAGGTCTATTGGCGGTGATTGACAGCATGTTTTTGATAAAATGAACTGCATTAATAACGTCATTCATAACAATATTCATTTTTAACACTTGAGCTATAAGATTTTCCTGGAATTGTGAATATTACAATGATAATGATGTAATTTATCCGTATACTCTATCCATGCAACTGTTCCCAGCCAGGCAACGCATGGAAAGTATGCTACTGGCCCCCACAATCACAAGACCCCTAATGAGGATTGGAACATGGAATGTCCAAGGATTCCTAAAAGCTGGAAAACTACAGATATTAGAAAGAGAAATAATACCTTACGAAATAGTGGGAATATCTGAAACTCACTATAAAGGACATGGCCACATCAGAACAGAAAATGGCAATATAATGTACTACTCAGGACATGAAACAGAGAGCAAACACGGTGTAGCATTTATGGTCCGTCCGAAATACATTTCATCAGTATTAGGGTATAACTTCGTAAGCAGCAGATTAATGACTATAAAGCTTAACACAACACCTACAGAGCTCAACATCCTCCAAATATATGCCCTTACTTCAGACGCATCCGATGAAGAAATTGAGGAATTCTACTCGGACATCCTAAAAGAAACAGCTAGAATACAAGAAAGAGAGATCACAATAATAATCGGTGACTTCAACGCGAAAGTTGGTCCCATTCAAACAACGGAAGACCACTTTGAAAACATACTAGGAAAATAGGGCCTTGGAGACAGAAGTGAGAAAGGGGAGCGCCTATTGTCATTCTGCTGACAAGAATATGACCATCATGGACACAATGTTCACACATCACCCACGGCGACTATATACCCGGAGGTCACCCGGTGATAGGTATAGAAATCAAATAGATTTCCTGCTGATACCACATAGATGGCGAACAAGTATAAAAGATGCCAAAACCTATCCAGGAGCTGACTGCGGATCCGATCATCAGCTACTTATAGGAGAAATAAAATTAAAGCTGCAAACTCCAAAACCCCCCTCTATGTCTAAAAATAGGTGGAACTTACACAATAACACCGAATATAGATCTAGACTCTCCGAAAAACTCCAAACACTAAACAACGGAAACACCAAGCAAATGGACGAGAACCAACTTTGGAAGAGGATGAAATCGGAAATGTTAAAAATGGCCAATGAATTCAACTACAAACCCGAAAGAAGACAAACGTGGATAACAGACAGAACATGGGAGGATATACAGGAAAGAAAGGAACTAAAACAAAAAGGCTTGAACAATGAAGAACGACGTGAAGACTACAGTAAACTATCCAAAGATATAAGGAAAATGTGTAAAGAAGACAAAAACGGCTATATATCGACAATATGCAGAGAAATCGAAGACCATCATCAAAAAAATGTATCCAGAGACCTTTTTGCCAAAATCAGAGAAATAACCAGAGACTTCAAATCGCGAATGATAATTGTAGAAAACGAGCAAGGAGAAGTAATAACGGAGAAAACAGCGGTTGCAAAGAGATGGAGAGAATACTGTTAAAACTTGTTTGACAGTCATAAAGACACTTATATTTCCTATAGTCACATACGCTGCGGAATCCTTGGCACTAAAAATGGCTGACAGAAGACGGATTGATGCGTTTGAAATGTACACCTGAAGACGCATGCTCAGAATATCATGGACGGAAAAACGTGCTAATGAATCCATTCTACGAGAACTTAACATCGTCGATGGACTGAGCAAAACTATGCAAAAGTCTATCCTAAGATACTTCGGTCACATAATGCGAAGAAATGACGATTCACTTGAGAAATTGATAGTCCAAGGAAAGATAGAGGGAATGAGCAAAGCCAAATTTTGCAAAGCCATAGGCGCAACAGTACACGATTGCACAAAAGCTGCTGGAAACAGGGAAGAATGGAGACAACAAGTACAACAAATATGATCCCTAGGTCATACCATTGCCACGATGCTCGGAGACGAGCGATACGATTGAGAACAAGAATCGGTATACTCTGACAATACCGATAAATTACATCATCATTACATCATCTTTCATCTTGTTTTTTTTTTTAATGTATTAACCCTTATTTGTGGCCCATCTTAGATGCAGCATCGTCTCTAGTTACTCCTACCAAATTGTTCCAATTAATATTGTTCGAATAAAAAGCATGCTTCACCGCGGAAAATATATCACATCCCCTTGTACGGAATTGTACGGAAGCTTCCCATTGACAATAACTTGACAATACCCATTGACAATAAAAATCATAATATTTCAGTAACTCCACGAATAAATATTAAGATTTGTGCCGAATCGCATATATCGGTACTTTCGTCAAAAGCAATGGAAAAAGCAATAAACGATTTTGAAATTTCTTGTAACTGTTGTAAAACATCCTAATCAATAAGTACTTTTTATGTGGGCACACTATATTTTAACATACAATTTAAAAAAAAATCCCTTCTAAAAATGGTTTAAAGTTTGCCAATTTCTTGTGCAATAACATAGCCAGCCAAAACGGAGGATTCATTTTGTTTAACCAGATTTTTCAACATCAATTTCTGATCATGGAAGAAAGTACTTTCTTAGTTCGTAGTATCGTTCTGTATCTGTATCTGAGGTAAACACTTTTTTGCCGTTATGAAACGTTTATTTAAAGGGCTAAAAAATCGTTATTATACTAATCGTTATTTTATTCATAGTATTTTATTATTTTACTGTTTATTTATTTTTTATTTTTCTCTTTTTATCTTCTGAGGGAGATATAAATTTAGCAGGTTATTGATTTGAATGATAAATTTAGAATTGCTAAAACCTTACTGCTTTATAGATAATCATATAAACTTAATAAAGGCGGAACACAGCCTGAATATATAAATATATTCAACATTTCCGGAGCTCTATAACACCATTATAAAATTAGACATTTTACAATTGCTTTATAACTGTGTTTTAACGTTATAATTCGTTAATGAATCACGTTTAACGTTATAATCCGTTTATGAATCTAGTTTTTATGAATTAGACCGTTAAACAATATTTGAAATTCTACACTGGAGTTATAACTACAAGTTACCTTTATTAGTCAAGATTTGATAGTCAGGACTAGATAGACAAATTTCAATGGACTAGAAGGTAGAGACCAAGTAGACAAAGTTTGATAACCAAGATTTGAAATTCAAAAGAAGCATATGCCAACCTTGACTATGAAGTCTATTATACAAAAAACTGGATTGTGTAGTATGAATAGATACAACTAGGTAATCAATATTTAAGAAACATTTAATAATTAATACTAAGGTAAATATATTTCGAATGTCTTTGATATTGACTGTTTATAGTTTTTAGTTGGTTTTGTAATAAGTCTGAAGACGTAAACAAACAGTTTTCCTTAAAAATTAACAAGAAATCCAGAAAAATTGTATATTTATGTGAATTGCAGTGAATTGAGTTGCGCAAACGCATTGAAAAATTGAGTTGCGCAAGACTAAATGAATAATATTGTGTTGCTAAAACCTCTACAGAAAAAATAGAGTTGCCCAGACATTAATAGACAAAACTAAATAAACAGAATTAAATATTTAAAACTAAATGAAGAAGATTGAGTTTGGAAAATCTTGACGGGCAATAATAAATGCACAAAATTCGTCTAATTATTGATTCCACGGCTGTGATTAATTCTTCAATGAAATGAATTTGATTTATATCAGTTTCGCGAGTCGGATTTTCTATCTTCTTCTTTTTCAGACTTTATTCTTCCAATATTGGACATAGTTCTCCCTTTTAACTTTCCATTCTTCTCTATTCCTCGCCAGACTTAACCATTTCCTTCCTGCTACTTCCCGGATGTCGTCACTCCATCTTTTAGGGGGGCGGCCTATGTTTCTCCTTCCGTATCTCCATACGAGGATTCTGTGAGACCATCTGTCATCAGTTGTTCGTAGAATATGCCCAGCCCAACTCCATTTCTGTTGCGCCACTCTTTCCACCACGTCCGCAACACCTGTCTTCTTCCGCACCCATTCGTTCCTTTTCTTGTGACGTAACGTTATGCCTAGCAATTTCCGTTCCATTGATATTTGCGTAACGGCCAGCTTCTTGATGTTCTGTTGGGTAAATATTGTGGTTTCTGCGCCATATGTGAGAACCGGTGCAACACTTGAATCCAATATTCTCGCTTTCAACTTTCTTGGAAACGTCTTGTGGGTTATAATAAAATCCAGCTTCCCAAATGCTGCCTAGCCTAGTCCTATTCTTCTTCTGGTCTCCGCATCTTGGTTTTCTTTGCCTATTTTTAGTTTATGTCCCAAGTAGATGTAGCTCTTCTCTACTCTTTCCTCCGTGACACCATCGATGACTATATCAGGCCGGTGTGGAACATCAGCTGTCATGATTTTTGTCTTGCTCATATTCATGTGCAGACCAGTTGATTTGGAGATGTTGTTTAGCTGATTCAGCATTGTTTCAATATCAGACTCTTCAGTGGCCACTAAAACAATATCATCCGCAAAGCGCAAGTGCGTCAGCCTTTTGCCATCAACATTTACTCCTTTTTCCGCCCAGTCAAAGTTTTTAAAGATATTCTCTAGACCTAGTGTAAATAATTTGGGGGAAAAGGTATCTCCCTGGCGCACTCCACGTCTGATGGGTATTTTGTCGGATAAATCTTGTAGTTTCAGCGTCATCGTGGCGAAGTCGTAGATGGTTTTAATTAGACCAGAATATCTCGAATCAATGCCACAGTCATCCAAAGCCTCCAAAATAGGCAACATCTCGATGGTATCGAAAGCCTTCTCATAATCAACGAATGCGAGGAAGAGTGGGATATTATATTCATTACACTTTTCAATCAATGACTTCATGCATTGTAGATGTTCGTTGGTTCCATATCCTTTTCGGAAACCGGCTTGCTCGATGGGCTGATATGCATCTAATTTGCTGCAAAGTCTGTTAGATATTACCCTTATAAATGTTTTGTAAAGGTGGGAGAGTAGGCTTATTGGTCGATAGTTTTTAAGTTCACTTTTATCGCCCTTCTTATGAAGCAGAATTACTACCGCATTGTTCCAGTCCTCCGGAATATTTCCCATCTCCAGGCACTTGTTGAAGAGTATTTGGAGGATTTTAAGTATTGATTCACCTCCTTTTTTAGTTGTTCGCATATTATTCCATCTTCACCAGGTGCCCTACGATTTTTACTTTGTTTTAGAGCCGATCTTATTTCATCTATTCTAATTTCGGGTGTTTCTTCAGAACCTACGTTCATAATTTTTGGTCTTGTTAAATTTCTCCGGTGTTCTTGACGTGATTCATACAGTTTACGATAAAAGTTTTCTGCAACTTTGATTATTTCCTTCTTTCCTGCCGTTTCGCTTCCATCTGGCTTACGAAGCTTAAGTATGTGTTTCTTTTCGACTGTCGACTTTTGTTTTTAGAATCTCCATGCTGCTATTTTCTTCTATTACTTTCTTTGTTAATGTCTCTTTGCAGTTATAGATATCTCGTCGGGTTTCCCTTCGGATTTCTTTATTCAGCTCAGAATATTCAGCGGTTTCACCCTTTCCGCATTTCCTCATCTCTCTTCTTCTAGCCATTAGGTCTTTTGTGTTTGCTGTTAGCTTTTCTGGTTTCTTTAGGTTTGTTGGCATTATTCCTTTTGTAGCTCCTTTGATTATATCAATAAGGGCACTATTTATGTCAGTTGTATTTATATTTGCTATTCCCAGCTTTATTACTTTTTCTGTTCTTCTCGTTACTTCCTCTTCGTACTTTATATTTTGCGTTTTGAGTATCTTAATGTTAATTTGTTTGGCAGTACCGCTTCGTAGAAGTTTATTCCGTTCTGTTCTAATGTTAATTTTTATATGTGCTCTTACTAGCCTATGGTCAGTTTTATACTCATCTTCATCTTTTTTACCTAGTTTTGCATTTAGGTCTCCCATAAATAGGTTATAGTATGTTTTGTCTTGCCGTAAGCTTTTGTCTACATCCTCGTAGAATTCTTCTACCTGCTTGTCTGTGTAGGAGGAAGTAGGTGCATAGCTCTGTATTATTTTCATCTGGTAGCGGTTGTTAAGCTTTAGGATGAGATATATCACTCTACTTGATATAGCTTCTACTTTAGTTATATATTTGGCAATTTTCTGCTTTATTATGAATCCTACATTTCCATGTGTTGTGTTTTCTTTTCCTTTATAATGTAGGATATTGCCACTCTTGAGTTCGATGCAATATTCTCCTTTCCGTCTTATCTCGGATAGACCTACTATATCCCAGTTTATCTTCTGTAATTCATGTTTAAGTTCTAGAATGCGCTCTTCTGAGGCAAGAGATCTTGCATTGTACGTAGCAATTTTAGCATGGAATGGTTTGAATTTTGGTGTCGAATTTATGCCTCCCCCAGAATCCTTGAGGCGGGCTGATATATCAGCGTGAGATTTATTGCTCACCTGGGGTAAATTTCTGTTTAAATTCAACATTTCATAGAAGGGGGTTTTTGGCTATTGAAACACCGCGCTCGCCCTGCGTGTTGGTGAGTTAGTGGTTATCTACTAAGACTGTGTATGCTACCATTGTCTATATATTAAGATCCTCCGCCACCATACTCTGAGCATGATCCCACATGTGATCATGTGAGCAACCCAAGCTTTTTTTAACTGTAGCAGTAGAATACCACCTTGGGTTCCTACGGATTTTCTATAAAATTTAAAAAATATTTCGTTTGCATACTTGTTACATTCTTATTATCTAAAAAAAATCTTATTTCTTTAAAACAATTAATCTTTCTAGTAAATTTCTCTACGCAATCATCTACGACATCTGTAGCCAACGATATCGGTAACTACAGACTCATCATCTTCCTGACTCAGACTTACAAGATATTATCTAAGATTATAATAACCAATCGCCTAACCAGCAAACTAGACTACTATCAACCTGCCGAGCAAGCCGGCTTTAGGAAAGGATTCGGCACAAACGATCACCTCCAGGCAATACGTTGCCTTATTAAAATATGCACAGAATACAACGTTCCTCTAAATTTAGCATTTGTGGACTATGTGAAGGCGCTCGACTCGGTTGAAACGTGAGCGATTCTGAAGGCACTGGATGGCGCAAGAATAGACACACGATACTCAAAAATCATAGAACACACACACACACATATATATATATATATATATATATATATATATATATATATATATATATATATATATATATATATATATATATACAAATGCTACAATGCAGATAGCCATAGACAAGGACATGGTAACAGAAAAAATTAGAGAAGGGAGTTAGACAGGGGGACACCATTTCACCGAAGGTTTTCACCGGTGTTCTCGAGGATGTATTTAAAAGTATGACTTGGGAAAACAAAGGCATCAACATAAACGGAACCTGTCTAAATAACCTCCGCTTCGCGGACGACATCGTGCTGATCAGTAGCGACGGTGACGAACTAAAATCAAAGTTTTAAGAACTGAAAGCAAAGTCAGAACAGATTGGACTTATGATGAACATAAACAAAACGATGACAATGACCAAAGAAGACATAAATCTTCCATGATGAGCTGTGCTGTTTTGCTGTGCAATATTACTGTAGTGTTGTTCGTGTGTATTAGTATCTAGTGCCATTTTGGTCTATAGTGACATTATGCTTTATCAAGAACAATGGCGGAAAGTGGTTTTGTTAAAGCACAATCGGACAATTTACCAAAAATAGAATAAACATAGATGGAGAACTCCTAGAGGTACACATACCTGGGCCATAATATCAAGATGGGCAAACCAAACCAAACTGCAGAAATATCTAGAAGGATAAAGATGAGCTGGGCGGCATTCGCAAAGCTAAATTATATTCTAAAATCAACAACCATCCCCATTAACCTAAAAAGGAAAGTTTATAATACCTGCATATTACCAGTAACAACATACGGCATGGAGATTACAACTCTGACTAGAGGAAGCACAGAAAGACTCATCATAACTCATCATGGAAAGAAGAATGCTAGATATCAGTCTCAGAAACTACGTCACAAACGAGGAAATCAAGAGAAGCACCAAGGTCCAAGATTTCATCATAAGAATAGCGCAATTAAAGTGGAGATGGGTGGGGCACGTGGCAAGGCAAGACGGATCCAAATTCACCAAGAGAATCGTAGAATGGAGACCAAGAACAATGAAAAGGATCGTGGGCAGACCCGCGAAAAGATAGCGAGACGACATCCAGAAAACAGCAAGCAAAAACTGGTGCAAGACTGCACAATGCAGGAAAGCTTGGAAAACGTTAGAGGAGGCCTACATCCAGGAGTGGATTAACACGGGCTGAGGAAGAAGAAGAATAAACATCTACGGTCATTATATATTAATTAATCATTGTTTATATAATTTAATATTATTAATGCGTTATAATTAAAAAGGAAAATATTATTTCAACATTTTTTAAGAAAGAATCTCTGTCGCGTACCACTAAAATTTTTCTACGTGTTTTTGTAAAAAAAATTCTTTCGCCTGCACTGTTCTGAGCAATTATATATTGTAGACTAAAGTTGCCTCGATTTCATTTCTGTTTTGTAGACAATATTTACTTACACAACGGGCTCGGACAGGCTTGTTGACATTCAGGTGTATATAGGTGAATAGTTTTATAGCAATGGAAAATAGGGAATATGCAAGATATTTAGATTTTCTTGATTTTTTACCACCGATACTTTATATATCGTGCAGTTACACCTATACCATTATTTTCTTATTTAGTTTGTATTTAATTCCAAAAATTAAAATAAAAAAGTCCAAAATATGCGAGCGAAATTCAAATTTGCGAAACGCATCACCATTGGTCGAACCGAAACTAGGGACTGTGACGCGCACGTTATGACATTTATTGACGTCAATATTCACTGTGCTGTTTTGCTGTGCAATATTACTGTAATGTTTTTCTTGTGTGTTAGTACCTAGTGCCATTTTCTATAGTCATTATACATTATCAAGAACAATGACGGAAAGTGGTTTTGTTAAAGCATAATCGGACAATTTACCAAAAATAGATGTCTTTATGATGTGCTCTGAGAATAACCAAACTGCATTGCTAATATGTTAAATGATTCATTTAATTTTAATTGCTTTAATGTAATTAGTATGTCTATAATTGGAAGTGGGATGTCACTTAAAAGTTTTATGAAATGATATTTTTATTCTAAAGCATTTGTACTTTTGACAGCTACTAGTGACAATCCTTGTCTTCTAATAGCACATATTCCCTCTTCTGGTGGTGGCATATTTTCTTTTTGGCACTGAAATATATGAGGCACAACTCTTTCCTTGAACCGTAGTATAAATTTTGCCCTTGTTGTTTCATGACGTATTGACATAATTTGTTGTATCTTCCTTAATCTGAAATAAATTCAACATTTAGTAAAACCCTGGAAGAAATTCACACCATGTAAACTATCGAAATACAAAATACTTAGATTAGAGTGATCTTCACAACAATATAAACACGATTTTGGAGATATTTCATATCTTCTTATAACTTTACACCATTCTTTACGCATTTTCGCATTTCTTGGAACAAGAACAAAACACTTTATCTGATGTACTTACAATAGTGTTTTTGCATTCCGGTACAAAACCATATCTATAAAATGGTTTTTTAGCTTTTTCCATTATCGAAAAAGCGATGCAAACTGAAAATACTTAACTGTCAAAAGTGTAAGTAACTGTCAACATTGAAAATAGTAAACAACACTGAATGACAAGGAGAGCTGTGACGTCATCTAAAGCGCGCGAAAAATGGGACCGTTCAAACAGGTCAAATGTAATCGGTATTTTATATATTTTTTTTAAAATTAATTGAAAAACTTTCAACAGTATTTATATTTTTTACTATGTTAAAACGAAGTAAAAAGTGAATTAAGCAAATAAAAAAAATTTGATGCATATTCCCTATTGGCTATACGCAATTTCCAATTATCGAGTTTTTCATTCAAAATGAAAAATACGTTTAAAATTGTACGTTACTCCATTTGCGAGAAATAATAATTATTTTATGGACCACAGTTAATAATCATTCGATAAAAAATATTACAATGAAACTATTTTTGTGGTTTGATTTGGTGTCGATTCGGCGAGCATTTTAAATGAAAAACAATAAAATACAAGAGTGGAAATATCACATTAAACGTGCCAAACAAACTGTCGTAATACATTGTTCGAAAATTTGCAATATACCGAAGTTCATTTCAGTTTAAATTGAATATTTCTGATATTGTACTGAACGCAAATATTCCTAAATTAAAAAATGCAACTTTATTACCCTTTCCAGAATGTGAATCACTGTAACAAATAAACTTTTTATTGTTTTTTTTTTAATTTTTGCTTCCATAACCGTTAAATTTTTATTCTACCATGAATACTTCTTCTTACTTGTAACCTAAAGATTTCTTTAAAAAATTATTTCCAATGAACATTTAGTTTATAAATTGTATGGTTTTTTCAGTTTTAGTCGTTTGATAAAAGATTTTGATAAAAGTATTGGCAAGAAGAAAATGTTGTTTTCTTAAAGTATCGGGTTTATTATTTTCAATTTAAGGTTATTGACAATATTGACGTAAACGGAGTAACAATGATATTAGACAGACGATAATGAAGAATAATCGAGTGAATGAAAGATGGAGAGTTTCAGAAATATCCCAATATAGTATTAAAGCTTTTCTAAATCAGGGGTTCTTAAACTATTGCTTTCGCGTACCATTCATATGTAATGTGGATTAAAAAGCTGTGCTCCATGTACATATACATCAAACCTGTAGCGTAACAAGAAATACGTATCTATAACATGTGAGAAAAAATAAATTTTCGTAAGGTTTTAAAAAAGTACACGTCTATTTGCTGCTTGAATCCAACCCTTGTAGGGCTAACGTACCACTAGTGTACGCGTAACATAGTTTGAGATACTTTGCTGTAAATAATACAGGAAAAAGACTTGACATAGAAGTCTCGACAAATACGACTAAAACAATTAAATAACTAGAATTATCAGAATATACTAACAAGGTCATATAGACATAATATTGCCAATGTCATAATGAAATATAGCAGGACAATACAAATATGGATAAATTTTGACTAAGCCACAACATTACAAAAAAGATTTCAAAAAAGTTTGCCAAAAATAAAAAGAAGTTTCAGATTTAAACGTGAATTGGTATATGGGGCTTTTCAAGGCCGCTGATTACGAAGTTCATAGTATAATTTTAAAATTCAAAATGGCTGATCCAATATGGCCGAGTACTTCATTAAAATTTGATCTGAATTTCATATACTTTGGTATATACGGATTTTAGAGGTCACTGAATACAAATGTCATAGTATGATATTAAAATCCAAAATGGCGGATCCAATATGGCCGACCACTTCATTAAAATTTGATCTGCAGAGCAAGTTTAGACAAACTACCCTGAAATATCGTTGAAGTGTAGAGGAAGTGTTGACATTCATGACTGTCACACCTTTTGTATCGGAAACAATTCGTTGCACTTAGGGCTGCCACCTTTTTTTTGATGCAATTAAAGTACATTGGTTATTATAGTTAAGAAAAAAAGTACGTAGTGTCAAAATTGTACAAATAAAAAGTACAATTTATTTTTCCTAATTATTATGTTTAAAAACATATTTTTTATTGCTTTTCGTAAGTTTTATCAAATTATTATCACTGCTAAACAATTGCACAGCATCTTTACAGTCTATATTTAAGTTAAAGTAAATAAGTAATTCGTTTGTTATAAGATTTAGAGACGCTTTGTTTCTTTCGTTTCGCCATTCGCTATTCATCACAGAAAAAACTCTATGAATACTGACGTGGCGGGACTAGACAGTAAAAATGAAATTACTTTATACATCTTTGAAAAATTATTACCCGTCTTATTTGATACTTGCTGCCATTTTTGTGCAGTAGATAATTCCGAAAAAACCCTACAATTATATATCTGTTCTAAAGTTTGTTTATATCTACATTAGGTTTTTGCAGATTTAAATTTTCTTTTATGTTAACAATATTATCATATTCAACATTGCTCTTTAAATTTGTATTGCCAAGTGTAAATAACCACTTTGTGTCATTAAAATTAAACCATTTATTTAGGTACTCTAAGGTTTTGTCAGCAAATAATATAAAAATCGTGCGAAATTCCCTAGTCAGTTCCGATGAAGGCAACAGTTAAATTTTTTTGCTTGTTTCATAGCCAAAGAAGAGATCTTGTTTCCTTTGTGCTAATCCATCTCTAAGATTAACCATAATCTCATAAATATCTAAAATTGTTATGGAACACGGAAAAAAGTACACTTTAAAAATTTCAGTTTCAAATAGCCAACGGCCTTACGAATACAAATTTGTAAGGATTGCAGTCTCATACTGTAATTTTTAAAACTTATTTAAACTATTTCGTAAGGCCGCTGCCACTATTTGAAACTGTATTTTTTAAAGTGTACTTTTTTCCGTGAATTGTCTTCTAGACATGGCTTTATTAAATAAATTAAACACGTGGAAAAAATGGAAATTAATTTCAATCATTATCACCCGCATTTTCAGTGTTGTTGAGCATCAATAACTTTTGTAAAACCATTGGACAGTTGTCTCGACTTCAATATCTCTACAAAATAACAGTTTTGTCTCAACAAAATAACTTCCTTAGGTAAAATAAGTTAAATAGGTGACCAATTTAATAATAATGTATCAATGCATGGCAAAAGATAGAGACATCTTGTTCCCACATGGCGTTTTACTTCATGAAAGTCTCCATCTACTTATTCTACAAATCTTTTCAGTTCCTTTCTTGTTACAGCAGAATGTGAAAAATGAGCATAAATTTTCAAAATCACATTTTCTATATTATATGATGAAAGACCTGTCAAAAGAAAGATCTGTAAAGACCATGGCATGTCTCATGTAGTTATGCACTATGTGTGCATGATAATTTCCTTTAATCAAATCTGGCACCAAATCTCTCATATTTGTAAATAAAGAATGGTTGACACCAAATTGCATTTGTATTGTCAGCACTTAGTCCAGATACATTATGGAAAGATAATTTGTATTGCTCTAATGATTTTTTAATGGCTTCAAACATACCATCAGCAGATTCGTTGGTATTTTCATAAAAATCTAATAATTTGTTTTGAATGCGATTTTTAGTTTTATATTTTTTTTGTTAGAAGCATCCGTTTGTCAGAATCATATGGGCCCAACACCTCCGCAACCAGTGCTTCCATTTTTGTTCTAGCTAGATGAATTCCTGTAGCTGTACTTGAATGCCAATTCAAGTACAGCTACAGGAATATTGGCATAAATAATGTTATTCAATTTTATAGTACAATCCATGCTATTGTAGGAAAAATTATGCTTTACAGTGTTATATGTTAGCGCTAGCTCAGCAGCAATAACATTTTTTTTATCACTGCGGAATGAACTTTCAGACGATGTGGATGCAGAAGAAGAGTCAAGAATTTTCTCAAGTAGTCCAGATGTACTCTTCATTTCTAATTTTAAATATATTAACTATTTCTAATATATAAACTATTTCTAGATCTATTTCGATACTCTTAACATTCAGTTGTTCAATTTACAGCTTTTGGGCAAGTGACTACCAAAAAATATAGGGCGTACGTGATTTAAGTATAGGGGGAGGTGGGGTACAATGATACAAAGGGCACCTAGATACACAATCATTAGTTAATAATCTATTGAAGGTTTTCAAGTGACGACATCTCTAAAACGGTCCTATAAATGTTTGAACGCATCCATTGCGATCGCGTAGACAGCCAATCAGTCGATGGCATTTTACAATTCCTAACGTGTTTCGAGTGCGGCCATCTAAAAATATACTTAAAATGTAAAGCTGTTTCCAATATCTTCTTTGCCATCTTGTTAAGATCTATTTATACCAAAGGTAAGTTAGGGCATCAAGTATTAAGGATTTAGTGCATTTTTTTAAATAAATAAATTAGTTTCATCAGTATAATTTGCATTTTGAAAAAAAATGTTTGGGGCACTTAGACACAACAAAGTACGGGGCACAATGATACATATCATTGTGCCCCGTACTCATATCAAAGTGCCCCAATAAATTTTGCACAATATAAATTTGTTCTTAAATAATATAAAATATGTTTAAATTATATGTTCTGTTGTTGCCATCAGAAAATGATGATCAAAAAATAAAAGCGCCGGGAAAGATAGGGCAGCAGGATTTAGAAAAAGGAGGAATCAGGAGCTCAACCTAGGGACACCTGAAAACACAAGCGCCGCAAGTTTTGCATTTAACTGCGGTTTTGCCACTGCGGTCTTACAGTGGCTGAACTTTTGAAAATTTTGAGCGTGTAATGTTACGTTATAAATTCACACCTAACCGTATATTAAATTTAGACGAAATAGGCATTAACACGGTCTTACCAACGCCTAAAATTTTGGCTGAAAAGACACAGAGGCAAGAAGGACAAATTGTGTCAGCTGAATGCGGAGAACTCGTAACTTTTTGTGGAATAGTTTCAGCAACATGTGGTGCTCTTCCTCCTGTTTATGTTTTTCCTCCTGTCCATTTCAAAGTCCCATTTTTAAATGGGGCTCCCCAAGGCTATCTTGGTTTAGCAAACAGGAGCGGGTGGGTGACACCTGTGCACTAAAGATAACCCAATTCTTACTATTTGTGACAACCACGAATCACATATTTCTACTAAAGCTGTTAACTATTGTCGTGATAATGGGATTATTTATCTTTTAGTGTTATAATATAACCATTTCATACAATTTCCATTCTGTATTAAAGTGCCCCACGTGATGTATCTAAGTACCCCGTTGGTGGGGCAGAATGAATCAAAATTCATTTTTTTTTTTGCTGTAAGACACCGCTTCTTGCCAAATTTCATGATTCTAGGTCAACGGGAAGTACCCTATAGGTTTTGATTCCCTTGTGAAATCGCAAAATATGCGGCATATATGGTCATATCTTTTGATCGCGTTAACTTACAAGTTTCATTTTTTCACAGCTGAAAGAAACCGCAGACCCCAGTATTTGATACAAATTTCTACTTGTTACCTCTACGCGTTCCTGAGAAAAATGGTCTTGACCGACAGACAGACGAACAGACAGACATACAGACAGACAGACAGACAGACAGACAGACAGACGGACAACAAAGTGATCCTATAAGGGTTCCGTTTTCGGTACGGAACCCTAAAAAGGTTAAAAATAATACAATTCATTGAAGACGAAAAATATAATGTGTTAACCGTATAAAAATTAACAAAATAAAACTGAAATGCTCTATTAAACAGGTCACTGTGTGGATAACATGGCTTGTTAGTCAAGCGGATAAAACAAAAAGGACGATTTTTGACAATAACATTGATAATGTTGACATTTGAGGTTAGGTTGCGCTTAAAAATTATAAAAAAAATGATCGTTCAACTGGCGCTGGCGATCTATCGATTCAGCACCAATCGATAACATTCCGTTTTACGCAAAAATGCTTACGACCAAGCTTTTTTGAATCCCAGAAATCAAATCATGCGAAATAAAGTATTTTCACGTACTTTATTCTTCTCATAAAGTATAGAGTATAATTACCAGAAATATCGTACAATACTTTATTATAAAATACGGGTGGCAACCCTACCTACAATGGAGACACAACTAGACAGTCAAGATTAATTCCTTAGATATAGTAAACAAGAATTATTCAAAAATGCTAGATAGATAAGACAAAGCAAAGAAGACAAATACGGTAATATTTAACCAGACAACTAAGGAGATAAAACTAGATATTTATTATAGAGACAAGTCTAGATTTTGACTTTGATAACAAATATCTAGACTTCTAGATATTTGTTATAGAGACAAGACTATATAGACAAGGGTAGTGACTAGTGATCAATACTGATAGGAAGGGTAGTAACTAGCGAACAAGACTAGATAGACAATGGAAGTGACTGGCGAACAAGATTAGATAGACAAAGGTAGTGACTAGCTAACAAGACTAAATAGACAAGGGTAGTGACTGTGAGCAAAACTGTGTGATACAAAACAGTTGTACACCAAATCAACAAAGTTCATCCAAATCGAAATGATCGATTCCAACTATTGGTTATGTTATTACTAGTCCCAGTCCATTTTCATAGCACTAACAGAACTATAAAAATAACATTGTTTTTAAGATCATTCCTTCCTATTTAAATTAAGTGAATAGCCATCTGCAGACGCGTTTCGAGATCTATCACTAATTGGTGTAGCTTTGCTTTTTTGAACTACCAATATTCAATTATCATTTATATCAATAACCGAAGCTAAAGTAGGGAAAGATAGTATGTTCTCGAAGCACCTACCCCTCTGACCTTGATCTTGACCCTTACCACTTCTTATGACCTGGATCACTTCAGGTGATCTTGACCACTTCCGATAAGACCTCGTAACCGTGGGGTTATATAGACCTGACACCCTCTTTAGCGTGGGGTTACGAAGACCTCACACTCTTGTAGTGTATAAAAGCTGATTAAAATCTGATAGACTTGTTGATGTCCAAAAAGCTATTCATGAAAGTAACTCGCTATGAAACTGAATAGAGTGAAAGAAGATGAATTACTAAATAAAATTTAAGTAGTAAAGTAATAAAGTTAAGTAGTAAAGTAAGTAAGCATGTGGATACGGTTCGGATTAGCAGTCTGGTGCACTGTCCTTTCTCGCTGAAGTTCCACGTCCTTTGTCAATTTTCAACCAGTTCTTATATCGCTTGTTATTTGGCGAGCCTGCTTCTATCAATGAACCTTGTCTGGTCTGATCTGGTCTGGTCTTGTCTGGTCTTGTCGGAACTTGTCTTCCATACAAGAACCTCAAGTGGTCAAGGTCACCGGATGTGGCCAAGGTCATCTGAAATGGTCAAGGTCAGATGGTGAGGTGGTTCCAGAATATACTATATTTCCCTACTAAGTTCATGTCTTTCTACATGTCAAATCAATCATCATGTCAATCAAAAAATCAAAAAAATCCTGTCAAATCAAAACTTAACTTCGGCAGTCATGCACGAGGTGTTGCTAATTTAAGTGTATTCCAATTTATAATTCAGAACAGCAAAGCTGCTCTGATGATAGATAGATCTATTCTAGATAATATCAAGATTTGCTTTATTAATTTGAAATATTTGGTGTAGATGAGGGAGAGCAGCTTTTTTTACGAGCCAGCTATAAATTTATAAATGTTTTACAGGCCGCTAATAAGAAACTTATGACGATACGATTATATGACGATGCGATTATATTTATGGTAATACAAACATTGAATGGTGAATTGAAATTATCTCTTTATCAACAACATAAACCTAAAATAAAAAAATAGAGCAATAAAAAATTTATTAATAGAAATACTATTGAAAGAAATATGTGGTTTAAAAGATTATTAGATTATATTATAATAAGTTATTAGAATAGGTTTAAAAGATTATTTAATGAAAAATTTTGAAGTTTAAAATCATTGAAGGGATGTTCCAGAAAGTGAATGGGGCCACATGCAGGCCGAGGGTTGATTCCTTGTCTAGGTTTTGTCTAGTTTAGTTCAAAAAATAAATATTTAATCTAGAAATTATATAGACTTCTATGAACCAATATATGTTTTAGTCTACTATCCAGAAATAATATATACCAGATCATATTAATAAATGTTTAATCTGCATTTTATCTAGACTAGTTCACCTAAAATAAGTCTAGTAGTTCTATCAGGAGGAAGATTTTCTTAATCTAGCATTAAATATTTAGTCTAGATTTTATCTAGTCTATTCCAAGCGAATAAATCTTTTATCGAGTAGAGCAAGACTTGTTTAGTCTAGGTTAATCTAATATTTATTAAATATTGTTTAGTCTAGAAAAAGAAAAGGTTGTTTAATCTACATATTTCCTGGACAAGTTCACCTAAAATAAGTTTAGATAGTAGTCCTACCTGGATAAAGATTTGCTTAATCTAGCATTAAATATTTAGTCTGGATTTTATCTAGCCTATTAAATGCGAATAAATCTTTAATCGAGAAGATATCGAGACCTGCTTAGTCTTGGTTTAATATAATATTTATTAGACATTTTCTAGTCTAAAACCAAAATGTTTACTGTAAGCATTATTTACACCAATGAAGCTTTAACAAATTTAGATTAGGTACATAAAAATTTGCTAAAACAACTTAATATGTTTGGTCTGGATTTTGGAAAGTCTAGTGCAAACAATTTTATATTGAATCTAGAAGGCATCTAGATCGTTTAAATAAGTCTAGGTTTAATCCATTGTGCAGATATTGTATAGTTTAGTTCAAATTAATAATAATTAACTTTTATATAATTTAATCATTATTTAAAAATAATTTAATTATACTATTATTTCAAGATTAGTTTAATTTGGTTGCAAATATTAAGTGTGGATATAGACTAGAAATTACTTACAATTAGACTTAATTTAATAGACAAGACTGGACAGACAAGACCAGACAAACTAAAATAGTCTAACAAGACAGGAAAGATCAATCTCTATACTATCATTCACTTCTTGGCTATTTACCAAGATAATGAGACAATGCTTCTAGCGATATATACAAGATTAGTAAACAAGATTATATAATCTACTACACTTAAATAGTGGGAATGTTTCCTGAATTTAAAGAAATGTTTTTTATCTTATGAAAATATGGTAAATTTTTCTGGCTTGAGGTTATTGACCAGGAATTATCTTTAATTGCAATTATAAAGCGGATGTAATAGTCTGTCATTAAATTTATCATAAAATTGGGTTCTTTGCGTTGATTTTTTTAATACGTTCAGGTTTTTGTTATCCATGGACATATCTTTGTTTAATGGCATTTTATGTTTTGTGTTTGCCCCTTTATATTTATTCTATAAATAAAATTAGATATTCCATAACATATTTTGTTCTACGTAGTCAAACTCGATTATAACGAACACTAAAGATTTTTAACATTTCTTAAATTAACCATAATATTACAACCTTACTCTATTACTAGAGTTAACCTACTACATTTTATTGTATTATAATATGATGTTTCCATAAACTAACAGAAACTTAACATAAATAGAAACTTTGCAAAGAAAATGGAGCTAGGCAGAGTTAGATGAAACTATCAAATAGACTACTGAAATCAGACAAGACCAGACTAGATCAGACAAGTAGAGATAAGACCATGCAAGGCCGGACAAGACTAGGTAATACCACCCATGACCAGACAAGACCATACAAGACCAGAAAAGAACAAACGAGACAAAGCAAGAACAGACAAGAACCGAAAAGACCAGACAAAAACCGACAAGACCAGACAAGACTAGACAAAACCAGACAAGACTAGACAAGACCAGACAAGACCAGACAAGATCAGACAAGACCAGACAAGACTAGACAAGACCAGACAAGACCATATAAGACCAGACAACACCAGACAAGACCAGACAAGACCAGACAAGACCAGACAAGACCAGACAAGACGAGACAAGACTAGACAAGACCAGATAAGACCAGCCAAGACCAGACAAGACCAGACAAGACCAGACAAGACCAGACAAGACCAGACAAGACCAGACAAGACCAGACAAGACCAGACAAGACCAGACAAACCAGACAAACCAGACAAGACCAGACAAGACCAGACAAGATCAGACCAGACCAGACAAGATCAGACAAGACCAGACAAGACCAGGCAAGATCAAACAACACCAGACAAGATTAGATAAGACCAGACAGGACCAGACAATTCGAGACAAGACCAGACCCGACCTGATACGACCAGGCAAGACCAGGCACGACCAAACAGGACTAGATAAAACCAGACAAGACGAGACAAGAGCAGATAGGATCATACAAGACCAGACGAGGCGAGACAAAACGAGACTGGATCAGCAAGACCAGATAATATCAGACAATACCAGATAAGACCAGACAAGATCAGAGAAGAAAAGACAGGATCAGACAAGACCAGACAAGACCAGACAAGACCAGACAAGACCAGACAAGACCCGACAAGACCAGACAAGACCAGACAAGACCAGACAAGACCAGACAAGACCAGTCAAGACCACTCAAGACCAGACAAAACCAAAGAAGACGACACAAGACCAGACACGACCATACAAGACCAGACATGGTCAGATAGCACTAGATAGAACCAGACAAGACAAGACCAGACCATACAAAACCAAATAAGACGATACAAGACCAGAATGGATTAGACAACACCAGATAAGACGAGACAAGACCAGATAAGACCAAGACAAGATCATACAAGACCAGACAAAACCATTCAAGATGAGGCAAGACCAGACAATACCGAACAAGACCAAACAAGACCAGGCAAGATCATACAAGACCAGACAAGACCAGAGTAGACCAGACAAGAGCACATAAGCCATACAGGACCATACAAGACTAGACAATACCAGACAAGACTAGACGAGATCAAACAAGACGAGGACAAGACCAGGCAAAACCACACAACACCCGATCAGATTAGATATGATCAGCCAAGGCCAAGCAACACCAGAAGAGATTGGGCAAGACCAGACAAGACGAGACAAGCCCAGACTCGACCTAAGACGACGATACAAGGCCAGGTAAGACCAATCAGCACCAGGGAAGGTTAGACAAGAGCATATAAGACCAGGCACGGCCAAACAAGACCAGGAAAGACCATACATGAGCAGATAGGACCAGACAAGACCATACAAGACCAGGAAAGAAGAGGAAAGACCAAACGGGATCAGATAGGACCAGACAAAACCAGACAATACCAGATAAGACCAGACAAGACCAGATAATACCAAAGGGGATAAAAAAGGCAGTATAACGCGATTTCGTTTACACATACTAATATAATATCAAACGAACTATTCATACAAAACTAAATTTTGTTGTATTATTGAAACAAAAAACGATATTCCACCGAAATTTTTGGAACGGAAAATGCAGAAGCGCCAAGATTAAATAAAATCACGTAGATTAAAACGTTAAACGAGTAAGTAAATTGTGGTCGATAGCCAGTTGTTGATGTTGTAGGCAATAAGGATTAGTATTACTTTGTTCTCTTCAATACACGTAATTTTCATCAATCTTCTTCAATACAGCGTAAATTAATTTGGCTTCATTTTGAAACAATTTTTATATCTTTGGCTGACGTTTCACTTTGCCTACATTAGAAGAAACTATTAATTGAGTAAAATTAATTAATTGTTTACTAAACATAATTATTATGATTAATTCTCTGGATACAGATTAATAAAATAACTAGTGAAATAAAATTTTTATTTCACTAGTGAAATAAAATTTTAAGTATCCATGACAATGCATCAACATATCTGACTTACGGGCTCCGTAAACATAAATGTTTACTTCTCTGATGTCCTTTTTTGATCACAAATCACAAAACTTATTTTACATTTTTATGTATAAATCTCTTGATATTTGCCGGAGTAATCTTTCCGCAATTGCGTTACTGTGTTACATTAATTCTTCGGATGTAACCATTTATGATTAACTCAACACAAATTTATTAAACACAATACTCAAAATTTCGACGAAACAAAATTTCGACGTACAAATCAACAATTTTAACAAAATCATGGTACAAATATGATACCTTCATTACGAGAAGTACCTCTGGCTTCTCGTAATGAGGGTATCATACCTAGGTGCTTCCTTACATGTGTACCTCGTAATAGAATTGCTCTATTTCTTCTTCTGGGACGACCTCGGCGGGGCGTAGCCATTCACAAATATTAAAGAATGTTCGTTGTATGCGTATTTTGCATATTCTCTCATTTACAGCTTCGAATCTCAGTAAGGCTACTCTAGCGTTCTTGATTAATATGAATCCTACGTCTCGCCATCTCTCCATCCTTAAAGTAAAGTATTCTTTTGTTTATCTATCCTTCTTTTGTTAATCCATCTGATCTCCTGGAGGACGTTCATTTCAATCTTGTTTTTCTCTAACTCTGCCGCTATTTCCTGCATTTTTCCTGCTTATGAAAAGCTCCACCTTGCTTCCGCTATAAAGTAAAGTAAACTTTTGTTTGTCTATCCTTCCTTCCTTCTTCTAACTGATCTCCTACAGGGCGTTAATTTTAATCTTGTTATTTTCATCCTCTATTTCCTGCATTTTCCCTGCTTATGAGATAGACCGTACATTCCATGTCCTTACTTTCGAACCTGCGATCTTTCTCGTTTGCGTTTGTCGAAATTGTGTAATCCGTCCAATCCGAGGCTGTGTTGTCGATTTGTTAACTAGTAGTTTTTATACGATGTTGAGTAGCTCAACTCCTCTGCCAAGGACCAGTTCTACCGATACCATTTGCCCTGGCCCCACTTTCCGTATGGGTTGGTTCTGGGTATTATGAAATACAATATACTTATGAATGCGGTGGTGGCCTAACAGCCAAGGTGTCAGACATCGGAGCCGCAAGTCCCAGGTTCAAATCCTGGACATTGTGAAAAATAAGCCACCGTTCTTCTGTAGATGGCTCTGGCAAAGTCATCACAGTAAAATCTGCCTCGAAACCCCCCCTGAATAGTGGCTCGCCATCCACGTTAAATACTGTAAGGGCTCCCCTACACTTGTGTTTAAGATCAAGACACCAAGCACAAGTGTAGGCTATGGGAGGAGGCCAATGCCTGACCTGGGCTGTAGCGCCATTGGTTTAGTTTATGCTTATTGGAAAATAGAAGTGGTGTCGAAAATCAGGATATTTTCCCAACGCAAAATTATTAACTATTTGTTCATGAGAACATTCATGGTTACACACATGATTTGATTCTTTTTTGAATCACAAACATCTGAAGCGGGAGGCAAGTAGACAGAACCGATGATGACATGACGTGAATCTGCGAGCAATTTTACAAAATCTGCTCAACAGAAGAAGATGACAATAGAATTTCACATGGTTTAAGCAATTTATGGACTTATATTAGTACTGCGCCAACACACGTTTTATCACTAATCACAACACTGCTACCTGTTCGAAAGACTTCATAGCGATCATCCAATATCTTTGCGTTGGAAATTTCAGGTGACAGCCATGTTTCAGTTAAAATAATTGCACTAAAATATTCACTTAAACATGAACAATAGAACTCTTTCAATTTAGATCTGATACTCCTAACGTTTTGATAGTAGATTGAGAACTTAGATTTTCTGGCATTCATTGCCCCGGATGGAGCTCGTGAAGCATGGTGTGACAAGTTATAGTGTGTTGATTTAAGATCCATATTAGACGATGAATTACCGTGTCGCGTCGGGCGGCTGCTGTGTTGCTTGTGGGTTTGCCCCGTTGACATTCGTCCGAAAAAAATTCCTTTTTATGAGGATACCCTCTGGCCAATTTTCAGCAGCATTAAGACTTTCGAGCGCACCATGGTCGGCGGTGATTTTAAACGAGATAATTCTAGCATTGAGACGACGTGGTAGACTTTCGACCTCAATTTTTTTACTTAGAAACTTCGTGTTCACATATGTTTCTATGTCGCATTGCTGTGTTCCGATCGAGGAATTACCAGCATATACATAAATATTTCTAGGTGCCGCTGAAATTCAACAATGTGAAATGTGAAATTCACAAACAGTGGCTGCCATAAATAACATCATAAGGAAGCTAACTGGCACAACATGGGGAGCACACTCTGACACCGTCAGAAGCTCTTTCCTGGCTCTATGTTTCTCGGCTGGAGAATTTGCGTGCCTAGTATGATGCCCGTGGCAGATCTAGCCACGCCCAAATGGTCAATGTGGCTCTCAATGATACTTGCCGTATCATCACCGGCTGTCTAAAACCCACTCCACCGAATAAGTTATTCAGCTTAGCTGGTATTGCTCCACCTGACATTCGTCGAGCGATTGCGGCCAATTATGAGAACAAGAAGGCTCTAACATTTGAAAAACACCCTCTATATGGATATCAGCCAGCAAATTCAAGACTCAAATCAAGAAATAGCTTCCTGAAATCAACAGTGACTCTCGGCGGGACATAAAAGCAATCCCGTGTGGATTTGTGGCGAGCAAGATTTAAGCTCTAAAAACTAGCAGAACTGTTTCTGAGATAATAGCCATCCCAATAAATAATTAATTTTCCTTATTATATATTGACGTCATGAAATTGCTTTCATATTTAAGAGATTTGGGTGAGAATGTGGAAAATACTAAATGCATTCGGTTCAAAAGTAGTGGTAAATACAAGAAAGAGCGGTTTGAATACATGGATTAGAAATTGGGGAGGTGCAAAAGTTTAATTTGACTTATTTAGGGTATGAAATTGGAAATGGAAGTAGCAACAGAGAACATGTGAAGTATGTGTGGAAGAAAGCGTGGGTGGCTGTAGGGCGTATCTGGAATGATTTGAAAAATAAATTAGAAGGAAAATTAAGAGCAGCTGAGATAGCGTGGAAGGTGTGTTAGAAGCATTTTAATGTATGGCTCAAATGTCTGGGAAACGAGAGAGGAGGGTACATTTTTTTCGAGCTCAAAAACTTTTGAAGCTCGACACCTAGTTACATAGTCCTCCAAAAGGTGAATGCTTACTAGATGGCGGTCGTAGCGGCAAAAAGGTCATAAAATATGAATGTAAGTTGAGTGAACTGGGAAATGAAAGTATAATAAAAGAGATGTTCCGGATGGTAAATCGAGTGGGGGAAGGCGGTAAGAAATGGAGTGATTGGGGCAAGAATGAGAGAAAATTTTTTGAAAGAGGTGACGGATATATAGTGAGGGGCTAGAAAGGCTAAGGCACGAAAAGGTGCATTGGGTCGAAAGGTTGTTAGAACGAATACTCGAAGTGGAATTACAGGAGCGACAAAGCAAAATAGAAAGTAGTAGGTTCCATAAAGATTACATAAAGATACAAGTACATGGGTGCTACATCAATATATTTAAGCGTAAACCAATTTAAGCGTAAACCAACGCACAAATCGTTTTTTCAAGGTATAGGCGTGGAAGTGAGGAGCAGCGTGGAAGGAAATACTAAACGAGTGAGGAAAGTAAAATGTGTAGAGTTTGTACAATACAGGATATTCGGAAACATTCTACAGGGGATGAATGGAATGAAGCAGAGAGGATGGAACAAAATATATAGAAGGAATGTATGAATGAAAGGGTAAAGGGTTTGGAAAGAATGGTGAAAGTTTGGAAAGAGCAAACAGGTAATAGAGAAGATCTATATAAATGTGGGATACGCATATGTCAAAAACTGCAGATCTTAGAGATGTCAAAATTGGAATTCTTCTTTAAAATATGAAGAAATGGGTGTATTACCATTTTCCAAAAATTCAATTAAAAGTAGTTTGAAACAAATATACAATTTATATTAGAAATACAGTTTAAATATCATAAACTAATTATAATTTTATTAAAACTGGATTAAAATATTTTATCTTCAATTCTCATATTTATCAATCTATTGTAGGCAACAATTTCGTGCTCGATTGCTTCTCAACATATTTTATTTTTTCGTTAAACCCTTAATTGTGTTACTATCCTACATTATTTTCCATTCCCAGAAAATAAACATTTTCAAAAAAATTCTAGAATAAAAGAAATTATTCTTAAATAAAACTTATTCCAAATTAGTATCCTAGTCAGATAAACAGCCCATGCACGTGTGGTTTGAATTCAAAATTTAGTTGTCTCCATTTCAATTTAGTTTCAACCTTCCCTGCCCTCAGCGTTCCCTTTTTTACTTTCATTTTAGTTTTCTCTCACAATCTCTTGTGGTCGATTTGTTTTTCTCCGTACATACCAAATTGAGTTTTTGATGTTAATATTGTAGAACGGTGGAATAATAGAGCAATCGCAGAATAGTTGTTCAGATGGAATCGTTACTCTCTTTGTGTGTATATATATATATATATATATATATATATATATATATATACATATATATATATATATATATATATATATATATATATATATATATATATATATATATATATATATATATATGTTATTTCGAACCTGTTTTGTTTGATAAGTATAAATAGTCTTGATTAAAGCAAAATTTGCGTGACTCTCTAAATTATATTTACGGAGCTTCTTGCATGCAATCGTGCTACTATAAAATGCATTACTTTTTTGAGTAACTTAATAAACTTGCTTGGTACTTCTTTATAAACTATTTAAGTGATACTTTTTCTTTGCTAATTTAACATGGTCTTATAAGGTTTATATATTCCTTTTTTATAATATGTTTTACACAAATAATTTCAATGCCTAAATTTTTTTAATAAAAAGAAAAAAAATCAAATTTAATCGAGAGACAGTGACTAGAATTTAACTTTTATTATCCTTAATATTTGAATTAGTCTGATGGCACAAATGATTTTGCTATGGCCATATTTAAAAAAGTAAAAATTAAAAAAAAAATCGGGTTTTTCAGTAGGGATAGTACGCATTTTGTTATTAAGACGAAGATATATTAGGACAATATCAGAGCTGATTTCGTGCCAATAGGTCAACGATAGACAACATATACACCATAAGGCAAATGCAGGAGAAAGCATACGAGTTTGATATATCGCTGCACAACCTCTACATAGACTTTAAGTAGGCATTCGATACCGTCAAAAGAAACACGATCCTTGACGATCTACTGATGCTAGGAATACCCCGTAAATATGTAAAACTAATAAAAGCTACATTGTCCGGTTCGAAAGCATCGGTTAGAGTAGACAACCAACTTACATCCGCCTTGAAAATCGAAATCGGTGTTAGGCAGGGAGATGCCCTTAGCGCCGTGATATTCAACCTAACATTAGAGGCATGCATGAGAAAGCTGAATATAACGGGATACATTGGCAACCGATCAACACAGGTTGCTGCACATGCAGATGATGTCAGTTTCACATGTAGAAACAAAGACGCGCTAATGGAAGCTCTATTGATGCTTGACGATGAAACGCAAAAAAGAGGATTGAAAATAAATGAGGTAAAAACTAAATACATGCAAGTTGGAAGAGATCATCACGATAACAATGACCTTAACTTGGGCGAGTATCGCTTTGAGCAGGTTGAAGGTTGTGTCTACTTGGGAACAGAAATCAACAGAACAAACGTAATAGCTAAAGAAACAAGCTCGCGAATACTTAGTGGACCGATGCTACTACGGATACCAAAAACTGATGAAGTCCAAGTTATTGAATCACAAAATCCAACTTCAAATATACCGAACACTCATAAGATCAGTAGTAACGTACGGATGCGAGGTCTGGACCCTAACCACCGCAGAGGAGGACGCGCTACGCATCTTTGAAAGAAAGATCCTCAGAAAGATCTACGGACCGAGCCTAAATGAGCATGGAATTTGGAGGATACGAATGAACCATGAACTAAACAGGTTAGTAAACGAAGCGGACATAGTGAAATATGTAAAAGCTCAAAGAATAGCATGGCTGGGACACCTGTACAGAATGCATGACGACAGACCAGCCAAAAAAATGTACAACTGGCGGCCAGTAGGAAGAAGGAAAAGAGGCAGCCCAAGGAAAAGATGGATGGAAGACGTGGAGGAAAGTCTTAGAAAGATGGGAGTAAGGGATTGGAGAGAGAAAGCCGGTGAAAGGACAGAATGGAAGAAGATTGTTGTAGAGGCAAAAAAACACCGCGGGTTATAAAGCCAACAGAAGAAGAGTACGCATTTTGTTTTTGGCATTTCTCGAATAGAAGTGAAGTTGACATCACAATTTTTTCATATTTTGAAACGTCAGTCTAGGCCATTTAATCATGGAGCTTCAACATACACGCTTCAACAATGTTAGCCATTTTTCTTTATTGATGAAAGCGGCGCGCCAACAACTGTCAACGGCGACCGCTACAGGGCCATGTTATTGAAGTATTTTTGGGACCAGCTCGACGCTATGGACTTGGACGATAGGTGGTTCGAACAGGACGGCACAACGTGCCATACATAACGTGACCATTTATTTATTTTTCGTTAGAGCGGGACACTCGCGGAATTATGTAAAAAAAATCTTTATGGTACTACAGTGTCAGTTACTTGTGATTTCTACATAAAAATACGCTAAGTACATTTTTTTACAAAGTCTTCTGATGTTTTTTAATTACAAAATTATCACATATATAACAAAAAGCGTTAGGAGAAGTTTTACAACCACGTTTAACCATTCTATCCAACTGTGAATAAAAAGCACATACGTTAAATTCTGCAATGTTATATTTACTGGAAGAAAACCTACAGCCGTGTAATTTATAAGAACTACCGACCACTTAAATATATACTAACTGGAACGAGCGCTGCCTCTTGGCTTTTGCGGGCCGCGAGAGAGAATCACAAGGTGTCTCTCGTATCGATCTGTCTTCGTGTAGTACAGTCCGAAAGGAAAACTAAATGTGTGTCTGACGTCCATTTTTCCTTGCAAATACAACAGTATTTTAGCATTGTCTTTTTCAAAACAACTTTCATTAAAATATATAAACTTCGGTTTATAATATGCTCACCGATTGAACTATCTCACTCTCTTTCTTGATACAACTCATTACAACTAGCATTTCGCTCTGACTGTATCACATCCTCCCACTCTCGACTACACTGTTGGCTAGACAAGGATGAAGGGAGGTACTTGGGACCTCTCTGTTGGCCCTCACAAGCCAAGAGGCCAGCGCTCGTACCAGTTAGTATATATTTCAGTGCTACCGACCTAATAACATTTGATTTTATTGCCCACCTTATAACATTATATTGCGAACTTAAAAATATTTAAATAGTTAAAAATATATATTTTTTATACATTTTGCTTAATAAAATTTATTTTAAATATTGAAATGTGAGAAATTGGTGGATGATACTACATGTTTTTTTTTTCGAAATCAGTACACCAAATTACGAATTAGTTAAAATTATTGAAAAAGTTTTTCCATCCTTGGCCTGTGTATTTAAACAAAACTATGATGTTTATTTTCCTTGATACTAAGCCTCATCACAAGTCTCACACCATCTGTGGACTGCTCTAGGGTTGAAAACAACATTTATCAATTTTAGAAAAAAAAAAACAACTTTGACAACTTTTAGCATACATTTTAAACATTCGTTTTTAGGTTTAAGTTGTAAAATGATTGAATAAATTAGTTTTATTATTATTTTTTTAGTTATTTATAATATAGTTATTTATCCAGGAAACATTTTTAGTGAATTTTCACAACGTGCTTTAATATTCTCCAAATAATTGAGAATGAAATCAACCAATTGAAACAAGACACGATCATATTTTTACTTGATGTGTACCAATTTGAATAAGATAATAATATATAATAAACCAATTGCGCTAATTAAGAGATGCTCTTATGTAAACGGATATGAAGTTTTCTGAAATTATGGAATCAGTTAAAACAACCATTATCCCGACCAACAGTAACGATTTAATTATAAACAATTTTAGAATAGCTCGTTTAATTCGCATTTGTAAGAAGAGAAAGTTTTGACGGTAAATAATTCGTAAAATTGCATTCGTAATTGCCTCAACACTCTCTACAAAGGAAAACAACCATCATAATTAAAATATCGCAATTTGTAATTATTACTCTAACAAGACAAAAATAGATATTGTCGAACTAGACAAGACTACAGAATTGTAGACAACGCCCGACAAAACTAATCAAGACTGGACAAGATTATAAACGTCTATTTTAGTCTTGACTAATCTTGCCTAGCCTCATCTAGTCTTGTCTGGTCTTATCCGGACCCGTCTCGTCTCGTCTGGTCTTGTCTGGACCCGTTTTAAGTGGTTTAGTCTGGTCCTGTATTTTCTACTCTGGTCTCGTTCAGCCTTGTTTAGTATTGTCCAGATAAGATCCTAGATCTAGAGATATATAATCCTTCACAAGACAAGGTTGAACAAGAATATATAAATCTATTTATTATATTAAGTGATTAATGTCCGATAAGGGGTGTTATTTAAATGTGTATTTATTATCATCTAAGGACCTAAGGACCACGTTCCAATTTCAATTCCTAATTTTTGTTCTTTGTTCTTTTCTTTTCTTCCAATATTCTTTCATCTGTTCACTATGTTTTTTCTTTCTGTCGTCAGACCATTTTGAACCAGTCTTCTTAGCAGCCCTGCCTTGGAATGCTCCCATTTTTTCCCGAAAGCTTCTCTGTTCTATATAGCTTCTGTTAGTATATTGTTTCTTTCTAAATCCTTTTTTACTTCGTTGACCCAGCTTGTTGTGGACTTTTCAATCCATAGATATTTAAAAATCCTATTGGTTAACCTGCTGTCTTGAATTCGAAAAAAATTTCCGAAAAACATGAGTCTTCTTTTTCTCATTACGTTTGATATATTTTCTATATTTTCGTATACTTCAGCATTGCTTCGTAATTTCCAACCTTCTGCTGTGTTTTGTGGTCCTAATATTTTCCTTATAATTCGCCTTTCTAGCACTTTTAACTTATCCAAATTGTAGTTTAGTACCAGACATTCACTTGCATATAGACATTCTGGCTTCACTACTGTATTATAATGCCTGAGTTTAGCATTTTTGGATAGGCATTTCTTATTGTAGAGGTCTTTGGTGATACCATATTCTCTACTCATTCTATGTAAGCTTTTTTTTATTGCAGATTTTTCCAAAGCATTTTCTTGGATTAGCTCTCCTAGATATTTGAATTTTTTAATCTTCTCTATTGGGCCAATATCTGTTAAAAATACCTTGTTTTTTTGTTCAACATTTTTTTAATGTCTTATTTTATTTTATTGTCTTGTTTTATTTCTTATTTAATCTTAACCAGTGTTATTCTTGCTTAGCCTTGTCTAATATTGTAGTCTTTTCTAGTATAACCTAGTATTGTCTAGTAATATCCAGTCTTGTCTATTCTTGACTGTTGATTTCTAATATTAATTAGTAGATTTTGAATAATATTAAGTTATTTAGTTATATTAAGTTAACTTTAATATTTAAACAATTTCGACAAATTTTTCATCGATTTTCGCATTATTATTTTTATAGAAAATTATTTGGGTGGTATCTATGAAAGCTTGTGAACGCTGAGATAAACAGATCAGATAAACAAGACTGACATTAGACAACGCTAGACAAGGTTACAAAATACTAACTAACATATGACAATACTAAACAAGACTGGACGAGATTAGACAAGTCTATTCTAGTATTGTCTGGTTTTGTATAATTTTGCTTAGCCTTGTCTAGTCTTGCCTGGTATTTTCTGGTCTTGTCTGGTCTTGTTTGGTCTTGTTTGGTCTTGTCTGGTCTTTCCCGCTTACACTTTTCTAGAAAGGGGCCCTCCAAGACAAAATGGTAGGGAAGGGACCGTGGGGTACGATGGAAGGACGCGGTAGAAGAAGATGCCAGAGGGTTGGGAAGGATTAGAGGCTGGAAGATGAAGAGGTAGCAATGGACAGAAGCGTCTGGAGGAATAAATTGCGGGAGGTCAAGGCCCAACCTTGGGTTGTAGAGCCATAGGAGATAGAATTCTAAATCTAGTCGCAAATCTAAAGATACATTTAGTAATAAATTTAATGTAGTTCTAATCGAACGAAAATTAGTTAGGATTTAGTCTTAATGTATCTAAATTACTAGCCTAATGTTCCTAGTTTTCTTTATTTTTTTTCCACAATTTTGTATAACATTGTATTTATTTCGGTTGTAAGTTTAATGGTAAACTAACTTTCCGTTACTTTTCAATTTCAATTTTTAGAAAATTACTTTTTAATCAATTCAAAAATATTTAAATTTTTATATTTTTTGCGGATTTTTCTTTGTGCAACATTATTTTCCCCATTTAGAAATTTAACAAGACACCAAACATATTATTATTTCAAAAAGATGTACTTAATATTTATTTATTAGGTAATTTATCTCATCTATGTATTATTACTATATGCTATATAGTCCAGCGTTTCTCAAACTATGGGTCGCGACACAAAACTGCGAATCGGATGTTTTAATAAAAATACAATGAAAAATGAAAACAAAAATACCTTTTATATTAATTTCGAATATAAATTATTAGATTGTAGTTTGTTCTTGCGAAAAAGAATTTATTTTAATAAAACAACTGATAATAATCAATATTTTGCCAACGTTTCGGTCTTTTTTATTCTGACCTTCAGGGCTACAAGACCTGAAATGTTGGCAAAATATCGACATCAGTTGTTTTATTAAAATAAATTCCTTTTCCCAAGAACAAACTACAATATAATTAAAGGGATGAGATCTTAAGATACATAAATTACTAGATTTTGAAATATATTAACTTATTTGGTTGAATTAAGAAAGTTTTAAAAAGGTGAATCGATCCATAACTTTTACGACAGCTTTTTGACAGCTTTAATCTGCACAAGAAAGTAAAAGAAATGGCAGGAACAGTTTAGAGAAGAACAGTTAATGTACTTAAGGATAACCAAGGCCGAGTTATAGTAAAGAAGTCGGTAATTAAGCAAACCTGGGAGGAATACATTAAATAATTGTTTTATGGCGTGAGAACGGTGCCACCCAATATTGACAAAACAGATGGTCCCCCAATCTTAGAAGGAGCATTACAGGTAGCTTTGAGAAATGCTAAAGAGTAAAAGGCCTTGGGTCCCGATGGAATTCCAGCTGAAATATTAAAGTTGATCGAGGGATGAATCTAGGAAGGCTTTCAAAAGTGTTCAATGTGATCTATGATACGGGCGTCATACCCACTGAATGGCTGAAATCTGAAATCTTGTAACCCTCCCCAAAAAACCTAATGCTAGGAAATGTAGAGAGTTTCGTACAATAAGCTTGATGAGCCATCTACTAAAGATATTCCTAAAGATAATTCACAGTAAAATATTTAAAATATGCGAGGAACAGATATCGGAGATCCATTTCGGCTTTAGAAGTGCTGTGGGGATGAGAGAGGCTCTATTTTCGATCCAGGTGTCAGCGATGCAGGGATGTAAACTGCGATGTGTACGCATGCTTCGTGGATTATAAGAAGACGTTTTATCAAGTGCGACACACGAAAATGATGGATGTTCTGCAAAAAGCTGGCATGGATGGGAAGGACCTCAAAATCACCAGAAATCTCTACTAGAATCAGAGGGGTTGTGTCAGGGTAGACAGAGAGACAACGGAAGAGATACAAATATTACGTGGTGTAAGGCAGGGATGCATACCATCTCCTGTAATTTTCAATCTGTACTCGGAATACATCTTCAGAGAAGCCCTGCAAGATATTGATGCTGGAATCCTGCTAAATGGAGAACGATTGAATAACATAAGGTATATTATTTTTACAGACAACATAACTTCTATACAACTCCTAATAGACAGTGTTACATCATACAGACGACAATATGGTTTGGGAATAAACACTAACAAGACAAAGTTCATGATAATCAGTAAAGACCAAAACACCCACGGTATTTTATTAGTAGACGGAACTCCTTTAGAAAGTCAACAAACACACATACTTGGGCACGAACATAAATGATAACTGTGACCATTCTGTGGAGATCAGAACTCGTATTGAAAAAGCCAGAACGGCATTTATCAGGATGAAGAAAGTCTTTACCAGCCACGACTTACGGCTGTCAACGAAAATTCGACTACTGCGATGCTACGTATTTTCGACCCTTTTTGGGGTCAAATCGTGGACGCTTACGGAGGCCTCCTCCAAAAAACTTGAGGCATTTGAAATGTGGCTGTACCGAAGAATCCAACGAATACCTTGCATAGAGAGAATAACCAATACGGAGGTGCTGAGAAGGATGGGAAAGGAAAAATAAGTCCTGAATACAGTTAAGACTCAAAAGCTCCAATATCTGGGACTTATAATGCATAACAAGAGCCGATATGTCCTTTAGCAGAAGATCCTCCAAGGCAGGGTATATGGAGCTAGAGAAGTGGGCAGAAGGAGAATATCGTGGTTGAAACATTTAAGAACGTGGTTTAACCAATCAACCACTCAGCTTTTCCGTGCTGCTGTTAACAAAGTTCGAATAGGCAACATGATAGCCAACATCCGGAATGCCTATCCGGGCACTCTAAGAAAGAAGATCAATAACTAAAAGTTGGATTTTTTCGAACTTCATAAATTTTACAAATTTTACCAAAAAACCCACTTTGAGTTATGGATCGATTCACCCTTTTAAAATTCCTAATAAAACTTGTCAAGATTAGATAAGATCAGGCAAGACTAAACAAATCTAGATATGATTAGGTAAGATTTAATAAGACCAGACATTAAAAAGACTAAACATTAGTAAACATGACTAGATTAGACTCATATAATCTTGAACAACCCTGTTTGCTAGTGTTATTTAAACTTATCTAAAATAAAACTAAAAACAGGACTAAACAAAACCATACAAGACTAGACAAGACAATACAAGACCAGACAAAACCAGACAATATATATGAGATATATAAGACTATATTATGATTATATGAAAACATCAATCACATCTATACGTCTGGATATCTATCAAGGTGTATATGATTATATACAAGTTGTTCTATTGTACAACTATGTCTAGTTTTTTTAATGTCTTGTTTAATCTTTAAAAGGCTTATTCTTATCTATATAGATTATTACCTTAACACCTAACGGTAAATTAACTAAATTTTACATAATAACTTGATATAATTCAAAATCTACTGAGACTAGACAAAATCTACTAGATCTAGACTTATCTAGTATTAACCAGTTTTATCTATTCCCGACTCTTGATTTCTAATACTACTAATTAGTAGATTTTGAATTATATCAAGTTATTATGTAAAATTTAGTTAATTTTGATTTTTTTGTTTTCCAAACCTTAGTTTACCGTTAGGTGTTAAGGTAATAATCTATATAGACTCAGGCACAGTGTTTTGAATACCGTAATTTTTGATTTGCTGGATATTTCTTTTATCCTTATGAAGGCGTTGTTCAGTGAATTATATAACCTAGCAGCACTTTCCAGTCCATAATTTATTTCTGCGTCGATCTTTCCATTTTTGTGAATCTTCACTCCCAAATATTTAAATTTTTACACTTGCTCTAATCGTTTTTCATCTACTTTTATTGATATTTCCAAGTCTTCCTTTCCAATCACCATTACCTTGTTTTTTTCTGCATTCATTTTCAAATTTCTATCTGTTAATGAATTTTTCCATATGTTCAGGTTATATTGCAGATCTTGTTCGTTTTCGCATATATTACCAGGTCATCAGCAAATACACTCTCTGATACTTCTACCATTTGCATGTTCTTATATCCGACCTTTAGTTTCTTCACTTTACTCTTTACTTACTTTATTATATGGTCCATAACTATATTGAACAAGGCTGGGCTGAGGATTCCTCTTTGTCTTAAACCTTCCCTAGTTGTAAACTCCTCTGATTGTAGGCTTCCTGTTCTCACAATGTTCCTTGTATTCCCAGATATACTTTGTATGCATAGCTGTAGTTTTTTGTTCACTCGCCGTTCCACACAGTTTTCCTTGTGACGCTGTCAAATGCTTTTTCTAGGTCTATGAAAGCCACGAATATCTTGTCCTTGCGATATTTCTCTATCAATTGTGCTATGGAGAATATATGGTCTTGCACCCCTCTGCCCTTCCTGAACCCGCACTGCGAGTCCTCTAGTTGTGTTTTAGTTTCCTTCGTTAACCTTCCTTCTAGTATTCGTTGATATAATTTTGATATTATGCATAACATAGTAATTCCTCTGTAGTTATTATATTCTCTTCTTTCTTCTTTTTTGTGGAGTGGTAGAATAATCCCTAGCTCCCAATCACTTGGTTTTTTCCTCTTCTGCCCATGCTTTATTGAACAAACTAGTTAATACTTCTAGAACTTTGGTTTCCAGGCTCTTAACCATTTTTGTTGTTATTCTTTCGTGGCCTGCTGCTTTATCCCTTTTTAATTTTTTCACGGTTTCTACTACTTCTTCGATCTTTATATTGTATTCTTGTGTTTCTACATTACTCTCTATTTCCCTTTCTTCGTTTTCTGGTATTTCTCTTGTTTGCTCTATCGTACATTCCCTCGAAGTATTCCTTCCATCTCCTCGATATGCTTTCTTCGTCTCCCAGTATGCTTCCGTCCATAGTTTTTATATGGTTGACTCTAACTGGTTTTCCCTTCCGAAGCCCCTTGATAACTTTATAGAATAATTTTTGTTTTCCAAATCGGTCTCTTTCCATCTTTTCTCTGAATGCTTCTCAAGATTTTTGTTTCGCTTGTTTCACCATTTCCTTGACTTTGTTCCTCTGTTCTTTGTATTTTTTGTACTTCTCCATTTTTCCGTTTCCTAAGTAGTCTTTCCATTTCTATTTGTATATTTTTACTTCTTTCTTTACTTCCTCATTCCACCAATTTGTTTCCTTCTTATTCGATACATTTGCTTGTTCCACATACTTCTGTTGCTATTTTTAATAGCATGTCTTTGATATACTTCGATAATTCTTTCAGCGTTGCATTGCATGTGTTAATTAAGTTTTTGGCTAACTCAGCTTGTACTTTTTGGTTGAAATCCTTTGATGTCTCCTCTTCTTTTAATTTATATGTTTTGATTTTTTGTTTGGTCTTGTTTCGCATTTTCCCTGTATTATTTGGTTGTTTGATTATTTCTAACTATAATTGTATTTTTGGCAACACTAAATGATGGTCCGAGTATATTTCTGAACCTCTTTACACCCTTGTATCTTTGACCTCATTTTTAAATTCTCTGTTTATTATTATAAAATCTATTATCGATCTTTCCCCTCTGCTCTTTACTTCTCTAGTATATTTATGTATATCTTTGTGAATCCTATTGGTTCTCCTGGTTCCTCGTAATTTTTGTTTACTCTTCCGTTTAAGTCTGGTTAGATTAGTGATTAGTAGTCTTCCTTTAACCTCCTCTAATGCTTCCGCTAGCTGATCCCATAAGTTGTCCTTCTTTTTTACACTCTCATTCTCATTTGGACCATATGCCTTTATGACTGTTGTTTTTGTTTGTGTGTCGTTTCCAATTTCTATCTTCAGTATTCTCTCGGAGATCCCATTCCATTTGTATAAGTATTTTACGTTCTCTTTCTTTGCAGTTACAGTTGTTTTCGTTACAGGCAACTTCTTTACCTTGATACTTGATCTCTACCCCACTGCATACCATAATATGTCCTCTTTCTAATTCTATTTCTCCCTTGCCATTCTTTTTGGTTTCTTTTATTCCCAGGATATAAAGTCCTGCTTTCTCGAATTCTTCCTCTAGTTCTTTTTCTTTTCCTGCTAAGCTTCTGGTATTCCATGTTCCTACTTTCCCTATTCTTTCTTTCCCTTCCTGACTTGTTATTTCTGCTCCCATGTCCTTTTCCTTTTTCTTTGCCGTGATTGTCAACTTATGATCATTTCTAGTAGTCTTTAGTTTTTTGGATCGTCATTTGTTATGTTGTATTGTTTTGTTTTGTTTTCTTCTTCCAGCGCTTCCTTTTCTTTATTCCATTTCTATACCTTTCCGTCTATGAACACTTTCTGGTAGCCGCTTTTAACCTCTTTTCCTCTTTCCCTTTCTTCCTATGTTCTGATGAGCTTATTGAGATGATATTATTAATAAATATATTTTCTTCTCTCATATTCTTTAATTTATTCTTGTTCCTAATTAACACAATTTTTTCTTCTCCAGTCAAAGATTCTCCAGTTCTACTAGATAAATTTTTGGTCCCATTTTATGGGTAGCTTTGATCCTCACCTAAGTTTCTAGTTTTCACCTAATGAATTCGCTTATTCCTTCTTCATTTTCCATTGGTTTGTTTCCATTTACAGAAAGGCTTTCTCTTATCTTTTTCTAATTGTTCAAGTCTTATTTTTGTATCTTTTAACTCCTTTTTAATCTCTATATATTCCTTTTTTATGCTACTATTCTCTTCCTTTAGATCCTCATTTACTTTCTTTATTTCCCTTATTTCTCTATTATTTTTGTCCTGGTCTAGGGGTATTTGATTCACATCCGCTTTCAAATCTTTGAGTATATCTAATATTTTTTCTATTTTATCCTCGTACTTTTGTATAGGTTTTGCTGGTGATCTAAGGATTTTGTTTCATCTTCACTACCCTCCTTTTCAGCTTCTCTCTTCCTTTTTGTCTCCATCTGATGATTCAATATCCGAGTAATGCATTTTCTGGTACTCTTGTTTCTGCTTAAACCGGCCCTGTCAATTCTTGATTGGCGATGTTACACCTGACCGGATCGACTCCTCGGAGTTAGTGCAACTTAACCTAATCTCTTCACCACTTCTACTTACTGCATTGATTGTATTACTTTCCTAGTTTGTGCTCTTTATGTACTTTCACTTTATTCACTTATCTATTTCTTATCTATCACTTCTACCTTCTTTATTTGCTCGTTACGTCCTAATTTTGGATTTAATAACGGAGCTGTTTGTTTTGTTCTGTCACTCACTTCGCAAATCAAGATCAGAGTTAATTTTGATATTTAAACAAAACAAATTTTTCATCGATTTTTGTATTTCTAGAAAATTGCTTGGGTGCCTGCCGTCTTTCAAAGTTTGTAACCGCTGAGATAAACATATAGGATAAACAAGCTAACATCAGATAATGCTAGACAAGATTACAAAATATTAAATAACATATGACAATACTAAACAACACTGGACAAGATTTACAAGTCTATTCTAGTATTGTCCGATTTAACCTTGCTTAACCTTGTCTAGTCTTGCATGGTATTGTCTGGTCCGGTCTAGTGAAGTGGTATTGTCTTGTGTAGTCTTGTCTGGTTTTGCCTGGTCTTGTTTGGTCTTCCCTGCTCTTACCTGGTATTCACTGGTCTTGGCTGGTCTTGTTAGGTCCTAACTGATGTTGTCTGGTCTTACCTGGCCGTGTCTGGTCTTATCTGGTCTCGCTTAGTATTGTTTAGTCTTATACAGAAAATATTTTATAACACTAGAGAAGACAGGGTTGAATCAGATTATTTAAATCTGATTTTGTCTCATTGTATAAAAATGTCTAGTTTTTTTTAAATCTTGTCTTAATTACTATTAATCAATCTTACTTGATCTTGCTTGATCTTGTCTAATACTACATAGTATTGTCTAGTATTTTAATGTCTGGTCTTGTCTGGTTTTATCTGGTCTTGTCTCGTCTTAGCTGGTCTTCTGGGGTTCTGTCTGGTTTTATCTGGTTTTGTCTGGTCTTATCTGGCCCTGTCTGGTCTTTTCTGGTCTTGTCTAGTCTTGTTCGGTCTTATCCGGTCTTGTCTTGTCTGGTCTTATCTGGTTTTCTTTGGCCTTATCTGGTCTTGTTAGGTATTGTCTCGTCTTGTGCGGTTTTGTCTCGTCTTGTCTTGCCTTAGCTTGTCTGATGTTGTGTGATCTTTCTTTTTTGGTTAAATTTGTGAAAATTATAAAGTCGAGCCCACTATAGATCTATAGTGGGTTCGACATTATAATTTTTACATATTTAAGTTAATTTTGATATTTTGACAATTTCGACAAATTTTTTATCGGTTTTCACATTTCTAGAAAATTATTTGGGTCGTGTCAATAAGAGTTTTAGAAATGTTGGACTAGTTTACTGATTATTGTCCTTGTGAATATATTAGAACTATTCCAATTTGCATTAAGAACGTCGCATTTATACGTATTTTACAATTTATTCTTTTTATTTGCAATGAAAAATAAATATTTACAATGTAATTATGCGGATATATTAAATTCGCTGTAAAATTTATTTAAATATAATCCGAGATTCGATTAAATGGAATTGCCGGGAACATGAAAATTACATATAATTCTCCGACGAGTTATGAATAACGAAATAATTTTATCAAGCGTATTATTTTATGTAATTTTTTTGAATAAATTGTGGGTTTAGTGTGAAAATAAAGAGAGAATTGTAATGAGAAGTCTGTCCAACATTGAATATGATGTATATTGCGTTAGATGCCACCGCTAGTTCATAATTAGATTTAGTTTACGAGTTTGTGGTTATTATTGAAGCATGTTTTTATTGTAGTTAGATTCGTTTTTTTCTATTTCCATATTATATTGGAAACGTGTCCTTATTTTACATTCCGATTTTAATTTGGCGCAATTTATTTTTGTTACTGAAGAATTTTGTACTCGAAGTCAATTTCTTTTAAAAATGTATTACAAATAGAGGAGAATCTAATTTTGAAATGTATAGAAATTGCACTTGCTCTATCCATTTAGGTTATCAATAATTTTCCCAGATTATATGGTCGATTAGCAATATTATTATCAATATCAATAGATTCTTTATCAATATAAGTTGACTCATTTTAGTAGAAGACAGCGAACATTAATTTATCTAGTGTTTGTAAGTTTACTTTAAGAGACAATAGAGTTTGCAAAGATGATGGTTATAAAATTTGTTATTTTTTGCTCACCATCAATCATTGTTTGAGAAATCAAAAGATCATGTTCAAGAAATTTTTAGATTTTTTTCTGACAAGATTTGAAGATGGTTTCTACATTATTTTTAAGAATTTTCTACAAAAAGCTTTTAAAGAATTGTGAAATAAATGTTATTTGTTAGTGTTCCGTACCGAAAACTTAACACTTATAGGATCACTTTTTTGTCCGTCTGTCTGTATGTCTGTCTGTCTGTCTGTGTGTCTGTCTGTCCGTCTGTCCGTCCGTCCGTCTGTCTGTATGTCAAGACCATTTTTCTCAGGAACGCGTAGAGGTAACAAGTTGAAATTTGTATCAAATACTCGGGTCTGCGGTCTCTTTCTGCTGTGAAAAAATCAACAAAACTTGTAAGTCAACGCAATCAAAAGATATTACCGTTTATGTCGCATATTTTGCGATTTCACAAGGGAATCAAAACCTATAGTTGACCTAGAGTCAACTTCCCGTTGACCTAGAATCATGAAATTACAGCATTACAGTGCATTACAGCACAGGTAAAGGAAAAATTTGAAAACCGTAAATATGTAGTTTAATTACAAGAAAAATGCGAATTTACTATTAGAAACCTATGAAAATACACTAATGTGTTGCGTGGTATTGTCAGGCACCAGAAGCATATGGGTTGCATACAGTTAGGTCCTCCTAAAGATACCTTACTTACAAGTTTGTACGGAACCCTCGGTGCGCGAGTCACAACTCGCACTTGGCCGGTTTTTATTATACCTGTCGACCTTTACAAAATTTTAGAAATATTTGTCAGACCTAATCAAGCAATTATTTCAACAAACTGGTTGCTAAAAAAGTGCAAAGATATTTCTTTAAAGAGGTCTAGGCAGGTACTACATTTTATTATTCTTTTATTCCTTTTAGAACTTTGCGAGTTTATAAGAAATTGTGTTATCTAATACCATTACTTTTGTCACACTTTTATGTGTTAAACTTTACCGCTTTATCCGACTTTTGAGATATATTTAGTCTAGACTCTAGACTAAATCATCTATTTAATCTAATTACTTGATACGTATAAAATTTTCATAATTCGGAATTATATAGCCATTGACCATTGTACTTTTGCCAAGGTTTTGTCCGGACTTGTCTGGCCTAATTCAGTCTTATCTAGATAAGATTAGCTAAAACGTGACAAGACAGGGTTGCACAAGGTTACATAAGTCTAGTCTTACCTCGTTTACCTATGTCTAGTCTTTAATGTCTGTCTTTGAGAAACGCTGATATAGACTATGTATTTTAGATTATATAGATTATTAAGAATAGACAAGCAACAAGACTATGCAACATTAGACAACACTAACAAGACACTGACAAGCCTAAAAAATACTAGATAACATTCAACAATATTAAAGAAGACTGGACAAGATTATTCAAGTCTATTCCAGTATTGTCTAGCCTTTTCTAATCTTGCCTTCTCTCGTCTTGTGTAGTTTTATCTGGTATTGTTTGTTCTTGTCGGTCTTGTCTGGTTTTGTCCGGTCTAGTCCCGTTTTATCGAGTCTTGTATGGTCTTGTCTGTTATTCTCTGGTCTTGACTGGTCGTGTCTGGCTTTGTCTGGTCTTGTCAACTCTTGTTCGATCTTGTCTGGTCTTGTCTGGTATTGTTTATGTCTTCTTTAGTCTTGAGAAAGAAACAAGACTGGGAGGAATGCCAAATACAGAAAATCAGCCAGCTGAGCAGAGAGTCGGACATCCCTAGTTGGGGGGTGGGGATACCTGAAACCCCGACCGAGCGCGTCCCCCAGTTGGCGGACAGGGGAAAGCTCGCCGGCTCTGCACCCAGCAGGATTGGAGGGTAGGAGCCAAATAAAATAAGTTCCCGCGGACCAACAGGCTTGCACAGAGGAGAAAAACCTCTTTAACAAAAAAAGTTCACTAGACCCAGCGGCGGGGGGCTAGTTGTGTTAGCCACATAAATTAAATATGTCGAATGTTAGAAACATATTACCCCAGGTGGGTAGGACCAGTGGTACACAATCCCACCCTGAGTCTATCTCAGGCCACTCCTCGGATTCTGGGGGAGCAAACAAGCGACACTAGACGGACACCCGGACAGCAGCAGGCTAAATACCAGAACTAATGAAAGAAGATCCTCGTTAACGATGGACCTAACATGGGATGAGAAGACCAAAAACTCCGTGGAAAAGAGCGCTACAAACACGAAGCACCCTAACCTAAGGCAGCTAAATTTCTTCCAGCTTAGTACCTCCATTAGTTTGGAAGGGTCAAGCAAAAGAAAGCAAATGAACACATCCACCTACGAAGAGATATACAAAAAGAAAAAAAGTCATCAACGTCATCAACTGACAACATCAACGAAACAATGGAAATGATCTCACACCTAAGCTCTGAACTGGACAAACACTTGGAACACAACACAAAACGGGCAATAAACGTGATTGCTGAGAAACTCAAAAGGCAGGTTAAAACACTTAATGGGACAAGAGTCACAGAATGGTTCCAGCAGGTCAGGTACGAAAAGGTGGAAAATATGACTCACGAAGAACTAACTCAAACGAGTCCGCCAAAAGGAGAAAAATCTAGCAAGAAACTATACAAAAATAAAGATATGCAAACACAAACAGAGGTCGAAGTCAACATACATGACCAAAACGACATACAGGAAATGAAAAAAACACAGGAACAGGGAACACAAACAGAAACGGGGATCTCGAAACCCTGACGCTGCAAAGAAGTTAAACCCAGAAGAACTACAAAACTGCAGAAAACAAGACCTGGGAGGAAAAAGAGTACAAGAAAACAAAAATTGAAATAGGGTACCCGCTAAATACCAGGGCAGATACTGCCAAGGTAGTATTTGTCGAACAGGACGACAAAAACATGGAGAGAAGTATACAATCACTGTACAAGAAGAGATACCCAGAACTAGCAGACATACAAGACGAGTTCGCAGTTCTCGAACAATTCACACGAATATACGGAGAACAAACAGTGGGACACAGAGTCGTTAAGATCCAGGTAGGAGATACAGACGAAAAACTATGGAACATGCTGGAACAACTCAAAGACAGCGTAGAAGACATAGGATGGGTGGCACTCCACCACCTAAACAGGCTGAGCACCCAAAAGTTAAGAACAATGACAGAGATAATATTTATAAACTCACAAACAAACGCCATAATAACACTACGAAAGCCCAACAGGACAAAATGACCAACGCTCCACACGGAAAACATACCAAAGAACTCCCAAATCCAAGGAAAAAGAAAAACTCCTACGCAATTATAGTAGTTGTAAAAACCAAACAATGACTTCAAGCAAATCCTGACCGAAATCAAGTCGCAAGTAAAAAACCTTGAGGCGAGCAAAAAAATAAAAGACATTAAAGAGACCAAGGAAGGAAAACTGATGATAACAATGGAAGATGACGAAGAAGCAGCAAAAGAACTGAAAGAAAAAATCCGAAATAAAGACACAACAGTTAAGATACTAACACCAGGGTTTAAGAGACTCTAGGAAACTTTTCACATACGTGGGATGGATGCCACAACCTCAAAATTATTATTTATACAGAAATTATTGAAGCAATAGAACAAGAAACAAATACAACACTGGAGGCCAAATACAAAATAAGAGAGATGAGACCAAATTCAAGAAACACGCAAGCAGCAACGGTAATGGTACCCAGAGAAATAGCGGATAAGCTAATGACAAAAGGAAACATAAGGATCGGACTAGTCCAGTGTAGAATAGAACGCAGAGTGCAAGTAATCCGCTGTAGTAAATGCTGGACATACGATCATAATACAGAAGACTATAATGGAACCGACAGAAGGAAACTCTGCTTTAAATGCGGCAAAGAAGGGCATATCAGCAATAAATGCACGGCAGAAAAAGAATTCTGCGTACTCTGCGAGGAAGAACATAGAGCAGGAGCAGGCAAGTGCAAATACTTTCAAAAAGCCCTACGCGAGGAAAATAAACTTGAGCGACAAATGTCCAGCCAACACTTGTCCAAGGCAAAAAGTGGAGGAGGACCCTAATAGAAAAACATTCCAAGACGAAAATCCTACAGGTAAATGCAAACAGGAGTACCCGCGTAATGGACATTGCGGTAGCCTATGCAATTATAATAAATAGCGAGCCAAACAAGAAAAAAACAGAAGGCAAACACAAGTACCACGATGCATAGAGACAGCTATCACAAATGCAAGCCAAGTACCAATATACAGCTTCTCTAAAGGGAAAGGCTTTACCTGTCTGGAACTACAACGCGCCTTCCTATATTCTGTATACATAACCCCAAACTGCACAGCAAATACTTTTGAGACACACATTGGTAAACTGAGCGTTGATATAGCAGGTCGAAGCAAACCTGTAATAGTGGGCGGAGAGTTCAAGGGCAAACACAGAAGTTGGGGCGGAAACGTCACAAACGACAAAGGCATCCGAACGCTGGAGATGACCCAAACGCTAAACCCGGTGATCTTAAACGATGGAAAAAAAACACGCTACGTCGAAAAAATTGTACCTCATACATAGACCTCACTACAGTCTCTGAAGAAATAATAAAAACTGAATTCACCTGGGAAGTCCTCGACGAGGAAGAAAATTGACAATTGAACATGACTTCATTCTGTACCAGACAAAGTTCGGGCAAACTGGGAACAAACATAAAAAACTACGGATACGACACGTAATGAATAATGAGAAGCTGGTGGAAAGTTTTGCAAGTCAGTGGGCTCAAACAGGCCAACAAAAAGACCCACTATGGGATGAACATGGAAAAATGCCATACTGACACATTCGACTAAATAAATTCGACTAAACGAAAAACAACGCGGATTCCGAAAAGGACGCTCCACAATCAACGCCATAAAACGTGTAAAAGAGGTAATCGAAAGAGGAAGTCCAAAAAAAATAACGCTTGCTATCTTTGTCGATATCAGAAATACATTCAACAACGCCTCGTGGAAAATAACAATAAACAAACAAATAAACCGAGGAATCGACTCCTACTTAATAGATACAATTAGATCCTACTTCGTAGATAGACATATAGAAATATAAAAGGAAGTTACGAAAACAGTATGCGCCGACGTCCCGTAGAGATTAGTGCTAAGCCCCACCCTGTGGAATATTTTAAATGACGACGTACTCGACCTGCGCCAGACGGACCAGATTAAACTATATGCGTTTGCAGACGATTTATGCGCATGCATGAAAGGTGCAAAGGTGCAAAGGTGTATGAGAAAAAGGCCTACAAAAAATAAAATATAGAGAACTCTTAACTAAGTTAAAAATGTTCTAAAGAAGAACCCTCTTAAGAGTAGTATGCGCATACAGAACGATATCGACAGAAGCAGCAGCGGCATGTGCTGGAGTTATACCAATAGAACTCCTGATCAAGGAAGGAGCGCAGATAGAAAAACGAATCACGGCGATCCAAACACAAGTTCCACAAGAAATAAAAGCGCACAAAGCAGTGATAATGCAAGAGGAGCGCAAAACACCCTCGATGGATGGCAAATTAGCTGGAATAGTCACCAAGACAAAGGTCAATGAACCAAAATACTTATACGGAACCTAAAAGCATGGAACACAAGGAAACACGGAAATATAACATTTTACATGACGCAACTCTTCACAGGACACGGTTGCTTCATGGCATGCCTGAAGAGAATCAATAAAAGACAAACGGACACCTGCATGTACGACAGAGAAGCAGATACAGCAGATCATACATCATTTAAATGCCCACGGTTCGAAAAGGAATGAACCGAGCTCAGAATAATAATAGGAGAAATAAATAGCGAAAACCTTGTCAAAAACATGTTATATAGAAAAGAAAATTGGGAAGCAACGAAAACTTTCATGGAAAAAGTCATTAAACAAAAAGCAACACACGAAAAATCAGGAGCCGAAGAAAGAACATGAAAGAACAACAAAGAAAAAGCCGGCGACTACCTGAGAATAATGTGGAAAACGGATCCGGGTGGTCGTAGTCGTATCAGGCAGGAGGGGTTTTTTGTGGGTATGCCAGGCTACTGGAGACTCCCACACTACCAGACACGTATGGTGTGCATAAAGCATTTCCCCTCCAATACTGAAAAACAAGAGTCGGACATTTGGAAACTGATTGCCGCAAGGAGATCTCGTCAGTAATTAGTATAGAAAAGTGGAAAAACCACTTTTGCGAGTTGCTGATCGGAGAGACGGTAAATAGGTAGCAAAGATGGAGAGATTTTATACCAGTGAAATCGCATATTTCAAGAGATTACAGAGGAAGAAGTTGAAACGGTTATGTTAAATTTAAAAGAAAGAAAGCTTATAGGAAGGACCCAGACTCGGTGTCAAGTGAGACGTGGTGTCTAGCCACAACAATTGCGAAGGAGAGACTGCGTGGAGAATTTAACAGCGTTTTCAAAGATAGTAAACAAATTACGGACAGTTGGAGGGAAGAAATTATTGTACCAGTTTCTAACCAAGGTAACAAGGCGGATCTAGGAAGATATAGGGCGATAACTCTAATGGACACATCATACAAGTTACAGGAAGAAGCAGAGGAGAGGAAATCTAATCACAGAGGTACAAGCTGGCTTAAGAAAAGGACGCGGAACAACCGAACAGATATACATACTAAATTATATAATACAAAGAGAAATAGCTAAATCAAAGGGGAAATTGTACGCGGTGTTTGTTGACCTCAAAGCAGCATATGACTCAGTAGTAGAGAGCAAAAATGTGGGAATATATGAGAGTCAAAGGTATATCGCAACAGATCAGGGAGAGCATTTAGCATCTATATGAGAGAACATGGTGTAGAGTGAAGATAGGTGAAAGGTTATCTGAAAGGTTTGAGGTTATGAAAGGGCCAAAACAAAGGTGTCCGTTAAGTTCTATTTAATCTATATACTGCGAACCTCCAGAGAACGCTAAGCATGGGTCAAGCAGGAGGGGTAGTAATATGGACGAAAAAGATTTGGAGTCTAGCTTATGCGGACGACGTCGTTTTCTTAGCAAGTACGAAAGCGGAAATGAAAAAGGTGTTGATACGAATGGAATTGTTTCCTAAAAAGCGTATGTTAAAGGTAAATGTGCTGAAAACAAAGTGGATGCTGTTTCAGAAGAGAAAGGGATCAAGGAAAGAGAGTTCTGAATGGGAAGCGAGTGAGATAGAACAAGTTAGCAGTTTTAAATATCTAGGCTTTACGTTCCTACAAAATGGATCCAAACAAATGGCTAACAGGTTCTGGGTTACATGGAGATTATACCTGATGGAGAATTTTAGGGCGAAAATAATTGTATGGAAGGCGTGGGTACGTAGTATTATGATGTATGGGGCAGAAATCTGGGGTGTGAAAGAGGAAAACGACATAGAGAGAGTTAAGAGAGCTTTTAGAGCTATAAAAGTCCACGCCTTGGTACATCGTCCAGCAAGAAACAAATTCTAACAAGGTCGCAAACAACGCGGTTATGAAGGTGGCTAAATTTGAATGGAATGTGAATAGTGTGGGAGATAAAAGAATAGTAAAAGAAGTTCTGAAAGTGGTAAGAAAAGAGGGCAAAGGGAGTAATAAGGAAACAAAATAGGGGTGTCTGCGCATGCGAATGTATGAAAGAGGGGGATGGAACCAAAAAGAGATGGAGAGAATGATGAATGAGCGAATGTTGGTGGAAATTATTCTGGCAGGTAGACTACTGGAGATAGAGCTGCAAGAGAGACAGAGATACATCGATGAGGGTACCTATAATAGAGACTACAGCAAAATCTAAGTTTTTGGCAGATGTCCAGAGTATCTAGTCAATCCTAAAGCCCCGCAGGTAACGATTGGCCGGTTTAGGAGCGGTTGTGAGGAAAGGGGTAGAAGATATTGGATGGCCGCAACAGATAGGACTTGTTGAGCATGTGGTGAAGGGGAGGAGCTGTGGGAACATTGGGTGTTAAGTTGTAAGAAATCTGAATGGAGCGAAGAGGAAAAGTCGGTGGCGACAAACAGGAAGAAGGTTATAGATGAGAATGGCTCAGGTTTTGTGTACATGGAAAAAATATTATTGGAAAAAATATTATAAGTGCAATGGACAGGGTTATAAAGGGTTATTTTATTTATTTTTTGTTTGCGTTCTTTTTGCTTAAACAGGATCTAAGAATTTATGATGAAGTTTATTTTTGTGTATTAATTTGGATATTTTTATTTTCCTTTTCATCCTTTTGTTCATTGTTTTTTTGCTTTTTTGTTTTGTTTTTATTCTTTTGGATGTGGCATCATACTAATGTACGAACTATAGTGTATTTATATTTATGCCAATAAAGGATTTATTATTATTAGTCTTGTCTATATAAAATTAATTACCACAGTTGAACAAGACCATAGAAGTCTAGTCTGGTCTTGTCAAAGGTAGACTTCCTAGCAACGCGGTTCTGGCAGTCACTAACACAGCGATAATGACGCGGCGACATTGCGATAGTTTTATCGACACTGACGCGCTCAGCGTCAATGCGTCAGTGTTGCTGTGCTCGAATGGCGCCTCGTAGATTTCCCTTGTGCATAAATCTATCGCTATGTCGCCCCGTCAGTATCGCTGCGTTATTGACGTCAGAGCCGCTTTGCTGGGAAGTCTACCTTTACCAATGTCTCGCCTTTTTTAATATCTGCTTTTAATAATCTTACCTACTCTTATCTAGTCTTGTTTAGTCTTGTCTAATCGAGTCTAGTATTATCTAGTCTTATCTATTCTTGATTAATTTACTGTAGTCTTATTTAGTCTTTATTTAGAGATTCAAAGTTTACTGTTATTTTAATTTTAAGTTGAGTCCCAAATGTAATGTTATATTTAGTCATAAATTTAATCTAGTTCTAATCTAGACGTAAACTAGCTTAGTGAGGTTAAATTAATAGTCTTCAAGTTTTCTTTTTTTTCATTTGAATTTATATTTATTTCAATTTATTTCATTTGAATATAATTAAGAATTTGATTAGCTGAATTGAATTTATATTAATCATATTTGTGTTTTATTCTTTTATTCCCTTTAGAATTTCGAGAGTCTTAAAGAACTTGTGTTATCTAATATCATTCCTTACTTTTGTCACAATTTTATCTGATAAACTTTACCAATTTATCCGACTTTCGAGACATATTTAGTCTAGACTCTAGACTAAATCATCTACTAAATCTAATTACCTACTTGATACATACATCATTTTCAAAACACTGAATTATATAGCCATTGGATTTTCTCGCAGCTTTGTCAAGTTTTCTTTCTAGCCATCTATAGTCTAGACCTCAAATTAATCCAATTTCCCCTAAATCGATTTTACTTGGTGGAAAGAGTAATGGGATCTGGAATCTTTATACGGAGTTTTTGTAGTATTCAAGTTTCATGGTAGATTTCCTAGTCTAGTACAAACGTTTCTCGTACTTTTATTATTCAGCTTATTGTTTAGACATGTTACAAGAAGACGTGTTTTTAATCTTTCAAATTTCTGTTGATAAATATATCAATACTAAATAGTCCACTGTGCAGTCAAGAAAAATAAAATCTAAATTTAAAAATTGTGAATATGGGATAAAATGGCCAGTTATTCAGACTGATTCTGTTCTAGAAACGTTAAAAAGTTAACTGACAACACGCCGTTATTTTTTAATCTTTGCTAATTTAAAAAATGATGTTTAAGACAAAAATATGTAATAATAAAGAAACTTATCCATTACTATCTCTATTATTATTTTTTTTTTATTAGCGAAAATAGAAAAATATTAACGGCACATTTTCAATTAACTATTAACTATTACAGAATCGGCCCGTATATATGAAAATATTCTTTCTTGTATTTTCTCGCTTCCGCCGGAGGGTGTGCTATTTATGATAAAGAATTATGATAGAAGAATTTGAAAACATTTGTTTCAGTTCAAATTAAACAAAAAGTTTAGAGTAGAATGTAACATAGTACAGACCAGGGATCCGAGAACTAGGAAGAGGAACTATTTTCTTCTTCTTCTTTCGAATAGGTCTACTTTGGACCGCGCCTGTTCAACTGCTCGGCTTTGATCTTTGCCCAGTATTGCCGCATCTTCTGCCGGTGTGACTACTCTCTCTTCTGTCAAGGGGGTACCTTTCCGTCGGGGTTTTTCCTGAAATTCACTGACTTCGTTCAGACTGCGTCTCACAGACTGTCTGCTTTGGAGATCTGTTATTCCCAGTTCTTCTTCTTCTTTCGAATAGGCCTACTTTGGACCACTCTTGTTCAACTGTTGGGCTTTGACCTTTGTCCAGTATTGTCGCATCTTCTGCCGGTGTAACTCCTTTCTCTCTTCTTTCCAGGGCGTACCTTTCCTTCGAGGTTTTTCCTGAAATCTACGGACTTCCTTCAGGGTGCATCTCACAGACTGTCTATTTTGGAGATCTGTTATTCCCAGTTCTTTAATATCCTTCTCGGTCTCTGGCAACCAAGTGGTACGAAACTTCTTGTTTTGCCAGAAGGTGAACAGACGGTTGGATAGTCGCTTTGGAGGCAATCTTGCAACATGGCCATATAAAGCTACCATTCTTTTCCTTGCACAGTCAGAGAGCATCTCAATATGTTCGTAGAGCTCAGAGTTATGCCGCATTCGGAATTCCTTATCTTCCTTTGCCGGGCCTAGGATTTTCCTGAGGATTCTCCTCTCTCTGATTTTCAATTTCTCTATTAGACCCCTTCGGTTCAAGGAAAGACTCCATGGCATACAGGGCTTCTGGTCGTAAGACTGATGTGTAGTGCTTAAGTTTCAGGTTGCGTGGCAGGCATTTCTTATTGTAAGTGTTCTTAGTCAGCCGACAGGCTAGTTCTAACTTGTTGACTCTCTTGGATAATGATGCTCTTTCTGATAAGCTGGGTTCAATCCAGTCGCTGAGATACTTAAATTTCTCCGTCCTCTTGATGTTTCCCTGCTCTAGTAATATCTCTTTGTTTGCTTCTTTAATGTTGCTGAAGAATTCTGTTTTCTCCAGCGACACTTGAAGACCCACTATGGCAGTCTGTTCTATGAGAAATTTGCCTGCATTGTTGCCATCTTAAGAGAATCAGCAATCAGTGCCATGTCATCTCCAAAGGCCAGGCAATCTACAACCAGTCCATCGTTCTTACGTCCCAGGTGGATACCACTCTTTTGATCAGTTCCAGAGTAATTCTTTTATTTATCAAGTTTAGATTTTGTTAACTCCGTGAAAGTTTTTTCTCAATCGTATTTGTCGATAATGTTTTGATTTATAAAATACGGAAAAGCAAAGACAATAAAACGTTAAAATATCGTTGATTACTCGCACTTAGATAGAAAATTTGAACATTATCCTTCCTAGAGATTGAATTATGTATTATAAGTTTGATTTTAATTTTTCTGAATATGAAATTGGACATCCACAAATTCAAATTAATATTTGTCAAAGTATAAAAATAGATTATTCCCAATTTCAAATTGAGACTGTGATCTAATTAATAAAGAGTGACAAATTAATTGAGTGTCCTCATTTTAAACTGCCATTATCAACAAACGAAATAAATTAGATATCAATTTTTTACCAAAGACTGTAGAGTAAAATCTAAAGGTTAATAAAAATATTTATAAGTACTTAACTAATACTTCCTAAATTCCTAATCTCTCTAATTTAAGAATTAATGCTCAGAAAATACATGTTCCGCCGGAGGCGGCGGGAGGTGCGGCGCGAAAACGAAACGAAAAGTTTTTGGACCGCTGCCGCTGCGTATTTGTACCGATCGCGATGAAAGTAGTGCGATCGAGAGCGCTGATTTTTTCCGCACAAAACTCATCTCGATTTTTCGAGCCTTCGTTGAATTTGCAGATAATTGCGGAAAACCGAAAAAATAATCTCAAAAAACGATCTTCTTTGATGTTCTATTGCGAGCCCGCCGCTGCACGGAGCGGTTTCTGGTTTGCGGATCGGGTTTCCTACATTATTCCTCTCTGGGTCTTCGAAGAGGAGGCGCGAATATTTGCAAATATGGCCGCGCGGTAGATGTTTTTGCAAAACCGGACGTTTGTGGCTGCTGAATCTAAAGTAGGTGGAATTTTGCATTATCCGGTATCTTACGTCCAGTATGCCGATTCGCAGAAAACACGAGGTCGCTACGGTCTCTACGGCCGATAAAAGGAAACCATTAGGATGTCAATCCATATTCAAGATCTACAAAAGTAAAAATGACACAACTTCCGGTCCTACAATGGTAGGTCGAGAACAGATTGGACCATGTCATAGGTTATTAAAAGTTGGCAATTAGCACAGTTATTACAAAAGAAACGAAATTCTCATTTTCTGTCCTAGCTGGGAGGTGGTTGCAAATATTTTACAGAAATTTTTGCCCGATGTCCTTCCGCCGGAAATTGCCAACATTTCGAAACCAAGTTTACATGTTTCGCTTCTGCGATGCGCCCCCTTCCGGACACCCGCGTCATAATTCACCCATTTTCAAACGCATAACACCAATCGGTGGCAAACACATTTCCACACTTACACCTACAAGTCCCGACGCAAGACGATTCAAATTTTCGAATTTTTTAGCATTTTCTATACCAAGAATTCAATAAGAAAACTCAGCGCCGCTACCGGCAGGGCATAAACACAAACGTCAGTCCAAAACGTCAGTCGCTACGTTAAACTCTTCCTACGCATCGCAAATAAAACACATTTTTCAATTCAAAAGCAAGCAATATGCATTCTACAGTCCCTAAAATATAATGGCTCGTGCAGAGAAAAGTTTAAAGAGGCAAATTTACTAAGAACCACTGCAACATATGTGTACGAAAATATAATATTTTTATCCAACCACAGACATTTATTCAAAGATTTTGTAAAAACAATGAAAGGGACTCCAGGCAAGAGCACTACATCCTTCCCATACATAATTTAACAATCACAGAGAAAAGTGCAACATATAGTATAATAAAACTATTCAACAACCTGCCTAAGGGTTTAAAATCAATAGGTAATTGTAAAATACTTAAAATGTACCGTTTTCTCTTTCTTAAAAATATGGAACCATATAAAATGGAACAATATGAAGCCGGAATTAAACACAGAAGATAATTCTTTTTTCTTCAAACGGTTTCATCCGTACTCTATTGTAACCGCAGGAGCTTAAATAATGAAATATAGCATTTTGATTTGATTTGATTGTCATCTGGTGCTCATGCACTACCCAGAGTTCAAATCTGTCAAGGAGTACTTTCCCATGTTCAGTAAAAATTTCATTGAAATTATTCAAGCGGTTTTGGTTAGAATACCTGATTGATGTAGTCATACAGGAGTCATTCAAAAAATCGTCTGAAAATGTAGGTACCACTCCAGGTGGAATAATAAAATTGTACACATAACATTTGCAGAGAGGAGCAGACGATTAAATCACTATTTCAGTTTTTCAAAACATTATCAGTTTGTGGCAGAAACCTCACAAAGTCAAAGCGGTACTGATGGAAATAAATTCAAGGGGCTATTGCTTTCTAAAACCTCTATCAGTTCTGCATAGATCGTTGATTTTAACATAGAAATTAATATTTTGGCATCTTATATGCTTATATCCTCACCCTCATCAATTTTTCCACCCTATTCAACTATTCCATCCGTATGTACTAATATTATTTTTGTTTACTCATGAATTAAAAGTACTATCTTGGAGCACGTTTTTTAGTACGAGAAATTACACTTTTGGTTGTATTACCACATAACTTAGGTTACGCACGCAAGTATTCATTATCACTAAGTTACATTAAAAAAAACAAATAAATAAATAAAATAAACACAATCAAGACCTCGATATTTAAAAAGTGACGTGAAAGTGAGAATTTTTTTCATTACAAAATAAAAATTAAAATTAAAGAAAACGTTTTAAAATGAGTGTAAATTCTATGGTGATACCGGGGATTGAGGAGAGTTCTTATGACGAAACTACAACACCGGAGACAATTGAAAAAGCAAATTCTACATTTTTTGTTCAATTTTTTTGGGTGGCACCTGAATCCCAAACTTGTAAGATACATCCCCTTGCATGAGTAATAAACAATTGTTTGCAACACGGGCGGTATTGTCAATTACCCTCTCGAACGAATGTGAGCACTCAATTCGTTCTTGCGACTAATTTCGCTCTCGTGTCCAATTGACAATCTACCACTCTAGTTACAAAATATACTATTTGCGTTGATATTTTTATTCTTTTATGCAAGTCTCAATTTTATTTTTCTTTCGTGAAAATTGTTTCCACTGTTTTTAATCTGGTGATTTTAGTTTATTTTAAAACTGATGCAAGATGTAACAAATCTTTTATTTCATATTTACTTTTTACAGTAAATTAATTAAAACTACCATTAAAGAGAGTTTAATGTAATTATAAAACAGTTTTTAAATATTATATTTAAGCACAAACATTAAAATTAAATTACCTTTCGCTTAGAGTCTCCAAGGAGCTCTTCGAATCATAAATTCGCAAAAACTATATAATATTTTATAATATTTTTACTGAATTGAAGGGATTTTATTACCATATATTGTTTTTAAAATAGTTAGAAAGGATTTTTTAATGTGCAGGTAATTTATAGGACAAACATAGATTAATACAATACAGTGAATACCCGTAGAGCGCGAATTCGTATAACACGACGAAAACATTGCTATTAGTTCTCATATAGCGCGATAAATAGTCTCGTATAACTCCTAAGATTAATATAAACATTAGATAGAATTGGTGAAACCACCCTACGTTATTGAAAATCATACAAACTTAAAAGAAAGAGATATGTTTTGATAGTCCTAAAAAGACTAAATAATTATTATAGAGCTCCGGAAAGGCTGAATATATTTATATCTTCAGGCTTTGTTCCGTTTGTTTTAAATTTAAACATGTATCAAACACTTTCATAAAGTTTCTGATTTTTTGTTTAGAAAAGCAAATATGTATACTTACTTACTTGCTGTTTATATATGAAGAATAATTTAGAAATATGCTTGAACTCGCATAAATAGGTCTGATAATGTACGTCCCGTATAACGCGATATCCTATTACGCTAGTCTATTACGCGAGCCTACTGTAGATATTTGCATTTAAAACCAATTGACAATTCGTTTCAATAAGATACAATCAAGTTTATTACAGAAATATAGTGGTAAAATTGGGAAGCCATTTATTTTTCTTTATTTGAAATCTAATTTCAATTCCCTGTGGTTAAAACGCGGTCTCAGTTAATGTCTAAGTAATTAATTTTGAAGCTAAATTAATTATTTTAATTCTGGAATGAGAAACAAGCAATTAATATAAATTATAGTGTAATACTATTTTGTAACTCTTTCAACCAAGTGGTACATGGTGTGTTCTCACATCTCAAAAACTGTTTGCATAACATATTGAATACTAATTAATTTAGCTAGAAATCCAAAGCATTTAAATAAATGTAATTCATGTTATCAAACTGAAGCATAGTTACATATAATTTGAGTAGATATTGTAAAGCCTGTGTTTGTCTTACTTAGATTTATTTGCGTGTTATTTTAGTTTGGTCTAATTAGATCGTGATTTAAATACATAAAACTAAATCAATTATTTTCAAGCCAATTGGGTATTTGAATAAAAAATTTGGTTGTCATAAATCGAAAGCTCATATATAAGTTTTATAACAAAACTATTTTTTGTTTTCTTTTTTTCGTTGTAATTAAAAAGTTATAACAAATTGAAAATATATTTTAAAACCGCATAAAATTTATTCATCCAATATTCGACTAGAAGTATACAAAACTCAACATACAATAAATGGATGAAGTTCTACAATAAATATCTGTACAAATACAAAAATAAATTAATCAATCCAAAATTCGGTTACTTCGTACAAAATAAATTACTTCATCCAAAAAAAGGTGAATTCATACAAAATAAAATGTAATCATCCAATAATTGATTTTTTCTTACAAACTATGATTTTTCCTTACAATAATCGATTGAATCGTTCAACATATTCGAAATTCACCCAAAATAGGTTTTTTATTTTACTTAATAAGTGCAAAATGCAAATTTACGAGTGTATTTAATAATCTTCACAATTTTATTATATGCATAAAAATACTGAAAGGAAAAAACTGTTCACCTTATTGATGAGTGGATTAGCTCGGAAATAAATTGAATTATTCTATCTGCTTATATATAGTGTATATAGTGCTTCTTATATATAGTGCATCTATCTTCTTCTTCTTCTTCTTCTTGTTTCCAATAGCCCTACTTTGAACCACGTTTGTTCAACTATTGGGCTTTGATCTTTGCCCAGTATTGTCGCATCTTCTGCCGGTGTAGCTTCTTTCCCTCTTCTGTCCAGGGGGTACCTTTCCTTCGGGGTTTATCCTGAAATCCACGGACTTCCTTGCGTGTTTTTCCTGAAATCCACGGACTTCCTTCAAGATGCATCTCACAGAAGACTGTCTGTTTTGGAGATCTGTTATTCCCACTTCTTTAATATCCTTCTCGGTTTCTGTCAACCAAGTGGTACAAACCTTCTTGTTGGACCAGAATGTGAACAGACTGTTGGTTATTCGGTTTGGAGTCAATCTTTCAACGTGGCCATAGAAAGCTACCCTTCTTTTCCTTGCACAGTCAGAGAGCCTCTCAATATGTTCGTAGAGCTCAGAGTTATGTCGTCTTCGGAATTCCCCATCTTCCTTTACTGGGAATGCCTAGGATCTTCCTGATGATTCTCCTCTCTCTGATTTCCAATTTTTTTACCAGGCCTCTTCGGTTCAAGGAAAGACACTCTATGGCATACAGTGCTTCTGGTCGTAAGACTGACGTGTTTGCGCTCTCTCTTTCGTTACACGCCGCGTTAGTTAGAAATAAAATTTGAAGGAATCAAGTCCTTGTTTGTAAAATTCGTTTATTGTGAAGATAAAATTGTATTTTGCATAAGAAAATTTTTTTGCAAAGAGCAATCAAATTTTGGATGGATCAACCTTTTTGTACAGTTAAACCTTTTTTTGGGTGAATTGATTTTATTTTGTATAAATCTATCAATTATTGTACTAAACCATTATTATTTGTAAGATTCAATCGATCATTGGGCGTTTATATTTTATTTTGGACGATGTAAACTTTTTTGGATGAAGTAATCGTTTTTTGTATGAATAAACCGAATTTTGTATTTTTGCAACTATTTTTTGTAAAAAAACATCTATTTATTGTACGCAAAAAATCCAAGCCATTTAAAACTCGGTACAGAAAACAGGCCGGTCGCCGTTGTGACGTCAGAAATGACTTTGTTGATACTGTAGTTGTAGTAGACATGTCAAATATGTCAAATAATAAAAGTCAAATATTAGTTAGCGTGCTTGTTTCGTATCATCGTGTAGGAGTAATACAAAAAGAACTCCTCAAAAAATGTCCCTCATTGTTAAACATCGAAACCAATGGTTTTAAACAGTGCGCCTAAAAAATCCTAAAACGACGTGTTGAAATGTTTTTGTTTGAAAGTTAAAATGAAGTTTCTCAATTACGACGTTAGAAACAAATTGTGGCGTGTTTGGAGTCACGTGATTATTTTCAAATTTTATCACTTTTAAATTGTTTATAATTAATTGAAAAATCTTTTTTTTAACTTTTTCGCATTGCACATCAGAATTGATTTATAATAAGATTTTAAGTAAGTTTTTAATAAGTATTATGTATATTTTTTACCCTTTACGGGTTTACAAATTGGTTCCAAAATTTTTACCCAATACAAATATGAATAAAACAAATATAGTACATAATATAAATAAAAAAAAAAGAGAAAAAGAAAAAATAAAAAAAAAGAAACATGCTAATCAAACTAAAAAAAAAAAAAAAAGAAAGCCACTAAATTCCAATCCCTAAACCGATTACTAGCTTCCCGCCCCACATATTGCTCTTCTTCTCTCCTCAACTTTCTTCATCCAATCTATCCCTCTTCCATCCTCGTTTAAAATCTCTTCTCTACACTCATCTCTTTCTCTCATTTCTGAACATTCGTTCAGCAACTGCTCTATTGTTTCCGTGTTTCCTCCACACATCCTGCATACTCTATTCCTATCCTCCATCCAAAATTTATTCTCTCTCTCTTCATTTCCTCATCTGAATCTTGCCATTGTCACTCTCTCTTTTCTACTCTCTCTTCCTAGGTACTTTGGCAGTTCTTCCGTTATTATTTTTTCATATTTCCCAATGTACCTAGACTCCCTAATTCTTGCTCTCCTTCCTTGCCTTTGCACATCTCTATCTCTCTGGACTAATTCCTCTGTCATTACTCTGCCTCTCTCTCTCATTCTTTCTATCTCCGCTCCTGCATACCCGTTTCTTTCTAGATATGCCTCCCTCTCTTTCCACACCCCCTTTCCTATTTCTTTCCTTTTTTCTTTGAGGCACTCTTGCAGACTCTCTGCACTCTCCTCTCTCTATGACTCTCTCCTCAAAACTTATTGCTCTCTTTCCTGCTTCTATTCTTATTCCATCTCTCTTTGTTTCCTCCATCACTATAGACCCCGGAGTCTCTCTACCTACTCCTAGCACCCATTTCAAATATTTTTCTTGAACTCTTTCCAGCCCTTCTTGCTCTCTCCATCCCCATATTTCCGCTCCATACATCATCACACTTTTCACCAGGCTATCAAACATCATCACTCTCCTTCTATAGTCGTGTCCAAATTTGCTTTCTCCTATTCCCTATACCGCTCCTAATATGTTATTAGCTTTCTTTACTAGCTCTCTGACGTGTGCTATTTCAGAATTTCTATCATTAAATACATACCCTAGGTATTTAAATTCTTTTACTTCTTCAATTTTCTCCTTCTCCCATCTCCACTCAATTACTCTTCTCCTGCCACCTCCTTTTCTAAACACCATCATCTTGGACTTCTCCCCATTCACTGTCAGATTTTCTCATCTCATTCCCTACTATGTGATTCAAGATGTATACATTATCCATGGTCCCTCTCCCTTTCCTAAATCCCGCCTGCCTGTCTGGTATCACGCCCCGCTCCTTCAATTCCTTCTACAATCTCTCTTCCACAATAATTGCATATATCTGATATGCCGTATTGAGCATGGTGATCCCCCTATAATTACTTGCTGTTTCCCTTTCTCCTTTCTTATATATGGGGCATATTATCCCCTCTTTCCACTCCTGTGGGAAGCCCTCTCCCTTCCACACTCCATTCATTATCTCTAACAACCTGTCAGCTTCCCTTTCCGTTCCATATATCCACGATTCATTCTGTATACCGTCCCTCCCCGGTGCCTTTTTCTTTTTCAGTTTACTCAGTTGTTGTTCTAATTCTTCTCTTGTTATCTCTTCTAATTCTCCCACTCTGTGTTGACTCTTTTTCTTTTCTTGTCTGATTTCATCACCACCCAGCAGCTTACTGAAGTACTTTCTCCATTCCTCCATAGTAATTCTATTACTCACTCTTTCTACTTTTTTCTTTCTTTCCCTATTTATTTATTTCCATACTTCCTTCGTCTTTATGCCTTTCATCTTTAGTTCTTCTTCCATCCGTTTCTTTTGCTTCTTCTCTTTGTATACTAATTTGTACCTCTTGCGTGCTCTCTTGTACTCTTCCTTAGTTGCTTTTCCTCTTTTCCATTTTTTTAATTTCTTTCTTACTGCTTGCTTCCCTTCCCTGCATTATTTATCCCACCACTCATTTTTCCAAGACCCTACCTTTACTCTTGTCTCTATCACTTTTTTGTCTGTTTATCTTATTATATGATCAAATTTTCAACCTAAAAACAATTGTCGAAATGCGTGCAATTCGAAATAAACCAGTGATGTGCACATTTGTCGACTTCAAACAAGCGTACGACTCGATCGATAGAGAATTACTCTTCCAGATCCTTAAAGAAAGGGGAGTAGACCACAAAACACGAAAACGCATTGAACAAACGCTGACCAACACAAAATCCAAAGTAAACATTATGGGGAAAATCTCGGAACCTTCCGAAATTTAGACAGGCGTGATACCAAGACAAGGAGATGATCTTTCCCCTCTCTTGTTCAATATCGTCTTGGATAATGTTATGGAAGAATGGGAAAAAGAGGTCAAGAATCCAAATGTCTGGAAACTAGTTACACTTGGCTTACGCAAAAATAATCTTTCTATACCATACCTTGCCTTCGCCGTTGACTTGGGTTCTTGATACTAACAGAAGATCAAGAGACTGCCAAAAAACAAATAAAAACACTCCAAGAATGCGCCGAAAAAGTGTGACTTAAAATATCCTTCGAGAAAACTCAAGTGTTAAGTCACACAGGCGAGAACATGTGACAACATGAAACAACCCACATGTGAGTTTCATATTTCACATATCTAGGATAATTTATCGAACCAACTGGATCCGAAAAAATCTCACAACAAAACCGTTTCCAGAAAACCAAGAGAGCACTCGGACTTATCAAAAACCACTATAACAAAAAATGCATGTCAAGACAAACTAAACTTCAACACTACAACACCGTCATCAAACCGGCAAGTCCCTACTCTAGCGAAACACTTGCACTCAATATCGATCAACAACGGACCAAATACATCTAATAAGGCAAATGCTTGAAAAATGTTATGAGCATAACATAACTTTGTTCCACCTGTTTTTTTTACTACAAACAAGCTTTTGATAGTGTGTCTAGAGAAGAGCTATTTTACCAGTTAATTGCCCTTGGAATTCCTCAAAAACTTGAGGAAAAACAAAAGAATGGTAAACTTAACTCTAACCAATACACGTGCTCAAGTATTAGTAGCATCCAAACTCACGGACGAATTCGACATCAGAACAGGGGTCAGGCAAGGTGATGCGCTATCTGCTATGCTATTCAACTTTGTACTTGAATCAGTTATTAGAAACCTGCACATAACAGGCCACATACATACAAAATCTCAGCAGCCATGCGCATCTGCCGATGATATAATTATATCAGCACGAGCAGCAGAAAGCCTAAAAGAAGCTACTGCCACCTTAGAACAGAAATCTAGCGTAGCCGGACTAGTAATAAACGTGAATAAAACCAAGTTCATGAGAAGTACCAGGGATCCAACACCCTGGCCAGAGCCACTACAAGTCAACGCATTTAATTTCAAAGAAGTCAGAACCTTCTCTTACCTAGGGTCGAAAATAACTAACGACAACAGAATCAGCGAAGAAATCAGTGCGAGAATTGCAGCAGGAAAGAGAGCTTATTACGCGAATAAGAAGCTACTGGGAGAGAAGCTTCTAAGTGTCAAATCAAAGTTAAAGATCTATAACACACTCATTATACCCTTCATAACATATGCGTGTGAAACATGGACCATATCTACGATCAACGAAAACGCACTACGAGTCTGCGAAAGAAGCATATTACGCAGAATCTTTGGACCCTTACAGGAAAACGGTGGTACTGGGTACCACCGTTTCACTGGGTAACGGTGGAGCTGCAGAATGAACCATGAACTGGAAAGACTAATTGGAGGAGCGGACATCGTAAGGCATTTGAAGGCACTACGGTTACAATGGTTTGGACATGTTATGCGTATGGAAAGTACCCGAGGACCGAAAATACTGGCGAACTGGAGTCCACATGAAAGAAGAGCTCGGGGTAGACTACTTAAGTTATGGCGAGATGACTGCATCGACGACCTAAAGATATTAGGTGTGAGAAACTGGCTGCAACAATTGGTTAACAGCAGATAGAGATGGAAGGATGTTGTAACTCAAGCCAAGGCACACCCAGGGCTGTAGAGCTATAGAAGAAGAAGAAGAAGAAGGTGAGATGATATAAGTTATATCTATTATATTTAACGTTAATAAATATATTGAAGCAGCGGGGCCAAATGGGAATTTTGGGACTTCTGACGTGACATGAACCTCCTCTGATTAGATATTTTTAATTTTAACAAACCTGCTATCTGTTCACCTTAAGCCATGCAAGAAAATACCCGTGAACACTAAATGATTGCACTTAATAAGTAAAACCCAATGGTGTAGCAGTCTTGCTTTTAGGATTATATTACTAGGACGCAGTTTTATCAACATGAGATTTGTTTTGTAGTCTTAATGAACCTTAATATTATAGAGTTACGAACAGGTTGAATATATTTATATATTCGAGCTATATTTCGCTTTTAATAAGTTTATTTATTTTTTTACAACGTATTTTCCCAATATTGGAAAACGTTAAACACTTTAACTCAATTCTTGATGTTCTTATTTTGCCATTACTCTTTCATTCTATTGGAGAATGCCAATTTTATTTCTTCAGACCATTTAGGTCTGTAAGGTTTAGGTTTTGCTTGCTCTGGTTGGACTTCCCAGTTGCTCACTTTGTTACGGAAGGAGTCTCTGTCTAATGTGTTATTTATGTCAGAGGTTCGCATGTCATTTTGTAATTCTTTCATCCATGGTGTTGTATTTTTGAATGATGATATGTAATCTAGTATTCTTTTGGTTAGTCTGGTATTTTGTATTCTATATGCCAGAAGAATTTCATTCTTTTTCTGATATCAATTTCGATGTTTGAATATGTTTCAGTTGTCTTGATTGACTGTAGTTAGTACCCGTCAGGAGTAAGTCTTGCTCCTAGTGTTTTTGGAATGATTTTTCTCTCTTCTTTCTTGATTTCTTCAAGTTCGTATTTTTTATTGAGTGTAAGTGTCCCGACTAGAAATTTCAGTTCGTTTTTTATTAGGAACGAATGAGGCATGCCGAACTCAGTGTTCGTTCCGCATGAGGCAACCGCATTAGGCCGTCATGACATATGTAACGCACGTCCGCCTTCGTTTCTAATTAGGAAGCCTCATTCGGAACACATGCGGAAGCCACACTTGCACCCAACTAGGAAATTCAGTTCGTTTTTTATTAGGAACGAATGAGTCATGCCGAGCTCCGTGTTCGTTCCAAATGAGGCAACCGCATTAGGCCGTCATGACATATGTTACGCACGTCCGCCTTTGTTCCTAATTAGGAATCCTCATTCGTAACACATTTGGAAGCCACACTTGCATGTTATAACTATAACCTCAACTTAGTCTGGTCCGAGTTCGGTTTTCACTTTAGGCAGCAGTTTGAAATCCAAACACGGATGTAACGATCCCAACGTAGTCTAGCCCAAATTCGGATTCCTCTTTAGGTGGCGGTGGCTTAAGTTCAAGCTTACGATAACTTTTATTGTTAATAAGAAACATGTTTAGATAAAAACACAGCTTAAAAGTACCCAAATCTTAAAAAATACGAAATGTTTGATGCACTATAAAGTATCTGAAAGAATAGTTAATAACTGAAGCTATATCTTAGTCAAGTATGGAAATAGTCTTTTGGAAGGAGTAAGTGTGTGGCCGCATGCGCTTAATGAAACTCAAAGTTTCTGGAATTCCAGAGATATATTTAAATTAGGCTATGCCACAGACTTTCCTAATAACAAACGAATATCGCTTGCCTAACTTCGATAAAACTTTGGTTATCTATATAAGGTTCGAATGAGGCTTGCCACAGTTCGGTAACAGTTGGGAAGGCCTCATTAGGTAGGAGTTAGGACTTCCAAAGATTTGCCTAAGTTAAGCTTTCCTAATTAGGACGGCACAAGATTCGAATGAGGCTTGCCACAGTTCGGCAACAGTTCGGAAGGCCTCATTAGGCCCGAATAGATCTTTCGGCATGCCTCATTATTTTCCTTGTCGGGGTTTTGCTAGCGTAGAGACTTGCTGGTTTGATGATAGTGTTGTAGTGTCGAAGTTTAGTTTGTTTTGTTATAGAATGCTTGTTTTGTTAAGTCCGAGTCTTCTCTTGGTTTTCTGGAGGCGGTTTTGTTGTGAGAATTTTTTGTATACACTTGGTTCGATAATTCTCCCAGATATTTCAAATCTTTTGATCATTCCCTATTTTGTTTGCATGTTCTCGCCTTTGTGACTTAATACTTGAGTTTTCTCGAAGGATATTTGAGTTCCCACTTTTTCGCGCATTCTTGGAGTGTTTCTATTTGTTAAGTCATCGGCGAAGGTTAGGTTCCCATTCTTCCATGACATTATCCAAGACGATATTGAACAAGAGATGGGAGAGGCCATGTCCTTGTCGCACGCATGTCTGAATTTCGAAAGATTTCGAAATTTCCCCCATAAATTTTACTTTGGATTTTATGTTGGTCAGCGTTTGTTCAATGAGTTTTCTTTTTTTGTGGTCTACTCCTCTTTCTTCAAGCATCTGGAAGAGAGATTTTCTATCGATCGAGTCGTACGCTTTTTTGAAGTCGACAAATGTTTACATCACTGGTTTCGAGTTGTTGGCATTTTGACAATTGTTCTAAGGTTGAAGATTTGTTCGGGGCAGGATCTGTTAGGTCTGACTCCTGCTTGAAACTCTGATAACTTTGGTTCGAGCTGTTCCTGCGTTCGTGTCAAGAGACATGGTGATAAAATTTTGTAGGCGGCCGGAAGGAAAGAAATCCCTCTGTACATCTGATTTATCTCCTTTCTTGTGTCACCCACTACACAAGTAGATAAGTGCTGTTTTCCAGTCGGGTATCGGGTACTTTTTCCGTTTGCCATATTTCTTGGATGATTTGTGTAATTTCCCTGAGTGCATTTTGTACGAAGTTTTTAACTAGTTCCGCAGTTGCCGCTCAGGTGATGGCGATATCTTCACCTGGGGCTTTATTGTTTTTGAGTCTTTTGATATGGAAGTGGTTTTCTTCTTGAGTTGGTGATAGTATTTCTTCTGATGTGTGGTCTGATTATTTCTTTAGGAATCTTTTCGGGTTTGGGCAAAAGTCGGGAGAAGTATTTAGCTAATTCTCCACAATTTTCTTTATTTGTCAATGCTAGTTTTTCCGTCTTGTTTTCTGTAACATAAGTTTTGTGGTGTGTACTCTTTGATTTGGTTGGCAAATGTTTTGTAGAAAACTTGCTTATTGTAGTTTCGGAAGTCGTTCTCGATCGCAGTCAGTTGATCATTGATATTCATTTGTCTCAGAATTTTGGACGTCTGTTTACGTACCTCGAATAGGATGTTCTGATTTTTTCTCAGCTTTGTTACTATTATAATTTTTAAAGGCAGTATTTCCGTTGTCTAGGGCGATTTCGCATTCTTGATTCCACCAGGGATGTTTCGGTCAGGGGAATCAAGTTGGGGGTTTCTTTTAAAAAAAATTCTTGGGTGTGAATTTGATTTTGATTCGGGAGAGATAGTGGTCAGAATCGATGTTTCGCCGCACCTTTGCGGCCTTCGATATCGTGGATTTCTTTCTGGTAGGTGTAAGAAATTACGACATGGTCGATTTGAAACTCGCCCTATTGGTGGATTGGTAATTAAATGAATAAGTTTATTATTATCATTATTTATAAAACGTATAATTAAACTCCCATTTGGTCACAACTTTTCTGTAAAGAGAGGAGAAGTGGTAGTATTAGTAGTATAGATTAAAAATCACATTAATGAAAACATGTTGTTTTTATTAATGAAAACTACTCCTAGTTACTAGTCTTGTCTTGAATATCTAATCCGGTATGAAATTGTGTAAAACCGTTTCTGGTCTAAAAGGTCAAGAGGCTTGCTGATCCTGATTCTATTAGATAATATAATATAAGATATAAGAATATACCAGATTCTTCTTTAGATAGGTCTGTTCTTTTTTTGGTTTGTCTAATCCAAAGTCTTGTCTACTCTTATCGCCAGTTCTTGTCTAACCAGGCTTATGTTGAATTTATAAATTTGAATTAATATCTAAATGTGTTTGCAATAACCCAATAACTTAGCGTCGTAATATAATAATCGCTGAAGATAATTTTTTTCATCAAAACGAGGATCCGTCTCCAGCTGCCCCAAAGCCCAGTCTACAAATATGCGACGGTACCCGTGGAGTAGCTTTAATTCTGATACCAATTGAATCGTATACGCGTACAGATGCAAGTCGTTCCGCAAAGTTTACTAAGTTGTGATCTCAGAAAAACCAAGTTGTTGACCAGTGACGGAATATGAACAGATTTCGGTCTGCACGTATAATTTTAGCGACTCTAGCAATATTTTTTCGGTCGAACGCTTGGAACGAATCGGCTTTGTTCCCGATCCAGTTTCCTGAAATCACTTCATCAATCGTTCAATCGTGGTCTTGTTTGGACGATCATTACGACCTCAGCGTCTGACTTAAGCTTCGGTCACACACAGCGAATACTCACTGTGAATGCCTAATCGAAGCGAGTATTCGCTGTGTGTGACAGGCTATTCGCTGGGAATAGATTCATTCGCCGCGAGTTAAGTTAGCAGCGAGTGGAATTGAGCATGTTCAATTTTACTCGCTGCCAATACGCACTCGCCGCCAGTATTCGCGTTGTGTGACAGGCAGGCAGTGAATTGTCGCTGCAAGTATTATTCGCAGAGAATACACTCGCAGCGAGTATTCGCTGTATGTAAGCGAGGCTTTAGAGAAGCTTTGTTTGCGTTGTTGAAGCGTGTACTTTTGCATGATTAAATGGGGGCTATAGCAAAATACAAACGTAGCTGAATATATACTTCCCAGAAAATCTGGGAAGCAATTTTTTTTAAGTCGACTTTTTTCAATCTTCTATAACGTACGTCTCATTTTTTTCTTTATTGACTAATCATAAAGATTGATAGAAATATGTTTAATAATTCAATTATCGGCCAAACGTCGTCGACGAGTAACAATGCCCAGAAAATAAACGGTAAAACTCCATACAATACATCTTTCAATTGTTCAATCAAAAATTTCTACAAAGCAACCAATCAACTCATGCATAACATTCTAAACCGCATTGTATCCCAAAACACACACCGACCGAAATGAAAAAAATTCCACACAAAATAAAAATTCTCTGCGGTATTTTACACCATTAAAAAGAAAATCTGGAAAGTAATTGGGTCAGCAGATATAAATACTCGTGCGTTATTTAACTCCAAGTTTATTGCACTTGTTTATTAACTGGGAACTTCCTGTACGTATGGGAATTAATTAAATTTTAAACGGAATGATCCCTTGGATTGATGTGTCCAATATCCACATGATGAGCGGACTCACACCACGCATAATTAAGTGTTTACCAGTTCCCACCGGTACCAATATTGCAATTTGATTTATTGAAAAGTTTCCAATATTAATGCTAAACCTCCGGAACAATTACCAACTAAGATATTTCATTTAAATACTTCATCACATATGTACATATTCCATAAATTATAATTACCTAATATATAACATTATTTATACATAAAATTTGTTATTCCCGTCAACAAATGTTATCTATTGTAAATAACAAAATTATAGCGATAAAACAAGGCTAGACAGACATGATTTGACAACAATGACATGGAAACAATGACAATAAGACGTACCGGAACAATTTAAAACTATACACAGAGTACTGAACAATAGAAGAAAATAAAACAGGAATAGAGAAACAAAAAAAATATAGAGATAAGACAATACTGAAGATAAGAGGAGATAGAATAGACGGACTAGACGGACTAGATAAAAAAAAGACTAGAGAGAAAACTAGACAGACAATACTGGATAGACACGACTAGACACATAAGATTCCACAGACATGACTAAACAGACAAGACTAGACAGACAAGACTAGACAGACAAGACTAGACAGACAAGACTAGACAGACAAGACTAGACAGACAAGACTAGACATATAAGACTAGATAGACAAGACCTACGAACATCTCCAATCACGCCGGAACCGCAGGTAGCATATCTTCAGCGTGGTTGTTGTAGATGGTTGTTGATTCATTTTATTTGGGTTTACTGGTGGATCTTTCTATTGCGTCTCAGTTTTTCGTCATTTTCCTTAGCGGAAATAATGAATTTAACGAATCTGGCCATTCTATCTCAGTTTTCTTTATTTTGCAGCATGCAGCCCATTACCGATCTTGCTTTAAACGGAATCTTCATGTTGGCTGTTAGCTCGTCCCTTTCTGCTTCCCATCTCCAGCAGTCTACAGAATGTAGAATACATCTACATCTATATTTGTCTACATTCTGCATTCTATTGTGTGTCTAACAGAGTCCACATCGCCAGTGTATTCACACTGGCACACTGTATGCACATTGTCACAGTCATCTGCGGCGGCGCGTATTTGTTTCAAGTAGTCGCGGAAGCACCTATGAGGAGTCAGGTAAAAGTTTGTCTCACCATGCTTCCTGTTGACCCATGTGATGATATTTGGTATGATCAAGTTAGTCCATTGGTCTTTTTCGGACGCCCACCATTTGTTGTCATACTAGAATTTTTTTAGTGGCGAATATAGATTGCCTATCACATCCGGCTTTATGTAGTTCGGCTCTCTCCTTTACCAGGAGCTCTATGGGGGCTATACCTGCTAGTACCAAAACTGCTTCCCTCGATAAGTCTTGTATGTGCTAGAGATCCTGATTGCAGCTTTCCGCAAGTTTGTAAATAGTGCTTTCTACTGCCATATTTTGAGACAATATTGGGGCAACATATAGCATGGTGGATTGTATGATCGTACCAAGGAGCTTACGTTTGGAGCTTTTAGGTCCGCCTACATTGGGCATAATTCTGTCCAATGCCGCCGTTACTTTCATGCCTTTAGCTACCGCTTTCGTGAGGGGTGGACCGAAGGACGGGCTCTTGTCTATGAACTTTTCTGTTGTACTTTAAACTGTATTGCGTTGAGTCTCCGTAGGCCGGTCAGTAACACTGCATCAGACTTTTCGGGAGCAAGACTCAGATTGTTTGATATCATCCTATCGGTTACTTGGCGAATTGTGCAGTTTACTGTTGTCATTAGCATGGATTCCGTTTTTGGTGAGACCACGAGCGCCAGGTCGTCCGCGAAGCCAATGAGTGTGGCACTATCCGGAAGTTTCAATCTTAGGTCGCCATCATATAAGTTGTTTTACAAACTAGAACCTGAAACTTGTGGTACGCTACTCAGCTGAAATCTCTTTATTATCCAAGTAGCTGCTTACCATGCGCAGGAGGTAAGGCGCTATTCCTCTTTCGGTTAGTTCCTTCATTATTATTTTCCAATTAGTACTATAAATGCGTTTCTAACGTCAAATGTAATTAGTGCGCATATATTCCTTGTGCTTTTGGTGCCATTTCTAGCTTCTTCTGCAAGTTTTAGGACGGCTTCTTTTGCGCTGATAGTGGATCTGTCCTCTGTGAATTCAAAATGTCTCCTGGACAATCCGATTCCTGCCTCAAGTCTTTTTTTAAGTCTGTCTACCAAGAGCTGCTCTAGCAGCTTCCCCGGCGTGTCCAGCATACACGTATAGACCCCTATACGATGATGGATCGTCTAACGGTTTATCATCCTTGCGCAGCAGGACAAGCCTTGCGCACTTCCATTTATTGGGATAGTTTCCGGCACTTAGTTCTGCATTCATTACATCTAGAACAAATTTTGATTGATCGAGGGTTGCGATTTAAATAACCTCAGGCGGGATGCCATCTGGGCCTGGAGCTCTACCGTTGTGGATCCGGTCTTTTGCTTTGGTGAGTTCCTCCTCGGTAAATAGCGGTATATCATTAATCTCTGGTTGTTCCCAGACAAAAGGTTCATGTTTTGGGAACAGTACATCTTTTTCTCGATTCAGGTCATGCATTGGCATTTGGGTGTTTGGTGGAAGAACTTATTGCATAGCTGGAAGGCATCAAAGAAGTTTCTTCTTGCATAGCAGGAAGGCATATGGGGATATGTCCTTGTCTAGGTCCTCGCAGAGTTTTTGCCAATGTCATTCTTTGCTTTGGTTATTGCTTGTCCCAGTTCTCTTTTTCTGTTTCTATATAGGTCCGTTAGCGTTTTGAGCTTTTCATCAACGTCTTTTTTTAGTTTTCGTCGCTGACATTTTCTTCAAGTAGCAACGCACGACCCTTGCTTGGTGACCCTTCGTCTTGCAAATTGGACAGTACATTCCTGGTGTCCCTCCTTGGTACATCGTAGGCACATCTTCTAAATAGGCTCTTCTGGGCCTTTACATTCATCTGCAAGGTGGGCCGATTCCCTGCATTTAAAACATCCCTCTATGTCAATCCTTTCTGTGATTCTGCAGTTCATCCATCCAATTTTTAACTTCCCTCTGTCTAACAGTTCTTTTGAATGTTTTTTGGGAAGAGATACGGTGGCGATCTGGCTGTCTCCAAACGCAGATCTGATGTCCTTTATTTTTATCCCTTCGGCAGTTCCGAGCACAGATTTTGCAGCTTCCTCTATCACTTCTAGTGTAGTAACGGCATCTATATCCTTGATATTCACCGTAGTATAAACGATTCTTGTGCGGATTTCCATGTTTGGCAATTTATTTGTAATCGATTCTTTAAGCTTACTCCCCTCTTTCACTTCTAGTAAGAGTTCCCCGCTTCTAGTTTGCCTCATTCCCGATAGCTGTATCCTTGATGATTCTGGGGGTGGCCTCCTTTTTAACCAGCCTAAGCAGTTGGGCGTAAGATTTCCCACTGGATTTCTGAAATATCGCATCTGTCATGTTCTTCCCTTGTTTTTCATTCCGGTCCTGATCTTGTCTTTGGGCCTCTGTCCATTTCCGCATTAGTGTACTTTTATTTCTTACATCTGAGTTTTGGAGTTTGTGCACTCTTATATGTATATCTGTATCGAGAATGTGAACTCGATCATTTTATTCAAGGTTCGCAATTCTGGCACCGTGAGTTTGACAAATGAAAACTTCTTCCTACCATGTTTTGTGAAGACCTTTTTCAGGTGTTGCAAGCTATCGAAGGACTGTTGCAGTATTTTTGCTAATAATAACTTATATTAAGGGTACATTTCACACTTTGCAAGCGATCAATTTATTATTTTTTCTCTAGTAGCATCGGACCTCTATCGAAGGTCTGTTTCAGGGTGGCGCATTCCTCCACGCTTTCGCTATACGCCTCTTTGACTACAAGTTGGTATATGTACCGATCTGTTGATTCTATGTCACCTTCTTCGGTTGGGACCCCTATAGTATATTTAAGATAGACCGATAGACCGGATTTTTCTTTCTGTACTCCTACTTCACTAGGCCTCGTGTTTGCGTTGCAGAGCGATTGTGGTACTCCTTGGCCGGGATTCATGTCGTCGGCCACACCTCATGCTAAATCCTAGGCTAGTGGTGCTAGGTGCGGGATTCTAGTTCCGTTACTTATTCTTCTGTAGGCTGATGAGGGCCAGTCCTTATTGGTAACTACTTGAAATTTCTGGTAAGAACTTCCCTTGTCTATTTCCTTCCATAGTTCATTCAGGACTTTCATTTCTTCTTTCATGTCCTCCGATAGATCGTGGCCGGTAAGGTCAGTTTGTGTGCTGTTGTTGGATGACTTTTGTTATTTTGTATTACAGGTGTAATTTATTGTATATTTTTATACAGTTTACCCATTTTGTCTGTTAATGGCAACAGATCTTCTGCAGCACTTCGTGTTGGTGTTGCCTTTCAAATCTGTGTCGACTTCTGTGGGCTGTTGCTGGTTATTTGCTTCCATTCGTGTTCTTTTAGCACTTTGTTCGACAGACAGACAAGACTAGACAGACAAGACTAGACAGACAAGACTAGACAGACAAGACTAGACAGACAAGACTAGACAGACAAGACTAGACAGACAAGACTAGACAGACAAGACTAGACAGACAAGACTAGACAGACAAGACTAGACAGACAAGACTAGACAGACAAGACTAGACAGACAAGACTAGACAGACAAGACTAGACAGACAAGACTAGACAGACAAGACTAGACAGACAAGACTAGACAGACAAGACTAGACAGACAAGACTAGACAGACAAGACTAGACAGACAAGACTAGACAGACAAGACTAGACAGACAAGACTAGACAGACAAGACTAGACAGACAAGACTAGACAGACAAGACTAGACAGACAAGACTAGACAGACAAGACTAGAAAGACTAGACAGACAAGACTAGACAGACAAGACTAGACAGACAAGACTAGACAGACAAGACTAGACAGACAAGACTAGACAGACAAGACTAGACAGACAAGACTAGACAGACAAGACTAGACAGACAAGACTAGACAGACAAGACTAGACAGACAAGACTAGACAGACAAGACTAGACAGACAAGACTAGACAGACAAGACTAGACAGACAAGACTAGACAGACAAGACTAGACAGACAAGACTAGACAGACAAGACTAGACAGACAAGACTAGACAGACAAGACTAGACAGACAAGACTAGACAGACAAGACTAGACAGACAAGACTAGACAGACAAGACTAGACAGACAAGACTAGACAGACAAGACTAGACAGACAAGACTAGACAGACAAGACTAGACAGACAAGACTAGACAGACAAGACTAGACAGACAAGACTAGACAGACAAGACTAGACAGACAAGACTAGACAGACAAGACTAGACAGACAAGACTAGACAGACAAGACTAGACAGACAAGACTAGACAGACAAGACTAGACAGACAAGACTAGACAGACAAGACTAGACAGACAAGACTAGACAGACAAGACTAGACAGACAAGACTAGACAGACAAGACTAGACAGACAAGACTAGACAGACAAGACTAGACAGACAAGACTAGACAGACAAGACTAGACAGACAAGACTAGACAGACAAGACTAGACAGACAAGACTAGACAGACAAGACTAGACAGACAAGACTAGACAGACAAGACTAGACAGACAAGACTAGACAGACAAGACTAGACAGACAAGACTAGACAGACAAGACTAGACAGACAAGACTAGACAGACAAGACTAGACAGACAAGACTAGACAGACAAGACTAGACAGACAAGACTAGACAGACAAGACTAGACAGACAAGACTAGACAGACAAGACTAGACAGACAAGACTAGACAGACAAGACTAGACAGACAAGACTAGACAGACAAGACTAGACAGACAAGACTAGACAGACAAGACTAGACAGACAAGACTAGACAGACAAGACTAGACAGACAAGACTAGACAGACAAGACTAGACAGACAAGACTAGACAGACAAGACTAGACAGACAACACTAGACAGACAAGACTAGACAGACAAGACTAGACAGACAAGACTAGACAGACAAGACTAGACAGACAAGACTAGACAGACAAGACTAGACAGACAAGACTAGACAGACAAGACTAGACAGACAAGACTAGACAGACAAGACTAGACAGACAAGACTAGACAGACAAGACTAGACAGACAAGACTAGACAGACAAGACTAGACAGACAAGACTAGACAGACAAGACTAGACAGACAAGACTAGACAGACAAGACTAGACAGACAAGACTAGACAGACAAGACTAGACAGACAAGACTAGACAGACAAGACTAGACAGACAAGACTATACAGACAAGACTAGACAGACAAGACTAGACAGACAAGACTAGACAGACAAGACTAGACAGACAACACTAGACAGACAAGACTAGACAGACAAGATTAGACAGACAAGACTAGACAGACAAGACTAGACAGACAAGACTAGACAGACAAGACTAGACAGACAAGACTAGACAGACAAGACTAGACAGACAAGACTAGACAGACAAGACTAGACAGACGAGACTAGACAGACAAGACTAGACAGACAAGACTAGACAGACAAGACTAGACAGATAAGACTAGACAGACAAGACTAGACAGACAAGACTAGACAGACAAGACTAGACAGACAAGACTAGACAGACAAGACTAGACAGACAAGACTAAACATACAAGACTAGACAGACGAGACTAGACAGACAAGACTTTTTAAAAAGTGGTTCGGGGGAAGCTCTCACTAACTAAACCCCTTATTTCACCTTGGCTTTTTAGTATGCGCCACCCCGGTATCGTATATTGTGCATTCATTCTGGGTGGGCAGCCCGACGGTTAGTGAAAACCGCCCTAGTTGTCGCCTCTCCGATCAGGATTCGAACCCGGGTCTTCCGCATTGAAAGGCTGGTATGTTGTCAAGTACAGTACCGAGCAGGACAGATAGACAATACTAGACAGACAATACTGGACAGACAAGACTAGACCTACAAGACTAGACTAGACAGATAAGACTAGACCGAAAAAATTGATAGAAAACTAGACAAAACAAGATTTAGTTTTTGAGGCTAATAAGTAAAGAGTAGGCAGAAATGCTAGATATATTACCAGAAAGAAAGATTTTGATGACTGGGCCAATTGTGTTAAATGTGAATTATAAATTTCTCTCAAATGAAAGGATATTTTTTCATTTGTGTATTTTGTTTTGTTTTCTGTGTTATTTATTTTTCTTTGAAATTTCTTGTTTGTTGTAAAGTAGGTTTTATAAATGTGTCCAATGTTATAGGTCAAAGTCGTACAAGTTATTCAGAAATTTCTTCGAATGCGCATTCTAGTTCTGTTTTTCGAAATTTGCATTTTCTAATTTCCATTCTAATTTTGAGATAATTTATTTCGTTGACATTGACACGTTTAAGATTCAAGTCGAATAAATGATGCTTATTTTTCTGTTTATAAACCAGTGGAAATTTACTCAAACATAATTTGATTTCGTATGCGATTTGTGTAATAAATTTCGATGGATAAATCATTTTTAATTATTTCGTTTATCATACATTTTCGCGTTATCAGGTTCGAGATTGAAATGAGTTTTGGGGGTCAAATTTTTATTTTATTTCATTGAAATTGGCAATTTTGTGTTTCCGGTCTTCATGTTAATAATGGGTTCACATTATCGGAAATGTGTTTTTTCGCGATAATTCGCGATAATTGATTGAATAAAACTAAAGGTTTTTGTTGTTCAAGTTTGTTGAAAGTATTGAAAATGAACAATTTTAATTTGATTTGCTAAGTATTGAAAATGGATAGGTTTACTTTGATATGCTGTTGTTGAAACAAAAGAAAGTTTAAGAACAGAATGGCATTTGCTACTCTGGTGTCATCTGTCTGTTGTTAATTGTTTTTGTATTGTTGTCATTGTTAGTGTTTTGTAATGAGCATAATTCCTGTTGTTGTAGCACGTATTGTGCCGGCTTTAGAAGACGGCCGCGGTCTGCGCGAAACTGCTAGAAACGTTGGTGTAAGTCTCTCGAGTGTGCAGCGAGTATGGCGGCGGTACGAAGAGACTGGTCTGCTCATTTGAAGACCTGGTTCAGGCCGAGGCATGACTACAACAGCTAGAGATGACCGCTTTCTCGTGTGTAGTGCTTTGAGAAACCAAAAATCCTCTTCAAGAAAGTTTTGAAGTTTCCCTTCAAAATCCTCTGCAAGAAGTGAAAAATGTAACTTAAGTGAGTGGGTAGTTAGGAGGGGACTTCATGCTGCTGGATTATCTTCTCGGACTAGAGCTGGACCGCCGCTTTCCCGTGCACTGCGGATTGCAAAGTTAAATTTTGGACGTAAACACTTGGCTTGGACAATAGCTGATTGGAGTCGCGTATTGTTTTCCTATAACTCGCAATTCTGTCTTACGGGCTCATATAGACATGTAAGGGTGTGGCGACGACAAGGCGAGAGATATGCACAAGCGTGTATTGCCGAGCGGCTTCCATTTGATTGAGGATCAGTTATGGAATGGGACGCATATCTTTCGACACTCTCACGGAGTTAGACTTTATCGAGAATGGGACGTTCACTGCGCATATGTATCTGACAGAGACAGTTCTAGAAGTCCATGTTTTACCGTTCATAGTTATTCTTGGACACGACGCAACATTTATGAATGATAACGCACGGCCCCACACCGCTCGGATAGTTACTGAGTATCTTGACGAGTGTGAAATCACGCGATTTATTTGGCCAGCTCGTAGTCCAGATTTAAATCCAATTGAGCATATATGTGATGAGATGGAAAAACGTTTACGGAAACATGTGCCGGCCCTCAGAAATTCAAGAGAGCTTCGCGACATACTGGTGCAAGAATGGGACAATCTTCCTTAAAATGTGATCCAAAATCTGATCCAGAGCATGCCTCGTCGTTTGCAAGCTCTCGTCACTGCCAGAGGAGGGAATACTCGCGACTGAAGTGTTTCAACAAAAGCACTTCAAAGTAACTTGTTCATTTTCATTACTTAGCATATCAAATTAAAATTGTTCATTTTAATATTTTTTTTGGTTTCAAACTTTCATCTCAAGATCAAAATTAATCAATTCCTCGTCGTGCTCAAACGTTAGGACTTAAAACCACGACAGCTTGGTAGATTTTGCAAAAAGACTTACTTACACCCGTATACACCAAGAATTTACACCTATATAAGACTGTTTTGACCCAAGAACTTATGCCGATCATGATCGGTGTCGAGAATTTGCTGCTTGGAATTTAGAACAACATGAAGGGGAACCTAAGTTTGCTTAAAATAAATATTTTTCAGATGAAGCTTATTTTTGGTTAATTGGATTATTTTAACAAACAAAATTTTCTTTTGGTGTGTAAACAATCCACAACAGATTCACGAGAAGCCTTTGTATCCTCTAAAGATAACTGCGTGGTGTAATTTATGGCACGGTGGCATCATCGGCCTTTTTTTCTTCTAAAATGATGTAGGAGATGTACTTGCAGTGAATGGTGAACGTTACCGATAGATTTAGATGCACTTGATATGGATGATATGTGGTTCCAGCAAGTTGGTGCCACAGCCACACTGCTCATGAAACTACGACGCATTGCAAGAAAAGTTAGTCGATAATTTCAAGGAATGTTCACTGGCCTACAAGAAGCTGTGATGTAACTCTTTTAGATAATTATTTGTGAGGCTATTTGAAATCTAAGGTCTGTGTAAATAGACATGCATTAGAATATTGAACGCTGCATTCGTCATATTACGTCTGATTTATTGCACAGTCAGAGAAAATTGTCTTTTTGAAATTTATCTGAAAAGCGTCGAATTCGCTCGTGTAGACGAAGTCGAGGTCGACATTTAAACGATGTGTTATTTAATACATAAATGTTATCGATAAGATAATACAAAAAGTTTGGTTGTACCTTAATAAATTGTAATTTGATTTCATTCTAAAATCATATCATTCTTATTGGGAATTGGAAACTTTTAATTATTAATTGAAAAAATGCGTTTTTTTTAAATGTGGGTACAAAGGAAAACTTTGCGGCTAATAAGAGCTTTAACTTCAACAAATATCATAAAACACGATGACCATTGAGATGGTAAGTCGAATGCCAATTGTTGAAATACTATTTACAGTAAAAACTCTAGTTCCGGAGAAGGAGAGAGATTAATCAGTGTTTCTAATTTAAAGAGTTTGGGATCATTAAAAGATAATTATTCTTATATATGTAAAAATATGTTAAAAAAATCTTTTTGTGTAACAGTATACTATATATAAAATCGCTTTTGTGTAACTGTATATCTCTTCCCTCAATTACAAGGTACCTGGAAAAATCCAGAACAGCCTTTTCCACCTGTTATTAGAATTCACTTAGACGTTTTCTTTCTTGCCTTGATTACATTAGAATGGAAACATAAAACATTTGACTATGACGTTTGCGGTTTTTGAAAGGGTCAATTGGGTAACTTTTAATCGAACTTAAAAAAAAAACATGTAGAACCAAACCGTGTAATTGTGCCCGTGTAAATAGATGGAAGGGCTGTGTAAATGTTTTTTAGCGATATCAATATAAGTACTCTAGTACTCTAAGATTTGATTTAACTCGAAATGTATTAGTGGTACTTAAAATGGTTTAATATAATGCTAATTTGGTAACTTTTTAAACGGTTTAGAAAAACTGTGTGAGACTTCACCGTGTAAATTGAATATTATGTAAATCGATGTATGGTTGTATTTTCGAGCAGGCTTTGAATAACACGGTACTCTGATATTTGATAACATAATATTAATTATCATTTATATCAATAACCTACTATGTTCATGTCTTTCTCCGCAAACGTCATATTAAAACATAATCTCGCCAGTCATGCACAAGGTGTTCAAGTAAGTGTATTCCAATTTATAATTCAAAACAACAAATCTGCAATCTGAGTTTGTAAAATTTTCGGAAAACGAGTCTAATTATAAATGTATGCAACAATTATATTTTATATCTTGAGGAAATAAGTTCTGCAAAAAAAAGTTTTACTTTCAATTTTAATTTATATATATATATATATATATATATATATATATATATATATATATATATATATATTTTATGTTTCACAAATTGATATATTTAACACTTTTAGTCGATTTCGGATTCTTAGGCATTCTTAAGAAGATTATGGCTTACATAATCTTCTGAAGAAGGCCTAAGAAGTGGAAATCGATAAAGTGTTAAATAAATCAATTTGTGAAACTTATACCTAGTGTCTATTATTTATTATTATTTTTATAATGTTTCACCTAGTGCCTACAGCTGAATCTATAAATTTTATTTCTATTTTTTAAATATTTTGATTTTTAAATTTTTACCTTTAAATGGAGAACCGCTTAAAAAAATGCCAAATTAGTTTGTATAAATAATTTAAGGTTGATTGGTATTTGTTAGATGATATTATTCCAACACAATATATTACTAGCTATAGCAGCCCGCAGCTTCTTTGCTCGCATGGATCAGTCAAATTAATTCAGGTCATCTAGGCTTACCAAATATTGATTACCTAATGAGTAATCTGAAGAGTAATCTTAAGATAGATTATAAGTAAGATGGGAGGAGCACCAGATAAAATCAAGTTGAAATAAAATAAATATTTGCCTAACTTATTTTCTCCAATATTTTCGCAGGAATTTTATTCATAGTTTGCACACTGTTCCTTATGAATCAACTTCAAAATATTAATAAGTTTGAATGCAATCGAGTGGATGGTTTCAAATTTATTTGAAAAAAATTGTTTTTTAAATAGTTTAAAATTTTAAATTTTAAATTACACTTCAAAATGTTAAGCTTAATGCAAAACTTAATAAAGTCGGAGCACAGCCGGAAAATATAAATATATTCAACCTTTCCGGAGCTCTATAACACTAATGAGTCAGTTATTTTATAGCTTTCAGTCCACCTTCGTGGCACTCAACAAAAACTAGAAAAATAACATTGTTTTTTAAGGTCATGTGATAACATTCCGATAACTTAAGTGGATAGCCATCTGTAGACAAGTTTCGAGATTTATCTCTCATCAGTACAGCTTTGCTTTTATGAACAACAATTTGTAAACCACTTACTTGAAACACATGTGGATGATTAGGGTTAGATATTTTTACTTCGACATTTCGTGAGAGACATGAACTTAGCAGGTTTTGATTTAAATATTGGAATAATCTATGTAAAATGCTGCGTTTTTTGATATATCCCTTTCAGCCCTGGATTTTTAAATTTAAAAAAAAAATATTTCTTAATACCATAAATACCAAATTTGAACTCATTTGCTTAATTGGTATAGGAATTAATTAGTGGTGGCAAATGCCACCAGCCGGTCCTAAAGCTAAAATATGCTAAAAATGAAAACTTAATTTATTCTAATAAACTTACAGTTTCCTACATAAACACAAACATAATTTATTTAATATTAAATTTTTAGAAACAATTCCTAAATTTGTACAAGCAGAGGGGCACTTCGCACTGTATTCGCGAGGGCCCTTCACATGTCTCGAGTTTGCTGCTTCGAAAACGTTTTTCCAATGTTTTCTAAACGATTGCGAGTTATTTGAACATCATCCACGAATTTTATTTTTGTGGCAGGTCCATCCTCAATCTGGGAAAACGCCCAAATTATGCCCATGAAAACATGCAGAGCTACAAGTTTTTTAGTTTCTTCCGTGTTTGTGTTTGTTATATTTTTTTCGCTTTTATGAATTGAGTACATGTTGGTTTTTTTCGTCAAGTTCAGTGAAAATATTATTTGGGAAATATTTTGTAAAATAGCTCATTGGAGTTTGACACTTATTGGTATTTTCGTCATTACTGTCAGAAGGCGTAGAAATAACGTTTGGAGGAACACATCTTGCTTCCAATTAATTTTTTTCTCGTTTTCTTTTTTAATTTTGGACTCTTCTTGAATTCTTCTCTTCATCTGACTCTTCATCTAAATCTTGCAATATCCATTTCTTTTATATTTTCCACTTCATCTACTATCGCTGCATTTGCATCCTGTAAAGTTATTTTGCGGGATAATTCCTTTACATTACCATAAAAAGTCATTGGAGCAATTCCATTATTATCTAAGAATTCACAGAAAACAAATTAATTTTTTATCAATTTTTACGTAGACACCCAGTGGTGGCAATTGCGTACACAAATTTCAAAGGGTTATGACAAGGATTATTTGGGTAGAATCCTCAAACATCTTGCGTTCTACTTATCAAACGTATCTTACAGTTCACATATTAGTAAAAGTTTATCCATATTGGGATTCACGCAGTAATTATTCCTATTTGCCAAATAGATTGTTGAGGTTATTGGCATCCATCTCGCACATTTAAAACACTTATTACACATAACATAAGTCAAGTAATGACATAAACTACGCATGTATTTTGTTTAGGAGGCTTTGTTGAAGTGACTCTAGTGATAAACAGCTAAAATATGGATTGTCATAGTAAGTACTGTAAGTACTATAATATACTGTCTTACTCTCTTTTTAGGTCCAAAATACGTGCTAGGGTTATTTTCGGGGGAGGGCTTATATTCCAAAAAGTAGTTTTGTATATTGTTTAAAATATATATATATATATATATATATATATATATATATATATATATATATATATACAGAAATTTAAATTTATTCAATTACATGTCATCTACATGTCATGTCATCTTCTTCTGGAACATCATCATAAATTATCAAATTTTGAATTCCATTATGATTTTCCTCCAAATCCATTTTCTGTAGAATCATTGGTCCGAATCTCTTCTTGTCTAAGTAGCTTGTTCGTAGTGCATTTTAAACACAACTGTCAGTTATTTTGTACCATGCTTTTTTACCCAATTCAAAACTTCTTGTAAGCCTGGCTTTACAAAATTACCTCGTTGATTTCTCACCATTCTCTTTTCAATATATTCATTGATTTCCATCCGCAAATGATTCTTGAATGGCTTGTTTATTGCAATGTCAAATGTCTGGAGGTAGCCAGTCATTCCTGCCGGAATCATTATTTGATCAATCTTCCTCTCAGAAAGAAAGTTTTTCATGTCTTTAGCGCGGTGAGTACTGGCTGAATCACAAACTAATAAACCTCTATTTCGACCCCTCAACAGTGGTGGCAGCATACAATCGGCCCACTTTCTTATAACTGCTTGGGAGCACCAGGCTTTTCACTTTCCAGGACATAAATTCCTGAAACGCCTTCAATCTTGTCTTTTTTAACTTTAGTGGTGATAAATGGTGATACTTTCTTGCCATCTAGACGAATGGCCAAAATACAGTTAACACGTGCACTATCGTAACCGGTAGAAGGAACGTAAATTGATGAGGAAGCCTTGTGGTAACCCGTTGTTTGAGCTCCTTGGCCTAGAAATACCGCGGTCTCATCCATAGAAATCATGTTGGAGACTTGGTATTTCTAAAAGTCGATGCCACTAACAAAAAGATGAAATGCAAGTGCGCGTTTAACAACTTCTTTGTCTTCCAACTTAAACATTGTTGTTGATCTCCTTAGACACAGTTCATTTCGTTGAAGGAAGTTATCCATCCAGTGTGACGATGCTTTAATTTCTTTTGTGGACATATCAAATGCAATTGTCATTGTCATTGCTCTCCTGTCTGCAATCCATTCCCAGATGCATTCTTCCAACTCTAAAATAACGGCTGCCGACCTGATCCAACCCTGCGGTTTTTCCCATTTCCATGGTCCGCCAGTTGACACAGGTTATCGTAGTCGGCACGCCATTTTCGAACCATACGGAGATCCAATATCTTCTCTTTACAGAAGGCTACAAGATTTACATCCTTGGAGTCATTCACGATTCCCTTTTTGTACTCGACGGAATAGCTCTTTCTTTTTGTACTCATTTTATCTGGGGTTAAAAATTATTCACTTTTTAAAATATAAAATGATGTGTTAGGTAATAATCAGACTTACAAGACTGAAATGCACAACATTGTAACTGCACTGTCACTGTATGTAGACTGCTGCCTTATATTGTATTTTTAAGATAAAACTTTATAAATTCCGTATATATATATATATATATATATATATATATATATATATATATATATATATATATATATATATATATATATATAATTAAAATGTATTTATATATTCAGGCTGTGTTCCGATTGTTTTAAGTTTGTATGATTATCTATAACGTAGGATGGTTTCACCAATTCTATTCTATATTTGTGATAAATTAAAATATTGACATTCAAAAAATATGAGATGAATAATCTGAAATGATATTTACAATATTGAAGAAGTGTGGACTTGGATTGTTCAAAACATTCGACTATACGTACTTTTTGACTATACATAACGTAGACTATACGTAACTTTCTTACTTTTCTTTCTTACTATAATTGTCTAATCTTGATATGCTTTACAATATTATGGGTACTTTCCAAGCGTCCAGTGCGGATTTCGAACGGGGATTTTCAGTCATGAATTCCATTAAAAGAAAAAATCGCAACTGACAGCAATATAAACATCTAGGTGATCTAATGAGAATAAAATATCATTTATCAAATGGGCAAATAATTAAAACCGAGTTCAAAAACAGTGGGTTAGTACAAAAGACAGAAGACAAAAAAAATGGGTGTTGATTCCAAAATTCATTGGAAATATTCAAAGCTATTACTTTGCTATTTGATAATATGGTTTGAATAAATAAAAGTATAAAAAAATTGCGCGATTCATTTTAAATTTAATTTTTTTTGCTCACACGCGACTTTGGACCGCGCAGCACTAACAAAAATTTGAGGGTCAATGTCTACACTGTCTATAAGACACCTTGTTATTTTAGGATTTTTTGTCTGCCAAGTTGGTAATAATAAATTTTGAAATAAAATCATATTTTGCCTTTGTTTGACATTTTTCTCAAAGATTCGAAAATATCTCGGAAAAAATATTTCAAATAAGTTTTTTTCCAAACATGTTTCAAAATTTCGCTTAATTTTAGAATTATTTGCCCATCATCCCCTAAACAAATGTTAAACAAAATCAGTATTATTTTACTACCAACATTACAAAAGCGATCGGAGGTTGCACGATGAATAAATAAATCATACAATAAAGTTAGGCGCAAGGAATTTTTTTTCAAGGAAAGAGTTGTTAATCAAAGTTAATCCAATTATTCTAAAATTGTATTTAAAAAAAAATACTGGAATTAACTAACTAAAAAAATAAATTTGTATAAATGAACTGCAAAGATTTATTGCTGAAGATATAATACTGTTTTAAGTCATTAACCTATTAAATGGTTTATTATACTACTAAATTTAGAATACTGGGATTAATTTTGCCATAATTGATTATAAGTATTTAAAGTTTATAAAAATTAATATGCGAAGATTTATTGGCGAAGATATTAGAATGTTTTAGGTCGTTAGCCTTTTAAATGGTGTAATGAAACGGAATAAATAATAATATTGAAACAATAGAATAAACAAAAGGTATTAAAAAATAATACATATTGATGAAACAATGTTATGTATCGGAAATTAGAACAATCGTTCATAATTAAAAGTTAGCATGCATGTAAAACATGATATTTATGATGAGTAGTGGTGGATAGCGTAGACAAGGCTGCTGCTGCGCCTACTAGAAAGTCGTCCAATGACACCTAGTGCTGCAGGTAAAAGAGCGAGAGAATGAGAAGTAGAGAGAAAAAATAAAAGAAGAAGAAAAAGCGGAGTTTTGTTGGTGAGGATTTGGCATTCCTGTTGTTTTGCCGAAGAGAGAACTAGGTGAACGAGGTCCAGTCGTTCGCAGACGGCAACAGCGGTCGCAGGAACTCCTAGCCGCTCCGCCTGATAATCAAGGGCAGGATTATAATAAAGCGCATGCGTTTTTATACAAGAGGGGGAAGACACCTGTTTGTGTTTGACATTAGCGCTGTCAAACTGATAGTGCTCTGTTTATAGTGATTAGTGATTAATGTTTTTGCACGTGCCGCTTCTTTATTAATTCAAATAAAACCAATCGCGCGCGTCGCAACTGCAACTTGGATTTGTTATTTTTTTTAAACGATGTGTGCTCAGTGTCACTCTGTGTTGCATGTGAATTGTGTTGATAAGGCGTGTAATTAACCCGCCTTTGGATTTATTTTTATTTAATATTACACCAATATGATCGGTGGATATTATGAACACAATCCTTTACTCAAAGGAAAATTAACTTGGTAAGAAGAAACAAAAATTATAGATATTTATAATTAAAACATTAATCCAAAAACTTAAAACCATCCAAGATTATTCTTATCTTTAAATAGATTTTTATTTAATATATATTTTTTAAACGAGAATTATCTTATTAATGGAATCTTACAGCAACGTTTTTATTTATGTATATACGACTTTTTTATCAACATTATATGTTTTGATTTACGCCGACTGCGGCCGCTCAATATACATTGTTCTTAAAACTGAATTATGTTTTCAGTTTTTAAATTATTTGCCAATATGGCGAATTATACAAACACTTTCACCGATAACTTGATTTCTAATCTCCCTCGACCTGGAGGTTGCTTTGCCATTCTCTTTTCACGCCATGACGTCACGTCGCACTAAAAACAATAACAGAAGGACATGCATATTCTTCACACATTTATTTCTTAAATAATTATTACTTACTTTATTTATATAACTAATAATTACTAGTTTTATTATCACCATATATATGATAACACCAAAACTATTCGGATAATTACAAAAAAAAGGAAACCGTAATATAATCAAAATGTGTTACTGGCTACTAAGTAACTTTAATAACAAACTCTAAATATAAATCAAATATAATTTTTGCTGTCCGTAAATATTTGAAAAATGTTATTATTGAAAATTCACTTTTCCATATTATAAATAATTTCCCATATTCTATTTTTATCGATTTTACTTGAAAATTATTATCACGTCGCGTCGCTTGACTTCGTGAACGTTCTAGCGCGATTTCGCCGCAACAAATATTACAGTTATTTATAACATTTTTTCACCTTACGTTAACTAAAATTCAGTTTGAAAACTGTAGATTATTCCGCGGTTTGTTTCTTACCGCGGAGGATGCAAAATATGCGAAAAATATGTTTCTTAATATTTTTGATATTCTTTCCTAAAAATAAAAATGAATTGGTTAGATAATTGCCAATGTAAATAAATGATAATCTTCAAATATCTGCGATGCAATTAAATAAATTGTAATGTTTATTAATACATTTCAACAAGTTATTCAATATTTATTGGTTTGGGGCAGACCGACGTTTTGATCGGTAGCCCTTTGTATAAGGTATACAATAAACATATTCTCTTTCTTGATTGAAAATTCGATGGTTTTAAATTGTCAATATTGGCTATAAAAGTTAATGAATAACAATGAAAAATAAAACTTTAAAATGCTTAATGAATAATGGGTTTACTTCCTTGTAAACATTTGTAATCTTATCTGTCTGGTCTTGTCTGTCTAGTCATGTCTAATTAGTTTAGTCTGTCTAGTGTTGTCTGATCCTGTTTGTCTAGTCAAATTCAAATTCAATTTATTAATCTGTAGATGTAATAATCAAACATATAAGACAAGTTAAAGTTAGAATACATAAGCACATAAAAAAAAAATAAAAAATTAAAGAAAATAAATATTAGACATCATTAAAAACATCACCCACAGTATAATAGCTTTTATCTAGGAGGTAAGTTTTAAGGCGTATTCGGAAACTTCTATAACTGACTAACTCCTTAAGAGCCAACGGTAACTGGTTATAGATTTGAATACATATAGTCAAGGAGTATTTCTTGCACAAAAAATGGTAATACGAACAATAGCAGACATCACAAGATCCACCTCTGACAGATCATACTTAAAATCCTCACCATTCCATGTATTAATATATGGAAATTAGCATGTCATATTTTTAGGAATGGAATTTAATTGGAGTAAGAGATGACCGCCATGGATATGATACCAGAAATTATTTGAACCTAAGACCGGTGAAAAGTTATCTAACCATTTGCAAAGGTGCGATTAGGAGCACCTTTGCAAATGGTGAGATAACTTTTCACCGGTCTTAGGTTCAAATAATTTCTGGTATCATATCCATGGCGGTCATCTCTTACTCCAATTAAATTCCATTCCTAAAAATATGACATGCTAATTTCCATATATTAATACATGGAATGGTGAGGATTTTAAGTATGATCTGGCAGAGGTGGTTCTTGTGATGTCTGCTATTGTTCGTATTACCATTTTTTGTGCAAGAAATACTCCTTGACTAAGTGAAGCAACTCCCCAGACTAAAAAGCCAAAACCGAATCAATTGCGGCATGGTATACGTTGAGAAGAACATCTTCACCCACCGTTTGTCTTACTTTTATTAACAGATACGACTCACAGTTCAGCTTATGAATTATTGCTACAGTACACGGAAAAAAGTACACTTTAAAATTTACAGTTTAAATAGTAGCAGCTGCCTTACGAATACAAATTTGTAAAGATTGCAGTCGCACACTGTAATTTTTAAAACTTATTTACTAATAATATCGAAAACTGTAATTTTAACAAAAGCAAATTCGTTTTACAGTTTTACAGTTTCAAATTCTTAAGGCCGCTGCTACTATTTGAAACTGTAATTTTTAAAGTGTACTTTTCTTCCGTATAGTAGTAGTCTATGTCAGGTGTTGCTCTAGGTATATACCTAGAAATTTTACTTTTTACACGTTACAGTTGCCAATTTTGAGATGTCAGCAGTGGGATTGCTTCGACTGCATTGAAAAATAACATGCTGGTTTTTTCAATATTGAGGTGTAAGTTATTGGCACAGAACCATATGTTTAGTTTTATCGGGATAATGTTCAGTTGTGTTGCCGTTGCTTCAGTTGAACGCTCCGAAACTAGGATACACGAATCATCCGCATACAGGGTGCAGTGATGATGGCCGATAAAATGTATCATGTCAGCTGTATAGAGAGAAAACAGCATCGGCGCTAAGATACTACTTTGCGGCAACCCTATTTTTACAACTTTAGTATTAGAGTATCCTGTCCTCCCTCTTAAATTTATTCTGACGTATTGTCTTCTACTATTTAAGTAGGACTCTAACCAACGACCAGCCTTTGCGCTAATTCCATAGGTACATAGCTTGTCCAGGAGATTTTCATGTGCGACGCAGTCAAATGCTTTTGACAGGTCGCAAAAAATTCCCACCGGACATTTCCGTTCGTCTATTTCATTAACGGTTTTGTTGTATAATTCACTGATTGCTGTGGAGTCTTGTCTGTCTAGCCTTGTCTGAATAGTCTTGTCTGTCTAGTCTTGCCTGTCTAGTCTTGTCTGTCTAGACTTGTCTGCCTAGTCTTGTCTGTCTAGTCTTGTCTGTCTAGTCTTGTCTGTCTAGTCTTGTCTGTCTAGTCTTGTCTGTCTAGTCTTGTCTGTCTAGTCTTGTCTGTCTAGTCTTGTCTGTCTAGTCTTGTCTGTCTAGTCTTGTCTGTCTAGTCTTGTCTGTCTAGTCTTGTCTGTCTAGTCTTGTCTGTCTAGTCTTGTCTGCCTAGTCTTGTCTGTCTAGTCTTGTCTGTCTAGTCTTGTCTGTCTAGTCTTGTCTGTCTAGTCCTGTCTGTTTGGTCTTGTCTCTTTTGTCTTGTCTGCCTAGCCTGTCTAGTATTGTCTGACCATATTTAGCAGGTTTGTTGGCTATGTACATGCTAAAACTACATCTTCTTCGAAAAGCCCATAGCATATTATCAAGTTTTGTGTTATGATCTGTAGAATATGGAGATTTGCAGTTTTTGATAACCAAGAATCATTTTATTCCCATGTCTGACACCAGCTACATAAATTAAGCTAATTACAGCTTTTATTTTATTCACAGTGGTTTCGTTCTTCTTATAGCTAAAATTTACGTTTTGTGTTACTTTTCTAATATAAATATTCGTATATAGGAGAGAGTTGCCCAAATCGTACTGGTTAAGGCATTCAGTGATATATTCATAAGAAAACATGTTTTTATAAGATCTTTTTATTTTCATTAATTGGTCCTTTCTGCTATTTGCATTTTTACTGCTTCATCTTCTTTATTAAAAAAAATATATCCTGTTTTTGGAAACTTTGCAATCAGTACGATGTGGGAAACCAGGTGCCTAAATCGTACTTAAATCCATTCGGTTTTCAAAATCGTGCCTAACAATTGTGCATAAGGAAATTGAAGTATTTTTTTTTTTATAAAGTTTTATTCCTAGAATTTGAAATATCGCTAAATGTTAATATATGACATAATTATTTTAATATATAACATATATTTTACAAAATAAAATACAAATTTAAATATATGACATATATTTTAATAAAGTTAATATCTTGAACAATAATACATCTTATCCTCCTTCAAAACCCCGCCGCAAGATCCATCCACCCATATTTTGCACGTCACGCATTGGATCATGTTTTCCAAACGTGCTTTTTGGCACAAAAAGCAAAACCAGTCTTCTTTATTTAAGGATATAGCAATGTCTGGAGCGGTCGATGTTTATGGACTTGGTTGGTCAAAATTCCTTTTTTTATACTCTATTTTGGAGATATCCTTTACATTTTGCAATTTCTTGTTTTTGGCATCAATCTTTGCTACCTTACTTTCCTTAAGAGTCTGAACAAATTGTTTATGCGGGCTACTACTGAGCACAGTTGCTGGTTGAGCCGCTTTTCGTTTCTTACCAGCAATTTTTGGAATTGGTGATATTTCAATAATAGAAACATTTAAGGAAAACAACAAGGAAACAAACATTTTCTTTTGCTTCATCTGTGCTCTCAATGTTAGATGCAATTACAACCTCAGGAAGTTTAACTTCAGCATCATTGCACTCATTCTCGAAGAAAGGTATTGCTGTTTGAAATCTCTTCAACCGGATCGATTTAATACCTTAAACTAGGAGCAGAATCGGCATCACTAAATACGAAAGGATTCATGGGCCAACAACCACTACTTTTAAAAACATTCACTACATTTCCCTCTATGATAAGTAGTAGTAATTAACTCAGATATTTCATATTCAGTAATGCATTGGCCTGCATGATTCGCCATCCAGTGCTTAAGACATTGATCATAGAATGTTTGCATGGGCCCAAAAACACCAACATCAGGAGTGCCTTGGTATCTGTAGAAGTATTACTCCATTTGCGCGTGCCAAAATTAAAGCCTCTAAATTTTGTGTATGAGTCGTGTGTCCTTCAAGCAATAATATAACTTTGCTGTTACGGTCTGGTTTAACAAAATTAATAAATTTCATTTTCATTCAGGTTGTTCAAGCAACCATTTCAAAAATAATTTACTGGTTATAAAACCATGTTCTGCAACTTCAATGAAGCTGCCTGCTGGTGCTCCTCTACCTAGTTGTGGCGCTGCCCGCTCTTGTTTGAAAATAAACATAGGCGGAAGAAACAGAAAAAATCCGGCGGCACTGGCTCAGCAAAGAAAAGTTGTGTTGTTGCCCCTTTCACCACTAACTACCCATCCAATTCGTTGCTTTCCTTTATGGCCCACTATTTTTCCACATTTTTTTGCACTGTGGAAAAACCACTTTCATCAACATTAAATATATTTTGAGCATCTATTTGCTTATCTTCCATCAGTTGTGCCAATAACTTCATAAAAAATATTAACAGCTATAAAACAATAAAAAAATATCAACAGCTTCTCTATTAAAACCTGTGGCACGTGCCATTGAGGTGGTTGCCTAACGTCTTCTAATGTCAGTTATAGAAAGGCCAAAAAATGACGAATCAATATATAAAATGTGTTCAACCAGTTCATCTTTAACAGCTGGAGGCAATACTTGCAGTAGCCCATTTGTTTTTGTTCCAAGGTTTTGCAACTTTGATTCCAAGGTTCTTTTAACTTTTCCATCAAGATGCCTTTTAAACGTAGATTTTCTGAATCGTCGGCAACATTCAGTAAAGCCATATTTTCGATTATTGTATACCTCCATGGCCTTTCTACATGGCTTCTGCATGTCTTCTGCACTATATTTTCTTCTTTTCATGCTATGAAAACAACGAACAATGATATAATATGATATAACTCTAAAGTTATTTAAGTTTTACATATTAGTTTCTTAAATCGTACAGGTACAATTTGAGAAACTCGACTGGGGTGCGTTTTATGAAACTGCCGCCTTTTTAAATAATATCCACATAACCTGTACGAAAGTAAAAACAAATGTAAAACAAATATGAATATGAATTCAAATTAGTTTAGTGATAAAATTACGTTAGTAACTTATAATAACAGGTTTTTACGCGCTTGATATCATCTATTGAAACAGACTCAAGATTTACATCGCGCTTACCTAATTTTGTCTTCTTTGCACATGAAAACGCAGGCGTAGCCAATATTTTTTTTGTCTATAATGGCCGAGCAGCGTTTAGTTTACCTAGTTAGCGTTAGTTGTTAATTAATACCTTTGAATGATTCAAAATTGAGAAGGTACGATTTAGTAGACCAGTACGCTACAGGTAACTCTCCCCTATTACGGTTTCAGTTAGCACGTTTATATCCATCAGTTTTAGCCAGCTATGCTTAACATTCTGCACACCTAGTGCATATTTTTTCACACCAGGCTTTTGTGTAAGAAGATTATGTTTCCTTGTGCGAACATTTGTTGAATATTTCTTTCTCAATCTCGTTCCATCCTCATACAATACTCTATATTTCCCGTATTTTAATTTTCTTTGTTTTCATCGAAATCCATTTCATTGTCATCGTCATTTTCATTTGAACCTATATCATACTCGGAGTCATGATCACTTACTATGTGGGAGGTGTGATCAGCAAACTAATCAACTTCATCTTCATCTACTTCATCAATAACTTCCTGATATATCTTCTGTAACCTCGCCTTTTCTCTATTGGAATCCCCCACATTTCGCTGATTGTATCTGGTGGTGTCGTCAATATTGTAACTCGATCTTGTTGTCGTAACTCGACCTGTATTCTAGTTGGTCGTTCCACTATCACACACTACCGCTATGTTCGTTCTGTTTGTTGTTCTTGAACTGATTTTTGTAGACTGTTGACAGTATTTATTTGCTTCTGGGGAAACATCTACAAACCTATTCTATTTAATCCTAAAATTGTTTCGATTAAAATCCCGATTAATATCTATTATTCTTGAAAGGGATTGTTTTGTTCATAATCGGTTTAGTAAAAATTAGATCATCCCATCTTAGTTATTCCGCATAGGTATACTCCCATTCTGGGAAGGGCTCGTCTCATCCTTAACCTAAATCCGTATTTTTGCAACATGTTATTGTAATAAAAGTGTACGAATTATATTCATAATTACGCTTTTTAACATGAAATAATTATGACGAAAAATTCTAACGTCAGTTAGTATGTGGAGCCTATCTGATCCCAAATAGCGCAAATTTTAGAATTTTTCTATAATTTTTTTTCTGCATAATTGTGTGTCTTTCTACATTCTAGAAAGGCAAATTATGAAGCCTCTAATTCAAATAGTTTCATTTTTATTCTCAATTAAGTTTTCGCGTAGTCCCACGTATTGAACGTATAGTAAATGACAAACAACTATGCTTTAAATTTGCACTGTTTTTTCGTCTATTCCTAAATATTCAAAATTTTAGCCCGACAAGGGTGCCGCGACGAATTAAGTTTGAGAACCTCTGTGTTCCGGAACTTATTGATATTATTATTTTTTTTTTGTTCTGTAGTGCAGATAAGATTTCACATCAAGATAAGATTTCACAACAATTTTAAAATTTATAGGAAATTACAAAAAAGTATTTATGTAGTACGTATATTAGCTTTCTATGTGAAACTTGAAAAATGTCGAATTTAAAAATTGCAACTTCGTTTTATAAAAAAGTCTACCAAAATTGAGAGCTTTCTCTTAAATTGAGTTTCTAATTATTTATTCTATCTAATAATCTTTTCAACAGAATTCCAATAAATGTAAAATACCTATTTTTGTTTTATTCAATACACAAACATTAAAAAGTAAAAGTGGATTTCCCCCAGGTTTTTTATGCCAACAACGATAACCCGGGTGTATTTGTATTACAAACACCACTTACAATTAGTTGAATGTATGGGAACGCTTATTACAATTTAAATATCCAACATGTAATATTGCATAAAAGCAAAACACCAACACCGTTTAATGATAATAAATTGTAAATAATTTTATTATTGTTTTATTATTATTATTTGTGTGTATTTTTACAACGAAATTTTATTATCACATGAAATAGTAATAAAAAATTGAAATAAATGTTTGTAAATGTAACAATGATTGTTTATTTAACATTGTTTTGTTTTAAATAGTTTAGGTCAGTAGAACAAGATTTGTACACAAATATAGTTAATAAGAAAAACGTGTAAGACAAACGTGTCTGAAAAACATTTTTTTATAGAGTTTAGTTTACAATTAGTCAATTTCGGGGGTTGCCAACATTTCATATCCTTGAGCATACTCTATAATGAAAAAGCGGCGCGTACAACTTTGTTTTAAAGCAAATGTGTAGTATTTATATAAGGCAGAGGTTCTCAAACTTTTTTGGCCGCGGCACCCTTATCGAGCTAAAAAAATCTCGCGGCACCTTTGTCGGGTTACAAAAATTTCGCGGCACAGCTACCCTAAAAACGGTTTGAATGAAGTTGTTTGGAAGATTTTTTTATTATTTTCTTTAAGTTTATCGGAAGTTTGGTTAATTCACCCATAAATCACTTGATACACAGAGTTTGCTCCAATACCTTTTTATTTGTACAATTTTTTGTCAAGTTCGCCCATTCTCTGTGATTTCCCTGTGGAACAGAATCTCCCCGCACTAGCATTGCCCGCATATCATCCGTCTAGATAACAACCTTAGAAACTCGTAGATGGACTTCTCCTGCTCTCCAATGAAGTCTGTCACCATGAAGTCCATCAAATGCAAATCTCGACTCTCCTCTGCCACAGAGTTTTAGCCACAGCTTTATTAATTTCTCCTTGATAAGCTTCTCCATCTCGAGACTGACGTTGAAGGCCTTCTTCAGTTTGTGCGCGTGGCCCAGCTCCTCCTGGTGCATGGCGTAGAAGAAGCTCTCGCAGCCGGGCAGCGCGACCTCCGCGCGCCCGAAGTGCGCGGACATGCCCAGGTAGGCGTAGGCGGCGTTTAGCTCCGCAACGATCTGCATGTTCACAGCGTTTTCGCACGCCTCCGAGCACATGTGCCTGAAAACGACGACTGCCTGTGGAAAGACGGTCTAGGTGATCCAAGCTTATGTCCAAATGACCGCGAAATCGCTTCTAATTTGTCCGTTGGAATTTGACTAGGTTTAGGCTTATTTCCAAAAAACAATCTAGTTCCTTCAGATTTAGTTTTTGCCTTATCCGCGAAAAAACACTTATGTTCTTCAAAATTATCCGTTAGTTTTTGCCTAGGTTTAGGCTTATCCTACAAAACCAGTCTAATCCCTTCAAATTTATCCGTAAGGGTTTGCCTAGGTTTGGGCTTATAATCCAAAAACCAGAAATTCTCTTCAAATTCATCCGTTCCTGTTTGCCTACATTCAGGCTTGTCACACAAAGACAATCTAATCTCTTTAAATTTCTACCCAGTTTTAAGTTTATCCTGTAAAAACTTCGTAATACCTTCAAATTTATCTGTTGGGGTTTGCCTAGATTCAGGATTATCCTCCAAAAACAATCTAATCCCTTCAAATTTATATGTTAGAGTTTGCCTAGGTTTGTGCTTATCTTCCAAAAATCACAAATTCTCTTCAAATTCATCAATTCATGTTTGCCTAGGTTCAGGCTTGTCACACAAAGACAATCTAATCCTTTCAAATTTCTGCTTAGTTTTAGGTTTATCCTCTGAAAACCTCTGTATACCCTCAAATTTTTCCGTTGGGGTTTGTCTAGCTATAGCATCATCCTCTAAAATCAATCTAATCCCTTCAAGGTTATCCGTTAGGGTTTGCCTAGGTTTAGGCTTATCCTCAAAACACAGTCTATTACCTTCAAATTTACCGGCGAAGGTTTGCCTAGCTAGTTTAAGCTCATCTCCCAACGCCCTGAACAATTTAAACGCTCCGATTAACATTATCCTAGCTTGCCCAGCCTTACCCCTCAATCGATTACCTAGCCAGTTTGTAGTCCTCAGTTAGGCCTTGCATGTGCAATTTAGGCTGTTCCGCCAGTATTTGCCTAGATTCTTCCACTGGTATTTGCCTAGAATCTATTACTAGTTTCTGCCTAGACTCTACCATTAGTTTTTGTCTGGGCTGTTCCAGTAATATTTGCCTAGACTCGTCCACTAGTATTTGTCTGGGCTGTTCCAATAGTTTTTGTCTAGGCTGTTCTACTAGTATATGTCTCAGCTGCTCCACTAATAGTTGCCTAGACTCTTCCACTAGAATTTGTCTAGGCTGTTCCAGTAGTTTATAACTAACTAGTTTTTGCCTAGACTCTTCCACTAATATTTGCCTAAACTCTTCCAATAGCTAATGTTCCATTAGTTTCGGTGTAGGCTGTTCCACCAAGATCTGATTAGTTTATGATCGTGTATGTGTGGCGAGTTGTCTGGGCGGTTTAGGCTTCTGTTCGACGATGTGCCTAAAAAATCGAAAAATTCCGGAAACTAATTCAAATTTAATTTAATTTTCCAAAATTTACATTTTTTCGTTTTGACGTTGACATTCCGTTCGCGAATTTATGCGCAAATGAATGCAATGTAAGCGGTTAATGTTTTTAATGTAAGCGTATGTTGAGAATGCAACATTAAGAGAAGTGTCGGTATCATTTAGTTTTTCAAAGATGTCGTAAAGGTTTCCCACTTTAAGCAGCCAATCGACATCAATGAAGTTTTGAATAAAATGCTCTTCTGTAAATGTAACTACTAGTGCATCTTTTAGTTCAAATCCTCCTCCTTCTATAGCTCTACAGTCCAAGGTTGGGCCTTGGCCTCCCTCAATTTATTCCTCCAGGCGCTTCTACCCATTGCTACCGTCTTCCAGCCTCTAATCCTTGGCAACCCTCTGGCATCTTCTTCTACCGCGTCCCATTGTTTCCGTGGTCTGCCCCGCCGGTCTCTTCCCTACCATTTTTCCTCGGAGGGCCCGTTTTGGCAGTCCTACCTCATCCCTCATCCATTCTTGTGATATGGTCTGCCCATTGTGACCTCTATATCTTTGCATATCCGGATACTGGCGGGTATCCGCAGCCAAACTATGTGAGGTAGCTACGATTTTTTGATCGTGAGTTGCGTTTTCGCGAGGCAGACGAACTTGAATGATTTAGATTCGCAGGTGTCTGCTTGGATATTTGGTCTCCTCCGACGATGCTGATTGTAATTGAATCAGTACAGTGAGTTCATCACCTGATCCTTTTTGAAGACCCAGATTTTAGCCAACTATACATAATTCTGCATTAAAAGTAGGAACTCAAATTTGTTTACCTCCTCATGTAATTTTCTTTAGTTTTTTTTTTTACTTTTCTTGGTTATTGCTACGGTACTCCAGACATACGCTCGCGGCACCCCAGGATGCCGCGGCACCTACTTTCAGAACCACTGCTATAATGTGACCAGACGTTCCGACTTTGGTGGGACGTCTGGTCACTTTTTGTTCCCAGTTTTTGGATATCAAATAATTTTTTTTGGTTTTCGTCCATTTTATTTATGTTTAGCTTCAATTCCGTTTTTCCGAAAGATGAAATTTTTGGCTTTTTCCGGGTTTTTCCTGTAGCCTTTTTTTAATGAACATTTTTTTCCAAAACAAACATATCCAAGGGTGACAAATTAAGAGTGTCCTAATTTTAAACTGCAATTATCAAAAAACCAAATAAGTTGAAAGTTGTACAACAATTTTTTGTTGAACATTGTAGTATTAATTTTAATGTTTAATAACAATTTAAATTCTTAATTCTAAATTAACAATTAAAAATTTAATTGATTAAGTGACATCCGTTTGCTTCAATAAATGACTGAGATCGATGCAACAATGATCGAATTTCACGCTGGCATATTTCTGGTGAAATCTCACCAATAGCTTGTCGAAACCAATAGTCTTCCAGGGTTTCAGATCGGTTGTTATACTTTAGATTTGATATGACCCCATAAGAAATAATCCAAAGCCGACAAATCCGAAGAGGAGGCCACCAGTGATTCCCACCCTTGGAAATCAGACGACCAGGAAAGACCTCTCGTAATACTTCCATGAACATGTTGGATACATGAGGCCTTGCACCATCTTGCTGTTACCAATATCGTTTATTGCTAATCGGAGTTGAGCTATGGCATCCTTTTAGATCGTTTTTAGAATCCCCCCATACCGTTCACTATTGACAAATACTACGGCTCCCATCTTCCAAACAAATTCGGTGCCAGTACTCCAGCTGAGCATTTTCTACAACATACAGTTACTTTTTGAAAATGCAGCTCTTCTTCAAATATAACTTAACCCTTCGAGCGGTAGGTTAAAGTATGTAACACGGAGCGCAAGGTGGGTGTGACAAACCCAGATAGGGATCGTGTGAATTTAATAGTTTGATGTATTTTTTATTATTATTTTATTGATTACTAAATATCAGTACTTATTATTGAAGCAAAATTAAAGGTTAAATATATTTTTCTATATTTATTAAAGCAATAAAAAAAAAATTTGTTTTCTACTAATAAAACAAAATAAAAATAAGTTTTGTCATGTAACTAATCAGACTCATTTTTAGATTTGGTACACTTTTCACATGCGAAAATAGCATGCTCCATACATATGTAACGATTGCATTGGTAACAAGTGTATTTAGTATTTTTTTTAGTGGGGGTGTGTTTCACATCTTCTTACAGATCTTGGCACTTTTCGTGGTGGTTCGTTTGAGGATTCACCGACATGATACTGGATCCTTTTACGAACTTTACGAACTTTGGTAAATGAAGATTCTCCTTTCCATTTCGTAAACGCTGTGAAACTATTTCCATTCACAATTCTCTGAGGAAATTTCGACGTAATATCGAGCAGTTGTTATTGGCCTTATATATTAACATGCTGTTTATAGCAGACATATTCAAAATAGCGGCCCGTGCTCGCTACAAATGCTAGTTCAAAATGTGTTACACGAAGCTTAAGGTGGGTGTAACTCACCCGCTGACACTTTTGACCTCGTTTATATAATTCGTGGGGTGGTGGTCGACTGTGCCCTGCCAATTGGCACTTCCTTACCACTCTCCACGCAGCTTTTCAGACTCACAGCCTGTTATAACGATTAATCTCTAAAATATCGACCAATTTATCCTGGTCTAGGTGTACTACACGCAACGTACCGCACGAAGGGTTAAGGAGTTTCGGCAGACCGGTAATGTAAATTTTGTTTGTTTCTCTCCACATGCAATTGAAAACATGCTTCGTCCCTCTTAATTATTTTGTTGACAAAATTTCCCTTCTGCCCAAAATCCATCGACTGAATTCTACACGTGAGTTTCTGTCTATTGGAAGAAGTTTTTGGGCTTTTGCCATTTGTAACGTCTAAAGCATACATCTTTCTTTAAAATAGTTCTTACCGACCCACATGAAATTCCTACTAGCTGCGGTAACGCCGCACGGATTGATTGGAAATTTCTTCAATTCTGTTCCTACATGCAAAGTATTCACTTCTGTTCTAGCAATTTCCCTCCTTTCTGCAAGTTTACTATCCTTAGTTTATTATGTTGCCGAAACCGCCTCTGGATTGGAATAATTGAGTTTGTTCTAATAAAATGCTCTACACAAGCAATCCTTTGTTCAAGCGGCTACCGCTCCATTTGTGGAAAAAAACTTATAATAAATATAATTCGATGTTATTAATTCATAATAATAAAATAACTATTTACACATTTTTTAGAAAAGTAACTACACTGCTCAAAACAATTAGCGGGTCACTCATTTGTGCCTCCATAAAATTCAAACGGAAAATTACGTGCAAATAAAATTAACAACATCTGAAAGACGCTCTATTTAATTGTTTTAATTGGCACATATGGAAGTGTCAGTGGTATATTAAAGTACCCGTAATAATTAGCGACTACCAAAACCAGAGTGCAAAACGAATTGAAATTAATTGTTCATGTAAACTTTTGAACATAAAGTGGTAACTTAATAACGGATATGTAATCCCGCAGCACGAATAACAGCATTACACCGTCTTGGCATGTTTCGCAAAAGTCTTCGAAGGTCTTCTTGTGGTACGGCCTATTTGTATTTTCCTTCAAGTGCAGACTAGCGCACGAAGGCCAGCATCCGTCCAAAGGACACTATGCTGGTTATAACGCTATCAGTTTTACTTTTCTCTTTTTATGTAGTTTCGCGGGATCTCTGAACCTTCTCTCTGGAGCTATTTAATTTTAAACTGTTCATTATGATCCAGTCTAGATAATTGTTTGGCATGTTTATCAAAGACAAGCCACCACTCTCTCGATTTTGGTACTGTTAATATGTCATCTTCATCCTTGGGCCAGGTAAGTTCATGCATCTGCATATCTGTCTCCAAAGATCGTCTCCATATTTCGGTATCTGAGCAATAAAATAGCACGTGTGCTGCGGTGTCATTTAGGCCACACTCACAGAGGGGACTTTCTCTTTAACCAAATCTATGAAGGTATGCTTTGAAATTACCGTGGCCTGTTATTAACTGGATTACGAGGTGGAACAAACTGATGTTGAAACCCCTCGAGGTCTTAATGGACGGTATAAATAGCTTGGTCCACAAGCCTGTTGTAGCCAGATCCCAGATCTGTCCTGCCAAAGAAATGCCCTTTGGAGCACGATCTTAAAGCCTGTTTGGACAATTTACTAAAGGAAATTGGCATATCTTCCTTGTAAGCTGATTGTTTGGCAAGCTTGTCTGTCTCGTGCATTGCCCACAAAACCAGCGTGGTACAGCGTCCCATTCTTCAATAACAGTCGCCGTTAGCTGCTGTTAGAGAAGGATGTGGGCTACCAAGAACACATCTGTCGAGCATATCCCTAACATTCTCTATGGGATTTAAATCAGGACTTAATGCAGGCTACATCATTGTTTGAATTTCCAGTTCTTGTAATAAGTCTACAGTGATTCGGGCAGCATTTTGCCTTGCGTTATCCTGCATTAATGTGCGTTATGCCACAGGGAATAATCCTGCGTTATGCCACAGGGACAACATGTTCTCCTAACACAATATCAACATGGAGATTAGCCTTAAGATTTCCTGGAATTCCAACAAGGTTCTACTGTCGATACTAATCCCACCCCAAACCGTAACTGAACCAAATCTATCAATTTCCTGGACAGTAGCAGCTGCGTAGCGTTCTAATGGGCGTCTGTAAACACGTAGGTACTCGAACATCGCAACGAGTAATATGAAACCTTGTTGAAATAGTAATATAAAAAGTTGCCATGCGAGATGTTCACGAGAAAAATTCATCCTTGTTATTCTGTGGCGTCGTGTTAAAGAGGTTTTTCGGACGGGTCGTCTTGCCCTCAAACCGAGCATCGTCCTGAGTGAAATTAAGAGGCCTTTCGCTGTAGAATCTCAATTGCGAAACTTATAAATCAGTAAAAATTGGTTTTTAAGTTATTTGTCTTTGCGACCTTGCCCACCGCGCCTAGTATATTGACCTGTACCACAATCTCTGAATAACAGACAGGCTTTCGTTGAAATTTTTTGGAACTTGTCGAAGGCTTCCGCCATTTTCAATTAATGTTATAGCACATTTTCACTTCACTTAAGTCAAACTGTCAGTTGCAAACATTGTCTTTATACTGATCTGAACAAGGCCTTCCTAGCTCTTTGAATCAAATTTGGGATACATAATTTTCATTTCAGTTTTGGTAGTTCTTGTTGATTAGTACGGATACTTTGGAAGTTTGTGATGCTGATAATTTCCTACGTGTCAATTAAAACAATTAAATAAAGCGTCTTTCCAATAATGTGTGCCTCCATAAAATTCAAACGGGAACTTACATGTAAATAAAATTAAGAACATTTTTATTTGCATTCATCCCGTTTGAATTTTATGGAGGCACAAATTAGAGGTGGTGGTGGCTAGTAGTAAAGGTGTCGGATTATAAAGGTGTCGGTGTCGGATATGGAAATAAGTCACCGTCCTTCTGTGTATGGCTCTGGCAAGGCTAAGAAACCTCCCATAAAATAGAAGCTTACGTAAACCCACGTTAAAAACGGTAAGAGCTCCCTCCACTTGTGTCTCAGATCTAGATACCAACCATAAGTGTAGGCAGGGGAAGAGGTTAAGGCCATTAGGACTGTAGTACCACAGGAAACCTCAGGAAAAATACACAGGAAAATTAGTGACCCGCTAATTGTTTTGGGCGTCAATAAATTGTTTACACGAGTCAGCTGTGACTGACGTGCCCCAAAAATAATAATAATAAACTCTATTCACTTTGCCGCTTACAATTCTATATAAATTATAAAAGAAAAAAATAATATACATATATAATTTGCAGATGTGTTTTCAGTATAAGAAAAAAAGAAAATTTTTAAATAAATTTCGAAAAAAGAGACAAAAAAGCTAAATACATGAGAAATATATAAAAATACAATAAATACAAATTAATTCGATACATTTGAGTGCATTCAAATTTTAAATCACAACATAATAACTTGCAGGGAATTTTTATTTATTGAATGGTATCCTTTGACCAATTTGTTGCTCCAGGAATTTATCAATTCCATAAATGCCACCTGCTATTAATTTTAATTTGATTGATTTTTTAAACTTATTGTATGATTGAGTGATTATTTGAGTGACGATATATTATTGAATAATTTAACACCAATGCAGAAAAACGAATTTGCATATAAGGTAGTGTAATGCTTTTCAGTTTCTAATAGTTTACCATTCCTTGTGTATTTGTGCATGTTAGATGGTATAGTGTAGTTATGAGTATTTTTTTTAATGTAATACAGACATTTATAAATGAAAATAGAAGGTAAGGTTAACAATTTGTTGTTCCTAAAAATATTAGTCTTAAAATTCTTTTCTGCATAACGAAACATTTGTGAGTATGTCTTGAATTACCCCATAATAAAATATTAAAAGATATATAGATACCCCAGTTCTATAGTGTAACAAGTCAAAAAAAAATCATTTTTGTGTTAAGCACACCATACAAAAGCAAAAAGTGTATTTTATTTAATTCAAAAAAGTAACAAGTGAAATTTTTAAGGATTGTTAGTAAATGGCACTAGTTACACTATAAACTTGACAGATTTAAAATAAAGTTTCACTTCTATACTGTAACAACTTAGTTGTTACATTATAGAAGTGGAGATTTAAATGCAAAGTTTACAAGTTCAGTTGTGGTACTTGAACAATGAGTGGATTAAACGATAATTGACCACAGTCCAAAGAAGTGACTGAGACGCGAACCCAATTTTTGATTAGACTAGCAACAATGGATTCAACGAAAATTCACATGTAAGTTTCTTTTGAATAACGCAACCTATATCTTTTTAATAATGATCATTACAAAATCAAACTATTGTTATAATAGCAATATTTGTATGAGTTTGATCTATCTCTTGCGAATCTAACGATTTAAAATCGTATGAAAGCAAAATTTATCCGGTAAAACAGGACTACCTAAACATTTTTGACTTAACAAATAATTTTTGTTTAATTTAGGCAACAAGATCAAAGCAGCCTTTCTTACAAAAACGTTACTTGAGTAATGATTCGAGCAATACTTAACAATATTGCTCACCTTTAGAGTGACTATGCTAGTGATGACAGTGTTGCGGATAAAAATTATAAACCAAATTCGTCTAGCAGTGACGAATCTGGGAAAGGTAATTCAATAAGTCATGAAAAAAATAAATCTAAACCATTGACAAGAAAAAGAGCCAGAAATAGTGAAAATTGGGGTAAAAATTTTAAGAAAAGCAATAGAAACTTGGGTAATGAATATTTAACTGTGACGGGAAAACAAGTTCAGAAGAAAGAAATGGGACCTCCTTGTAAGGAAAACTGTCGGCTACTATGTGCAAAAAAATTTACAAGCGAAGAAAGAAAAAAAAAATTGAAACGTATTGGAAGTTAGGTTCTATTGACTTGAAAAGAAATTTTATAAACGCGCGCTTGTCTCAAATTACTCCTTCGTATTGCAATACCAAACCCGAGAGTAATCGTTCGAAGAATTGGAGATACACGTTGCAAATTGGTGACAAAAACATCCAAGTGTGCAAATTATTTTTTAAAAGTACACTTTCTATTAATAACAGAACTATTTTCACCACAACGAAGAAAAAAGACAGTCATGGTTTTTTGATGTCAGATAAAAAAGGAAAGCACGGACATCAGAAAAGACTAGAACCTGAAATTATTGATGGCATCAGACAGCACATTTATTCATTTGCAAAAATACCATCTCATTATTGTCGGGCCAGGAGTAAGAAAGAATATTTAGACGGTAGTTTAAATTTGGATTTAAGTTAGTTAGTTGTGAGACGGGTTTCCACTCACAACTTTACCATATTTGATGTTAAACAAAAACTAGGCTTTTTCCTCGTGCCAAAGGAAACTGGCACGAGGGTCTGGCAAAAAGAGGGGCCAATGAGATTGGAAGTTGTATCTATAATTTTTTTGGAAATTGGCGACTGTAAAAATGAATACGTAATTTTTTATTCTGACAACTGCGTCGGCCAGAATAAAAATAAATTTATATTTGCTCTTTATCTGTTTTGCGTTTTAAATATACAGAAGTTAAAATCAATTACACACAAGTTTTTGATAGTTGGGCATACACAAAATGAAGGGGATAGTATGCATGCCAGCATTGAAAGAGAAAAGAAAAGAGTTCTCAAAAGTGGACCAATTTACGTCCCTGCCCAATGGACAACAGTGGTGTAAGGAGCCATGAAGAGAGAAGCCCCATACAAGGTCAACGAAATATGCACCAAAGATATTTTTGACCTAAAGAGATTGTCACAGCAGTTAATAATTATAGCAGGTAATAATTATAGCAAAAACCAAGACAATGATAAGGTGATTTGGAATGATATAAAAATGGTAAAAGTAGAAAAAGGGAAACCTTTTATTATAGCATTTAAGACATCCTACGAACAACATTTCAAATTAATCGCTGTTCGAGGTAATTTAAGAAAAACGACATTGGAAGCAAACTTAGAATTACAGCCAGCTTATAAAAGTCCTTCCTCTATATCCGCTGCCAAGAAGAAGAATTTGCTGGAGCTGTGTAAGGAAAATGCCATTAAACCAATATATTGGTCGTTTTACGAAAACCTACGCACTGACCAAAATAATGACGCTTCAGGCACAGAAAGTGATTATTGCGACTCTGAATAAGAAACATTAATGTTTTTTTTTAATTTCATGTAAATTCTTTCTGAATAAACTTTTATGCCAACAAGTATGCCAATTATTATCCGTAAATTCCTTAGCACAAAAATTTTCTAATAAAGTCAAGAAACCGATTTTCTTTAAATGGGATTATCTCAATACTTCAATTTTTGACTAGTTACTCTATAGAACTGAGGTATTCACATATTATGTGAATATACAATAGCATAGTGCCCGCTTAACAAGGTGCTTGTATGCATAGACTTTTTCATTTGAGATATTGCAAAATAAGCTCTTGCTAATCTTTTGCATACTAACTCTGTGTGGTTCGACCACGCTAGTTTCGCAACAACTAATATCCAAAAAAATCTTGCAGAGTTGGATATTTTATAGCGTTGGTTGTCTACAACAATCTGAAAATGGGTCGGTAAAGTTATATACATAGGTTTCCCACCGCTGCACTATCTTTTACTTGCTTATCTTTTACTCGGCCGTGAAATATAGATAAATGAGTTGTGGTGACAAAATCATGTATTGACCGTAAATAACTGGATGTCTGATAATTCTAACTTCCAAAATAAAACAAAAATATATTGATATAAAACCAAAAATATGTTGATATAAAACCAAAAAAGTGTTGAACTTAATAAAGACGGAACAAAGCTTGAATATATAAATATACTCAACCTTTCCGGAACTCTATAATACTAATGAGTCTTTTTAGGACTACCAAAAACAAATCTCTTATGAAATTTGTCCGTTATTCTATAGCTTTCAGTCCACCTTCGTGGCACTCAACAAAAACCATAAAAATAACATTGAGTTTTAAGATCATGTCTTTCCGATACCTTGAGTGGATAGCCATCTGTGGACGCGTTTCGAGAGATAGTGCTGATGAGAGATAGATCTCGAAACGCGTCCACAGATGGCTATCCACTCAAGGTATCGGAAAGACATGATCTTAAAACTCAATGTTATTTTTATGGTTTTTGTTGAGTGCCACGAAGGTGGACTGAAAGCTATAGAATAACGGACAAATTTCATAAGAGATTTGTTTTTGGTAGTCCTAAAAAGACTCATTAGTATTATAGAGTTCCGGAAAGGTTGAGTATATTTATATATTCAAGCTTTGTTCCGTCTTTATTAAGTTTATCTGATTATCTATAATGTTGTATGGTTTTACCAATTCAAAAAAGTGTTGATTTTTAATAAACCGCTCACAATTGCTTATACGAATTATAAGTTTGTTGCAACATATTTATAGCTTGTTGGACAGTTTATTTTAATATTTCTTTGTTGATTATATGTACGTAAATAAATTGTTCTAAAATTTACAACAACCTACCTAACTAAGGTTAAACCAGTTCGAGTTAAGTTTTCGATAGATTTATATTTGATCACGGCTATATTCTCTATAAACGAAATTATTTTTTATTGATTACTATAATCTATGATTAATTCAAATAAACCAGCAATTTAATTTTCACAAAGAAACAAAAAATAACGCACACATATATAATGCTGCATCCTTTCGCAATTGTGTCTTGCTGAATTGTGGCGAATTATGAATGTAGTTTACTTTTTGCTTGTTCATGAGCGTTTAAGAAAGTTAATTAACTTTTTAATTGCGAGCAGTTGGATATGAAATATAAGCACTCCTATGGTTTTAAATGCATGTATGCAAGCATATTATAATAAAATTATTATTTTGAATGCCAATGAAAACTAATTATTTATACAGCATTCTCATTAATATGTAGAAGCACAACACTCAAATTGTTATCTCATTTGCCTTGAATATCTACTATTGTCTGCCTTGGCAGGTGCATATATCTATTGACTGTTATGTCTTGCCAATCAACTCATGTGCAGCTAGCTTTCTTGTTCTAGCTTATTGTATCTAGTCTTCTATTTTAAATTTAAAGTATCGTCGGTTTAAACTATTTATTCTTGAATTATAAATCATGCCTTATCTGTATAAACGTGTATTCTAGCCCTGACAGACTTTCCTTCTCTGTACAGTATTCTATCTAATATTCAAACTTAAAACAAGCGGAACACAGCCTGAGTATATGAATTATTCAGCCATTCCGGGGTTCTATAACAATTACTGAGTCTTTTTAGGACAACCAAAACAAATCTCATACGAAATTTGTTATCTCATATGAAGTTTGTTATTTTATAGCTTTCAGTCCACTTTCGTGGCACTCAATGACAACCATAAAAATAACATAGTTTTTAAGATCATGTCTTTCCGATATAAGTGGATATCTGTGGACGCGTTTCGACATTTATCTCTCATCAGCACAGCTTTGTTTCCATGAACAACGATTTGTAAACCACTTACTTGAAAACCCATGTGGTGTTTAGGGTTGGATGTTTATATTTTGACATTTTGTAAGAGAGACATGAACTTAGCAGGTTATTGATTGAGGTTAGCAGGTTATTCCGTTTGTTTTAAGTTTGTGTGATTAACTATAACGTAGGAAGGTTTCACCAATTCTATCTTATCAGTTCAATCAATAACCAGCTAAGTTCATGCCTCTCTCACAAAATTTCAAAATTATAAACATTGAATTTCCCTTTGTAAATTCTGTATAAATTCCATATTAAACTTTTTTAGTTTTTATTTACAATTTTATACAAAGGGTATAGCCGGATTTATATATGAAATTTGCCTCCGCGGAGTTTTTTCTTCGCACTTTGGTGATCGTTTTGGTACCAAATAAAAATAATTCAGTCAAAATTTGAGCTCTTTATCTCAAGCCGTTATCGAAATATTATAAAAAAACTGATTTTTTGGATTTTATTTTTTTTCCATAGTAAAATTCAATTTTAATTAACGCCGATTTTTTTGCCAATACTTTCTAGTAAAAGGCATGAAAAAAAAAATTGTTTTGATTCCAAGATCGAAAGCCAATTTTTAAGAAAAGAAATTAAAATAAAATCATTTTTTTGACCGTAATATTGAAAAGTGTCATCGGCCAAATTTTGTCAGAAAATGTCTTCTGTACTCGTTTATACTCAGGAATTTTTTCAATTTTTTTGATGTGGTGGAACAATCTGAAAAAAATTAGAAACGATTTTTCTAATCGTTAATCTTTTTTTTCTAATTGCTAAAAAACACAAGAAAAATATTTGTCGACTACATTTTACGCTACCCCAAGTAACTAAAACAAATCCTAAAACATTAAAACCAAATCATGCAAAAATACATTTGAAAAAATCGTAATGTCACTCAAGCTCATTAATTTTTTTTATTTAAATTAAAAACTGGGAATTCGAATGCTATATCTTGCAAATCCAATATCTTCCATTTTTGGTTTGGCCTGTGAACAAATGGTATTTGACTACTGTGATGAAGTGATGAACTGGTTTGAAAACGTTTTGCAATTGAATTTTGGAAATGACGTTGCCAATAGAGAAACTTTACTTTCTAATACAAACATAGCTAGAAAATTATATGAACTAAAAAATGACCAACTGATATTTATTTGCGATGAAACATATATTCATCAAAAAAGCCATCAAAAAAGTAAAAATAATGAATGCCAGAGAAAATCATATTCTGCTCAAAAAAAGTACCTCTGTGCAAACCATTTATACAATATGCACTACAAATGGTTTGATTATAGATATGCTTCTGCCTTACACGGCTAATATGAATGATGCTGAAATTATCAAAATCGTCCTTACCAATCCTAATGGTTTCATTAAGTTACTAAAAAAAATTATATTATCGAAGTAGATCGATACTTTCGTAATATAACAGAATATATAGAACAACTATAATTCAAAGTGTTAATGCCTGCTCTTAAAGTGAAATGTAATCAGCTTACTACAGTCGAGTCAAATCAATCCCGTTTTTTTACCAAAGTGCGTTGGGTAGTTGAAGCAGTTCATGGTAATATCAAGCAAAAGTTGCCTGCTCCAGACTCTCGCGGAGTAACTTCGGCGAGGATCCTCGCCGAAGTTGTTCGAGGCGAGGAACTACACAGAGTAGGCATCCACACTCTCGCCTTACTTCGCGAGGACCTCAGTGCCATGACCGACACCTAACAGGTAGTAGCTGCTGCAGCTATTTGTGCTTTTAATTATTATTATTATGTTATCCCAATAACTGATCCCAAATAACTGGTTTCCTTTGAAAAGCCTCAAGGAATTGTAATTGGAGTTCTTGGGACCAATCGCACATAATTTACTATTTAAATTACTATTAGTAAATTATTTTTGATATTATTTAAATTACTATTAGTAAAATTTAATAATATTAACTATAATATTTTGTTTGTTGTAACGGTTGAAACGCCTCGTGTTCCTTTGACTCGGGCACGAAAAACCGCTTCATGAAGCGAAGTTAGCCAAGGCGAGGCGAGGAAGCACAAGGCGAGGCGAGTAACCTGACCACACTCTCGTTCCTCGCTCAACTCCGTGCTACTTCGCGAGAGTCTGGAGCGAGCATAAGCTATTACAATTAGATCGTAAACTAAACAATAAATTACGCCTTAAAACTTGAATGAAATCTCTGGAAAAAGAATTAAATCTCTGGTATTAGACGATATTGTTGTGATTGTGCTAATGGAAGGCGTACTATTGGATGTTGCTCTCCCATTGCAGCGATTATACAGAGTGGCCCAAAAGTAGGTATACAATAGGTATACAGATTATATGCATTTGAGGACATTCGTTCTAAATTTAATGGTTATTTTGAAGTTGAATAGGTTGCAGGAATGCACCAATGCCGAATGTGGACATTTTGAGCACCTTCGGAATTAAATATGTAATTAAACCTGTAATTAAAAAAATAAATAATAAAAGTATTGCTGTATACCTACTTTTGGGCCACTCTGTATATTATCTTTCCCATGATCGATTTGGCTAAAATAATAAGACCTGCCGAAATATTAAGTCGTCTGTTTATAGAAAAAAATGTTGAATATAGAAAGAAACGTTGATCATTTGACGTATTCGTTGTTTTTGACGTAAGTCAAAAACAACTTTTTATGTATTTTTCTAGCAATACTCTCCATAATCTGTAAATTCCTAGGGAGAAAGACCTAGTGGTCGATTGCCTTTTGTAAAAGCTTGTTTTCAATAAACATATCTTCTTCTTGCAATAATAAAATACGTCCATTGGAATGTAAGATCGTTTTTAATTTTTTTCACATTGTTCCACCAAATCGAAAAAAATGAAAAAAATCCAGAGTATAAAGGAGTAAAGAAGACATTTTCTGACAAAATTTGGAGGATGACACTTTTCAAAAATACTGTCAAAAAAATGATTTTATTTTTATTTCTTTTCTTAAAAATTGGCTTATTATTATAAAATTGGCTTATTATACGAATCAACGGTAAATAATAATGAACTGAATCACTGTTAGATGTGAACACGTATGAACTAAATGTTCATACGAATTAGTATTAACGTCATTGAAAAAAAAAGAAGTAAATATAGAAATCTCGTGTTAAGGTTGACTGTGTCGCACAATTTTTTTTTATCTATAATCGATTTTAATTGAATAATAACATTATAAGTTCACACACGTTTTCTCCTCTAAAATCCCCTACTTATTACGTAAATATTAAAAAAAAATTAAATTAGATTTCGAACGATATAATTTCTATTAATTCTTTGAGATATTTTAATGGGAAAATAATTAACATCGAATTAATTAAAAGCCGAGTTAATTAATATGTAAATCGGAGCACGTTCGGGGCGTTATTAAAAAGTTTTTATTGAAATGCATTAACTCGGCGATTGTCGGGAATTTTAAAAGTTTGAGAAAAATAATTGAAACATAGTTTCTAAAAATAGGCGAATCAGCGGTCCTAAAAATCTAGGTTAGATTTAGTTAACCAAAACATTTGAAATATATTCTTTATTACTCATGTGCGAAAAGTACTTCTGAACGTAGATTATTTAATACGCAAAATGTCACATCTCCTTGTATTTTCATATAAACTGGGTAACGCACTCAAATATTCAATATCGCTAGGTTACATTAAAATGAACAAATAAATAAAAATTAAATGAACACAATCAAGACCGCGGTTTTCTGCGACCGATATTAAAAAAGTGACGTGAAACGTCAGAATTTTTTTTCATTAGAAAATAATAATAAAAATTAAAGAAAACGTTTTAAAATGAGTGTAAATTCTATGGTGACACCGGAGACCGAGGAGAGTTTTTATCACGAATCCACACCACCGGGAACAATTGAAAAAGCAAATTCTTAATTTTTTGATTCCATTTTTTTGGATGGCCTCTGAATCACAAACTTGTAAGATACATACCCTCACATGAGTTATAAAAAATATTGTTTGTAACACGGCCGAAATTATTAGTTTCCCTCTCGAGCGAATGTGCGTACTCACATCGTTTGGGCACAATTTCACTCTGGCGAAAAATTTACTTAATTAACTTTTCGCCCTAGTTACAAAATATACTACACTTAAATTACGTGGGAATATTTTTTTTTAAATTTTAATACTTGAAATATAATTAGGGCTCGTTTGCGCGGGTAGAGTTATGGGTAGAGTAGAGTAGTCGGTAGAGCGTCTTTGCCTCGCTACTCTACTCATTTTCGGTCTGCTTGGTTTTTTCTGTCTGTTTTGGCTAAACAGAGATAGAAATGAGTGGTTGAGAGAATGGCTTTAAAAAAGGGATACTATTGGTGGAACATCACTTCTGCTGAAAGAAGTAGCTATAGAGAATGAGTTGGTATATAAAAGATGTGTAAGAATGAAACCAGGCAAATTAGAAGAGCTGTTGACCATGGTGAATGCCAAATTCAACGAATCGACTTCAAGTTATGAAACTGAATTGAGTGAAACTTCAAGTTATAGTCTAAGTGAATTTAATTTTTAATTTGATTGATTGCACAGCAAATTGTAAACAATACAAAACCCACTTTACTCTACTCAAATATCTATGTTTACACGGGTGAAGTTTGGTGGAGAGTGGAGTATACAGCAATGGTGGGGGTCGGTAGAGTAGAGTTACTTTACCACCGTAGGTACTCTTCTCTACCGTCTACTAGCTACTCAGCACGCTACTCTACTCTACTTTGTTGCGGGTTTCAACGGGAAGAGTTACTATACTGTACCCAGTACTTGCCTAGCTACTCTACCCGTGTAAGCGAGCCTTTAGGTAACTAACTGAGCACTATCAAAATAATTGTACAAAGTTGTCAAATAAATAGAGTACAAATAGAATAAGAGGGGTTTTGAAACTATGTTGTTATTCAGCTACGTTTGTATTTTTCTATAGCCCTTATTTAATCATGCAAAAGTACACGCTTAAACAATTTACTCAAGCTGTGCAAATTTATAATCAAAATTTGGGCTCTGTAAGTCAGCGCGCAATTGGTGTTGTTTCTGGTCGCACGTTTGCAGAATGGGCTTCGGAGTAGCTAGAGACGGATCCTCCGTTTTGGCGAAAAAACATCTTCAGTGACGAAGCGCATTTTTGGCTAAATGGAGACGCAAATAAATACAACAGCCGTATTTGGGGAGACACCCAGCCACGGGAGATACTGGAGGCTCACTTGTATCCAGAGAAACTGACTGGTGCGGATTGTGGGTGGGCGGCATCACTGGTCTGTACATCTTACAAAACGAAAGAAATCAGGCGGTGACTGTTGAGTGGCCACCAAGATCGTGTGATCTAATGCCCTTAGACTGTTTTCTTAGGGGCTACGTTAACTGTTGAATCTACAAAAAATAATTGTTTCTCATCAATAATATTAAAAAAATTGTATAAGGTTAGAACATTCTCCGTGGCAAAAATTGCTAACTATTAAAAGCGCTCACTGACGGAAACACTATTTACACTACCTAGATTTAATCTAAATGAGATTATGGTTAGCTTAAGTTATGTTAGAGATAGATAAATCCAGACCAAAAGGTCGAGACTTCTTGATTCGAAATAAGAAACATTAATTCAATTTTAATATACGTCAGAAAATTTATTTTCACAACGTCTATGTTTTTTGTTTTGTGACGCGTGTTGTTGTTATATTAACAACAAACAGAAATCGTTTAATAATGGAACTCCATTTGATATTCATTGGACTTTTACGCACGATTTGGATAGTTTTACACACGATTATAATAATGTTATTCCTCACATATAATAATTTACTCATTAATGTGTGCGAGCAAATAAAAAATATTATCAGTATTGTAAATGTACTCCATAACCCAACTAACGATCTTTTATACACTCTGATCAAAATTCCAGTTATAACAAACAGACACAAACAACTACTAACTAAATTTAAAGCTTTCATTCATTCATCATACATTCATCGTTGTTCCTTGTACTAAACGCGACCTAAGACAAAATACTAGCAGACGCCCGACAAAAACTATATACGAAATATTATATTACGACAATGTCGAACGCAATGCTAATACTTGAGAACAATACATCACGCTTCTCCCAAGTTTTTTTTTTCTTACAATTGTATCTAATTTACCATATCATAACCATCGTTTTGTGTTATAATTATTAGTTTTCCCATTAATGACATACTATTGTACTATTCTTGTATATTGTACCAATTTTATTAGAAAGACCCTAGGGTCGACAGTTCTTTGTGGCAAGTTGTAACAATAAAGTTAGTTAGTAGTAGATAGTACTACTGTAGGAAATAGTAGTTTATGATACAAGCGTGTAAAAAGGGCTTTTGTGCATGAGCGAAGTTTAAAACTTTAACCTCAATGAGTGCACAATACCCTTTCAAACACGTGTATCATACATTATTTTAAAATAAAATTTTAAAATACTCTTAAATCCACAAACAATTTTTTTTCCTATCGATAATATTGAAAAATTGTAAATTTGGAAGACAAAATATTTCAACTCACTGACACAATAAGGTTATAACGTACAGCGCATGGCAAAATTACTAACTAGTAAAAACGCACGGTGACAAGAACACTATTTGGTTGTTGTCAATTTAGTCTAGGTTTAGGGCTTCACACGAGAACGATATTTTTCTCGTCTCATCTCGTCTCGTCTCGTAAAAGCGAGACGAGAACGAGACGAGACCGCATGTGGTCTTACTCTCGCGAGAGCGAGAACGTATGTGGTCTCGCCCTCGCGAGAGCGAGAACCTATGTGGTTCTTTAGAGAGCGCATGTGGTCTCATTCTCGCGAGACACGAGAGTCTCGTTTCTGATCCCGGTCATACTTCTTCTTCAATCTTTGATTCTAATACCAGCAGCTGTAATGCATGCAACTGAAGCACTGCGGGCTCGGGCAAGTTACATTTCATTATATAACAAATAAAATAGTAGATTTCGTAATATGAAATAGATGTCGTAGACAATTTCAAATTATGTTCGTTTTTATTATTAATTTTAAATCGTCAACAAAATAGAAGGTTTATATAAACAGACATTTATGGTGTGTTATCGCTACATTTTTATGTGGATGGAACAAAGCGAAATTAGAAGATATTAATAGTAACCATATAGAAAATTTATGTAAAGAGACAGTGATTAGTTTACAGTAAATTAAATGATTACCTCGTTTTGGACTATCTTAACAATAAGTTCTAGCAAGAACGATATTTGGCGAGATTAAACGAGACGAGACAAACGATAACGAGAGCGAGACGAGACAAACGGTTACGAGAGCGAGAGCGAGACGAGACTAACGGTTACGAGAGCGAGACGAGACTAACGGTTCCTAGATCGAGAGCGAGACTGAGACGAGAGTAATATTTTACACAACAAACGAGAGCGAGACGAAATTTTTGAAACTCTCGCCCTATCTCGTCTCGTGTGAAGCCCTATCTAGGTTAGCCTACATTTAATCTGGTTCAGATTATGGTTAGGTTAAGTTATATTAGATAAATATGCCAGATAAATCCAGAGCGAGGTCGAGATTTCTTGATTCAAATTAAGAAAAATTAAACCAATTTTAATATAAGTTAGAGCATTTATTTTCATTAGGTCTATGTTAGTAACAACAAACAGAAATCGAGTAATCATGAAATTCCATTTGTTTTACATTAAACTTTTACGCACGATTTTAATACTTTTACACACGAATATAATAATGGCATCTTTTATATACAATTATTTACTTATTCATGTGTTTATTTTGGTGTGCGAGTAAATAAAATATCATTGAATCGTATAGAAATATCTGTTACGTGAATAGGCATAAAATGCCGCCTAAAAATCAAATTCTAGGGTTGAAAAACATCAGTCTTGAGAAGTGATTGTCTAAAGTGTTGTGTTACTAACCTGAGTAAGTAAATGATAAGTTTAATTAATTAAGTTTAATATTATCGAATTATGTAAACATCACATATATACTAAAGAATGCTTAAATTTTAGTTTTTAAATATGTTTGCGTCATTAAAACATTAAGAGACAATTCATATGTTGGTTGGGTCATGATATAGTTGGTTAATGTTAATTATTTTATTCTAATTTCGGGTTTTTTTGTTTGAGGTAACGTTAACACTCAATCTCTTAATTATGACCTAAATCCTTCAAATGGTTTTCATTCTAAAGATTTCATCTTAGAAATTGAAAGTCATTTCAATTTATATATATATATATATATATATATATATATATATATATATATATATATATATATATATATATATATATATATATATATAATTCAAGAACAATCTATAAAATTTTAAATAAACTAATTTAAAAAAAAAACATTAAAAAAACTCAAAGCTGTGGAGCATTTACCTTCTGTAGTCATTGCAGATGAATGGTTAAATATTATGGAGGCTAGTGACAAGGGAAAAAAGATAAAGAAATTGAAAAAGATAATAAATGAATCGGGAGACAACTAAGGGCAATATATATATATATATATATATATATATATATATATATATATATATATATATATATATATATAAAGGAAGAAAAACGCATTGAAAAATCTAAGAAGATAAAGAGCCGGCAAAAAATGAAAAGAATAAATAAAATAATCATTTCTCTAACGATAAGTTATTTCTTATGTGTTTAATGTTATATTTTATATAATCTCTTAGTATCATTAAAGATACTAAAGTAATTTTTATTAATTAATGATTTTCTGTTATAACTTACTTACTTTTAAACAATTGCTTAATGTATTTATGCAATTTTATTTAAGCCACTAAAAAACCCTTTTATTTAAGCGCCCAAAACCGGTGTGTTTACCCTAAATCAAATTCAATTGACTGAAGATTTAACCAGAGCTGCGGAATCAATAAGAGATTAATTTTGTGTATTTAATTGTCCATCAAGGTTCGTTTAGTTTTATCAGCTGAGATTTTCCAAATTCATATTTATTCATTTAGTACACAAGCTCTACACAATTTAGTTCATTTAGTTTTGTTTATCGTCTAGCGCAATTTACTTTTATTAATTAAATTTTGTCTCTCAAAGTAAGCGCAACTCAAGTTTTGTTTCGTTTCCTCTACCAATGTGTAAACAACTCTATCAATTCTATCCATTTAGTTTTATTTGTCTAGGTTAACCCAGCTAATTATGCCCATTTAGTTTTGTCTATCGTCTAGCGTAATTTACTTTTATTAATTTAATTTTGTTTATCGAAGTTTGCGCAACTCAATTTTGCCCAATAATAAATTTTGTCTATGAAGGTGTAAACAACTCAATTCTGTCCATTTACTTTTGTCTGTTAAGGTTAACTCAACTGAATTTTGACCAATTAATTTTGTCTATCAAGGTTTGCCCAAATGAAATTTATAAATTTAGTTTTGTCTATCGAGGTTTGCGCAACTCAATATTGTCCATTTCGGTTTTCTAACAAGATTTGCGCAACTCAATTTTGTTCATCTAGTTTTGTCAATCCAGTTTTGTGTAACATCAAAGGTATAAAATACGAGACGTCTTAAATTCGGACAGATTTTCACAATCAGAAATGTTATTTTTTCATTAATTGCAAAAGTTGCCTGGAACGAAGACTATTTTAAAAAATTGACATGCGATCATAAAAAGTTTTGCACCACTGGTTTAGTATCACAGCAGGAGAAAAAGAAAAACAGTTGTTATAAGTAAAGTGAAACAATGTTGTATATTAGATTTAAGGTGGTTTGAGCGAATCCCGTGTTAAATATTTTTTAAGCTTTATATATAAGTTTAAGCTTTTAAACTTTTTATGCATGCAGATCAATACTTTTTTTATTTCCTCTCAAAATTTGAAAGTTATCATAGAAAATAGTAATCAAAAATGATGTTTTTTTAAATTCTTATACACAGGCTCTTGTGGCTGACAAACTTCCGTTACGTATTTATTTATTTTTTTCGATATTAATTTCGAAACTTTAAGCAATAAAAAACTATATACAATAAACTTAGATAATTGTAAAACACGATCACATTAAAGCAATGTGACGTTACCGATGTAATTATTTAAATAATTAAAGCTAAACTTTTAATTTTGAATCTTGTTTATCGACAATAATTCACATGACGCATGGTTTGGCAACGTCGCGAGAACAGCTGATTGCGAGAAAAAAGAAAAAGATGGAAACAAAATTTTATAGAGAGAAAAATACACTCGACTCTTTTCAATTACTATTCTTTTCTCTCTCTCTCTCTCTCTCTCTCTCTCTCTCTCTCTCTCTCTCCCTCTGTGCTATAGACTTTCAAGACACAATAAAGCGCTGTTTCCAGATCTTTTTATCACACCGTATAAGTCAAAAATAACGTCATTTAATAACTCTATTTTATTAAATAAATAATAATTACCAATTTTTAAATTTGTTATGTTATAAATAAAAATAATGAATTTTAATAACTATTAGGATAATTGAAAATATAGAAAAATTCAAACGCTATTTTAACTCATTAGTTACGCTTGAACTTCCTCAACAAATTTATTAATACAAAACCAACATGGACAGTGGAAACTAGAAAATCCAAACTAGAATACATAATTGAATATTTAGGTCGTGACTAAGCTACTTTTAAATCATTTCCTCTAGTTTAAATAACTAATTATGTTAATGGTTGTTTGTTTCTAAAGGCGATAATAAACGCACAAATCTGTAGGGAGAATTTATGACTCTTCCTGTAGGGAAAATTGTGTCTTGTAGATGCAGATTTTGCTAAGTTTTGCATAAGCTTAAGCTGAAGGTTTTAATTGATCTCCGTAGAATTTTCTCATACAGATTGCTTTAATAAAATTAAATTTACTTATAAATTTTCAATTGACTTCAACTCTTCTCTTTAATTTAAAAGGCATTAGTTTAATATTTTACTTAATTTTAAATGATGTCAAATGATACTTGCGAGACTTGAGAGTAACCTTTTTCAGTTACCACAGTTTCCGTTTTTGACAATTTTAAATTTTGTAGATATTGATCAATTAAAATATAAATGTATTTTTATGAATGTTACTTTTTCAAGTAAAACTAAAACTTTTGAGAAAAAAAATAAGGAAACTATACTACGTTCTTCAATTCACAAATTGACTAATAACGTAAATAAATATAATTACTAGTACGGTGTGGCTCCTGCATTTTACTACTAAAAGAGACCCTTTGATTCAATTTGAGATTATATGCTCACACTGTCCACACTGAAGAGGGCCAAAAGCCAGAATGCGTCTATGGATGTTCATATTTATATTTATCTATGAAGGTAACAATAAGTCATTTTTCTTTTGACCCACGTGGTCTCTCTTAGGAGTTAACTAGTACTGTGGTACTAGTAATTATATTTATTTATCTTATAAGTCAATTTTTTAATTAAAGAACGTAGTATAGTTTCCTTAATTCTCTTCTTGTAATCTGGAAATTCACATAGTAATTTTTTCCTATTTTTTATAAAAGTTTTGTAGTAAAACTAAAACTTTTGATGCAGAACTTTTTGACTATAGAATATATAGACTGAATAGAAACTTTAAACTGACTATAGAATTTGTTAATTTAGTGTTAATTTCTTAATACGTGCTTTTGGAAACTGTCAAAGAAGTTTTACTTCAACCGCGCGTAAAGATTACACACTCATTTTTTCTTTAGCAACAAAAAATAATAGCAAGACAATGATTTAAAAAAATTAAAATATCGTTAGATAACGTATAAATAAATACTTTTTTAAAATATTCAATTATTATGTATTACAAAAATATTTCGTTGGCATCAAACCCACGTCAAAGAAATATTATTTCCGATTTATTATCAAAATCTCAACAGTGCTAAACAAGTTAATAGTAAATAAATTAAATCTATTTTATACTGTGGATTGTATAATGAATTTGTATACATATAATTAGTTACAATAAATAACACTGTAAAATAATAAAATTGCAAGTAAGTTAATTGGAATTATCAAATAACATTGTGTTCTACTTATAATAACATTGTGTACTACCATTGCATACAGGCGCAACATGAAAAGTTGAGTATTGTAAATACTTCGAGCATGTTATTGAAAATAGCGTTAAAAATCAATACATTACAATACATTAAAAAAATAATTATTACTCATGCAAGGGGATGTATCTTACAGGTATGAGATCCAGGGGCCATAAAAAATGGAATCAAACATGAAGAATTTGCTTTTTCAATTGTCTCCGGTATTGTGGACTAGTCATAAGAACTCAGTCTCCGGTATCACCTAGTATGATATCACCTAGAATTTACACTCACTCTAAAACGTTTTCTTTAATTTTAATTTTTTTTTGTAATGAAAAAAAATTTCACTTTCACGTCACTTTTTTAATATGACCTTAATATTAAAAAAGTGACGTGAAGGTGATAGAAATTTTTGGTTATATTTATTTTATTTATTTTATTGTTTTTTGTTTAATGTAACCTAGCGATATTGCATATTTGCCTGCGTTACCCAAGTTATGTGGTAATACAACCAAAAGTGACATTTCTCGTACTAAAAAACGAGCGCCAGGATGGTACTTTTAATGCATGAGTAATAAAAAAATAAATAAATTTGCGTGCATAGAAATCCCAATGTAAACTTTTGACGTTAACTATTTTTTAGAAACTAATTATGCGATGAAATATAGAAATATGCCGTTTGAAAGACAATTTAATATGCTTTAATATGAGTTTATATTTATTATTTTTTTTCGATTTCTTGTGTTTAACATAGTGAAATTATCTCGACGTAAGGTACCACATGAACTGGTAAAATCTCCTCGTTGTACCTAGCATCCGTTAAACCTCCTCTCCGATGACCACTGGCGCCCCTAATGATGAAAGGTCGGTTCGTGCTCCCATAGATATTGCACCCCAGATCATGCAGGAACTACCTCCATAAGCATCTATCTCTTCAGTGCCGCATTCTGCAAATCACTCTCCTAATCTCCAGTACACTTTTCTTCTTCGGTCGCTTCCATATAGACATATTCTGTTCTCATCTGAGAACAGAACAGAGCCCCATTTATCCAACTTTCAATTTAAATGATCATTAAATGCTCATTTGAAGATAAGCGGGGGTAAGTTTTTGAAAAACTGCAGGTATCTTAGGGGTAAAGTTACTTTCCTGTAGTCTTCGTCTTATTGTACACTGACCACTCTTCGTACTTTACGGAGCTGTTGTTGCAATTGAACGGCATTTAGGTGACGATTTCTTAATGATGTTGATACAAAAAAGCGGTCATCCCGAACCGTGGTCAATCTTATTCTGCCTTTACCAGGTCCTCTATGAAACTATCTATAAGTTTCCCCATAACGTTGGAACACTCTTGGAACCGTGGTGCGTGTTTTATCCATTTTCGAGCAAGAGCTCGCTGACTAACTCCTTTTTGGATTAGAACAAAAATTTAGGCGGCTTTTTGCGGTGTAGTATGCATTAAACTAACACTCTTGAAAAATAGTCAAATTATGAAAAACGACTAATGTGCAGATTGCAATTGCAAAGGCATTTATTATAATCTTTCACAAGTTTGTTATTCTCGTTATAACCACCACATAAATACTCTCGTTTTAGTTTACCGGTTGCTACGCCTATAAATGATAAGCATTCTTGATAAATTTGAAACTCATATTAAAGCATATTAAATTGTCTTTAAAAAATTCCTTCATTTCATCTCATAAATAGTTTCTAAACAAAAAATAGTTAAAGTCAAAAGTTTACAGTGGGCCGATTTCTATGAACGCAAGTTTATAATACAATATTGAATAGTGGTCTGCAACCTCGTTTATCAAAATCAGAAAAATATGCAAAACTCTATTTACTCATTTTGTTTATTTTGTCTAATATGATCAAGAGTTTAAACCTTAGAAATCTACAAGTCATCTTATTGTACCTCCCTTTTTTGCCTCCTGAGGGCCTGTCCCGAACTAGGGATGAGACTTCAGGTTTTTTTTTAAAAAGTGCTGTTTTATATTTTGCAACAATGCGCTTTCCGGAAGGTTAATCATCTCATTATCCATTTGTATAATTTTGTGTAATTTACAGAATGAAACTATAATCAAATTTAAAAAAATCTATCTCTCTGCTTATACTTTCCAAAAACTTCTTGGCTTTGTTGTTTTTTACGGAACTTTTACACTTGTAAACTTGTGTGAGTCAACTAGTCAATACACAAGTTTTGAAACATCACTTCATAAAATAGCTCATACAATTTGTGAGCTCTTAAATTTCCTCATACATTTTGCAAAATTTTATTGCGAGTGATACTGTTATGACCATTTGAAATTTGTAGAATAAACACTTTATGTTTTGGATTTTTTTAAATATCTTCGGTTTCAGAAAACTTTAGCAAACCATTATTTAAGCTAAATATTCTTGATATGATTTTGAACTAGTTTTTAAAAATTTTGCCAAAAAATATTGCGAGTGACAATGTTATTTTGGCTATTGTTATGACCATTTGAAATTTGGACAAATTTGAAGAATAAAACAATTTAGGTATTGGATTTTGCTGTAGGCATTAATATTAAGTCGAACATTCTTGAAGGTAATTCAATACCAGAAGGCAACACTACAGTAATATTTATATTGGAAAAATTTTAATCGTTCTGCATACCACACAATTTAGAATTCGAAAAGGATTTGTTACATATATAGACACAGTATTATATAACAGCAAAATTTTATTTAGAAATAACTCGATGGTCACTAACTATTTATTTTTAAGTTTGTTTACCTATTATAATCTCTATTATCTTAAAACATAAAAAAATTACTTTTATGAAAAAAACACAAGCAGATTTATAGTTTATTATTTTTAAATTTGTAAAGACCAGAAACTCATTGAAAAAAAGTTAGTTATAAAGTTTCAACAATTAATAAATAATTGTGAGAACTTGTGTGAGTCAACTAGTCAATACACAAGTTTTGAAACATCACCTCATAGAATAATTCAATTTGTGAGCTCATAAATTTCCTCATATATTTTGAATGAACAAAAAGAAGCTGACAGATTTCACTTGTGTAGGGTGAATTTTATCAAATCAATTCTAAAAAAAGTATTTATTCTTAGGAGCCACATGCATATACATATAATCTGATAGATACGTTGAAAAAATGTGGTTAAGAGAAATGAACTAATGCAGAAATTTGTAGAGACAAAATACACACGCATTGTTGTAAGTTGGAACTGAATGGTTTAATAACGCTTTTCAATTCGAAAGCCTTTGATCATTTTTCTAAAAGAGTTAAACATTATAGGTTTTGAATTTTGCTATTGGCATTTTTCAAATATCTTCGGTTTCAGAAGACATATGCGAGCCATCATTTCAGTGCAAGATTCTTCATTTAATTGTGAACTAATTTCTGAAATTTTTGCAAAAAATCTGCGAATAGCAACGGTATGACCAGATATAAAACATTTCTTAAATATCTTCGGTTTCAGAAAACGTAAGCAATGCAATATTTAAATTCATTCATTTTAAAGCATTATTTTGAATTTTGTTATTTTTATGCAATATCTTGGGTTTCAGAAAATTTAAGCACACACGTTGCAAGATTCTTCTTATAATTTAGAACAAATTTCTAAAAACTCTTTAAATTAAATAAATTAAAAAAAAATTAATAAAAATTTGCGAGTAATGCTGTAATGACCCTTTGAAATTTGTAGAATAAACGCTTTATGTTTTGGATTTTTTTTTGTGCCATTTTTTAAATATCTTCGGTTTCAGAAAACTTTAGCAAACCATTTTTTAAGCTAAATATTCTTGATATGATTTTGAACTAGTTTCTAAAAATGTTGCCAAAAAACATTGCGAGTGACAATGTTATGTTGACTATTGTTATGACCATTTGAAATTTGGACAAATTTGAGGAATAAAACATTTTAGGTTTCGGATTTTGCTGTTGGCATTAATATTAAGTCGGACATTCTTGAAGGTAATTCAATACCAGAAGGCAACACTACCGTAATATATTATGGAAATATTTTAATCGTTCTGCATACCACACAATTTAGAATTCGAAAAGGATTTGTTACATACATAGACACAGTATTATATAACAGCTGCTAACTTGAGAACGTAAAATTTTATTTAGAAATAACTCAATGGTCACTGACTATTTATTCATAAGTTTCCTTATCTATTATCTATTCCTATTATCATAAAATATTTTATATCAACAAATTTACGAGCAGATTTAAAATGATAATAAATTTTAAATCTGCTCGTATATTTTCAGAATTTCAGAATTTTTAAAGACCAGAAAGGTCTTTTCGGAAAAAAGTTATAAAGTTTCAACAATCAATAAATCAATATAAAGCAGTTTTCTCCCAGAAATTTTTGAATAATTTTCACAGAATGAATGTCTGAATAAAAAATAAGAATGTTTTTATTAAAAACGTATTATCCAAACTCGTAATTACTACATAATATTACGTGTACTTATTATTGAAAATAATTGAAAATATTTTCAATAAACGCGTTTAATAAAAACATTTAAATTTTGTATTCAGACATACATATTGTGAAAATTGTTCATAAATCTCGAGAAAAAAACTGTTAATTATTGATTGTTGAAACTTTATAACCCAAAAATATGTTAAAATTTTGTTTGGAGAAACAAATTTTAAAAAATGCTTGGAGGTTTAATAAAGGTTGGTTGTTTTACAAAGGAGATTATGATTCACCGACAGCACCTGTCTATCTTAAGACCCGTTTTAGTTGACTGCATATATGAAACTAGGTAGTAAAAAATAAATACGAGAAAACCTGTGCTAAGTATAACAAAACTGAACAAAATGTAATATAATTATTATTATTGAAATATCTCTACTTGCGGATTTGGTTTGAAACTATTTATGGTTTTTGTTGCTAAAAATAAATCTAATAACACAGCTAGTTTAACTTAAAAATTATTCATTGTATTTGGCAGATCAGCTTGAAATAAAACTAAACTCAGCATGCGTGATAATCCACGTGTGACATAACGGCGATGTTAAAATCTTTTTTGTTTTATTTTGGCTTAAATTTATTTATTTTGTACACAAATTTTTAGTACAAAGTCAACATTTACAACATTTTTATCCGAGAATGATTTGGCTGCTTTTTTACAATTTATTTTTTTACAATTAAACCGGACAATGGAATATGGAAAATTCGAAGTTTCACGCTCTGAAACATCTTGGGAACGCTTCCAGACTTTTCAAAATCACACATAAGTTACAATTAGAAGGTTCATTTACTTCTTACAGACTAAAAATAAAACGTATTTAAAATATATTCAATTTCAATTTGCATATTGATTGTAAAAACAAAATAAATCTCGTCTTTAAACACTCTCTTTATTAAGGAATGTTTTGTCACAATTATAAATTTGCAATAACATCAGTAGATAATACTAGGAGGGTTTCATTTGTTTCGTATTGAGCATTAAGGGGTTCTCACACAGGGAATTTAATTGCTTCAATATTATTGACTAAACCTTTTGAAGGAAGATATATTGAAGATGCCCCTTACATGGTCAATAAAATTGCTTCAATATTATCAACTAGATATTTTGAAAGAAAAAATATTGAAGATCTACCTGATATGGACAATATAATAGAGAATATGCATGTTTTTTATATATTCTTAATTTACCGTTTATACCGTTATAACATAGTAAAAAATATAAATATTGTTTAAAAATGCTGTAATTAAGTTTAATAAAATATTTAAAATAGTGAATAATTTTGAGCTGTTTAAACACTGACATTTTCCCGCGCTCTGTTTATGACGTCAAATAATATTTATTAATAATTTTCTTAGAAAATACATAAAATACATAAAAGCCAAAATACATAGAAAATATCATAATTAACTTGACATATCGCGAATAACATTATATGTGATTAGTTTTTGCAATAAAATACAGTGTAGATATGTATGCAATTTCGTTCATTTTTTCGTTGTACAATAATTAAAAATTATGGGCTATATTTAAATCTCATCATATTTAGGATTAAATACAATAGAAATGAACTTGTTTACATATTAAGTTACGTCACATTTCGCTTTAAACATCGACGTTGCGTTTTACAAATTTGAATTTCCCTCGCTTAATTTACACTTTTATTTATTAATTTTAAGTAAAATAATAATAAACACTAGGTATAAGTTTCACAAATGTATTTATTTAACTCTTTATCGATTTCGGCTTTTTAGGCCTTTTTCAAAAGATTATGTACAATACATCATCAAGTGTCCTGTGCTGGTTTGGCGGTTTTGAGCTTTCGCCCAGCTATGCCGCCGTCTTGGGGTTTGGTTGTCGTTGTTTTTTTTTTTAGTCTGTTTGTTTGTCTGTGTCGTCTGTTGTTTGTCTTTCGTTGGGTTCCGTTTGGCTTTATTTGACTACAGTTGGGTCTTGTTGTCCTGGTGTGGTTGTCGGTTTTCTTGGTTGCTTCTTCAGTGTTTCATTTTCTGTGGTTGTTCTCCAGTGGCCTGTGGTCCTGATGTGCTTGGTCTTCTCGTTGATGGTGATGGTTTCCTCTTCTTCTTGGTCGGGTTTACGCTTGGGGCGGCTTCGGTGGCACTGTGTGTGTCGATCGGCGCGGTTCTTCTCGGTAGGGCGGCTTCAGTTGCCCTTTTGGGGGCTGCTTCGGTTGTACTTTCGGCGGCGGCTTCGTTTGTCTTCTCGGGGGCGGCTTCAGTTATCTTTTCGGGGGCGGCTTTGTTTGTCTTTTCGGCGGCGGCTTCGGTTTTCTTTTCGGCGGCGGCTTCGGTTTTCTTTTCGGCGGCGGCCTCGTTTGTCTTCTCGGGGGCGGCTTCAATTGTCTTATTGGGGGCGGCTTCGGTTGTCTTTTCGGCGGCGGCTTCGTTTGTCTTCTCAGGGGCGGCTTCAGTTGTCTTTTCGGCGGTGGTTTCCTGGGGTTTCTCGCTGGCGATTCGGGTCTTTTTCAGTTCAATTATATAGTTCATCATTTGGACGAGGACGCTGTCGTCCACGGTGTCCAAGTAGTCGGGGTCGAAATACTTTGCCGCGAGGGCTTCGTTGGGCGTTGTCGGAATAAACATGTTCATTGTGTGACAGCGGAGGAACGAGTGTGTGTTGTACAATACAAAGATGTTACATGTTTATGTACACTTTTTTATCATCTGTGAGGGAGAAGGGATTATTTTAGGAAATTCCTAATTAAGATTTTGCAGACGTTGGAATGGATTAAATCTAACTGGTCGTTTAGGATGTTTGCGCCTTTCATAATCGCTTTTTGAATTTCATAAGATTCTAGGAAATCCATTTTCGGGCCTTTATCTACGATATGTAAAATTTGTAGATTTTCTTTATAGCTGGTATGATTAGACCCATTCAAATGTTTGGCTAGATTTGAATCTGATTTTTGTAGGATCTCATGTGGTCATTAAACCTAATATTAAAGGTCCTGCCTGTTTGACCTATATATGATGCATTGCAATCGTTACATTTTATTCGGTAAATTCCACTTCGTTCATTTTGGTCTATAGATTTTAGTTTATTGTTAACTAATATGTTTTTAGTTGTGTAATTGTTATCAAATGCTGAAGTTATATTGCATTGATTTAGATCATAACTTATTCTTCGACTGCTGTTACCTATGTAGCTTAATCTACGATATTCTTTAAGATATTTTTTAAGATCCGTTTCTTTTCCTTTCTGAATATAAGTTTATCTATGATACCAGCATCATAACCATTATTCGCGGCAATTTGTTTAATTGTTTTTAATTCTAGATTATAATTTGCTTTGGATAGTGGGGTATTTAATAGTCTGTGAATATGGCTGTGAAGGCAGCCATTTTTATGTTTTCAGGATGGTTGGAATGTGCAGGAATTACAGCATCTGAGTAAGTCGGTTTTCGAAATATTTTAAATTCTAAGGACGAAGTAGTTTTGTTGGTTATTATTGTTAAGTCAAGAAAATTTATTTGTGGATTTACTTCTTTTTCTATTGTAAATTGGATAGATGGGTTTATATTGTTGAGTAGCTGCAGCAAGTGGTCTAGTTGTCTATTTGACCCTGTGAATAAACAGATAATATCGTCTACATATCTGTACCAACATTTGTTTCATTAAGTTATTATCCAAATTAAAGAAATTTTCTTCCAGATTATTCATGAATATTTCCGCCAGTAACAGGCTTAATTAAAGGCGATCCCATAGGCAAACCTTCGTTCTGTTTGTAGAAACGGTTGTTGAATTTAAAATAATTTTGTTCTAAGCAAGTTTCTAGTAGCGTAAGAATTTCTGATTGTAAAACTATGTTGATATTCTTACTAGTTAAATGGTCTTTTATGATCTTTTTTAGTTCGTCGATTGGGATTGAGGTAAATAGACTAGTAACATCGAAAGAGATTAATTTGGCATTGCTAGGAACCGTAATATGTTTTGTTTTGTTTATTAGGTCCTATTAATGGGCGAGTTTTTATACTTTTGGAAGATTTTAAATCTATGGTTTCCGGTATGATATGCTTTAATAATTTACATCATTTGTAAGATGGTGCTTGAACATAAGATACTACCGGTCTGATACGAATATTAGGTTTGTGTATTTTTGGAAGGCCATAGAGAATGGGGCGCTAGGGTTCATAGATACATATTTAAGTTTACTTACATTAAAGGTTAATTCTATGTTTTTAGGGCGTTTTTGACGTTTTGTTGGTATTTTTGGGTTGGATCTTTCTTCAGTTCTACTATGTCACTATTGGCTATAAATTATTCAACTTTCTTGATGTAATCTGATTTATTTAAGATGGTAATCGAGTTACCTTTATCAAATTTAGTAAATATTAGGCCCTCATTTTTAATTTTGTTTTTCAGAGAGTTAATTAGGAATTTAGAGTTATTTTTTTGTGTTTATGTTTAGATTGGTTTATAACCGATTTAACTGTTTTGTCAAGACCTAATGGTTTATTATGTATTGATTTAATAGCTGCTTCAACGTCTGCAATTAAGTTGACAAAGTCTTTTTCTTTTGGTACCATACTTGGAGAGGACAGTGCTTGCCGGAGAAATTGATTCTTGATAAACAAATTGATAAACAAATTGCCGCAAATAATGCTTATGACCCTGGTATCATAGATAACCTTACATTCAGAAAGGAAAAGAAACGGATCTTAAACAAAATTTTCAAAAAATCAAAAAACGAAGAAATTAAACAATATCGTAGATTAAGCTACATAGGTAACAGCAGTCGAAGAATAAGTTATGATCTCAATCAATGCAATATAACTTCAGCATTTTATAACAATTATACAACTAAAAACATATTAGTTAACAACAAACTAAATTCTATAGACCAAAATGAACGAAGTGGAATTTACCGAATAAAATGTAACGATTGAAATGCATATGCATCATATATAGGACAAACAGGCAGGACATTTAATATTAGGTTTAATGACCACATGAGATCCTACAAAAACAAATCAGATTCAAATCTAGCCAAACATTTGAATGAGTCTAATCAAACCTGCTATAAAGAAAATCTACAAATTTGACATATCGTAGATAAAGGCCCGAAAATGGATTTCCTAGAATCTTATGAAATTCAAAAAGCGATTATGAAAGGCGCAAACATCCTAAACGACCAGGTAGATTTAATTCATTCCAACGTTTGCAAAAACTTAATTAGGAATTTCCTAAAATAATCCCTTATCCCTCACAGATGATAAAAAAGTGTATATAAACATATAACATCTTTGTATTGTACATAATCTTCTGAAGAAGGCCTAAAAAGCCGAAATCGATAAAGAGTTAAATAAATACATTTGTGAAACTTATACCTATTGTTTATTATTTATTATTATTTTAATAAGGTTTCACCTAGTGCCTACAGCTGAATCTTCAGATTTTATTAATTTTAAGTAATTAAGAAGATATTACTTAATTACATAATGGTTTAGTTCAAATGTCTGGCCAATAAAGATTCGGAATAAAAATACATATTTGAATCAAATTTAAATTACATGCATATTCCCTCTTGCTTCCATATTATTGACTAAATATTTAAAGAAATGTTTATTGAAGATGCCCCTCACACGGTCAATATAATTGCTTCAATTTTACTGACTAAATATTTTGAAAGAAAAAATATTGAAGATAACCCGTACACGATCAATATTTTCTTCTTCTTCCGGTGCCTATCCGGTTCGTATGTTGGCTATCATGATGGCTATTCTTGTTTTGTTGGTGGCGACTCGATACAGTTCAGTTGAAGACATATGGAACCAGCGTCTAAGGTTGTCAAACCAAGATATTCGTCTTCTTCCAATACCTTTTTTGCTGTTAATTTTCCACTGAAGTATTTTTGGAAGTTGGTCAATTTTTTTTGTATTTCGCATGATATGTCGTCCTAGATATTGTAACTTTCGGCATTTCACTATCTTGATCAATGTAGTTGTTGTGTTCATTCTTCTGATTACTTCTACGTTTGTCACTCTCTTTACCCAAGGTAATCTCAAGATCCGTCTATAAGGCTAGAATTCAAAGGCCTATAGCTTCTTCTCTGTGTTTTTGTTCAAGGTCCATGTCTCTACACTATAAAGGAGGACAGCATATACATAGCAGTGCAAAAGTGATTTATGTTCTTAGAGTTACGTTGTGGCTTTTGAAGACAGCACTCATTTTCCGAAACACACAGACTGCTGATTCTTACAATTCTATCCATTAATACTTGTAGTGTTTGAATAGTATCGGCCAGTACACTAGTATCATCAGCATACCGGATGATGTTTAATCTCATACCATTTATCAAAATTCCTTCTCCTGATTGTTTGAGGGATTCTCTAATTATTAATTCTAAACATATGTTAAATAGTATAGGTGACACGATACATTCCTGTCCTACTCCTCTGAAAATTTTGACTGCCTCGGTGTGGTGTTCTTCATCATCGCGGAATACCGCTGTATAATTCCAATACAGGTTCTCGTTGATTCACAAATATCTTTTTTTCATTCCAATATTTCTCAAAATCTCTATCAATTTGTCGTGTTTTACGATGTCAAAAGCCTTATGGTAATCTATTAGGCAAGCAAATACATTTTTATTTACATCTCTACATCTCTGAAATAGTACTTGCACCCTGCATTAACAACCCCAAACTTATCAGGAGCTATCTGTACATCACATATTCTACCAGGTATACCGGTATGAAATGAGCGAAAATGAAACACTAATTTTGAATGGGAAAGTACAAAAATGTTATTCAAAGTATTGACCATTGCTTTCTACATATTTTGACTATATTTCTGGCAATTTGTGGATACAACGCCAATAGAAATGTTCGTCTTTTGAAACAAACCAATCACCCAATTTTCGACTTCTCTTGCTTAGACACTTGACACTTCTTGATCATGGACATGGGACACTCACTGGCTGTCCTATCGATGAAAACAAATGGTCGGAAGGACCCAAGTCTAGTGAATACGGCAGTGGGGTAGCAGCTCCCAGCCAAGTGCTTTGATTATATTCTGAACCGGTTTTGCTTTGTGTTCATTTTTTTTGTGTTTCAATTAATGTGGCAACCATCTTTTGGATCTTTCCCATTGCTTTTAAATGGCCAGAATTTTTTTTCTGTGCAACATTTAACATTGCTGCCATTTGCTTTTGACTCTAAGTATCATCTTCATCCAATATTGCTTGCAATTCGGTGTCTACAAACTTTTCTGGTGGTCTTCCACTTTTTGGTGGTCACAAAAAACCAACTTTTTGGGTAGACTAATGAACTCTGAGTTCAGCCACACTAATGGAATATTTCCGGATACATAAATTTGATTGAAAATTTGGTTTAACCATTTTACGTGAGTTTCATCCATCAATTTTAAGAACTCTGCTTCTACTTTATCAGGAGCCACTGACTTTTTATCCTTCATTTGATTTATGGCTGTTCTTCTACTTGTACTTCTAATATATCCGTAACACTTATTTCATCCGTACTTGGAGTGATAGCACATCTAGTGTCATCAAATAAAATTTCTATGTTACTGTTTCTATATATTTTTCTTGTCTTCTAAATCCACCAGCAAATTCCCTGTTTCACTAGTTTTCCACTGATGCTATTCCTGTATTCCTTAAGCGTAAAATTAATATGAACGCGACAAACCACACCAAACCGTGGTTTTGTCAAGAGGTTAAAGAACTCTCTGAATAAACACGGAATTTGAAAATCAGAGATTTTGAGAAATATTGGAATGAAAAAAAGATATTTGTGAATCAACAAGAACCTGTATTGGAATTAAACAGGGGTATTGCGCGATGATGAAGAACCTAAGAAATGCTACCTAACATACCAGAGCGCAACTTCGGAAGAAACTCACGCAGAATATGTCCAAGTAAGAAACAGAGCAAACGCAAGAATAAAATCAATCAAAAGCGACATGGACTACGACCTGTATGGCGCTCAAAGGAAAGTATGGAAAATGCTTCGGAACAGAAAAAAAAAACAAGTTCGTGCAGTCCAAAGGAGTGCCAATAGAGACATGGCGACAGCATTTTAAAGAACTCTACGATGTTGAAGAAACGCTGAATATAAACGTATACGAAACAGTTATAAGTAGTACACTGACGAAGAGATTTAGAATCAAAACTCAGGAAATTATTAAACAGAAAATCACTCGGGCCAAACGGCATGCCCGACGAGCTGTTAAAATATGGAGGTCCTGAACTCGCAAGGAAACCATCGCAACTATTTAACAAAATCTTAAACGAACGGAAACACCAGTTGAATGGCATAATAGCATCACCATACCATTTAAGATTGGACTAAAAACCTGCCCACAAAACTACAGAGAAATAACCCTCTTAAATACAACAATGAGACTCAAGTATTCTCAAGGACAAACTGGAATCGCAAATTGAGAATGCTGAAGAACAACAGGGCTTCACAAAGGGAGGTCAATAACAGACGCAGTCTTCATAATAAAACAAATAAAAGAAAAGGCTACAGAGTACTGCTTCACTGACCTAACAATGGCGTTCGACAGGGTTCGTTTAGGAGACATTCTACATATATTAATAGAAAATAAGGCACCGGCGAACATAACAAAGATAATCCACAACCTTTATAACAATAACGTAACAAAGGTTATAGCAGGAGATCAATTCAATGAGAACATCCCAACACCGGGAAGAATTAGACAGGGTGATAGCCTAAGTCCCTTTTTGTTTAATCTTCTCATGGACAAAATTATAAATAAAGTAATAGATCTTAACCTCGCTTACAGACTGGGCAACAAAAGAATTGGTATGGTGTGTTACGCCGATGATACAGCAATTATTTCCGAATCACAAAACAATCTACAGATACAACTCTTCCAGTTCTTCCAAGTAAGCCGCCAATTCAACATGAATATCTCTATCAACGAAACCAATGTATGACAATCGCGAAAGATCTGCTCAGATGTAAGCTAGTGGTGGAGGAGAATCCCATAGAACAGGTGATGCAATTCAGATACCTGGGCATATCAAGCACCCACGACCCAGTTAAAGACTTGAGGAGCCAGACTAACGAAGCATCCGCACTATCAGAATGCCTACGAATGCCTAGTCTGGATGAACCCTTACATGCGCAAAGATAGCAAAAATTGGATATATAAGACTTGTATGAGACCGATCATGACATACGGTACAGAAGCCCGCGAAGACACCAACAAGACGAAAAACATGCTAACGGTGGCCTAAATGAAAACACTAAGAACACTAGTGGGGAAAACAAGAAGAGACAGAGTAAGAAACATAGATATCACAGGGCAATGCGAAATATGTACAAGACATTGTGAGATGGGAAAGACAGCGTAAGAGGCAGTGACACAACCATGTAAGATGGATGGGCGAGAACAGACTACCGAAAATAGTCATCGAAAACAACCCGTCCGGTTTAAGACCTCCCGGGAGACCACCTACACGATGGAGAGATAGTTGGCAATCTACCACTCAGGAAAAGATGCAGAGGCGGCTCCAGAATTAATAGATCGACGGATCTCCAAGAAGTAGAAGAAGAAGAAGCTATTCCTTAGTTTCCCTGTTATTTCTCTTACTTTCTTGTGTACATTGAAACGATCATATTTACTTTGATAAAACTCAATCTCCTCACATTGCTCCATTTTTTTTCTTTTGCCTTCCTGATCTTTCTTCTGATGTCTACATTTATCTTCCTGTATACTGTTGGGTTTTCTTTATTTAATCTCCTTTCCTCCATTAGGTTCAGTATCTCACCCGACATCCATGACTTTCTCTTCTTCCTTTCTGGTTTCATGTACTTTTCTTTTATTTGTTGTAAGTATTTTGAAAGAAAAAATATTATATATGGCCCTCACACGGTCAATATAATTGCTTTAAAATTATTGACTAAACATTTTGAAAGAAAAAATATTGAAGTTTGAAAGGCAACTTGAAGATGAATAAAATTGTTTCAATCAGTTACGATCTTTCTTTCACCAAAGAAACCTTGTTTATATTTTGGTAAATATTGTTTCAACAAGTTGCCATCGCTAGCGTTACTGTATGAAAATATTTTCAATATACCTCTCTCACAGAGAGGGCCATTCTAACCCTATGGGCTGTTTGGGCTACAGCCCAGAGGCGTCGTAACTTAAGGGGCGCCACGAACGTAAAGATGAGGAATTTTGAAATATGTTTAGATCTCTATACCTCAATTAATAAATTCGGGAAAGGATGAATGCACACCCCGAGTAAGACCGCTGAGTGAGGTAGCGTTCGTATAGCTAAATTATAGCTAAATTCGCGTTATAAGTGCCCGATGTCTATACATCGCACTCGTGCAATTTTTGTAGTTTTTGTTCAGTTTTTAGGGCTCCGTACCTCAAAAGCAAACCAAAACCCTTATAAGATCACTTTGTTGTCCGTCTGTTTGTCTGTCCGTCTGTCTGTAAAGACCCTTTTTCTCAGGAACGCGTAGAGGTATCAAATTGAAATTTAGATTAAATACTCGTGTCTACGGTCTCTTTTGTTGAAAAAATCAAACTAGGAATTTCAATGCCTAGGCCCTAGGGCGCTAATTGGTTTATAGCCCAGCGCGCCAAAATTGATAAGAACGGCCCTGCTCACAGACAACAAATATTGATGCTGCTGCAATAACAATCAGATTTATTTGATATGTCTCGATGTAATTGACACAATATGCTCCTCAGGCGATCAAAAAATTGACAGAAATGTGATTTTGAAGCAATTAATGATTGAGGTACGGGCCAGAGAATCTTTTAAAAAATGTTCAAGGATGCTTTCAAAAATCAGACATACTTTAATTTAGTTAATAGAAAATTTCAATGTAAACCTTGTAAACTAAAGTTTTTAGCAAATGGAATAGTTAAAACCAGGCCTTCCATCGGAATTGAAAACCGAAAAAAAACGTTATTGTAGTAAAACATCTCTAGGCGCGATTTGGGAATAACTCTTGTTAAACAGAAATGACGTTGACTCACGGAAATAAGGTTGGTTTAAGTCATATCTTCGTAAATGTCAAAAGTTCAAACAAGTAAACTTTTCGCAACCCTGAAAAATTCAAGTAAAATTTCTTTAGGCGCGATTTGAGAGTAACTCAGACCTTTTTTTCTAACGGAAATAACGTTAAGTAAAATATCTATTCTGTTTACTGGTTTTCGTTTTTGACAATTTTAAATATTGTAGAAATTGTTCATTTATTAGGTTATTTTTTTAGGCCATCTATTGCGCCTAAAAAAATGAGCGCGCGTAACCTTGATGATTTCAATTACTCGGAGCAGAACCGTAAATCAAAAAACCTGTTATTTTTTCCGGAACGAAAACCGGAACGGCCCTGTTCCGGTATAAAATAAAATATATTTTCTTAATTGAACCGGAACCTAACCGAATTGTATTTTTTAATTCAATCGGTAGAAAAACCGAAACGAAAAAAAAAACGGCTCGAATTCCAGGCTAAAACAACTAGTATTGAGTTTTTAATTAACATAGAGTAGTAGTTAAGTATACAAGCTTAGATGAGTGGTTGTATGTAGACAAATACAATTAAGATTATGTTGACTAAGACTAGTAAACTCAGATTGTAAATAATACTGACTATGTGTAATTTAATTAGATTACTTTAAGTTGCTTAATCATGTATTTAATGGAGCACAAAGTTCACTAATTTAATAAATGTTGACTTTTTTATGAATGTACTAGAATTCAAGTTCAGTTTTATTTCTTATTTGGTTTTCTTGTCTTTGCATTAATTTTCCGTTCTGTTTACGCTTATTTCTCATTTGTAGTTCTCACTGATATTTAGTTTTCTCATTCAATCTTTTGCAATACCGTTAGTTTTGTACAAGACTATAATTAGAACATAATACATTGAGTACAGCTTGTCTAAGATTCTTCGTTTTTCTTATGTTCTACAATTCATCTTAGAACCTTTAATTACATTCTAATTCTATCTAATCGTCAATATAATACCTATTACTCTTATGTTAAACATTTGTCGCTTTGAACTTTTAAGAAACGTTTCGGTTGAAATTTCATTTGAATAATTTGAAATTCTCTCGAGTAGTTCTATACGGTTCGAATATTTAATTAGCATTTTTCTTGCGAATTTAAAAGCAAAAACTCGTTTGAACAATTTCGTTGTAACGGTACAGTCAATATGACGCAATGCACGGCGCAAAGTGGAACAAAAACGCTTACACTCGAGAAAAAATATGTTACAAAAATTGGTTTACAAAGTGTTGCCAAACTTCGTTGTGGATTTTTACAGAAAATGATAAACTACGCGCAATATACTTTCATCTCGTTTACGTAACTTAAGTTCAAATGTCAACAACTTGCAAAGTAAATACCGAGTCAATTAAATTTTTTTGCTGGTAATTGTTAGTTTCATATTAAACTTTAATATTTTAAAATACTAAAACTTCCTTACAACATACTGGCAAAATTAAGGAATATTTATGTATTATCAAACATTGTTAGAATTTACTTAGAACCTACTTGGTTGTTTCCTTCTTAAATAGTGCTTCAATATAATATATTATAATTCATTATATTATTATGAATAATAGATTGTATATTATGAATCGCCGTATAAACACTATTGCGAAGACTCGAAGTCAGTAAAAATCTTGATTTTGAGTTGTTTTTCTTTTGCGACCTTGCCCACCGCGCCTGGTATATTGACCCGTATCCAAGTACCTGTTCCACAATCACTAAATAACGGACAGGCTTACGTTGGAATTTCTTGAAACTTGTCGAAGGCTTTTGTAATTTTCAATTAATGTTATAGCACAAACAACTTCCACTTTGTTGAGATGCCCCATTTTCGCTTAACTTAAGTCAAACTGTCAGTTCCTAGCTCTTTGAATCAAGTTTGGTTTACATTATTTCACTAGTTTTGGTAGTTCTTGTTAATTATTATGGATACTCCGGAAATATGCGATGCTAATAATTCCTTATGTGTCAATTAAAACAATTAAATAGAGCATCTTTTAGAAGTTTAATTTTATTTGCATTTAATTACCCGTTTGAATTTTATGGAGGCACAAATTAGTGACCCGCTAATTATTTTGAGCAGTGTGTTATTCGAATTATATTATTTGTAGCAATTTTTTTTTTTATCCATCATTAAAATTTTATTTTGGAAACCGCCTCATTTTGCAATTTATCTAATATGTGCAACTGTACATCGAAAGATTAATAAATAAATGTCCGAAAAATATGTCATACATAACGAGATACTGCGACACAACTTACCTGTAACACCTTTAATATTGCAGTTCAAAAGAAACAAAACTTCATATTAAATTAAATATAATTCAATTCGGAAGATTGATTTATAATAGATTGTATCGCCGACTTCGAGTCTTCGCAATAGTGTTTATATGGCGAAAGACCTCTTAATGTCCCTCAGGGCGACGCATGGGGTCACTGCATCAGACGAGACAATTAGGAATAGGTTGAGCGCAAGACGACCCGTCCGAAAACCCTTTTTGATACGACGCCACAGAATAGCAAGTTCTTTGCTCGTGAACATGTCGCATGGCAACTTCGACAATGAAAGTCTATGCTCTTCACGGATGAATCAAGGTTCCGTATTACTCGTTGCGATGGCTGAGTACGTGTTTACAGATGCCCAGGAGAACACTACGCAGCTGCTACTGTCCAGGAAATCGAAAGATTTGAACATGTTAAACAATAAATTTAATTTTTTTTAGAACGTGACAAGTTCGATCTCAAAATACTCAAAAATTAAATTAAAAAAAAATAAAAATAAAAGTTTTAATATCGATTCATAAAATAATACATATATAAATAAATGAATTAATACATATTAAAGATTCAGCTCATGATCATTAATTTGCTTTAATGCGCGTACAAACTTAACTATAGTAGTTTATACATTAGTATGTGTAGACAATTTAAATAAATTCAAGGATTTGTTAAAAAATCGTTAACGGTATAGGTTATATAGTCTTCTCAGTTTAGAAAATTTTTCGTTTTTTAATTTAAATTTACTTGATATGTAGGATGGCAAATCATTATACTATTATATCCTTGCATGGTGTGGTCCTCCACTACATGCATGCTTTACTTTTATCCTATGAATATGATCATTTGTGCAACAATTATTTTGGTCTGTATTGTTCTTCAAATGATTTTTTTCCTTGTGTATCAGGTAAGTAATTCCAAGTTAGCGTATCTTCTGAGATTTTACTTAAAAATTGAGCCTTGTCCGTTGTAAGAATCTCCAATTTAGCTTTAGTTTTCAAAGTTGTGTCGTGCAAAAAGTCGTGAAATTTGTTGCAAAAATTTAGAAATAAATTATTGGCCGAAAATCATGTATCCCGCGAATATATTAGTTGGTGTGCTTGAATAACATGTTCATGTGCTGTTTTGTTGGAAATAATTAAAGTCAAAGCATCTGTATAGAGCAGGGCTTTGCTTCTTTTGGATGTCGCGGTAAAATTTTACCCGGGCCGTATTGAAAAAATGTAATCCGTGTTGCTTGAGAAAATCGCCGAACCAACTGGTAAACAAAGAAAAAAAAGGTACAGATGTGACAATAACATTACTGGCCTAGACCCAACAATATTTTTGGTTTTTCTCATAGAAGAGGACAATATATACTGCTTGTAAAACGAAATATTTTCTGTCTATGAAACAGTTTTATATAGTTTAAAAAGTAAACATCAGGCCTGTTACACATAATAAGCATGTCGCAGGTATTAAATATTATATAGTCGTAGCCTTTCGGGGGTTTTTGTAGCTTTTTTAGGTTGGAATTAGTATATTGTGCAACTTGGGCGGTAAGTTATCAATTGCCCACGAGATCGAAATTGGGCGCACAGACGAAGTGAGACACATTCGCTCGAGAGGGCAATTGACAAAACCGCCCGAGTTGCAGATAATATTTTTTATTACTCATGCGAGGGGACGTATCTTACAAGTTTCGGGTCGAGGAGCCATACTAGAAAAAAGATTAAATAAGAAGAATTTGCTTTTTCGATTGTCTCCGGTGGTCTGAATGCGTCATAAAAACTCTCATCAGTCTCCGGTATCACCATAGAATTTACTCTCATTTTAAAACGTTTTCTTTAATTTTTATTTTGTAATGAAAAAAAAAATTCTGTCACTTTCACGTCACTTTTTTAATATTGAGGTTTTGATTGTGCTTATTTTATTTATTCAATTGTTTATTTTTTTTCAATGTAACAGCGATTTTTATTGAATATTTGCGTTTAAGTTATGTGGTAATAGGGTAAGAATGGGTATTATTAATAGTCAATATTTTTTTATTAATCTTTTTGCTACTTAAATTTTAACTATTCTTCTAACGAAATCACAATCATTGAGAGCAATAAGTTGAACAAATTTGGCATAATCAATATATTTAAAAAATAAACGACTTTGACCGGTATTAGACACCATGGCAGGTAATACCAGTCACTAGGTTGGTAATGCCGGTCAGGCTTTTTTCAGGCGTAGATATAGCCCTCAGGAGAATCATACCCTGAGCACTCAGCGTGAGACCAGAGACCACACATCACGCACCTATACCACATCTCGTTATTTTGCCCATAATCATCGCAGATTATACATTTTCTTTCGAAGTTCTCATCAGTGTCATTATCTTTATCTTCACGCAGGTCTGTCATTTCTATTTCTGAGTTCGACGTACTATCATTTTTCTTGGTTATATCTTCAAGCACTCTCCTTTTAGCCTTTTTCACAATAATCGATTTTCCTTCTTTTTTTTGTCCTTTTTTTCAGTTTTTATTTTGAGAGCGACTTGTTTTCTCCCTTTAGTCAATTTTCTATTTTCTTTTCAACCAGAGCTACTTTGTTGGGAGTTCCTGTTAGGATGACTACATGCCGTTTGCGAGATAGTACACATTCTTGTCCTTTAACTTATTTGGCAGCGGCAGAAGATCCTTAGAAGTGGTAGTTTTATGAACACCTGAAGTTGAAGGAATGGGGTTGTTATAAAAATTAGTCCATTGCTCGAGTTCGGAAATCGTGCATTATTTATCTGGGCTGGTTCAATTACATCAACAAGAAGTGATGGCGATTGAGGTGAGTTTATCTGGAAAAGAGTTAGTGGATCACTAGGTTCACCTAATATTATTTGGGTATCTGTGGTCTGACTAATAGGTTTCCCTTCATACACTAGTTTAAAAGCTCTGTATAATTTATTCTGGCCCCATAAGGTCTTTGGAAGTGGTTGGCTTCTTATTTTGGACATACTGAAATAATATACAAACATTAAAATAGACAAGAAAACTGAACATCCTAAATGTCAGTTTGAGAAATGGGCGCTGGCCGGTGCGCCGGCGCGGGGGGTAAGACCGCGTCACACGCTTGTATGTGCGCCTGCGCTGTAACTCAGTAATATGGAAGAAATTGTAATGAACGGTATTACCTCCTGACCGGCATTGACCGGTACTACCCTAATTGAATTGACAAACAACCATTTGTCGCACTAAAAAATGGATGGCAAGATAGTACTTATCCCGCATTAGTACTGAAAATGAATTAAGAGAATTCATTGTGGGTACTAGATAAATTTGTAATTGCTTTCTCAGTGAAGTATTTTTTTGACAGGATACAATTACTAAAGCAACTGAATTTTTTATATTATTTAGATATTTTTTTAATTAAAGTGATTTGTAAAATGCCTATTCCTGACATAGGGTCTTCCTATAAGAGGTTTCATTTTCAATAGCGCGCGAGGTTTCGGAGAGGTTTCATTTTCAATTTACAGTTATCATGAGTCAACTTGTAACTACTTGACAGATGAGAAGTAAAAACTGTTATTAATAAAAATGGAACGATATACGCTTCAACAACGCATTGAACTTATTAAAATTCTCTACAAAATCTCTAAAATCTCTAAAACTATAGCATTCTTGGTTCGTTGGGAAGCACCTTCTAGGCTAGCAATTGTGCAACTGTTAGAAAGTTTGAGCTGTTGGGACAAGTTAGGTTAGTCGATAACCGAACTCGTGCACGTCGCTCAAGAACAACTGAGAATATTGCTGTTGTAGCCCATTGTGTTGAGGGAAACCCAGGTTTGTCCATTTCTCACATCATTGAATTTGGGCATTCCACAAACGACATTACACCATATTTTGCAAGAAAAGAGTTAGGTTAAAAGACTTAGGTCCTAAGGCTTTTAAAGTTCAGTTAACACAAGAACTCACGCCTACCGACCATCAACAACGTCGTGTCTTTGTTGATTGAGTCCTTGTAATGCATCAAACTGATCCGGAATTTTATCGAAAAATCATCTTGAGTGATGAGGCACTTTTCCCTGTTGTGGAGTTTTGAGAGGAACTTTTATATTAATCTTATTAATGTTCTTCTGTTTGTATTTTTATTGGTGAGACGAGGTGGACTTTCCATTATTAGAATTATATCACTTAATTTTAATAGTATAGGACAGCGGTGGCGAACCTATGGCACGCGTGCCACAGCTGACACGTAGGGAAATTTTATTGGCACGCGAACTATTACTCACGCATGCCTTCTAAAATTGCTAAACTTTATCTTTTCTAAAATATATTTTTAAGTTTCTCAATCTACTTTTGTGCAACATCAATGGTGTAAAATATAAGACGTGTTCAAAATCCGTCGATTGATTGGTTTGATCAAAATTGCAAAAGGCGCACCAAAATTTTCAAATTTAAAAAATTCACCAAGGCCGTATTTACTAAACTACAATTTTGAAATTTGGGAATTTGTGATATCTTGTAAGAATATGAATACATACCAAGTTTCATCAAAATCCGTCTATTGGTTTGTCCATAATGCAAAAGGCGCCCAGAAATTTTCAAATTTAAAAAAATTACCAAAGCCGTAATCAAATTATACCACGTTTTAAAAAAATTCCAAATTTCACCAAAGCCGTATTTACAAAGCTACAATTTTGAAATTTGTGAGATCTCGCAAGAATATTAAATCTTACCAAGTTTCATCAAAATCCGTCGATTGGTTTCACCGTAATTGCAAAAGGCGCACAAAAATTTACAAATCTCAAAAATTCACAAAAGCCGTATTTGCAAAGCTGCAATTTTGAAATTTGGTAATATGTGAGATATCGCAAGAATATTAAATTATACCAAGTTTCATCAAAATCCGTCCTTTGGTTTGTGTGTAATTGCAAAAGGCGCACAAAAATTTACAAACTTCGAATATTCACAAACGCCGTATTTACAAAGCTACAATTTCGAATTTTGCAATTTGTTGGACCTCGTAAGAATATCAAATCATACTACATTTCATCAAAATCCGTCGATTGGTTTGCCTGTGATTTCAAAAGGCGCACAAAACACGCCAAATATTCACACTAATACGGTAACTGATTTTCACTTTCACATTGTAAAAGTAGACCTGGCACGTCAGTATTTCAAAACGTGCAAATTAAAAAAAATGGCACGCGGCCGGAAAAAGGTTCGCCACCCCTGGATAGGAGAATGGTTAGAGTTCATGTCATGGCATTATTTCACTTATAGGTAATTTCGAGATATATTCTTGTATATAAAGAAGTCAATTAAATCTGGAACTTTGCCGGTATCGGTAGGCCAATAAGTAAGTTTACCTGTAGGTATCACCTCACAATGCATCTCAACTATTGCAAATAGCAGTTCTCATTTTTTTGTAGTACTGATCCTGAATCCCCAATAAGTATTTTTAGCATTAAAGTCGCCTCCAAGTATAAATCTTGTTCCTAACTGTTTCAAGATATTTGAGTAGTCTTCCTTCTTTGATTGATGTCTTGGTGGGCAGTATAAAGCAGCTACTGTGATTGGGTAGCATTTAGTACTTACGCAAACGCCGACTGCTTGGAAACATGTAAAAATGAAACCTCTGATGGGAAGACCCGATATATGCCAAATAGAGCGCATACAGCGTCTGAAAAATTACACTGCCTTGTGGAACACAAATATTGGCAGTTATGGGCATTGAAATCTCCCATCTCCCTTTAAATTCGAAATGTTGACTAATTTGGTTTTTGAAAAAAAAACTAAAACATACATTTTTCTATTGTAATTAAAAAGTTTTAAACTCAGTACCGAAAACAGGCCGACGTTTTCCGAGCACGTGTGACGTCAAAGTGAGTTGATACATTTTTTTAATTTTTCATGACGTAAATCTTGTAATTATCGTCATATAGTAATAAATTTTTTAAACTTGTCAAATCTTAAAACCATACTATTGTATTATTGAAGAATTATTGTACCACTCTGACGTCACAAAATGGTCGTCTTGTTTGGCGCGTTTGGAGTCACGCGATTCTTTTTAAAATTTGATCACTTTTATATTGTTTATGATTAATTGAATATTTTTATTCAACTTTTTCGCAATAACTAACAACATTATTTATAACAAGGTTTAAAATACATTAAAAAATCGATAATTTTTATTTTTTCAACAACCCAATTGTCCAGTTTCAATGTTTCATTTCCAATCCAGTTTTTTAGAAAAGACTCCAGCCATTTAGCCGCCCTTCCTCTAATTCCGTACATATACAAATTTTCTAGGAAATTAGTCATATTTTGTAGTTAATTTAGTGCGTGACAAACACAATCAAATGCTTTTGTGACATCCTAAAAGATCCTCATAGGATATTTACCACATTCCACTTAATTAAGAATTTTTTTGTACAAATTTAAAATTGCCGTTCTTGTAGATTTCTCTTTGCGAAAGCCAAGTTATTGATTTGGTATAATTTGTATTTATCTAGGAACGGTATTATTCTATTTAGCTTGCAGTGCTAGATCAATTCCAGAGTTATGGGACTGCAGTTTTCAGTATTTCTTAGAACATTTGAATTGGTAATGAGTAGTTCATAGAACTTGTCATTAATTTAATAATTACATGATGTTACAAGGTAACTCATTACCCGAATAGCTTTACTTTCTTAAGTGTTGTAAAACTTTGATTAGTTCAAAATGTTGTAATATTTTAAGTATTGCGACTACTGACGATTAGTGCATCGGTTTTCAACCTTTTTCAATGATCATTTTACGACAATTTCAGTCTGTATAACTCGTATTTTCGAAAAACAAAGAAACTAAAAAATGTAAGATGTTCAATGTTTAAATTTTATTGTAATATGAGAAATTGAAATGATATGATTATAATTTATTTCCACGTTGACCTTGAAAAAGGAAGGTTATTAAAAATATCGATTTTCTTTAATATATTTTACACAAAATAAAACGTTATTTTGCAAATTAAAAACCCGTTTGGAACGTTTTTAGGTTTTAATCGAAAAAAATAATAATATATTCAAATCGTTTTTAAATCCTGACAAATTCCAATTTTATTTCCATAAGGTAAAATAACTTTCAGAGTGGAAAAGTTTTTTCAAACGCATTCGGAAAAACCGATGAATTTTAACAATATTGTTATTTTATTATCATTTTATTCAATTTCAAGGATATAACAGATTTACTAATACAGATTATATATTACTATACAGATTTCTACTTCAAACTGAAAATCATTTTATGAATAAATGTATTATGCAAATTTATTTAGTTAGTTACTAAACAAACACAGAATAGCATTTAACATTTGGTTACATGTATTTAGCATAACGAGATGAGAACATAATGTCAAGATTCTACTAAGGATGTCAGACGCCCGGGTTTTCCGGGATGGTTCCTACTTGGAGGCTCAAATATCTTGATGAAGTTTAATAATAAGAGGGGGTCCGGTAACCTCTCATTATTAAACCTCACACAGATATTTCAATCTTCCGATTTATCAGAATTAGTAAACCAAAAATCCAGGAAATGACGGTTTTCGCTCGTTTTTCTATGGATAACGTGACCACAATACATCTCTTTCGCGGAATAGTCCCGTTCTTTTCTTATTTTTTTCCACGTATTCCGAATAAGAAAATTATAATGCCACCAGCTTGAATTGATTGTAAGTTTTAGGAAGGCTGTTCCATGTTTCAAACATAAATTCTTTTCAGATAGAATTAGTGGAACCATCCCACGTTATATATAATCATACAAACTTAAAACAAACGGGACACAGCCTGAATATATAAATTATTCAGTTTTTCCAGAGCTCTATAACAATTACTGAGTCTTTTTAGGACTACCAAAACAAATCTCATGTGAAATTTGTAAGTTATTTTATAGCTTTCAGTCCACCTTCGTGGCACTCATCAAAAACCATAAAAATATAAAATAATTGTTATAGAGCTCCGGAAAGGCTAAATATATTTATATATTCAGGCTGTGTTCCGTTTGTTTTAAGTTTGTATGATTATCTATAACATAGGATGGTTTCACCAATTCTATCTTATCAGTTCAATCGATAACCTGCTAAGTTCATGTCTCTCTTACAAAATGTCAAAATTAAAAACCTCTAATCCCAAACACCCACATGGGTTTTCAAGTAAGTAGTTTACAAATTGTTGTTCATGGAAGCAAAGCTTTGCTGATGAGAGATACATCTCGAAACGCGTCCACAGATGCTATCCACTTAAGGGCGGACATCACAGTAGAGCACGGTAAAGGAGCTATATTTGCGGGATTTTTTTTAGTCTCAATGAAAAGATCAATCGAAAAACGGTAAAGTAAGTTTAATAATATTATTAAAAAACTACAACAAATATTTTTTTCAAATTTTTTTGACACAAAATGGCGGCTGTGTGGCACTTGTCCAGAGACGCGATCACGAGGTCCACGGGCGGACATCTAGACTCCTTAATTTTTGACCTCTAACAAAAAATCTACGTTTTTTAGTTTCTATATATCAACAGCTATGGAGCCACGTAGGATTATTTCGGTATATTGATTTTTAGCGAAATGGTGCGCGTTTTAAAAAAAAGTTGAAAATTTAACCAAAAAAAGTCACTAAATTGTTCATAAAAAAAAACCAAGTAGTATTAAAAAATCCTACGTGGCTCGATAGAGTTAGGTTTTTGGAATATACTACCGAAATTTCAGATCGATCGGAGATTTGCCCGAGCAATGTGTCCGCCCAGTTAAGAAAAACTGGTTTCGAGAAAAACGCGTTTAAAGTTTTAAGTCGAATCTGAGATGCCTGAGAGGCGTTGCGGCAGAATGGAAAATTGGGGCATTTAGACATTCTTGCCGCATTCCATCTTTTGGTATGTTATTTTTAAAAACCTAAAGCAACTTTTAAGCGAATAAAAAAACGATTTTTTCTAAATTTTACTGTGATGTCCCCCCTTAAGGTATTGGAACGACATGATCTTAAAAGCAACGTTATTTTTATGGTTTTTGTTGAGTGCCTATAAAATAACTTCAAATTTCACTTGAAATTTATTTTGGTAGGCCTAAAAAGACTCAGTAATTGTTATAGCGCTCCAGAAAGGCTGAATATATTTATATATTCAGTCTGTGTTCCGTTTGTTTTAAGTTTGTAAATGCTTTTCTCTTCTCTTAATAACATCTTTTTTCTTTCTGTTTGTAAAAATGTAATTATTGAATACCAAACATATTTTAGTTTAAAATCTATTAAAATTAACTTCTAACTGAAGTTCAGGTCTATGAACCTTTTGGAACGGATTAAAATTTATTTCGTTGGTACAGCAAATGAGTGTCAAAATTTGTTGTTTAAAGTTTTATGTATATTATTTACATGTATTTATCATTAAAAAGTAAAAACAAAGAGACAAGATTAGACTATAGATGTCAAATGTTCCGGTTTTCTGGTATTGTCCCGATTTGAAGACTCAAATAACAATGTGATGTTTAATAATAAGAGGTTTCGAGACAGACCGTTCAATTCGTCGGTTTATCAAAATTAGTAAACCAAAAATCCTGGAAATTGCGGTTTTCGCTTGTTTTTTTATAAATATCGTTACCATAATACATCCCTTTTTCGCGGAATAGGCGGGACTATAAATAGACGGTTTGCTTATTTTTTTCTTGCATTCCGAATAAGACCAAAATCAATAACATTTTTCATACTGAATTTTATACATATAACATATATATAATGGATCATTACCGTACGTTTTACCGTGTCATAGTGTAGATTAGATAAGCAATTCATTGGCACGGATAAAACTAGATCGATAGAATTAAACAAGACTAGACTAATAAAACTTATAAGAAACAAATCATACACGAGACCAATTGGACAGCTAAAAAAGTAACCCAGGAATTAGGAACCTTTTTATCATTTGTTTTTTTAGATAGTGAACACAGAACCCATTCCTTAAAATTTTTTTGATTACAAAAAATTACATGTACAAGCTACATAGAACACAAGTCTTAAGAACATAGTTCTTAGATACATAATTATTATTTAATTATTTACTTATAATCTACCACCAGTTATTCTTAAATAAAACATTATAACTAGTATACAAATATAGAACTTTTGTAAATAGCTTATTTATTTTATTGAGCGTATGTTGCTGTACAACATATAAAGACAAAAAGAAAAATAATAATATAGATCCAGTAAGTAAGTTCGGTACAATACATGTTTATTATGATTTTATATAGCTAAAGGAGATAATAAATTGCCGTTTCTAGATAGATTAGAAAGATTTATTTCTTGACTTACTAGATAGATAAAATTATTTATTCTTGTTTTATTTTGTTTTAATAAATCATTGATTTAAAAATAATGGTTTATGATCTGGTGATGATGGTTTCGTAGCTTGAAGAAAAGTAGCTTTCATAAAGCATTAATAAAACATTTTTCGATGAAACGTCTACTACATAACACCATGTCTGAAACGACAACGTTCGATTGATATCTGGGAAATTGAGTGTTCCACAAATGTTCGGGGGAAATATTGGCTTTCATAGAAGGTTTATTAGATTTATGCCGCATTACGTCCACACGGTGCCCAAGTCAATATTTCACAAAATAAGCGAATTATAAAAAAATAACCTCACAGCAATTAAAGCACATTTAATTACCTTAATAATTGGGAACCGCATAATTATAGTTGATGTGGCGGATGAATTATTAATTAGTTAGAGTACTAATGGGAAATAAATAAAGATTGCTTTAACTTTAATTGCAGCATGTTGTATGATATAGAATGGCACAAAAATTTTAGCTTTTTTTTATTTCGTTCCATTTGTTGCGGTAAATAATGTCTACATACCGTAATTGCTTTAACTATATAATTTGTTATACTGTTAGATGCTGCTTATTCTATTAGGTCAGTGTGAAAACATGTTTCGGCGTTATATTTACTTAAATCTAGTTTACCCATTACTTATAAATAAATACGAAATGGCATATGAAATCAACGAAATAGCACACAAGACTAGACAGGTAAGACTAGACAGACAAGACTAGACACACAAGACTAAACAGACAAGGCCATAGTCACAACACTAGACAAATAATACTAAACAGGCAAGATTAGGGAGAGCAAACTAGACAGACAATACTGGACAGACAAGACTAGACAGACTAGACTAGACAGGCAAGACTAAACTGATAAGATTAGACAGACAAGACTAGACAGACAAGACTAAACAGAGAAGAGTAGACAGACAAGGCTAGACTGACCAGACTAGCAGATAAGACTAGACAGACAAGCTAGACAGTCAAAACTAGACAAACTAGACTAGACAAGCAAGACTAGACAGACAAGACTAGGCAGATAAGACTAGACAGACAAGACTAGATAGACAAGACTAGACAGACAAGGCTTGATAGACAAGACTTTTTTATTAAAAGGACGTAGCAAGCAAGCATCATGGGTTGATTTGTCAAGTGACCCCCTGAACTCCTCGAGCATCTTGGAACCGCTTCACGCATAATGTCAAGATGTCGCTGTATTAGTTCTGCCTTACAATCCACTTCCATGTCTAGTGATTAGGGGTTCAGGTGCTGTCAAGTTTCTTATTGCTTTCTACTTGGAGCCGTTTCCTCTCCTCCTGCTCTTTCAAGGTCGAGATGTTTGTGACCATATTGGTTGTTATTGTTCAGATGTTCTCCGACCTGATCATATGGTCGGTTAGGCCTATGGGCTCTAGTTTGAGGTGAGTTTTCTTTTCCCACGTTTCTCTTTCTGGTATCCATCGATGACATTCGAGGATGGTGTGTCGAACGCTATCTTCAAGGCCACAGTATTCACATAGACTATCGGTTGCCCTGCGCATGTTATGCAGGTAGTCCCTAAAACAACCATGACCGCTTAGCACTTGTGTATGGTGAAAATTCGTTTCACCATGCTTTCGTGACACCCATCGTTTGACGTCATGTATAAGAATCCTGCTCCATTGTCCCCTGTTCGATAGCTGCCATTCTTTGTGCCATGCCTTATACGTTCGTGCCATGGCGACTTTCTTTTCATCGTTTTTTGTGCAGTCGTCGCTTGTTCTCATTCGGTACAGTTCCTCTCTCCTCTCGTACCATAAGCTCTATTGGTACTATGCCTGCGATTACAAGTGCGTCCTGCATTGAGACCCTTCGGTATGCACTGCACACTCTTAGTGCCATTTTCCGTTGAATTAGCGATAACTTATGCCTGATCAATTTCTTCTGCATGTCAATTGCCCATACCGGAGCTGCGTAAAGCATGGTCGAATGTACCACCGATCATAGAAGCCTTAGATTGCTGCTTTTGGGATCAACGACGTTGGGCGTTAGTTTGTCTAATGCTGCAGTGGTTTTGAGCGCCTTATCTGCGATTGTGCTGACGTGGTTTTTAAATGATATACATTTGTCGATCGTTACACCCAGTTATTTGATTGATTATTTCGGGCTATCTTTTCTCCTTACCAACCTGATCTATAGCTGTATTCAAGATGTTTTGCCATGCTACAGAATCAAAGGCATTTCTAACGTCGAGCGTTATAAGTGCACATAGCTTTTTTGTTCTTTGTGAATCTTCTCAGGATCTTCTTTCGCCACTTTGACGAACTTATCTATAGCATCTACTGTCGACTTTCCCTCCCTGAACCCATATTGCTTCTTTCAGAGGTTCTCACCTGTCTCTATTCCTTGTCTTATTCTTTGTAGCAGTAGTTGTTCTAGGAGTTTTCCTGCTACATCTAGTAGACACAGGGGTCTGTACGAAGAAGGCTTCTCGATGGGCTTATCGTCTTTCCTAATTAAGACAAGTTTAGCTTTTTTCCATATATCTGGAAGGATTTCAACAATTTCAATGACTATATGGTTCCTTATTTTCAGAATATAATTTGGAAACTTTACCACAATGTTTTTTATAATCTCTTATGCAAGTCCATCTATACCTGGGGCTCTGCCATTTCGAAGGCGCTAGCTAGCTCTACTCTACGCTTCTTTCTCATTGAATTGCACAATCTCTAGCACGTCTGGTTGCTCCCAGACCGGTAGATAGACGAGATTAGGCAGACAAGGATAGACAGACAGGACTAAACAGACAAGACTAGACAGACAAGACTAGACAGACAAGACCAGACAGAAAAGACTAGACAGAAAGGACTAGACAGACAAGACTAGACACACAAGACTAGACAGGCAAAACTAGACAGACAAGATTATACGGACAAGTTTTTTTTTATATGTGGTTTGGGGGAAGCTCTACCAGCCTGTGTGTGAGGCTCTCACTCACTAAACCCCTTCTCCCACTTGGCTTAAAAGTACGCCACCCCGGTATCGCTTGCGCATTCCTTCAGGGTCGGCAGCCCGGACTGTTTTTTCTTTACCGCCCTAGTTTTTCTGTTTTTTCTTTTATTATGATCTTGTATTTAGGATAGTTGTTGTTGCATCTTATTTGGGCCTACTGGTGGATTATTCTATTGCGTCTCAGTTTTTCGTCTTTTTCCTTAGAGGAAATAACAAACTTATCGAATTTGGCCATTTTATCCCAGTTGTCATATCGATCACTCGAATATAGTATGGATAACACTATCGGCCAAACCACAGTATACGTAATCTGCGTCGTATGCTCTCCCAATCTTGTGGAGGTAATCTAGGAAATATCCCTGGCCCGTGAGAACTTAGGTGATATAACATTACACTTGTCCATATCGTCGGTAAGTAATCCATGTTTCAATGTCCGGGATGAAAATCCTCGTCCGCAGAACTTTTGTAAAGTTATTCCACTTTTCCTGTCACTCCAGAGTTACTTTTTAAGAAGTTCTATTTTTGCCTGCCTAATATCGATCATTCCTATTTTTTTGCCGGTAGTTCGATGGGAGGGATACCTGCAATTACCAACGCAGCATCGCGAGATACTGCTCTCTGGTATCTCTGCTCTCTGGTATCCTGCTAATTGATTGATTTTCTCTATTAATGGCCTCTACCCGTATGTGAGCTCCATAAACCATGGCAGAGTGAGCCATAGTGCTTAGAAACCTGCGTTTACTGCCTCTAGGTCCCCTACATTAGGCAATAGTTTTTCCAGTGCCGCAGTTGTTTTTATATCAGTTTCTGCCGCTTTTTTTAATGTGCTCTGCACAAGACGGACTTTTGACCAATTATGATGCCAAGCTATTTTAAAGAGTTTTTTCGGGTATAATGTCCATACCCATCACTTTAATGGACATAGGGGTTAACTTTCTGTATCCGGTTATCAAGACCGCATCGGACTATTCCAGCGCTAGTTGGAGAGACTTTGATAATATCCATTTAGAGATTTGTTCAATCGCCAAGTTTCTAAGTATAGTGCCAAGGCTCTAAGTATAGTGCTCTCTTTCTGTTTTACCCACTACCGTGAGTGCCAGATCGTCCGCAAAACCTATGATGTTAACTCCTTCAGGTAACTTCAGCTTGAGAACACCGTCGTAGAGTACGTTCCACAGGGTCGGCCCCACTACGTAGCCCTGTGGACACCTGCTAACACCACTGAATAGGCCACTGGTTTGAACTTTGTTTTCAGCACAGAGGATGATGCTGTGGTTGCATAGATAGCTAGTTTGGGTTAGGTTAGGTTTAGCGGCTACCATATACAGACTAGACAGTCAAGGCTATACAGACTAGACTAGACGGACAATACTAGACATACAAGATTAGACAGACAAGACTAGACAAGCAAGATTAAACCAACAAGAATAGACAGTTAAGACTAGACAGACAAGAAAGGACTAGCCAGACAAGACTAAACAGACAATACTAGACAGATAAAACTAGACAAACAAGACTAGACAGACAAAACTAGACAAAGAAGATTAAACCGACAAGACTAGATAGACAAAGCTAGAGAGACATGACTATACAGAGTAGACTAGTCAGGCACGACTAGCCAGAAAAGATTAGACAGACAAGACTAGACAGACGAGACTGGACAGTCAAGACTCCTCATACAAGACTAGACAGACAAAACTACAAGAAATGACTAGACAGACTAGACTAAGCACACAAGACTAGAAAGACAAGAGAGACAGACGGCACAAGACTAGGCGGCCCAGAGTAGAAAGATAGAGTAGACAGATAAGACTTAACAGGCAAGACTTGACAGACTAGACTGGGATATAAGACTAGACAAACAATACTAGCCGGACAAGACTTTGACAGAAGAGACTAGACATACAAAACTAAACGGACAAGACTAGACGGACAGTGCAGGATTGACAAGACAAGACTAAACAGGCAAAACTATACAGACAAGACTAGACAGATAAAATTAGACCGCCCGGATTAGACAGACAGTGCTAGACAGGCAACACAGTTTCACTATACTGGACTATACTGACAAAACTTAACAAAATAGACCAAACTGTTCAGAACAGACAAGATACTGGACAACAAATAGACAATACTTGTTATGAAAAAGCACTTGGAACAGACAAATCTAGACAGTGATTATACAGAACTTGTCCACTGAATAATATCTGTCTAGTCCTGATTTGGTTGTCTCGTATCTTGTCTTTTCGTAATTGTTAATTGTTTGTTTTATGTTTATTCTTTTATCGTTTACTTAAATCCTTGTGTTTTTCGCTATTAGACTTAATATCAAGCGCACAAATAAAATGTGAATTTATTTTGTCTGAAGTTATGTTAAAAAAAATAATGTTACGTCCAACGACTTTCTTATGCTTGGTTGCCTTGGATTTAATAAGACGTGCAGTACGAAACATTTAAATATTTTCGCAACAGAAACTTAATAAACAAAATGATTCATTAAGCAATTACAGCGATATTTATATAAAACTTGACAGAAGCAAAAGTTGTTGAGTTTCTATAACGGAATTTTCTTTTAATAAGTAATAAATGTATATTGGATGTGTTATGATGAGAAGATGTTTTCATGTCTAAACCTGGCTAACAAAGTATGTGGGTCACCAAATACCGTCACATGCGACTAATAATGTAGAGAAAGACGGCATACGAACGGCATTTCATGTATGTAAGTGGGATGAAGAAAGTAACAGGACGCAAATATCACTTGTGGTAACGCACACTACGTTACGAAAACAAATCCAATAAAATCGCGTAAAATTGTATTTAATTTTGCTTTGAAACGTTTTTTTTTTAGCATTAAAAAGCATCCGGGAATAATTAAATTGCTAAGGAGCGTATTACAATTTTTTTTAATTAGTGTATTGCGCAGCGAAGAATTGAAACTACAATAGTGTTCGTTCCATCGTTAGAAAGTTGGTATCTCCTTTATATAATTATTAAAAGAAAAACTTCGCTTTGATGTTATATTACGTACAGAGAATCACATAAATTCACTGGAAACTAAATTATTTACTTTGCGCTGTGATTATTCCTACTAAATTTTACAATCCTACAAGATATTTTCATCTCGTCGTAATTTTTTCATTCTTTCATCAAATCCCTTGGCGCAACATACTTGAAAATGTATATAAGAAGTTTATATAGAAATCGATTAGCGAAAATTCGAAATGTAGTAATACATACAAATTTATTCAAAAAAAGATATGAGAAGATAATAGGAATTGTTATTGTTTTTTTGTGCGATAAGAGCTTGTGTAGTTAGTGATAATGGGAACGTTTAGTCAAGCTAATTTATGGCTTTCTTCGCAAAATATTTGTTTTCTAAACATGATAAAAATGCTATTGTTGAAACCATACTAATTATAGATAATCATATAAACTTATTAAAATCGAAATATAGCCTGAATATATTAATATATTCAACCTGTTCGTGGCTCATGTTGAAACAACTGCTTCCCTTACTAATAGCACGCAGGATATCGAATTTTACAACATATATTTGTATGTTATTACTAGCCCCAGTCCACATTTGTCGAAATAAACGAGTCTTCGTCTTCTTCTGGCGGTACAGACCAATTTGAGCCTTGGCCTCTACCATTTGGAATTCTTATAATGTGGCATGTCCTTCGGAGGCGCTGCAGTTTCACGTATAGCGACAGTGGTTGGTCTTTAAGGGCCTGACATACTTCCTTGTTCTATCGCCTCATATATTCTTCATTTTCCCGTGCTGGTCCTAGGATCCTTCTAAATATTTTCCTCTCGAACTCGTCGATTTTTGCTTCGTTCTTTACGGTGAAAATCCACACTTCGCAGCCGTACGTGAGTATTGGTCAGATGATTGATTTGTACGCCTTAATATTTGTGTCTCTGTGTATCACATTGGACTTGAGTACATTCGTCAATGAAAAATACGCTTTATATGCCATCATTACTCTAGCTCTAATTTCCGAGTCTTCCAGGCCTTTGCTATTGATGTTTGCGACCAGATACTTGAAGTCGTTCACTTGTTTCAAGTTGGCTTGTGTTTGTATTCTTGGTGAACCCGTTCAACTTTGCATTATCATCTTTGTTTTGTCGATGTTGATTTGGAGGCCGATTATTTGGGTTGCTGATTCTAGTGTAGCTTCCTCTGTGGCTCGTTTTGTGTGTCCCAATATGTCAATATCATCCTCGTATGCTACGAGTTCTACGGATTTGTTTATTAGCGAGTTGTCTCTGCCTATTCCAGTTTTTCTTATTACATGCTCCAGGGCGACGTTGAACAGCGTCGGTGCCAGTCCATCGCCTTGTTTCAGCCCTTGTCCACATGTAAAGCTTTCCGATGAATTTTCGCTGCACCTGCACCTGTGCGGTGCATTGACATGGTGAGTTGGACAAGTCTTGCCAGCTTTTCTGGTATGCCCAGTTCTGCCACTATCACGTATAGCTCGTTTCTGTTTATGGAGTCGTATGCTTGTTTGAAATCGACGAACACATTGTATACGTCAACATTGTGTTCCCAGACTTTGCTGAGAGTACGTTTGACATGGTGTATTTGGTCTACTGTCGATCTTTCTGGTCTAAAACCTGCATGGTACTCTCCTATTATATTTGAGGCAAAATTTTTGAGTATGTTGTTAGTTATGGTCGTGAATATTTTGTATCCGTTGTACACCAGTAATACTCCTCTGTGGTTTGAGCATGTCATCCTATCGCCTTTTTTGTATATCGGGTATATTATGCTCTCGTTCCATTCTTGCAGGATCTGTTCCTTCTTCCAAATTTCCATTAAGAGATGGTGTAGGTAGCATTCTAGATTTTCGCCGCCATGTTTCAGTATTTCGCTTTGTATTTCGTCATTGCCTGGAGATTTGTTAGCCTTTAGCTTGTTGATTGCTGTTACAACTTCTTCTATAATTGGTACCATCGTGTGTTCGCTGTCTTCCTCCATTAGCAGTAGCTCTACTTGTTAATGGTGTTACTGGAGCTATAGTTTGCAGTCTACTATATGTAGTGCTCGGATTTAGCAACTTTTAACAACTCAAAGCACTTTTCCCAGGCGTCCTCTATCTCGCATTGATCACTTATGATTTTTCCCGTTTCGTCTGTGCATAAACTTGTTTGGGGTTTGAAACCTTCTCTTCTATGCTTCAGGTATTTCTACGTATCTCTAGCATTGTATGCTAGAAAATCTTTTCCCATATTTCGAAGTTGCGCTTCTTTTGTCTGCAGAGCTTATCCGATTTTTGTCGCGCTCATTTGATTGCCTCCCTTCGTTCTCTTGTTTCTATCTGAAGCATTCTTTTATGGACGTTGTTTCTTTGTTCAACGCTTCCTCTACATTCAGCGTCATACCACTAAGGTCTCTTTTGCTTATTGTGTCTAATTCGTAGTACTTACTGTGCGAAGTTCTTTACTATGTAGTTCACCGTATTCCACATAGACTCAATATCTCTTCCTTACTCTAAATTTATATTTGTTATTTTTTCATCTATGCTAGTTTTAAGTTTGTGCTTGTTTGCTTCTGTTCGCAACGCCTCGATAGTTAGCCTCTCAGGTCTCTTAGACTTAGCGTATGCTTGCGTTCTGATTCGGCATCCATATTTAATGCGTACTAGTGAGTGGTCTGATCCACAATAGGCCCCTCTCTGTGTTCCCACGTCTAGTATATTTGAGGCCCATCATTCACAAACCACTAAACGAGTCAAGTAAGTGTATTCCTACATATAATTCAAAACAGCTAAGCTGCACTGATAAATCTCGAAACACGTCTGCAGATGGCTATTCACTTAAGTTAAATAGAAAAATATGATCTTAAAAAACAATGTTATTTATGTAGTACTCGTTTATTGCAACGAAAGTGGACTACGGCTTGGAATAGCATACAAATATCTGTTGTATAATTCGATATCCTGCGTGGTAATAGCAAGGGAAGTAGTTGTTTCAAAATGTAATTTGTTTTCTAACCTTAATATAACTTAATATTATAGAGCTACGAATAGGTTGAATATATTTATATATTCAGGCTATATTTATGTAGTCATGCCAATAGTAGTATATGGGAGTGAAACATATACTACGAATTAAAGAATAAAAAGCAGAATACTTTTCTCAGAAGTGAGATACTTGACAAGAGTAGAAGAGGTTACAAGAGTAGATATAATAAGAAACGAACATATCAGAACAAGATTGCGAATAAACAGTATACTATTAAAAGCAGTTATTTTGGTTCGGACACCTCACAAGAATATCAAAAGACAGTCAAGCAAAAATGATTTAGAAGTGGAGAAAGAATATTAGAGGAAGACCACAAAAAACATTGGCGAACAACGTAATAAGTAATGTAGATTAATTAAAAGAAAATTAATTTCGACACAAGAAAGGGTGTTGAAATGGGATTGAAAAGAGCTATTGATCAATTATGACATCTATTATGATCTCTATTGAACAATTTCTTCGAGAAATCTATTCTATTTCCGCCAGTTAGCGTCATTTCCTTATCTGAGTTACTCCCAAGTCACGCCTAAATAAGCTTTACTTAAAAATTCTCACTTTGCAAGATCTGCGTTTAAGAAGTAAATGTTATTCGTTTATTTTCCAATTCGTTTGTGTTTCTCTTTTTACTGAAAACTTTCAAAATAGTATAGTCATATATTTCGTTGGTACTTTCTTATAGTATCTCGTATATATTGCGTTTGTTTGAAAAGTTAGGTTTTATAGAAAGTATTTCGATTGTTTGTCCGTAAAATTTAAATGTTCATTGCGCAACGGATAAAACTTTCGTTTCGTGAAATAATAAAAATTCATATTTCCAGTTGATACCATAACCCAAAACCGCATTACCGGTTCTACGCCAGCGATTTCCAGTTACATAAACATTGTTTAGCTCGACGTGATTTTCAGCTTTACTGAAATCGACAGATGGCCGCCACTGTTACTCTTGTCAGCTACAAAACACGCGTGCAAAACAAAACCTCATTTCGTTTCACATGAATAGTAACTCACGTTTTTTGTTTTTGCAAAAACAGAAAACTAAATGAACCGTTTAAAAGTAAATTCAAATTGCTTTCTTCCTGGAAAATATGTATCGTTCACCGGTTTTTGCAAGAAAAGCTATTACACTTTACTCAATATCTTTTTTTTTCGTGCAAACACTTTAATACTTTTACAACCGCTAACGGATACTATTAATATTTAATTACGGAAAATACCATTCTAACAACCTTAAGCTCTTACTAATTAATAATAATAATAATACCGTTCTTGTTCAAATCGAAATTTCAATCACAAATTTTACTTACAATAAAGTTATTTTATGAGGCTACATTGAATTAGGTAATTATCTAATAAGCCACAAAAATTATTAGCAAACATACATTATAAAAGAAAAAAAGTTTTCGCGTTTTTAAGGGTTTATAAGTTTATAAAACCTCAGTGTTCCACAAACCCCATTTTAAATAATTAAATTAAATATAATTACAAATTATATTTTATTAATAAAAATCTGCCTTAAATTAAATTTGGTTTATTTTCTTTAGTTCAGTTCGTATGTCATTCGTATATCTAAATATTCATTTTATCCAATGATTTAAAATATTTTTAACTAATACAGGATGCGGCATAATAGAGAATTAAAAAAAATGAGTGTACAAACATTATACGCAGTTGAAGTACCTACTTCTTTGATGATTATGGCAGGTATTACTAAAAAGATTAAAGCAAATATGGCATAAAATTTAGATTCATTTATTGATAATATAATTTACAGTGAGTAATAAAAACCTGACTTTACATACATTTTTTTATGTTATTTTATATTATTTTTTTCCGTCTTTACAATAATAAATTTGTTAAATAAAATATTTATAAATGAAATAAATATTATTATTAGTATTAAACTAGTACATATGGATCGATTTTTTGGGAATGGAATAATTATTGTGGATGGAAGAGTTGAAAAGTATGGAATAGTTGCTGAAGGTTGAATACTTGATGAGGGTGATATTGTATAATGAATTTTTACACTTGTGGCGCTTTCAGCGCCACATGATATATGTAGACCGTGAAGTTGTATATGAAAGAGTGAGCAGAATTGCGAGCTGCGCGATTCTTGTAGAAAGCGCATAAGCTTAGGTTGTATGAGTTGCAAGATGTACAACTCCTACTACACAAAATATTAACTAATAATTCATTCGTCTCAAATGATTTTATTGCTGTCAGTTTTGTAAAATAATATAAACAAACACTTTTGAGATGTACTTAATCATATAGTGTTGCCATTTGTCTGAAATCAAAGTGACTTTAATTTAAGGAGTGATATTAGAAATAAAAAGCTCCCAACGCTCATAAAAAGGTTACTATATCTAACGATGTGATATTGCTCCCAACGCTCATAAAAAAATTACTATATCTAACGATGTGATATTAGTTACTAAGGTGTACAACATGGACGATAAAAAATCAGCTGTGGAGTAAAAGTTTCTGAAAATCTCACTAAAACTTTCATAACCTTTAAATTAATTAAGTGACATTGATGTTGTCAACTTTGACGTTCAACATAACCAACATATTGTTTTAATCAAGTTGGTGTCTTGTGTTGTTGAGTTACCAACATACTTAAATATAATCTCACCAACTATTTGTGGATGTTACGTTGTTGTTGTCAAGTTTGACAGATAACATAACCAAGTCAGAAAAAGTCAGCCGTTTGCTGTTTCTAAAAGACTTTTTTTCTTCAAAGTTGTAAGCCTTAGTTATTAACGTCACCTCATTATATATAGTAACCTCCTTTGATGAAGGTTGGCAACTCTTGATTTCCAATATCACTCCTCCAATTAAAGTAAGTTTGCTTTTAGAGAATTAGCAAAATTATGTTACTAAAAGTTTCACAAAAAAAATAACCGATAAATTACTCAACTGACGTTAATGTCAACGTTGACTTTATTTTCATGTATTTCTTTATTTAAAAAATCCAGTGTCAATGTTATGCACCATGAAAATTCCATGAAAATGCCTAAATGGCTTCAATAGAAATATCTATGATCTTAATAGATCTGAAACAGTTTTTATTATATCTATTATAATTTTCAAGTTGTTGCTACTTGAGTCTATTAGTATCAGTTCCGGTATGACTTCGAGGGATGCATATGTGGTCTGGATTTATATGGCGCTTTGCGCTATGTAACCTAATAGGTTAACCTAGGTTAAACCAACATTCAGCTTTACAGCTTTATCTTATTTTTAATCTCTTGAGTCACAAGGGTGCGAGCACATATCTGGATAGGACATTATTATTGCAACAATTTTGATTCCGTTAAAATTTCTGTGTTCTATTATTATAGATTTCACCTCTTATGGTTCATTCCGTTCAGGGTAAGTTTTTCGCACAAGGGTTTGAGCGCAAAAAGCGTAAATATCATATCTGGAGAGCATATAATTATTGAAACAATTTAGCGTTATTTAAAATTTATGTTTTTCGTACAAGGGTGCGAAGACAAAAATCGCGAATATCATATCTGGAGAACACATAATTATTGCAACAATATATTTCTTTTATTATTTACCTTTATTGGCATATTTACAACAATTACTATAAGACTAACAATACAACAAAACAAAACAAAAAACAAAACAAAAAAAAACACAAGGAAACAATAAAAAAAAAGAGGAAGAAAAACGAACAAAAAACAGAACATAACCTGACCCAAAAATACGCCAAATACTCAAACTTAAAAAAACTACACTTTGAAGAAACAAAAAAAAAACAATAATTCTTCGCCCGCACTAACTTTTCTCCCTCCCTAAACTCTTTCAACAATCACTCCCTTCCGCTGTAAAATTTCCCGCAATATGGGCCACCCGCTACCTGAGTCGAACATGCACGCTTTCCAGTCTTTACATTTATTTTTCTTTCCTTCTTCCCATGTTAGCCCTTTGCACTCTTCCATACAATGTGGCCACCTGTCAGTACCCTCTCCGCATATGGTACACAAATTCTCCCTTTCATTCAACCAGTACCTTCTTCCCTTTTCTTCGTTGCCGCACCGATACCTGGCTATCCTATTTTGGCTACCGCTGCTCTGCTCTGCTCTGCTCTGCTTAGGTACGGGAGTCTGCCGTATACTTGTACCTTGTTGTACTCCCGATTGTATTCACAATATACGCCTTCCCGTTTCATCCTTTCTACCTCCTCTTTCGACCACCCTACTCGTTCATACATTTTTTTCCATGCATTTCCCCATTTTGTTAGTCTAATCCCTTCGACACCTTCCTTCCTTAAACTATTGAACATCTCTTTCACTATCCTTTCTTTCCCTAACCTATACACTTTCCTTTCGTATCTTGCCACTCTCACTGATGCTTCTACTGCAACTTTATACACATTCGCTTCTTGTAGCACCAGGTACCCTGGCGTACTCCTGTCTAATTTCAACGCCCTTTTTATAAACTGAATTTGTACCTTTTCTACTAGTTCCATTTCGTTCATACCATATTTCCGCTCCATACAACAAAATACTCCGAACACACACTTTCCACACTGTCATTTTTGCCACGAAACTATCTTCAAATTTATCTTTCCAAGCATTCCAAAACCTATTAGCAGCCACCCATGCTTTCTTACATACGAACATAATGTGCTCATTATTGGACCCATTACTACCAAACATAAATCCCAAGTTTTTGAACCTACTAACCTGCTCTATAACCTCTTCCCCCCACATCAAGCTTTGCTCTTTCTTACCAACTTTCTTTCTAAACACCATCCACTTAGTCTTCTCTACATTCACACTTAACATTCTTTTCTCAAAATATCTTTTAATCCTTCCAATCATCTCTTTCATTTCCCCTTTTGTTCTTCCTAAAGCAACTATGTCATCCGCGTAAGCTAGAGACCACACTTTCATCCTACCTATTACCACTCCTCCTGCCTGTCCATGTTTTAAAGCCTTTTCTAAGTCATTTATAAAAACATTAAATAGGATAGGCTAAGTGGGCACCCTTGCTTTAACCCTTTCCTAACCCACAATCTTTCGAGTTTTTTTTCACTTATTCTTACTCTGCAGCTTGTCTTGCCATATAGATTTGTAACCGCCTTCACTGACCACCCGCTAATTCCTTTTGCTCTCATCATTTCCCATAACATTTTTCGGTTTACTGTATCATATGCCGCATATTGAGAACAAAAATCGTAAATAGCATATCTGGAGAGCACATCATTTGCGTAAAATTTGCGTTCTCGTTTATTACAAATTTCACCTCTTATGGCTCATATATTTCGGTGTGAATTTCTCGTACAAGGGTGCGAGCACAAAAATCGCGAATTATATATCTGGAGAACACATAATTATTGCAACAATATCGCGTCTTAGGGCTCATGCAGATCGGGGTGAATTTTTCGTACAAGGGTTTGAGAACAAAAATCGTAATTAGCATATCTGGAGAGCACATAATTATTGAAACTATTTTGAGTCATTTAAAGTGTATGTTCTCGATTATTAAAGATTTTACCTCTTAAGGCTAATATAGTTCAGGGTGAGTTTTTCGTTTTTTACAAGGTTGCGAAAACAAAAATTGCGAATATCATATCTGGAGAACACATAATCATTGCAACAATATCGCGTTGGTTAAAACGTGTGTGCTCGATTATTATAGATTTCACCTCTTATGGTTCATGCCGTTCGGGGTGAGTTTTTCCCACAAGGCTTTGAGCACTAAAATCGTTAATAGCATATCTGGAGAGCACATAATTATTGAAATCATTTTGCGTTATTTAAAATTTCTGTTATCGATTATTAAAGATTTTACTTCTTACGGCTAATAGAGTTCGGGGTGAGTTTTTCGCACAAGAGGTTGAGTTAGCGAATTCGCTTCAGGGTACGAAAAGCACATAAATAGCACATACTTGTAGTGCTTATTTGAAATCGGTATCCAATTTTTTCGGATGGGTGGGTGCCAGCTTGACTGTTAAGTTAGCACCCCCACTAGTAAAATTTGATTCTTTCATTGAATGCTTCGAGCACAAAATTGCGATTGCGGCACATAATTAGCACATAAAGAGCACATAATTCTCGATTTGTCAAATTTGAATTTTGAAGAGGTGGGGGTGCCAGCTTTATAGACCTTAAAAATTGTTGATAACTCCTTGTATAAACCTTCTTTTCTCTGTGTTATTAGTTTCGACTATGTGGTTCGAAGTTGATTTATTGTATAAAAAACTAGCTAAAACTAGAAATAACCGAAACAATAATTCGAAACAAATTGTTATCTTATTATTTGATTTTTTTTAACCCTTTCGCTGAGAATTACTTTTTTGAACTGATGTGATTGTGGGCTCAATATTCTGAACATTACATTATTATAGCCCGTGCGGAATACTTTTATAACTTTGTATTATTTTCAATAATTTGCAATTATTGCCAAATTTTCCAAAACCAGAATCTGTATTCGAAGAAAACTTTGTTTTTTTTTGTTGATTTGATTGGTCAAAATTTGCGAAATACTTTTATTTTATGTTAAAATTGGACGAAAACGTCAAAATAATTTGCAAGAATGGGAAAATTTTCAAAAACCAAATTCTCTATTTGAAGCAAAATTTGTTTTTTTGTTGATTTGAGTGGACAAACTTTGCGAAATACTTGTTGTTTTATGTGAAAATTGGTTGAAAACGTCAAAATAATTTGCAAAGATTGCCAAAATTTCAAAAAACCATAATTTATATTCGAAGAAAATTTTGTTTTTTTGTTGATTTGAGTGCACACTATTTGCAAAATTTCTTTGTTTTATGTCAAAATTGGACGAAAACGTCAAAACAATTTGCAAAGATTGCCAAAATTTCAAAAACCATAATCTCTATTCGAAGCCAATTTTGTTTTTTGTTGATTTGAGTGGACACACTATGTCCTACTCTTGTATATCCTAGTCTTGTCTGTCCTAGTCTTGTCTGTCCCAGTCTTGTATGCCCTTTTCTTATATATCTCAGTCCTGTGTGTCCTAGTCTTGTCTGTTCTAGTCTTGTATATCGTAGTGTTGTCTATCCTAATCTTGTATGTCCTTGTCTTGTCTGTTCTAGTCTTGTATATCCCAGTCCTGTCTGTCCTAGTGTAGTCTGTCCTAGTCTTGTCCGTCTAGTCTTGTCCGTGTAAAGTTGTCTATCTAGTGTTGTCTGATACAAATTCAAGTTGAAACAAATTCATGTTGCGACAACTTTATGTTGCGAGAAATTCATGTTGCGACTTCGTATTGCGACAACTTCATGTTGCAAAAACTTCATGTCTAAGCGACTTCATCGAAACAATCTATCTAGTTTCAACTACGAGAAGAGATTTTTTCACCTTAAATCCTCATTTCATCTTCAAATTCATGTTGAAAGAACTTCATGCTGCGAAAACTTCATGTTGAAACAACTTAATGTTGCGACAACTCCATGTATATATATATATATATGTATATTATAATAATTAAGTGGATCATGGAAAGTACAATCTAATCCATCTAGTCCAATTCAGTTAGCATTGCAGATAATTCATTATATTAAGTACATTTTAATCTAGTAGACTACTTTTAACCTAGAGACAAGACTAGATACAGACAAGAGGAGACAAGACTAGACAAGACTAGACATAAAAAAATGAAAAATAAATATATCCGCATAATTTACAATTATTTTTTGGGATTTTTTGAAATATTCATCTTTCCAAGGATAAGACCCTAGGTGCAGGGATGAGTCCCGAATCTTTCACCCAGGGTAACACAATGCTCCAATGAGAGTGTATATATTTATTAATCTATTTGTTATGTTTTAAAAAGCCACAATGAATTCATGAAGTCGGTAGACTGCTATAGCAGTCCATACATGTATTTAATTATGTTTTTAAATATAGTGTAATCTCATTTAACTGATAATATTTCAGTGAAGTGAAACTAGAACGGCGTCAAAGAGTTAAATCAATAGATAAGACAATAGACAATTGAATGGAGTTAATTGAACGTCTGAAACTACAGCGTGCATATCTCTTAAATGCCAGTGAGAGGAAAACACTCGCAAATACTGACCGACAATCATTTCCATTTAGACACAGTTTCACAGTTTTTAGAGACTTTTCTAATGTTAAATCTTTTTGTACACTAGAATTAACTTTAGGCAGTAGTAAAGGACTTTTTTTTATAAAATTGTCTTATTTAGCACATTAAATGCATGTAATTATTTTGGAGTTTTTCAGACTTTATTCCTGGATTTTAATTTTATAGTACATGTACATATTAATGTATATTAGGACTTGAGTGCTGAAAATAAATAAAAAATGGATTTAAAGGGCAATAAATCTATGTATCAATTGTTTCAATCTATTACAATGTGTGCAGGAACTGAGGAGGTTATGGAAAATTCACGATTAGTTTACGATATTCCAACAATATACCACTCATTAATAACATTTTTTCAAGCATTCGTTTCCGCTGTAATTGATTGGAACGCATCGTGTTCCCATGTTTCTCTCTCGCTCTAAAACGTATGAATCATATTTATTAGAGTGAAATCGATACTCGCCATCGTCCTCATTTGAAAGTTTTCAAAACGGTTTTACATTCATTCCGGTTGCTATATTTAAATAAATACTTCGTGTGCACATTATTATACCGCTCGTATTGTTATTTATTAGTTGTTCAACAATCCTTAAATGGAGTAATAAATTTGTTGTGTTATAATATGAAACGGATAATAGAGAGCATTATATGACCTTGTGTTCGATTTTTCTTATTGTAATGTGGTATTGTAGTTTCCTCATAAAGATAATTGAAGATTTGAAGCGAAGTGCCGAAAAATTTATTTTGTTTTTAACGACATATGTGGTAAAAGGCCAAGTAACCTAAAAACCGAGCATGTTCAAATGCACTGTTAAGTAGTTGAAAAAGATGTATGGTGTTAGTTGTCGACCTAATATATAATTAAAAAAATAGATTTCGTAAAAATATTTGATTTGGCACTTCATTTTTAGATTAAATAGTCATTTGATGTCTTCTGTATTGATATAGCAAATCTAAATAAACTCGACTAGCTAACCAAATTAATTAAATAAATGGATAACTAAACAAAGTATTGATTAGGAGGACCTGAATGAGTCGATTAATCTGCTAAGATATACTATTAGTATTTATATTTTAGATCTCGCTTAGGTAGATGTAAAATATATGCTAAGGTGTTAGGTGTCAACCTCTTGTCTTTAGTTCACAACGACTATGGAAGTGAAATTAAAAACGGGGACGATTACAGAAAATAGATGTGAAGTTTCATGTTGCTGTATCAAATTTACAGCCGAGTTCGGACATAATTATTCTTAAATTAATTATTTGTATTCATTAATTAATTATAGATTGTCTGACAGTTGTACTAGTATATTTAATTTTGGTGGGTTTTTTGTTTGGTGTGCCGGGCAACAATTCTTCTTGCCCTTGTGCCGCGGGGTAAAAAAGTTTGGCAGACACTGATCTAGATCTAAAATATACTTGATTAGATTTAGATTCAAAAGAAGTTGACATATTTAAGTTAATATTTAAATGCGTTTTCACTATGTAACATGCTCTAAGGGCGCTTTTAGGTTTAGGGTGATTTTTTTTTAGAGGTATGGAACTTTGAACTGAAATGAAACTGATACAAATCATGTTAACGGCCATGGTATTGGCTTTCTTGGTAAGATAATTTTATGCCATTACTGCTTAAATATGATTTGGGACATATGGACGACATATGCACATCCATGTCTCTCAAGGACACCAGCCGCGGCGGCTGGTTCGAGTGTAGCACAATCTGGAAGTCCAATTTTCGATCACTTTTTCGCATTGCCGTATATAGGCAGTAACGCGGCGAATATTGGCTTCTAGCTGATCCAACGTCGTTGGTTTATTGGCGCACACAAGCCACTTCACATATCCCCGCATATAAGTAGTCCATAGATGTGATATCACATGACCGTGGAGACCAATTCACGGATCCGTTACGCGAGATTATACGGTCAGCGAATATTTCCTGCAATAAATTGTGTCGCACGCTTTGTGACATGTGACAAGATGGCGTCTTGTTGGAGTCAAAGCTCCTCCACATTAACGCCATTCAACTGGGAAACGAAAAAGTCAACAATCATGGATCGATAGCGCTCTCCATTGACAGTCACCTGCTGGCCGGCATCATCTTTAAAGAAAAATGGGCCAATGATTCCACCAGTCCATAAAGCACAGAAAACAGTGTGTTTTGGTGGATGTAACGGCGCACAGAGGAGTATTCGTATAATAAAACCGGTAAAAATTATTTTTTGCAATGTCATTGAATGAAAGACAAAGTTTATTGATATTTATTTAAGAAAAAAATCACCTATTTGCGATCAAAACATGTCATTAGTCAGACTCTAACTGTTCGTCTTCATGTTCTTCGTCTTCTATACTTTTGTCGCTATGATTTTCATTTGGAGGTAAATGTGGTGTGCTCGCGACCATTAAATTGATTGCCTCCATTGAAAACGGCTTACTTTTTTGTGCTGCTTTGGTCTACTACAACTTAAATGCGGGTCTGAATTTAGTAACAGCCTATTTAATATATCCCTGTTACAATCGACTCGTGAAAATTTTCTGGCAAAATTAGGTCGGTAATACCGTATGTGCTTGTTGCGGGCTTCAGCTACCTCTTCCAATAATTGGCCGATTGGCAGGATTGCAGTGGAAAATTTTATGTATAGTTGGCGACAAAGGATGCCAACCATACAAATTTGTATACATTTTTGCAGTTTCATGTGCATTTGAATCGTTTTATTAAAGCAACATTTATGCCTGTGATTCGAGAAGAATATTCCGGCTCAGTAAAAAATCTTCTGGACGTATTGCAGTCATTGGTGTTCCCAAATCCTGGCTTGGGAACGTCTACGAGCTATGCAGTGTGATCAAGTAGAGCTTATAATTCAACCTCAGAGCAGGTTTCAGTCACTCGAATCGATTGCTCATTGGGGTAACTTTTTTTTTGGCCTTTTTTATAAGAAAATAACAAGGTTAGATGATATTGTTGTTTTTTAGAGATAAAACTACAATGTTGAAATAATTCAACTTTTATTACATTAACCTTGAATGGATAAAAACAAAATGGCGGACATATTAATACAAAAATAGGACATATTAAGCATAGCTCGTATACGTATACTAGAAACAGAAAACAATAAAATAGTATTTTTAAATATGGTACATACCTTCCACTTCCATATTCTAAAAATATTTTTTCTGTAGTCAACCACACGAAAATACTATAGCAAGAGAACTAAACACCACTAACAAAAGTGTGCGATTCCAACAATAACTGAGTTTCGACTTTACAACAATAAGCAAGTGCGAGTAGCAGTTTTCAGGCGGCCAATTGTCAGATTGATTATCTAACTTGATCAAAAAACGCTTTAAAGAATTTTTTGAGTAACTTATAGTTTTTGACTTTTGACCGGTTTTAACGTGGAAATACTCTTCTGTGCGGCGTCCCAATAATGGCTTCTCGATTTTCCTCGCTCCAAATCCGTCAATTTTGTTTGTTTACGTAGCGATTGAGCCAAAAATGATACTCATCGCTGAACAAATTTTTTTGGTGAAAACAAGGATCAAGAGCAATCTTGTTTTCGGCCCATTCTTCGTCATGCGGCTTCTGATCTTGCACGAGCTGTATCTTATAAGCTTGTAAACCGAGATGTTTTTGCAAAATCTTCTATGAGGTGGATGGACACAGCACCAGTTGCTGTGCATCATGGCGAATCAGGTCCTCCTAGACAGTACGCTCCACAGCTGCAACAACTTCTTCGTTGTTGATGCACGGTGGATGCACGTTATCCACCAGGCTATGCGTAGTGGGAAAACGATCCATGGTTTTCGAAATAGCTTGCTAGGATGGACGAATATGTCAACCGTGGAAAAAATGGACTTTGCGCACGGTGAATCGCGAACTGGTCCCCAACTTTGGAAGTAAATTTGCACAATTTGCAAGCGTTATTCTGGACGTAAGTCTATTCATCATGGAATGGCAAAACATCTGAGATGACAGAAATCTGCTGTCACCTATCAAATTAACTGTCTCTAGAAACCGTGTTCCCGGGTCGAAAAACAAACCTCTAAAAAAACACCCTATACAAATACAACCTTTTTTCTAAAGTTACTAATTCTACCGAAATAAAAAAAAAACGTAATCAAAATCCTTTCACAATCTCCTTGTTTACTTAACTAAACTACATCAAATTCGCGCTCTACTATACTAGATCCTTTACACCTCGTTTGAGAATTAAACAAAAATAAATGTCTCATTAAAAGCTAATAATAATTAAACTATTATTGTTCCTAGACTAGAGTAATCTAGGCAAAATACTCTAAACGCAACGCAAAATAGGCAACGTCATTTGAAATTCTACCTAGACAAATTTTAGTAAATTGCAAGTTACTTATGGCTCTTGGACACCTAATCCGTCATCGGCTGTAGTTTGCTCGGGCGACAACGGCGATTGAATCAAACAGTTGTAAAAGAAAGAGAGCGCGTACACAAACACGGCTGTCATCGTCCGACGACGCCCGAAAACGGCCGATCATCACGATGATCTGAACTTCCGGATTTCTCGCCAGTCTGTCGGCGTCTACAATGCAAATTGAGTGTATTTATATTTGAATTTTGTTGTTATCTACCTAAACGACTATGGATATTGAAAAATTAATTATTATATTAATTTGTGTTTATAATAGACCAACCCTGTGGGATAAACATCCGCCTTCGGCAGACAAAATCGGTTTTGATGTACGCTTAACATAGTCTAAATTTTAAAATATTAAGCCATAATCTCAAATAAGAACAAAAGTGTGGAGAGAACATATGGAGCAGAAGAATGGGACGTACCAGAAACACTGAAGAGAAAACTACTTGCAACTGAAATGGATTTTTTAAGAAGAAGCTGCGGAGTGTCACGGAGGGATAGAGTGAGAAACGAGGAGATCCGAAATAGAATGGCCAGGGAAAAGAATATATCAGAAGAAGTTGAGAAAAACAACTGAATTGGTTCGGTCACACGGAAAGAATGTATGAGAATAGATGGCGTAGGAAAGTGTTGGAATGGATACCGCCGGAGAGGAGAAAGAGCGGAAGGCCTAGAAGATGCTGGAGGGATGGAATAGAAGCGATGGAAACAAGAAACCTAACCCAGGAACAATCTCTTGATACAGAAAATGATACAGATAAAAAAGAATACAAATCACTAGATTATTAGGTTTCTTATAGAAAATTAAATTATATTCAGGTTTTATGTGGAACATTTTACAAAATTTTGCCTAGTTTCAATGCCTAGAAAATATATGTGCAAATAATATATGTAATATGAGTGCTTTAAAATGTATTTGCTTCAAAATATATTTTTTCGTAATTTATCCAGGATAAGAAAGTTTTATCCTCACAATTAGTTTTTCAAAGAGTAAATTAGTTATTCAATACTTAAATATTTATTCAAGACTGAATTAGTTATCTAGGAATAAATTAGTTATTAAAGACAAAATTAGTCTAGTTATTCAAGAATATATTAATTGTTGAAAACAAAATTAGTTATTTAAGGCTAAACTAGTTATTGTAGACTTAATTAGTTATCAATACTAACTTAGTTATTCAGAACTAAATTACTTATTAAGGACTTTTGTGGCAATAAAGATTATTTTTATAATCTTTATTGCCACAAAATGTAATGGCTCCTCTACACTATGGCTCATTGTGGGCCATCATGATGGTCACCATTATCATGGCCCATTATGATGGCCTGAATGGACGCATCCACACAGTGGTCCATCTAGATGGACCATTCTAGATGTGCATGAATGGGCCATAGTGGGCCATATATTGTTAATAAAAATTAATTTCAAATTTTGAATTGAAATTATAAAGTTAATATTCAAATTTATATTTTCTTCGATTTTGCCATGATTAATAATAAACAGCTATTTCTAGTTATAGAAAACTAATTATTTCGAAAAACTAATATTTCAATAAATTAATATCTTAATAAACTAAATATTTCGTTATAATTAAATATTAATAATTATTAAAATCAGTGTTATCATGACAACAATCAGCAGGCACTGATAAGCGTGCGATAAACGAAATAATAATGGCCCATTGTGTAGACATGCCACTTTAGCCACTGTGCAGCTTACTTCCGCATGCTGGCCTCATTTGATGTTTGTAGTCGGACCGCTCCCAACGCCATCCATGGCCATCACCATCTCCATCATCCACTACTTAGGCCACTACAGACCATCTACTCCTCTACACAATGGTGATGGCTCACAGTGGCTCAAGATGGGCCATAGTGAAGAGGAGCCATAACGAAATGCTATTGGCCACAAGGTCTTCCTGTTATTAAGACTTTATTTATTTACAGTTGATTTTTTATTGTTAAATACACGATACAATTTCTTTTAGAATCTCCTAGACTAAACTAGTTATTCAAGACTAAATTAGTCATTCAAGACTAAATTAGTTATTCAAGACTAAATTAATTATCCAAGATTAAATTAGTTTTTAAAGACTTTTATTTCAATAATATTTTTATTATTATAACCTTTATTGTAACAAAAGGCTATTGACTACAAGGTCGTTCTGTTATTTTTTATAGTTAAATGTTTATTGTTTTATACACGATTCGATTTGTTATAGAATCTACTAGACTAAACTAGTTATTCAAGACTAAATTAGTTATTTAAGACTTTTGTGGCAATAGTGACTATTATTATAATCTTTATTGTCACATAATTTAACAATAGACCAAAAAGTTTTTCCTTCATCAAGACTTTATTTAGTCTTGATTGTTTATAGTTACATACACAATACGATTTGTTATAAAATCTTGATAATATTTTATGAAAAGGAGAAATAAATGAAATGTCAAAACGGACAAAAAGGTTTGAAAAATTAACGTCAATTTCAGTTATTGACGCGACGCCGGTTTAATGGTCGCCGGATTAATAACGCCAAACGATGAAATAATAAAATCCAATAACTACATACTCCATACAATCAACGATTGCTTTCGAAACATTTTTTTTTCTGTTTGGTTTATTTAAAATTGTTTTACGTTTGTTTTCCTTTTTTGTTGGCTTCCCGTTAAAATATCACGTTTGATGTTTTGGAATAACACACCATTTGTATTTATATGTTAATATTAATTCTCTTAACCCTAAAACCCAAGTATTAAAACAAAAATATACATAATTTGATAAGAACATGAATATCATATTTCAGCATGGAAATAATAATAATATGGCTTCAATGTTGTTAATGCACTCACTTTTTTAGGGTTCCGTACCGAAATCGGAACCCTTATAGGATCACTTTGTTGTCCGTCTGTCTGTCTGTCTGTCTGTCTGTCTGTCTGTCTGTCTGTCTGTCTGTATGTCTGTCTGTCTGTCTGTCTGTCTGTCTGTCTGTCTGTCTGTCTGTCTGTCTGTCTGTCTGTCTGTCTGTCTGTCTGTCTGTCTGTCTGTCTGTCTGTCTGTCTGTCTGTCTGTCTGTCTGTCTGTCCGTCTGTCCGTCCGTCCGTCTGTCTGTCAAGACCATTTTTCTCAGGAACGCGTAGAGCTAACAAGTTGAAATTTGTATCAAATACTCGGGCCTGCGGTCTCATTCAGCTGTGAAAAAATCAAACTTGTTAGTCAACGCGATCAAAACATATGACCGTTTATGGCGCATATTTTGCGATTTCACAAGGGAATCAAAATCTATAGGGTACTTCCCGTTGACCTAGAATTATGAAATTGGGCAAGAAGCGGTGTCTTACAGCACATGTAAATGGAAGAATCTGAAAATCGTAAATATGTAGTTTAATTACAAGAAAAATGCGAAGTTACTATTAGAAACTTATGAAAATACACTAATGTGTTGCGTGGTATTGTCAGGCACCAGAAGCATATGGGTTGCATACAGTTAGGTCCTCCTAAAGATACCTTACTTACAAGTTTGTACGGAACCCTCGGTGCGCGAGTCACAACTAGCACTTGGCCGGTTTTTTAAATATTTTAATTTTTATAATAATGTTATAAGGTTATAACCAAATACTGCAGACTAGAAACATATACACAGCTGCAGATGCGGTGTTGCCCGATGTATTTCTTACAAATAAATAAGGTCATTTAATTATCATTCTTTTTTTTAATTATGATATAATTACTTTTAGCGGACATAGCTAAATAGTCTTTTAATTAACATAAAAATTCGGTATTAATTTATACAATTTTTTATAAATTTTTATTTTAAATATAAAAGAAATTAGATTTTATTTGAATTACGTTGTGCGCGAACAATCTTAAACAATGACTTTTTAATTTTAATTCATAATTTTAACTAAATCAAGCTTAATTGTTTAACGTATTCTAACTAATTTTATTTGTATTATATTGTATTTGGATTTTCGTTTGCTAAACGTAAAACTGATTACTTCAACTAAACGTAAATAGCAAAGCTGCAACGGTTTGTTAAATGCTGCCATCTCTGTTGGCCTTTTTTAATAAAGAGTACGCTTAAGCATATAAGAACGAAACTAAAGATAAAATAGCAAATGGAGAAAGTGAAGAGAGAGTTTGATACCTCATCCTTTACCGGAGATGCAGGTGATCATTCGTGAAATAAACATGAAGAGTCTCTTTGCTAGACCTTACTGAATGGCCAGAAGAGATGAGGTTATGAGAGATAGGTTATCAGGAGACATCTATGTAATCTACCTCTGACAGATTCTTATGTTGAGCCACCATAAATGTTTGTGCCAGAACTATTCAAAACTGCTCGCATATTATTCCAACGCAGTAAAATGCATTATGTAATTAATTTCTATTGCTAAAAATATAAATAATTATCATTACGATAGATAAGTTGATAAATCATTTGAATAAAATGTTTTACCATCTAAAGAATTGTGTAAAGACAGGAATAAGTAATAATCGGAAATTGCAAGAACTGACGAATTGACTTAACGGTTTAACGGTTTTCGTTTCGGATTAACGGCATTTGAATCCTCAAAAGCTGTTCTTGAGGTTTAGCGTTGTCATGATGAAACATTACACATTTTCTGTTAATTAATGGGCAAGATGACAGTAACCATGAATCATAAAAATATTGTGTTTATCTAATGAGATGGAAATATTGGTTATTATGAAAAATGTATTTATTTTCATATTTAGTACGAGATTGATAATATTTTTAATAAAACAATAAGTTTAACACCAATGCTAATGAATTACGCCACGCGTTTGTAAACCTCGTACGAACATCAACGATCTCTGGCACTTTTTAATTTTTGTTATCTGTGTTTATAAAGTATTTAGTGATTTTATTGACATATTAACGCAATGTGTGGGACTGAAAACCACTTATATACTTTTATTAATTAATATTTAATACTCAAAACAGCTGATTTCATTATTTGGCTCCCTAATGTTCTCGGTCGATTTGCAAACACGTGACGTCACAAGCACACGCCGTGACACCAGCGATCGTTTTCGAACGCATTTTAAACTTTGAATTTCAATATATTTTTTTCTATTAAAACATTGTTTCCTGCAGAAATAATATATATTTTTGGAAATAGTAGATACTTTAGAATATTATAGAACACTTTTTTTAAATCAGTCATCATGCCCATTCATATTTAACACGCAAAACAGCCGATTTCTTTCTTTGGCTCCCTAATGTTCTCGGCGGATTTACAAACACGTGACGTCACAAGCAGAAGCCATGACACCAGCGATCGTTTTCGAGCGGATTTTAAACTTTGAATTTCAATACCTTTTTTTCTAATAAAACTTTGTTTACTGCAGAAATAATATATATTTTTGGAAATAGTAAGGTAAACACCCCAGTAGATGGACACTTATTATGTCGTCATGTTTTTAAGTGCTGGCCCCAAAGTTTCCTATTAAATTTAATGGATGAACCATTATACGCTCGTTTAAAAACTATAATTAATTAAAGTTGTGAATTATGAGTGCTTAATCCATTAATTAAAGAAAAGAAAAAGAAAAAAAAACAACTTGTAAGTATTTGGCTAGTTGTTGACCACTTCGAAATAATGAAAAATCAGTAATTGGCCATTTTTGCACTAGTAATTGGCCACCGAGATCTAAGGTGACCTTTGCTACAAATATCTTTCCCCGAGGTTTCATGAGGAAGAGCTTAAGAAATAATAGGGTTATAATAAGTCATGCAGTGCAAAAAGAGTGTTTTATTCAAATAAAAAAGACAATTCTGGCACCTTGTTCAAATTTCTTGATTTGCTTGATTTTTTGGCTCCTTTATGCTAGCCACAACTGCTTCCCACGGGTATTCCAATTCTTCAGAACGCTGCGACCATTTCCATAGTCTACCTGTCGCTTGCATGGTAGAAAGGTAAGCTATTGTTGAGGACGCCTTCACGACCACTCCGGGACTGTATTTGGCGTCATACAATGACGAATTCCCCTTTGATTTTTCATGGATGTGTCCAAGAATTATCACCAGTGTTTTCGAGTTATTCCTCTACATTCATTACACTTTCTCCAGAAGAAACATTTACCATTGACAGAACTGGTTGAAGAGAAGCTGGGCCCTTTTCTCAATTTTCTTCACCTTTGGAGTTTTCTTTTCTTCTACCTTACAGCGCTTGATCGCTTCTCTTTCCACTTTCTTTAGTTCCCTTTCCATGGCTTTTTACCAACCTGTTCGTTCTTTTAAAAAAATAAATTTTGAGATATTCTTGGTATTGCTCTCCTGAAACAATTTTTCCTTTTGTCGGATTTTTTTTATCATTATCTGTGTTCTTGTAAAAGAAATGCATTTTGAATGGAGTTGGAACATTAACCTAAGGCTTATCATTTCTTGAAGACGAGGCAGTATTATCGACAGCGTCTAGTTCAGTTGGCAGCTTGGGCAGACTGTCGACAGCAGCCGGGAATGATGATTCTGAAAGCTGCTGAGGCAAACTGTCGGCAATAATGCCTGCTGTTGGTTCGTATGTAGCAATGAGATCAGCGGGAAGAAGTGGTGACGTTTTACTGGTTCCACCTTCAGGATGCGACATATCATCTTCTAGCGGACAATGGTGAAATGAAGAGCAAGACGGTAGACTATCATCTAAAGATGGCAGGAAGGCGTTTCAGAATTTATATTGTCATTTAAAAATTACAATCCTTTCTTCAAATGTTGCACCTGTTTAAAGCAGTCATTTTTCTTGCCTTCTCCACCTGGATTAATAACTGCCTGAGAATTCCATGAGCAAAACTCACTTCTTTGAAGGGATAAGTGGGATGCATGTACGTCAACAAATAATATTATGTGAAAGACTGCTTTATTTTTAACTAGCCACGGATAAAATACGAATCAGATATGAATTCAAAGAAAGCTTCGCAGTTCATCCAACCCGATTCGGTCTTCCCGATGGCCAACTCTGATGGAAATTTTTCTGGGATATCTACAGGGATCCGTTTATAACTTACAACCACCGTTGTAGCAGCTAATGCGCTACTGGCGCTCCCTGTTATTACTACCGTAAGGCATTGCTTTTCAACTGGATTGACTTGTTGGTAAACGTTTTTTTAATAAAAGTAGTTTTTGGTAAACCTTTCTTTCTTGGCAAGAACTTTAGGTGCTTTTGTCGCCAACAAAAATGCGGTTTCGTCACAGTTATAAACACGAGATAGTTCCTTGAGAATGCCAGCGTGTTCCTTATCCTGCAGTTCTTTCATTAAACGATTGAACCACTCAGGAAGACCGGCTTCTGTTAAAGAGGCTCTGGATATTGTCAAATTTTGAGAAATTTGACTAGAAAGGATTACGTTTGGACAAAGGACATGGACGTTTCATTTCCTTAAGGTATTTTTCCACGCTAACAAGTAATTGTTCAGTTGTCACTGGAAAACCAGGCCGAGCGGTCTCATGAATCCAATGGCAGATTCGTGTTTCCTCGTCCGGAGTGAGGACTGTGGCTGTTCCCATTTTCCGTTCCATAGGGGATTTACCATCCAATTTGTTTTTTAGCGTTTGCCTGGGAACACCAGATTTCTTAGCGGCTTTACGGATGGAGATGTGATGCATGCGGACGTCTTCCAGTTCTAGTGATATGGCTGACTTAGTATAGCTAAGAAAATAACCTTTTTTCCAGGCATGTAAAAAGCATCTAATAATAATAATATTATCGATTTTAGTAATTGGTCAACCTAAACACTAGTAGTTGGCCACTCGGCCCACTACTAGAATGAAGCGACCATATGCAACAATTCTCAGGTCATTCATTAAACTTTTCCTCTCGGCCCTAAATACAAGGTTTTACACAAAAAATGAATGACAAATAATATAGTCAGTAGTAAGCATATCGGCCATTTACTAATTTTTAGAAAAAATTAGGAGGTAGTAGATGATCACCTAAATCTAAATTATATCAGTAAGTTCTTAACAATATATTTAATAAATGCGCTTACCGTAAAAAAGGTTGTCAAGTACTATATATTTATACTTTTTTGTGCGTAGTTTCTTACGAGTTTTCTTAAGGAATTGAGAACAAATAACAAATGACGAGAACACTCAAATGGAAAAACAAATTGCGATGTATTCATCAATACAGCGCATGCGCTGTTGCTTGAAATAGATACGCAGAAGACAAAACCAGTTTATGTACATGAAATCATTTCACAATATCCCGCTGAATTCTTTTATCTTTTTTTATCTTCTTTGCCAAATGTCCAACTACTGTTGCATGGCCAACTACTGGGGTGTTTACCTTAGATACTTTAGAATATCATAGAACAATTTTTCAAAATCAGTTATCATGTATCGCACTAGGTCGCAGTGCACATCTGTGCAATGAAATGGGAGAATTGTCAGTTTGCTGCAACCAATACCTTTATTTTGGTTTCATCGACTTCAACTGGATTTGCAGAACGTGGTGATCTTTATCACTGAAATTATCACAACGAAATTTTGCAAACCAGTTTGCTATTTGGCGTTCTGTAATTCCATCTTCTCCATACACTTCACTTGTAGAACAACTTTCCTTTCGAACAAAGTTCCTTTTCGTAGGTCTAGGTATGAGTGCTTCGGCAGGAAACACAGGGAGGGTGAAGTAGGATTTCGTGTTATGTTGCGTAATGTTACGTTATACGCCTTTCTCTTTCTATGAGTGTATATTTCTATACCATGCACTTTCTTTTTTTTTCTCTCAATGTATATTTCTATAATGAGAGCACGCATTATAGAAATGTAATGTTATCTTTCTCAGAATAGCTGACGAGCGTGATCGTTTAAAACCTTAAAACTAACCGCGAAAAAATGTAACAGTTGAGAGCCGTCATCTGTTAGTGTAAAGCTGAGAAGACCGTGTAATTATCAGATCTATTAATAAAGAGATAAATAAACATATTTGAGGTGGTTTCATGAACTAGCTTGTCATATCGAGTACTTCAAATAGAATACACGAACTTTCTGCAGATCATTAAATGACTTGGTTTTAAACAATCTAAGGGATTTCATTATATGACTACGACAAATACATTATAGAGAGGCAATGGTGAAATCACAAGCTCAACGTCAGAAAGAGTATCGAAAGAGAAAAAAGGAAAAAAAAGGAGTTATACAAAATAGAGATTTAGAAAGCGGGTTAATAAAAGTTTACATGGGTTTATCGTACATCCGATTCGAGTGTTTGCTATTTTGTACCATATTTATATACATTATGGAGAGACAATAGTGAAATTACAAAGTCAGCATAAAAAAAAAATCAGAGTGAAATAAAAATACAAAAAAGGATTAATACCAAGAAAAAAAAAATGGAGAATCAAAAAAAAAATTAACTACTCAGTGAAACGATCGAATTCTTGCAAGGTATGATTTATCTTTGGCATGAAAACGTGTTACAATTATACAGTCGAACTTCCATAACTCGAACTTCTGTAATTCCAATTTTTCTATACTCGAATATTTTTAGAAATTCATACGTTTAGATGGCATTTTACATATAAATTAACTTCCATAACTCGAATTTTTCCTTAACTCGATTTTTTTCATAACTCGTAGAAAAAATTTGTACAGTGGTAAATTTTTACATACAAAATATTCTCTATAACTCCAATTTTTTAACCGCCGCTTATTTTCTAAAACTTATGATGCCGGATATTGCCGGTCATAAACCATCGATAGTGTAATCCTCGGGCAGATTACCAAACATTTTATTTTTCATATTTTATGATCACCAAAAACTCGAATAAAGCAAAACTGAGAATTTAGCGGGTTTGCTTTAGGAAGATTTCGACAGGAAATTATTCTCCCGAGAATCGGTAATCCAAAAATAGACGATCCAATCGAAGATCACCGACAAGGTGCTATATATTATAGGAAACGATTAAATACATTTTCAAAAAATAATATATTAATTAAAATTATTTTTAATTAATTTTAATTATAGAACATCATATTGATAATGTATACACATTTCTTTTCTGTTTATATATATATATATATATATATATATATATATATATGTATTTACTTTGAATAAATTGTATATAGTGTATTTTACCTATTTTACAGTTGTATGTATTTCTATAACTCGAATTTTTTTCATGAACTATGGCAATTCGACTTAGAGAAGTTTGACTGCATTTGTTTTTTTATTTCATTTTCAATTTAAAATTATACTGCATTCCAACCTTTTACGGTGATAAAAATTCTCAAAATAGATAATGGTATTAAAGTTTCGAATGATGTTCTCCGATTAAAACTACAACTAGACATACCTGTGAAAATAAAACGATATTACTTTCCGAACAATCAAATTATTATCATTATCAAAACATTTAATTGTATAAAAATTTGATGAAAATAATTTGAAATTCAAAACTTTTGTTCCTTTATATTCTACATTGAAATAGTGAAAGTGAAAACGAAATTACTTTCCGAACTATCCAATATTTATCAAACAAGTTTTTGTTTATTTGTACTTTCTTCTTTTTCCATTGGCTCTAAAACCGTGGGTGGGTCTTGGCGAACCACGAGATTTATAGGTCTTCCATTACTTAGTCTTTGTATCTTTTTCTTGGCCTTCCTCTCGACCTTGTATTTATCGGTAGCCACTGCGTCATTTGTTTTGTTTCACTTCCCTTCTGCATTCTCATTATGTGTCCGAACCATCGCAGCCTCTGCGCCTTTACAAACCTTTTAAGTCGACCCCGCCTATTAAATCGCTAATCCCATAATTCATCCCAATTATATACGTGTTTTCACCTTCTCTTACCGGTCCGAAAATCTTTCTTTATATCCTTCTCTCTGCTCCCCTTAATCTGTTATCATTAGACATCGGATTATATGCACTAACAACATGCCAAAATATGCATGCAAATATGCACTAATAATGGGCGAAATATGCACAAAAAAAATGGGCGTAATATTCACAAAATATGCAAAATCAAAATACTATTTATTATTGGAATTTACTTTTTTTACAATATACAGTTATAGTTCTTGTGACAATATACAATTAAATATTTTTTTATATTTTGCGTCTGTAATGGACTAATAACAGCATAAAAACTCATATGCGTGCGGTTATGTTTCGCCGAGTGCTGTTATGAGTAAATTTTTTCAAGGTTGGCACTGAAATTGTTGTTGGCACAGAGCTATCAGTGTCAAATTTTCGGCGAGATAGTTTTGAGTTTATGTGATGTGTGGAAATTGCGAATACACAAATTTAATTAATTAATGCTAATAACAGCATTCGGCGAGTTATAGCTCGCCTTTATAGTGTAGCGAGGAAGGACGCGTCCAAGTTTAGAAAACTCCTCACTGCGCTCGTCGTATTCTAAACTTGGACGCGTGCTGAAAAATCGCGCTTACTGGACTCATCCTTTAATATACCATTTTCTATTTAGCTTCTGCAATGGAATGAGTCCATTACAGACAGCACACATATGCGTGCGATTATGGCTCGCCGAGTGCTGTTATTAGCATTAATTAAATTTCTGTTTTCGCGATTTCCACACATCACATAAACTCAAAACTATCTCGCCGAAAATTTGACACTGACAGCTCTGAATGTCAGTGCCAACATTCAAAAAATTAACTCATAACAGCAATCGGCGAGCCATAACCGCACGCATATGAGTGCTGTTATGAGTCCATTACAGACGCAAAATAGAAAATAGTATATTAAAGGATGAGTTCAGTAAGCGCGATTTTTTAGCACGCGTCCAAGTTAGAAAACGACGAGCGTAGCGAAGAGGAAAATTGAATATTTTTTTCTATTTTGCGTCTGGAATGGACTCATAACAGCACTCATATGCGTGCGGTTATGGCTCGCCGATTGCTGTTATGAGTTAATTTTTTGAATGTTGGCACTGACATTCAGAGCTGTCAGTGTCAAATTTTCGGCGAGATAGTTTTGAGTTTATGTGATGTGTGGAAATCGCGAAAACAGAAATTTAATTAATGCTAATAACAGCACTCGGCGAGCCATAATCGCACGCATATGTGTGCTGTCTGTAATGGACTCATTCCATTGCAGAAGCTAAATAGAAAATGGTATATTAAAGGATGAGTCCAGTAAGCGCGATTTTTCAGCACGCGTCCAAGTTTAGAATACGACGAGCGCAGTGAGGAGTTTTCTAAACTTGGACGCGTCCTTCCTCGCTACACTCTACGTTTTCTAAACTTGAGGACGTGCCGAAAAATCGCGCTCAGACCAAACTTGTGACGTTTGTCACTTAATATTAATTTGTACGCTGAAAATGACCTCTCTAAGTCAACTAACGTTACTAGACAGAATCTGACATTTACCGTCATTTCTGCAAAAATCTCTTCAGGCAGAGTTTGGCTGGTGCCTTTTATAAATGCATTTACTTTCTTTATTCATTCAATACCTGGGTTTTTATATAGAACAGCATTTAATTTATCACGGACCTTTTCCGATAGTGAACTCAGAAGATCGTTGCTGTGTTGAATCATTTTTTTGCAATATTTACAAGGACTTGCATTTTCTAAGAACGTAGAAAGGTTTTTAGTTTCTAGAGTTTCAATTGCGTCGAGAATTTTGCTGAAATGTGTTAAAATTAGAGCAATATTTTGTTTGTTTAAAGGATCCTGAAGTGCCAGCTGGCTTGAATTAATTGCAATGGTTTGTGAACTGTCAAATTGACCAACTATTCTTTTATGGCCTCAAAATTCTAAGCATAAAACAATACAGTTTTCAACCATGTTCCCCACTACGTTAATATTGGTTCTCGAGGTAGTGCTAGGTTTGGCAGTCGTCCTTTATATTTTTGTATGCGCGATGATTCTTTTAAAAACAATTTATTTGTAGAGGAAATCATTTTATTGACATTCCCTAATTCTTTCCTGATCTCTTCCGCAAGTGGAAAGCTAGACAGGTGATGTGAAGTAAGTTTGGGTAAATCACTTTCAGAGTCTCGTCAATAGCAGAATCCAAAAATAGTGATTTGATGGATTCATTTATGAACCGGGCGATAGTTGAATAATTTATTTTTCTAGGACCTTGCTAGCAACCAAATGGGGACTAGAGGGCTCTTTGGATAATTTTCCAACAATCAAATTCGCTATATAAAATTCACATGAATCTGCCGTTTTATCGACTGAGATCCATATTAAATTGTTCGAAGATCAGCGCGTGCTTTACTTAGCACTTCTTCGTAGATTGTTGGCAGGTAGTTTTTTCGAATCGTGGATTCTTCAGTAATTATCTGATTAATACAATACTTTGGCATATATCGCAATTGATGAATATGAATATTGCACGCAATAAATAACTCGCATAAATCTTTGTTCAATTCTATTTTCTTTGTAGTATCTGAATTAGAAGGCGAAATTGGAATCAGCAGTTGTTAACGACTTTTTAAAGATTTCTGTCTTGTAGATATATAAGAAGCAGTACTCACATGTTGATCGATCTGGTATTTTTTGATGAAGGTGTTCGCTTGTCACAAACCTTGCAGAAAATCACAGTGCCATCAGTCGTAAATTGCCCTGGATAATTATTAACCCAAGATTCCATTAAAATCTGTTTTTTTTTCTGGCGGCATTATAACAAAATTTCCGTAGGTATACAAACACCGTGAGCGATTTAATTACAAGCAATCCGAAAATTGCCGCATCCCGCAAACGCTTTCGCGCTAGTGCAAGCCAGTAGTCGGGTTGCCGAGTGTCGGGTTGTGACCGCCACCGTTCACACAGTTAACTACTGAAATAAGCACTATAAATGAAGAAGTACTAAAATATGCAATAATGCAATAAACATTGCGTTTTATGCATTTGCATAGGCAAACATGCAAATGCATATAATCCGATGTCTAGTTATCATTGTTTGATTATAGTGTCCATGTTTAGCATGCATAGGTCATTAACGGTTTTATTAGAGTTCGATATAGTATTAGATTGTTTTTTTTTTAATATTCTAAATTATAGTAATGCTTTATTTGCGTAGCTCGCTCTTTCTTCTATATAACGATTCTTCTTTTTATCTCCTGAGTTTAATCGTTGGACACATTTAGTTCAGATCCTAAATATATCAATGTGTCCTCTTCTTCAAGTCTGTGGTGATTAATATTTATTGGTTCTTCGTTTCCTTCCGCGGTTCTATCGATCTTAATGTATTTTTTCTTTGCAGCATTGATACTCAATCCTACTTTGATTGCTTCGGTATCTAGTTCTGTTATGGCCTCTTGTGCCTTGCCCTAACGACGGTATCATCGGTGAATGCACCTAATTGCATTTTGTTAATTCGGATATTCCCTGTTATCATCGTGTTTCTAATTATTGTTTCTAGGGCTAGACTGAATATCAGCGCTGACAGAGCATCTCCCTGCCTCAATCTGCTGTTTTCTTGTACGATTGTGGTAGTTTGGACTGATTGGCTAAACTGCAGCTTCAGACCTTTCTAACTTTAGCCTTACCATGCTTACTATTTTCTTTGGAATTCCTAGGAGGATCAGTCTCTCAAACACCATTTTTAGAGTTCCGTTGTTATCAACAACGAACCCTTATAGTTTCGATATGTCCGTCCGTCAGTTCTCAGTTTAGCACAGAGACTATTAGAAGATTAGACTCCGACAAAGTGGTAAAATAAAATCTTGAAAAAAAAATGGTTCTTTTACTTCCGAATAGGCTGCCTGGAAACTCAAAACATTTATTTTCACAAAATTCTTTTGAAAATAATAAGAAATTCTGAAGTTTTGACTTTAAAATTTCCGTTATAAGGAATGAAACAAATCTGTTTCAATCTTTATTTTCAATTAAAATAGATTTTTTTTGAAGTTTTATATATCATAAAATAAAACTGTAAAATGTTTATATAAATGAACATTTAATATAATTTGTTTAAACATATTTATACAATGGATTACATTTCTTTTGTTAATAGTTGCAAAATTGTATTATTGCAAATATTTTCCAGAAATAAAGCGTTGTATAATATTTATTACATTGAATTAGCATATTTACTACAAACAATATATATGTTTACTTATCATTGACCTATTTAACAATCCCAATGTGAAAATATTTTGCAGTTAATTCCAGCATAATTCATACAATTGATGCAAGCAACTATCTAATATGTAATACATAAACGTCCAGTATTAGTCAAACAGCGAGTATTATTATTAACTTAAGTTCGATTATACCCCTATAAAATGTAATTGACAACTAATAATATGTGATGCAATTTATACAAGTTGAGATCTGTAAGCCGTGTATGGTACACATGGTGCAGAAATACATAATAAGAAGTCCGCTTGTATCACTAGATCACACCGTGGGTTAAAATAACAAAATAACGTATGTTACTGTAAATAGTCCTACTACATCATTTCCAAGAAAATGGATTTTTTAAAAAAATGTGTGGCCTGAGGGACGACCCATTTTAAAAATACCCTTAGCAGTTAACGTGATAATAGAATCACTGACTGAATCTAATGGTTTTTATTTGATTTAGTATTTTTCTCTAATAATTAATTATATACTAATATTCATTAATGCGTTATTCTAATTATTTGAAGATCAAAATTTAAACAACCTATATAAAATATGGTATATAAATGACAAACGTTTTATTATAACAGATAAACTTTATTTTGTTTTAATTCCTTTATTTAAAACGTATAAAACTTGTCAAACAAGACTAGATTGACAAGTTCTTTTATATTTTGTACAACCTTTCTTGTAAGTTTTTTTATGGGTAAGTTTAATTCAAGATATTTCAGATAAAATGTCTACCGAATAATTTATAGGAACTGTGTTGAAGGTTGTAGCCGGATTTTATTTGGCATGGTTTTATAAACATAAAAATACTGTACTAGTAAGATTACATGTTTCAGATTCTCAATTCTTTACGCAAGATAATAAATTTAAATTAAAGTCTAATTTTACATTTTCAACAAACTAAAAATTATTAAAACACTAGATTTTTTTTATATATTTTAATTTTTATTATAAAAATAGTGTTACAAGGCATAATCAAATAAGTGGTAGTATATGCTATTAATAAACAAATTTAATTTATTAGTGTGGCCCAGTGAACATCAACTAAGGTGCCGCGGCAATGTATGCCTCTAGGGCGATTACCCATACACCAACAACGCCCATGTACCCATCCGCCGATTTACACGGTATTCAATTTACACGGTTTCGTTTTTTTACTCTTTCAAAAACAGCAAAAGTCAACGTCATTTGTTTTACGTTTCCATTCCAATGTAATCAATGAAAGAAAAAAAAACGAAAGAAATCTACTCAGGCAGATTGTAGATTTCGGTGGGGACTAGTACTGCGACCTTAATAGATCTATTGTACCCCACACTCTTCCTCTAATAGTTGGTATACTTACCCATTTAGAGCGCCTCCTCTAGTCATCATCCCTTTAGGAATTGCAGGATTTGGGCGGGATTCAAGGACTGCAACTTCTCTGCGTTCAAGTAGTGGGCATTTTTAATGGGCATGGGTAAATTTGTCTCTTGCCGAGTAGTGCTCCGCAGTCTTTTAGCAGATGTTTAAAGGTTTCCTCTGCTGAGCTTCAGAATCTGCATCTGTCATCTTCCTCTAGGTCTAGGTCCTTGAGGTGTATTCTAGATTGTAGATTGTTTCTGTTTAGTTTCAAGCAAGATGTTCTCAATTTTTCAATCATGTTCTTTTCTGGTTAAAGGATCCCAGCATTTCTTTGGATTGTCCTACCTCTTGAAGCTCTTTGTAGGTTTTCATCCATTGTTCTCTTATTTCTTCATCTCAACTTTTGTTGATAGTATTCATACTTTTACCGCAATAGGGTTCCGGGCCTATAAATTGGTTACTGGATTCCTTGTTTGCTAGGTGATCGTCTTCTTCGTTTCCATCTATAGCAGTGTGCCGTGGTACCCAGTATAGCGTTACTTTATTCTCTCTTCCGAGCTTGTTTAGCTTTCCCACACAGTTCCTACTTCCTATATACTACTTTGGATCCGGATTCAAGGTATTTGGTACGAGGTCCAAACACTCCTGCACCAGTACCTTCCTTTGTCTTGAACCATCTGTAAACCACTTCACAGCACTTTGCTCTATGTGGTATGCTGAGGATTCATCGCTGCAATAGGCTTTACTTCTAGACATTGCTGTTTAGTTTTTCTCGAAATGATATTTGCATTAATTCTGTTCAAGTCTCTGTTCACGATTATTTTACCTTTGCCTATCCCTTCCTTGCTGAGCCTTAAAATCGCCGATTTGACGACCCCTCCACGACAAAGTGCGACGGAGACAGATCCAGCAACAATTTCCTTGCTGCTGTCGGATATAACGCAATCACCCCGGCGATGCAGACACGCCAGTCATTTAGTCTCATCAAGCTTCTTCTTCATAGAGACCAGCTTGGTTCTATTTCCACAGGCAACTGCTTCGTAAGTAATGGCAGGTCTCACAGCTACTCAATTTCTACGGAAACATCTACGGAATTTTTTATTGCTTTTTTATGTTGGAATACGGATTAAAATCATTCATTTTTAGCCCAGTTATTTTCGCATTTCACCTCGGAATCTAACGGAAGAAGCTGAATTTTTGTATAGACCTTTATTTTAGCATTACAAATGTTGTTTCAAAACTCACATATGCCAACATGTGTCCTCAAAAGTGAAAGGTCTCAAAAATCAGTATTTTGAGAATATCTCGCTTTTTTCAGCTTCCTACCATATTTGAATTTATTATAAAGCTTGTGGAGAATAAAAGTCTCTACAAATTTCACCTGAGACCTTTTTTTATACGTCGAACTGTTTTTGAGATAACCTTAGCGCAAGGTAAATCCTGAATCCCAAGGTTTTATACTGTATTTGTTACATTGCATTGACCCCAAGCTAAAGAACATTGCATCCCTAACTTATGGCACAGCGCGAACCACAGCTATTCTTGCAGTTGCAGAATATTGAAGTGAGTAGTAGTTCATCTGGTGAAAAAAGTAAGTGTTGTTACCGGCGTTAGGTTTTCATTTTGCAATACCCAGCCCCATTCATGGGGTTGAATTAGAATTGCATTAAAATATATTTATAGTTAATTTTTTTTTAAGAATGCAGGAAGATAGGGCTTATTTGACCTTGTTCTCTGATTGGCTTAAATCGAGGAGAAGTTCACACCGACGATATTTACTTCTCCATCTCAACCTCTTTTCTCTCTTTCTTTTCACATACATTTTCAGCTGTTTTAGCAATGGCTGCCTTGTCAATTCACAATTATCATCTGATCTGTTGGTTTCATTTAGATTTTTTGCGTTTTTCTCCATTTATTTGTTTTATTGTATAAGTGATTCAATAATATTAAGATTTTCAATCAAACCATTAATAAATTACCAACTTTATATTCAAGCAACCATATTTGAATTTAGCGCCAAATTTTGTATCTAGATTGAACATTTATCATAGTGTAAATCAGATTTCTAGTTACTGCATTCTTAAAAAAAATGGACTATAGAATATGATTTTCTTCATTATTTAATTATTTGTATGTCAAAGATAAGTAATATTTGATCACTATTTGATTTAAAATGAAAATATAAATATATAAGTATAAGGTATTAAATTGTTATTTAAGTAATATTTCATAAGTAGTTAAGTAAAAAAAGCGGTATAATACATTGGGATTCAGGATTTGCCTTGCGCTAAGGTCAGCGCTCATCAGCGCTCCACACTCTGCTCCCTCTATATGAAAAACAGATCGACGTATAAAAAAAGGTTTCAGATAAAATTTGTAGGGAACTTTATTCTCTACAACTTTCATAATAAATTCAAATACGATAGGAGGCAGAGAAAACCAGATATTCTCAAAAAACTGATTTTTGCGACCTTTGACCTTGAATATAATAATACGCTTACATGTTGGCATATGTAACTTTGTAATGTTAAAATAAAGGTTTGTACAAAAATTCTGCTTCTTCCGTTAGATTCTGAAATTGACTCCTTCTTTGAATATAAGATGACTGGACTATGTGGGTACTATCTACAGATAAATTCCAGTAATAGTCAAATAATATTTTCGCAGGGCACGATCCCAAAGCCAATGTATTTTTTTGTATTTATTATTATAATATTTATTATTATAGATATTATGTTTAAATCGTTTGTTTAATTATTGGGAATGGGAAAATAAGAAAGCTTTTATAATATTATATTTATTTGCCTGATCAGTTTCGGTGGCTATTTTGTAATGATTTTTAATGTAAACCATAAAAAGTAAGTAATTTAGAGCCTACGATTAAGGTGATAGTAAGCCACCGCAACTAGTCAGGGAAATTAATATAAAGTTATAAAAGCCTTTTTAATTTCGCTTTCCCAATAACTAAACAAACAATGAATAATAGGGATGATAAAAACCAACATTATGTTTAAATTAAAGTGATTTATAAAATGTTATTTCGCCGCATAAACGCATATTTCGACGTGTGCCGTAAGCGGCCCGCGGAACGCTATTTGCCCAGGCCTGGTCCTGATCTAGTGCATAGCTAGTAGAAGTAATGCACTATTACATTTCTCTACTGGTTCTGGATTTAACCCAAACAATGCTATGTCCATTCAGTTTAGTCTAGCATTTTTATTTTAGAAGAACCTCTTAAAATGGATAAATTAATAATGAAAGAAAGCTTAACTATGACAATGATAATATTAATGATCAGACTAGCGAGTTTGAGCCCAGTACACGTAAAGATGATTTCTACGCCAAAAAATTCAATGTTCATCGTAAGAATAATGACGACTTCTTAAAATTTGGATTTACATCTACAACGGAAAATAATTAAACTATTCCCGAGTATGTGGTATCCCGAGTATGAGAGCAGTGCTATCGTTCCGAGCAAGCTCCAACGTCACTTGCTCACTAATTATCCGTCGCTAGCATCAATAGACAAAAAGCTAATTTAAAAAATCATTATCTGCAACATTAAGACAAGTAAAGATTTTTGAATATCAGTTCGGTGTATCTGATAAAGCTTAGATAGCTTTTTATCAAGAGGCTCAATTATTAATAAATTAAAGCCTCTTAATTTGACCAAACAAATTATATTACCTGCTTGTAAACTTGGAAAAACAATAATCTGAAGCAGAAGAAATTTATATTTTCTGTAATATTACACGTTTCAAATTAACCACAGAGTTATACACAGTACCACAGTCTTATTCTCTTATGATTGTGATAGTAACAATGTGCGAGTGCTGTTGCATATTTCAAAGCTCAAATCGTTTAACCTACGCAATTTTGAACACGAAGTCTACACACTCGGCCAAGTTATAAAATATAAGCCGTTTGAGCTTTGAAACATCTAACTTCAACTGATATAGATCAACATAATAACAGCAGGAACCAACCAAAGTGTTTTAATATAGCACATGTCATTGTTCAGTCTGCAAAAAAAATTGGAATTAGTGGAACTGTACCTACATTAAAAGACAAAATATTAAAGTGTTGTGTATTGGTGAACACTGGTGCACCCAACCGGAGGTTAGACATTGTTACTATTAACAACTTCGCTCTAGTTTCGAATCATTGTAGAGGCACATACAAACTTTGAAGCGTGGCCATATTTGTAAGTGATTTAAATATAATATATTATTTGTATTTGATATGTATTTAGAGATCTATTTTAGGAAATTTGAATTCGTTATTTATCGAGTTTAACATTTTTTTTACATTTATATAGGTATATTAGTTGACAAAAATTTCAAAAACCAGATTATTAAAAGCCGATTCTAAAATCTACAATTTAAAAGACTTCAAAGAGATAAGTTTGTTGCTTAAAACTTTTCTGGTACTGCTACATTCAATCTATCTATTATTAACATGGGGCCGACAAGAATAGGTAGAAGACTAGAGGGGTCACATTCTGAAACATCCATCGATTACATGCTCACCACCTTAGATAGAAATGATGGAATGTGTGAGGAATGAATGTATGAAGATAAAATGATAAAATGTATGAGGAGCGTGTTTAAAGAACAGTTTTGAAGATCTCTATAACACTATTAATGAGACTTTTTAGGACTACCAAAAACAAATCTCATTTATAAATTAAATTTGTCTCAAACAAAAACCAGAAAAATAACATTGTTTTTTAAGATCATGTCTTTTTGATAAGTTAAGTGGATAGCCATCCATAGACGCGTTTCGAGATTTATCTCTCATCAGTACAGCTTTGCTTTTATGAACAATTAGTAAACCATTTACTTGAAACCCATGTGGATGATTGGGGTTAGATATTTTAACTTTGACATTTTGTGAGAGAGACATGAACTTAGCAGGTTATTGATTTAAATTATAATTTAGAATAGGTAAAAGCATACTACATTATAGATAATCGTGTAAACTTAGGACTAATAATATCGGAACACAGATCGACATCACGATTCACGGAAGACATGATTTTAAAAAACAATGTTATTTTTCTGTTTTTTTTTTGAGTGCCACGAAGGTGGACTGAAAGCAATAAAATTACTGACAAATTTCCAATGAGATTTGTTTTTGTTTGTCCTAAAAAGACTCATTAGTATTATAGAGCTCCGGAAAGGTTGAATATATTTATATATTCAGGCTGTGTTCCGAGTTTATTAAGGATATATGATTATCTATAATGTAGTATGGTTTTACCAAATCTAAATTAAAATTTCTTCATTTTTAAAGAAGAATTCAGATATAAGTATGTCCCACTTGAAGCTTGATTTTCGGAAAATGGTAAAACCCGTTTTTCTCTATTTTGTAAGAAGAATCTAACCGCCATTTTTAATTTTTATGGCATATAAGGTTTCAAAGATATACTTAGATGATAAAATTATACTTCTCAATAGGATTTTTTTAAAATGGTGAAACACGAGTCTCTTTATTTTGAAAAACGAATCTTAATAGCAAATTTCATATTTGTATCTGACATCTTAGTAAAACTAACATCTTTTGCTCCCTAACTTGAGTTGCATTTGCACGAGAAAGTAGTTTTCCTAAAAATGTTTGATTTGGCACATAACATGTTTTCACTTCAACTCCTCAATTCAATTAAATAAATATGAAATATTTTCTTTCCCCACAATTATTATCTTTTGTTAAATGTTGACCAACGGTTGAAAATACATTCGAGACAATCGTGAGAAATGATTATGTGTTAAAATAAACAGGAAAAGTTTTATTATTTATTTAGGTTGCCTGTGTGAATAATTTATGAAATGTTGTAAAACTTCCGAAAAGCACTATTTGCAACGCTTGCATATATACACTTACACTGTGGAATTATGCAGTATTTATGGGCTCCTGCAAGCTACAAGTTTCCATTTAATTATGTGCAAAGTTTTACACACCGAGATTGAAGTTTCTTCCCGGTCGGTCTTGATGAAATTTTCTCCTATAGACAATTGAGACTTTAATGTGCCTCAACACAAATGTTATTCCCGCTGAATTTATTACTTTTAATTCATTTAATTTTTCTAATTAATTCTTCAGGAATTTAGTGATCTACTCTAATTAGTTTAGCGCAGATTAAATTGATAACGGATCTTTCTATATGCGCGCGTTAACTTTAAAATTAAAACAAAATATAGTGTGGTATGTGAGATATGGTGGACTTTTTGAATGATTTGCAAACAAAATTCGATACCATTTTGTTTTAAAAATTACATTATGCAAATCACCTCCACCGCTGCGTTTGAGTTGGCAGATTCGCGAGGCCCAATTTTGGACGACTTTCTTTAGTAAATCGGGCGGGATTTCAGCAATGGTTCGATTAATGATGTTCTCTAGTTGTGAAAGAGTTGTTGATTTATTGTGAAAAATAATCGACTTAACGCAGACCCAAAGAAGAAAGTCTAAGGGTGTTAGATTGCACGATTTTTGTGACCACACTACGTCACCTCTTTTCGAAATAATGCGCCCTTAGAACTTCTCTTGCAATAACTCATCCGTGTCATGTCACGTGGCACCATAATGTTGGAACAACATGTCATCTATGCTCATATCGTGGGCCACAAAAAGTTTCTTATCATGGTTTTATACCGTTCGCCGTCTACAGTTACCGCTCGAGCTCTTTCATATCGAAAGATGTACCGACCACTTATGGCGACGACCTACAATCCGCACCAAACAGTCAGTTTCTCAGTTTGGTGCAGTCAGATACAAATTAGCCTCCAGTATCTTCCGTTGATGGGTGTCGCCCCAAATGCGTCAGTTGTGCCTACGTATCCTATTTAGCCAAAAGTGCGCTTTGTCGAGGAAGAAGATTTTTTTGACAAAACGAGGATCCGTCTGCAGCTGTCTGAAAGCCCAGTCGGCAAACGTGCAACGCCGACGGGAGCCGTGGTTTCGTGGCTTGAATTTTGGTACCAATTGAATCTTATACGGATGCAGATGCAAATCTTTCCACAAAATTCGCCAACTTGTGGCCTCCGAAAGACGAAGTTGTTGTGAGCGATGAAAAATGGGACAGATTTCAGTCTTCACGGACACTTTCAGCGACAGCAGCAATGTTTTCGGTCAAACGCCAAGGACGATCACGTTTAGGCTTTACTCGATAACAAACCGACACATATTATTTAATCGTGGTCTTGTTTGGACGATCATTATGACCGTAAGCACCACGAAGTGCGCCTGTCTTACAGAACAGAAATTTTGATAAAAAATTGGGGGCTATAGCAAAATACAAACGTAGCTGATAAAAACACAGCGTTTCAAAACCGAACCAGTCAAGATTGACGCGTGATAGTTGAAATACGCGAACGACCCGCGTGGCAATTGAAAGATATATTAGATGCGTGAATGGTCAAAGAAGCCTAAATAGGTAAGGTTCACTTTTTTATTTGACCAATATATTTTACGTAGTATATATACGCCTTTCGTATATATAGATAAACATGTGAGGGCTTGTATAGTGAAAGAGTTAGGTTAGGTTAAGAAAGTCATTCAAGTTTTCTAAATAATTCTTCAGGAATTTTCTAATTTACTCAAATTGTGTTAGAGTAGATAAAATATGTAATAAACGCGGGCAAAATGTCCACCTTCGGAATTGATGCATTCCTGCGACCTATCCCCGCTCTCACACACGGTGCGACAAAAAATCAAGTTAGAACGAATGTCCCCAAACGCATCATCGATGAAATTCTTCAGCTGTTGTACTGTGACGGGTTTTCTGGAATAAAGCTTATCCTTTACCACTCCCCAGAAAAAAAAATCCATTGAAGTTAAGTATGGCAAATTTAGTGTCCACTCAATGTTTCCCCGTCTCCCCATCTAATGATGCGGGAATGCCCGACCCAGGTATTGACGGATCGCCAAAGAATAATGCGATGGGGCCCCGTCCTCCTGAAAAAACAAGTCAATTGTGGAAAGAACAATGTGGCACCACAACTTCGATTACCCTTCCCAGATACCTGGGGCCATCAACGGTTCTATCAGAAAAGACAGGACCCACGAGACCATCGCAGGATTTGCCACCCCACAATGTGACGCCTTTCTGATTCAATTGCGTACTCATTATGACATGTGGGTTTTCTTTGGCCCAGTACACAGAGTTATGTCTGTTGTTGTGACCAGACAATTTAAAACAGGTTTCATCTGCCCACACGATTTTCGGACACAGGTCTGGTTGTCAGTTGATTGCGGATTATCTCACAGAACTGTAATCTGCAGTCAGGATCGTCCTCAAGAAGGCAATGCAACAGTCTCGGGCGGTACGGATTAAGCAGGTGCATCAGACGTTGTAATGATATCCTGGGGACACCCAACTCCCGAGACGCTTCTCACGTGGACTTCTTCGGAGTGTGTACGAATGTAAGATCTACCTTCATCTCATTTTCTGGTATCAAATTTAACTTTGTCCAATTTGTGAAAATTTGCAACAAATTGAAACAATTGTGAAGAGTTTTAGACAATTTTAAACAATTTGTAAAGTTTTTTAAACAATTTTGAACCATTTAAAACAAAATTGCAATCGTTGTGCAAAAATTGATACTATCGTGGATTATTCCTGACAATTTTAGATAATTTGCAAAGATTTTGAATAATTTTCAACAAATTAGAAATAATTGTGAAAAAATTGAGACAATTTTGAAGAATTTGCAAAAATTGTGAAGAATTCACAAGATTTGGGAAAAAATATTGACTATTTTAGAGAAAATTTTTTCCAAATCTTTGCAAATTAAAGATTTGGAAAAATTTCAACATATTTGCAAAAATTGTGAAAAAATTGTGACAATTGTGAAAAATTTGCAACCATTGTGATGAATTTGCAACATTTGTCAAAAATTAGTGACAATTGTAAAGAATATCTGACAATTTGCAAAGAATTTAAACTTTGCCAAAATTTGTGATTTATTGAGAAATTTATGAATCTGCAATAATTACCAAATAAATTCATTTCAACATTTGAAAAATTAAACAATTTTCATTCAAATTTGCCAATTTTTCTTTTTACAATTTTTGAAAATTTGCCAATTTTCCTTTGTTCAATTTGTGTTAATATTCCGATTTTTGCAATAATTCTGAGAAAATTTAAACAATTGTGAAAATTTTGCAATAATTGTAAAGAATTTGTGACAATTTTAGATAATTTGCAAAGATTTTTAACAGATTTGCAATAATTGTGAGGAAATTGAACAATTGTGACGAATTTACAACATTTGTGACAATTTTAAACGATTTGCAGAGATTTTGAATTATTTTCAACAAATTTGCAATAATTTGAGAAAAAAAATTAAAAATCGTGAAAGATTTGTGATAATTTTAGACAACTTGCTAAAATTTAGAACAAATTTGCAACAATTGCGAATAAAATTAAAAACTGAAAAAATGGTAATAATTTTAGACAATTTGCAAAGATTTTGAACAAATTTTAACAAATCGGCAAAAATTTTAAAAGAATTGAAACAATTGTGAAGAACTTGTGACAATTTTAAACAATTTGCTAAAGATTTTCAACAAATTTACAACAATTTTCAACAAATTGCAATAATTGTGCAAAAATTGAAACTAGTTTGAAGAATTTGTAACAGTTTTGGACAATTTGCAGAAATTTTTAACAATTTTCAACAAATTTGTAATAATTGTCAGGAAATTGAAATAATTGTGAAGAATTGACAACAATTGTGGAGGAATTTTCAATAATTGTGCAAAAATTGAAACTTTTGTGAAGAAATTGCGACAATGTTAGACAATTTTCCTGAATTTAAAACAATTTTCAACAAGCTTGCAATAGTTGTAAGGAATTTGAAACAATAGAGAAGAATTGTAACGATTTTAGACAATTTGCAATGTTGAAACAATTGCGAAGAATTTGCAACAATTATATAGAATTTGCAACGTTTGTAAAGAATTTTGTGACAAGTTTAGATAATTTACAAAGATTTTGTAGAGTTTTCAACAAATTTGCAATAATTGTGAGAAAATTAAAACAATTGTGAAGAATTTGTGACATTTTAGATGATTTGCAAAGGTTTCGAACAATTTCCAACAAATTTTCAATAATTGTAAAAAAATTGAAATGCAACAATTATAAAAAATTGCAATAAAGAATTTGCATTTTGTGACAAGTTTAGTTCATTTGCAAAGATTTTGAACAATTTTCAACAAATTTGCAATAATTGTGAGGAAATTAAAACAATTGTGAAGAATTGGGGGCTATAGCAAAAATACAAACGTAGCTGAATAACAACACAGGGTTTCAAAACTGAACCACAATTAAAAGTCAAGATTGACGCGTGACAGTTGAAATACGCGAACGACCCGCGTGGTTGTCGAAAGATATATTAGATGCGTGAATAGTCAAAGAAGGCTAAATGGGCAAGGTTCACGTTTTTATTTGATCAATATACTTTACATAGAGCGTATATATACGCCTTTCGTATATATAGATAGACATGTGAGGGCATTCATAAGTGAAAGAGTTGGGTTAGGTTAGGAAATTAATTTTAAATTTTTCCAGAAAACACTATATTCCCCGCTCTCACACACAGTGCGACACAAAGTCAAGTTGTTCCCAAATGAATGTTCCCAAATGCATCATCGATGAAATTCTTCAGCTGTTGTACTGTGACGGGTTTTCTGGAATAAAGCTTATTCTTTACCACTTTAAGTCCGGGGAACGTGGTGTCCACTCAATGCTCCCCCGTCTCCCCATCCAATGATGCGGGAAAGCCCGACCCAAGTATTGACGGACCGCCAAAGAATAATGCAGTGGGGCCCCGTCCGGTTGAAATAACAATTCAATTGTGGAAAGAACAATGTGGCAACACAACTTCGATTAACCTGTCCAGATACCTGGGGCCATCAACGGTTCTATAAAAAAACACAGGACCCACGACACCATCGCAGGATATGCCACCCTCACTGTGACGCCTGTCTGATTCAATTGCGTACTCCTATTGACATGTGGGTTTTCTTTGGTCCAGTACACAGAGTTATGTCTGTTGTTGTGACCAGACAATTTAAAACAGGTTTCATCTGCCCACACGATTTTCAGACACAGGTCTGGTTGTTCAGTCAGTTGATTGCGCATTATCTCACAGAACTGTAATCTGCGGTCAGGAAGGCTCAAGAAGGCAATGCAACAGTCTGGGGCGGTACGGCTTAAGCAGGTGCATGAGACGTTGTAAAGATGTCCTGGGAACACCCGAGACGCTTCTCGCGTGGACTTCTTCGGAGTGTGAACAAATGTAGGAGCTACCTTCATCTTATTTTCTGGTATCAACGTTGCGCGTGGTCCTCCAGACTTCGGTTGGTGACGCAAATCGTGGTCTGAAACTTGTCTCTGATACGGTAAATCAGTATACGTGACGGCGCGGGCAAATGAAATTCATTTTCCGACATCCTACGCACGGTCTCTGCATTTTCGTACTTCCAGTAGGTCTTAATAACCCACCGAAGGGATTAGGTTAGATTAGGTAATTCATTACATTTTTGTAAACTAATTCTTCAGGAATTTTCAGATCGACTTAAATTACAGACATAGATTTCACTAGATACAAGGATATTAGACGCGGAAATAGTAAAAGTCTAACTAGACAAGGTTTACCTATTGAGTTTACTAATTTTTATTCATAGAGCGTACTTTCGTAGTCAAAGGGTTAAGCAGACAAAACTAAACATAACAAACTATAGTTTTGTCTTACAATATGTAATTTAGATCAAGAAGTCAATTAATTTTTGAATTGCTTGTTTTCCTTTAGTATTCAAAGAGTTTCGCAGACAAGACTAAACATGTAACACTAGATTTAAACACTATTTAATTTAGATTAAAAGTCAATTCATTTGTTAATTCCTGATTTACCGTTCGTAGTCAAAGAGTATAGCAGACAAGACTAAACGACACGATAAAAGACACAAGAAATTGACAAAAGTCAATTTGTTAATCGCTTATTTAGTAACGGATTTGAAGGCTTTTGTATTGCGAAGTGTAAATAGATTAATTAGTAGTAATTCCAAAAGGTACATACCTATTTATTTGACAAGTAGTTTCATGGAAGTTTTACTATTATGTGTACATAAATTCCACGTTTATAAAACATGTAATATTTATTTTTTTATTTTTACCTTTGGGATTTATTCAAAGGGATCTAAAATAAACAGAATGAATATATCCGTCTATATTTGCATATTCTATTACTATTTATTTTGGGTCGATTTCACTTTGAAGCTGCTAAAATATCTCACGAATATTACGAAAATGAGCTAATCTCTATTAAAAACAAGGTTGTAAATTTCAAATCAAAATTTAGAAACAAGTTTGTCGACAGATATGCTTTTTGATTCATGTTTATTTATCGTCTGTTTCGTATTGATATAAACAACAACAAAAAAACTCGTTTTGTCATTTATTTGAAATTCCACATTGATATTGAAAACAGTATTTAATTTTGAAGCATCTACAATTGAAGAGGTGAATGTATAAAGGTGGCCTGTCACAAAACTGTAGTTTTGAGAAAACCGATATAATGAAAAAACTGTTGTAGATTTGTAATTGATAAATTGACAAAAAAAAAAACAAGATTCATAGACTATTAATTAAAATCTATCACGAAAATTTAAAAACATTTGTAGCATCTCCACACAAAGTTCACTACTATAGACAACTACTACGTTTCCAATTTTATCTTAAAAAAATACGGTCGTAATACCTACTCCAGCTGAGCATATTTCACACCATGCAGTTACCTGATAATGCAACTCATCTTCATATTTCGAGCATAAGGATATACGTAAAGGCACATGGACATCCCCAGATAAAAGAACCGTCAACCAGATAGACCATCTGATAATAGACGCTAGACATTTTTCCGACATAATTGATGTGAGGAATAGGCGAGGGGCTAATATCGATTCCGACCACTTTATGATAAAGACACGAATAAGAGCTAGGATATCTAATGCAAGAAAGAAAGAAACAAATAACAAATAAGGGTGGTATAACATAGCAGAACTAAAGAATCCAACAAAAGCTGAGAAGTACCAAAGTGTAATTAAAAAGAAGAGAGAGACACAAGTGACTGAGATACCAAAAACGTTCAACAAACGCTGGATAGATTGTAAAAAAATCATCGAGGAATCAGCAATCGAACTCATAGGAAAGCAAGAGAGATATAGACGCAGGCCAAACGATATGTGGTTTGATGCGGAATGCGAAGAGGCAACTAAAAACAAAAATCAAGCATATCTAAAGCTACAACAGACACATCGCACAAGGGGAGCTGAAACTACCTATAAAGAACTGAGAAAGAAAGAGAAGAAAATCCACAAACGAAAAAAGAAGGAATTTCTGAAACAGGAACTGCAAAAGATGGAAGATCTAAATTCACAGGCAGAAACTCGAAAATTTTATATAAAACTGAATAACAGTAGAAAAGAGTTCAACCCAAACACCACTATGTGCAGAGACAGACAAGGAAACATTATCTGTGAAACAGATGAGATACTAAACCGGTGGGCGGATAATTTCGAAGAACGTCTCAACACAAACAACAGGGAAGACATCGATCAAATCAGAATGAACCCATATCAAGATGACAGAGAACGAAACGAAATACCAACCATAATAGATATAGTGCATGCCATTCATAGGTTGAAGAACAGCAAAGCATCAGGCAATGATGGTATTGCAGCGGAGCTGATCAAGGAAAGAGGTAAAGAACTAGCCACACGCATCCAAGAACTTATAGCCGAGATTTGGCAACAAGAAACTATACCAGGCGAATGGAACACGGGCAGAATCATTCCTATACATAAAAAAGGTGACCAACTAGACTGCAGCAATTACAGAGGCATAACTCTCCTCAATACTACGTACGAAGTAATAGCCAATATCTTCTTCGGCCGCATCCGACCTTATGCAGAGAAGGAGATCGGCAACTACCAGTGCGGCTTCTGTGAAAATAGGTCGACAATAGACCAGATATTTACACTACGGCAGATCCTAGAAAAGGCTCGGGAATATAACGTTGACACGCACCATCTATTTGTTGACTTCAGAAGCAAGTATGACACTGTCAATCGAAAAGCACTATTCGAAACAATGATTGAACTAGGCATACCACAACATCTGGTACTTCTTACGAAGGTTACTCTTTCAAGAGTAGAAAGCAGAGTTAGGATCCAAAATAATGTATCAAGATATTTTACTACACACACCGGATTACGACAAGGAGACGCCCTATCGTGCATCTTATTTAACATCGCCCTTGAGAAAGTAATCAGGGAATCTGGAGTAAACAAAATAGGCACGATAATCAACAAGTCAGACCAGTTACTAGCATACGCGGACGATATAGATACAATAACTAACTCGAAAAATAAGACCATACAAGCATTCGCGGCCTTTGAAGCGGCAGGAAAAAGAATGAGTCTAGTAATAAATACAGATAAAACAAAATACACGTTTGTTTCTACGCGGGATGCACAAGTACAAAACGTAGCTATCGGGACACGTAACATTGAAGGCGTATCGAAATTCATATACCTGGGCTCCCAAATTGCGAACACTAACAGCTGCAATAAAGAGATAAAAATAAGATTATACTTTGCAAATAGAGCATATTATCGAGTAATGCGACACCAAAAATCCGAGACTATATCCAGAAGAACCAAATGTCAAATCTATAGGAGCCTAATAAGACCTGTACTGATATATGCAGCCGAAACCTGGACCCTAACCAAGGAGGAAGAAAGAATCTTGGGATGTTTCGAAAGAAAGATTCGAAGACACATATATAAAGGCGTACAGGAAAACGGAGAATGGGGGCCGATACAACCATAAGCTTTACGAAGACACGGATGCAGTTCGTATTATAAAAATTGTTAAATTAAGATGGATAGGATGTATCGAACGTATGAAGGATTCAGAGCCTGCAAAACTTACACGACAAAGACCAGTAGGGAAAAGGACACGGGGCAGGCCAAAAACAAGATATCTGGACCAAGTGCATGAGAATCTCTTAGCAATGAAGGTGACCGGATGGAAAGTTAAGGCCCGGAATAGATTGGAATGGAAAAAAATTCTAGAGGAGGCCAAGACCCATAATGGGTTGTGAAGCCAAAGCTGATGATAATGATGAATGCAACTCATCTTCGAATATAACTTGAGGGTTTTCGGCAGACCAGTAACGTAAATTTTGTTTGTTCCACGCCCCATGCAATTGAAAATGTGTTTTGTCAAATCCATCGACTGAATTCTAAACGTGGGTTTCTGTCTATTTTCTATGATATTTTTCGACCCATCTTGCAATTGTCCTGCAATTTGGCGGCACTGAGTTAATAATGGAGTTCGTTCTAATAAAAACGTTCTACATAAACAATCCTTTGTTCAATCAACCACTGCTCTATTAAAAAAATTGAAAGTTCAATAAATATTTCACAGTTAAAATTATAGTAAATAAGTCATTACTTATTATTGTTGTTTCTAAGTAAAAACAGGACACTCTTCATTTTTTAAAAATATCTAACATTATATCTACCAGCAAGACTTACTGGCGAGATGTATCGTAACTTTTTGGAACAAACACGGCCCTAGTTTCTGCAGGATGTACCATGTTTTCATTTCGGCCACCCTTAGCATGTATTTCGTTTTGTTGGTGTCTTCGCGGGCTTCTGTACCGTATGTCATGATCGGTCTGATACAAGTCTTGTGGATTCTACTTTTGCTACCTTTGCGCATGTACGGGTTTGCCCAAACTATATCTCGTAGGCATCCTGATAGAGCGGATGCTTTGTTAATGACTATTCTCCAATTAAAACATCAAATGGCAGCATCTAACTAAATTGTCAAAAATAAATATGTTTAGTCTTTGAAACTAGGCAATCAAATAATCTTGGACAACGAATTAGACTAAAATAGATATAAAACTTAAAAAGTAAAAAAAAGTAAACTTAAATAAATATTAAAGCATGACTCATTTTAGTTTTATACTAGAATATGCGTGAGGTATGGTAAAACCACCTTTATTATACAGGGTGTTGGGTAAATTTCTTCTTCTACTTCTTGGAGATCTGTCGATCTGTTAATTCGGGAGTCGCCCCTGCATCTTTTCCTAAAAGGTAGATTTCCAACTATCTCTCAATTTTTTAGGTGGTCTTCCGGGAGGTCTTGGCCGGGCGGGTTATTTTCTAGGACTATTTTCGGAAGTCTGTTCTCGTCCATCCGTCTTACATGGTTGTACCACTGCCTCTTACGTTCTCTTCCCCATCTCACAATGACTTGTATTTCGCTTGTGTCCCATCTCACAATGACTTGTATTTCATAACTTATGTTTCTTACTCTGTTTCTTCTTGGTTTCTTCACTATTGTTCGCAGTGTTTTCTGAGTTTTCAGAAGTTTTGTGTTTAAGAACTGTTTTCTTAGCATGTGTTTCGTCTTGTTGGTGTCTTCGCGGGCTTCTGTACCGTATGTCACGATAGGTCTGATACAAGTCTTATAGATTCTAATTTTGCTATCTTTGCGTATGTACGGGTTTGCCCAGACTATATTTCGTAGGCATCCTGATAGTACGGATGCTTTGTTAATCTGGCTCCTCAGGGGTTTAACTGGGTCGTGGCTGCCGTTGCCCAGGTAAACATGCAGCATAAATTCAAGGGGTTATTCCTTGCCATAGTCTAAGAATATTTTGTCTTATGATGATTTCTGAAACACGCTTTGTTTAGAAGATACAGGGTAAACAAAATTTGCGACCGTAACAACATTTGATTATCAAAAAGTATATGAAAAGTTGCTCAATCTACAATAAATGTTCGAAACGACTTCCTCTCGCCTGGATACAAGCATTCAATCTTATTGTCATTGAGTGCCTAACTCCTTCAGACACACCATGGTTGTTCCTAATTAAGTTACATCCAGCAATTATCCGATTTCGCAATTCGTCCAAATTCTCCACTGGAGTAGCGTAAACTAATGACTTCCGATAGCCCCATAAGAAATAATCGAGGGGGTTTAAGTCTGGACATCGCACAGGCCATGTGTGGGGCCACCTCGGCCAATCCAGCGATCTCTGTGTGTTGCTATTAAAAAATCACGAGCAGCAAACTTAAATGTGGTGGTGCCCGATCGTGCATAAACCACATTGCAATTCGTGTCGCCAGTGGTACATCCTGCACAAACTCGGGCAGTGTTTCTTCTCGCCAGTATGACTTGCTGGTAGCAATACCGGTCCAATTAGATAATCACCCACAATTCTAACCCAAACATTCAAGGACAACTGATGTTGAAATCGATCTTCATATACCTCATCCAGACTTTCATCCGCCCACACATGGTTGTTATGAAACTTCCTTATTGCATTTCTTAAGAATCTAGCTTCATCGGTGGAAAGAATCTATGGCAGAAATTGAGGAATTAGAACTAATGTTTGCAAAAGCCATTGACATAATGCAATAAGTGGACGATAATCGTAGTAGTGCCTGAACACATTGAATGTGGTATGGATACAACAAATTGCCCTTAAGAATTTCGCAATCTGTCTAATGACTTACATTCAAAGTATTGTAGAAGTACTTGTATCTTCCTCTAAGATATTCCGCACATTCTGTTCCAGTTGTACAGTTCTTACTTTCATTAATCTTCCTGGTCCTCTATTTGGTTTTTAAAGATTTTTCGGTCGTGGATATTACGGCTAGAATGTACAATCGTCCTGCTTGTAATGAATTACCATCAGGAAGTCCATACATTAAATGCATGTCGGTTATCTCGGCGTTCGAGTACATGGTAGAGGACTTCACTAACTATTAAAGACACGTCAAACAGCTAACTGTCAACCAATGTAAACAACTGCGACCGATACAGGCGAAGATCACTGACGAAACGTGTTCAAATGAAATCCGCTTGTACGTTCGTAGATTAAACAGCCGTTCCAAGTTATCGTCAGCAATTTTTTGTACTTGCTAAACTCATACATTTTTTGTACTTGATAAACTCATTGGCGTACGCTATACTTTTATTTACATTAATTATTTCAACAAATATAGAAAATGGGTGTCGTAAATTTTGAAATCTTCAAAACAATGGGGTTTTGCAGAAATCATTATAGGACAAAATATTCTTAGAATAGGCGGAGGAATAACCGCTTAAATATTTGTCGCATGTTTACCTAACAACATGTATGTAACATAATCAAATTTAGAGTAATGACACTTTCAGACTTTAAAAATTCTGGCTTAATATTGAATGAAATATACCAAAATTTAAGGATTAGAGTAATGAAACTTTTAGACAAATTGTAACTTCATAATAAAGGAAATAAACAAAAATTTATGGACAAAACTTTATAGAACGAATAATTGTATTCTTCTCTATTTTTTTCATTGAAGTAAAATTAGTTTGTCGTATAGCCGTGCGTACAAATATGATCTTCTTAGTGTTCTTTTTGATATGTTAGAAATCGATTATTTTTCTAGTTTGTTGCATGTTATTTTGAACATTTTATTCATGCGTTATTGATAATTAAACTTTGCTTATATATTGTCGAAATGTAAATTTGATTGTGTCAAAAACAAGTATGTGAAATTAGGTACGGTTTACATGTTAACTGTTTATATTTCGCGTGCTAATTTCTGATTTTCAACCGACTGAGTGCGCCCTCGTCCGAAATATAAATACATAAATCATTACAATTTACTGATCTGTAAATTCAAGTTACGCATGTGCAAGTTCAATTTAAAAACTGTTTGTAAACAAAAAGATTTGTTCAATTTTTGAATCAGTGTATTTTATAAATATATACTATGTTTTCTTAATGTATTCCTTAAGATATGTTAAACCAGGGGTACTCAACCTTTACATACCTACCGTCCACTTTAGTATCTCTATTGGTAGAAAAAAATTTATACCGCCTACCTGTTGGGTGGAGGTTTAATAAGAATATGTAGTTAAATTTATATTTTTATTTTTGCTTTGTATACATAGACGTATGAAGTCTATCGAAATTACATTTAATTAATTAATTTATTATTAGACTCTTGAGGCCGATGATGCGAAACTAAATATTGGATATTTGGTTTATTTTCTGTAAGGAACAAACTAGGGTCTCCTCTTTCTGAAATATTCGGACGGTTTCTTTCTTTGGTCATAATATGATTAATAGCACTAAAGCCTGATTCTACAAGATATGAGGTACAGAAAGGTATCCATAATTTCAATTTCATTTTTCACATATTTGGATGTTTGGTTAAATTTTTGTGAGAAACAAACTAGGGTCTCCTCTTTCGGAAATATTCGGACGGTTTCTTTCTTTGGTCATATTATGATTAATAGCACTAAAGCCTGATTTTACAATACATTTTTTTATTTTACCATAGGTTTTCTAATACACCACTATCGAAATTATGTTTACTACCTTCATCATATTTAATTTCTTACAGTTCATCTTGGCAAGTTGTATCAGCCTCCTCAATATTTGCAGTAAAAACATTTTTCATCCAGTCATACGCCTTCAAGTTCAAAATATCTTCAAATCTTTTAAATAATGACACAATACTTTGGCTACCTATATGGGTTTTATTAGTTCCTTGAAGCTGTTGTTGAAGATAATGATGTTCCCTTTGACAGGCACCAAAATGTGTGCAAAAGTAACCTAATAAAAACTTCATTATTGTTCTGGCACAGCTGTTGAAACAATCTATCATTTTTGGCATTTGATTTGATCTTATTTACAGCTCGAATTATTACAGTTAATGATGATTGGAAACTTTATGAATATGTTTTTCAATAATGCTATGATTTTTTTTAAATAATACTTTAAAAAAATCCGTTTTAATGTTTTTAAAACGTCAATTCGAGTCGCTCGCGACACTTCAAACTGTGCAGACGTACCGCGAGCGAGTACAACTATCTCCTATCGCCGATAACGTTATCGAACTTTTTCAATTTACTCTCGTGAATCTTTTTATATGCAACAAATGGTGTAAAAGCCATGGAAATTTGCTTGTTAGCTAATAGGCCACCCAATCTAACACCTAATGTAACCCCATCAGTAACAACCATGAGCGATCTACGTGTAACCCTAATAAAAAACCCAACTAAACCCAGCAACGACGATCCACCAACATGGCAAATTGTCCATAACAAAAAAAGATGTAGGTATTTAAACGCATCTGCTACCAGCGTCGAAGAAAGTACCCCAATGTCGACTAATAACAAATAATACTAATAACTAATAATAGATTTTCTCCTCTCGGAAACAATCATCAAGATAATGAAACCATGGACGTAGCGGCTAGCGTGAGAATCACAAAACCGCCGCCACATTTATACCGGATGTGAAATCTATTACTGAGCTGGAGAAATGCTTCGAAAATGTTGTCAACAAAAGCGACTACACACACAAAACTATCAACGCCGACGGACATATCAAAATAATAGCCAGGGACTCTGAAACTTAATAACACATATTAGACGATGAAATATACACATATATACGAAAAATAATACACATATTAGACGATGTAAAGGTATCGTACCATACTTATCAACAGAAACAAAACCGTGCCTACAGAGTGGTACTAAGGTCTCTCCATCCCACAACTCCCGTCGAGGATATAAAAAGCGCTATCGAGGACCATGGGCATCAAGTGCGAAACGTAATAAATATATGCCATGGAAAAACCAAAGATCCGCTACCTCTGTTCTTCGTAGACCTAGAACCGATGTCAAACAATAAGGATATCTACAAAGTTGATCGTATATTAAAGGCCAGAATCAACATTGAACCTTGATCCGAAAAAAAACTCGACGATTGTACAATGTACAAGATGCCAGCGGTACGGACACACCAGGACTTTAGATGTGTCAACACAACTCAACGTCTTGCGTAAAATCCAGAGATACCCCTTTAAAATGTGTCCTCTGCGGGGATAAACATCCAGCCAACTGCAAGTGTTGTCGCGTGTATTAAAACATACTCAACAAAAGAGCCTACTCCACACAGAAACTACTCCCCACTGGCATAGATCAGGACCACAATGCGTAAACCACACCAGCGAGGACGAATCAATAATGTGGAACAATATCTAATAAACCTAACAAAGACAATTGCTACGGATTACTCGCTTTGGAAAGCAACTAAAAGAATTAACCATCCACAAAACCACATACCACCTATCAGGAAAGCCGGTGGAGAATGGGCTCAAAGTGACGCCGAAAAAGCCGGAATATTTGCAGAACATTTCGCGCAGGTATTTACTCCATTTCCAGCCCAAAAACACAATGGAGATATAGAAGACTTCGTAGATAGTCCCCTCCCTCTGGACCTACCCATCAGGCATATTTCTCCTGTGGAAGTAAAACAGCATGATACACAAAGAGGTCAATGCTAATAAATCTCCTGGATACGACCTGATCACAGGCACCATCCTCAAGAAGCTACTAAGGGTATAGGGCATAGTATTCCTGACCAATCTATTTAATGCTATAATTTGTACATCACACATACCTAGCTAATGGAAAGTCGCCCAAATCATAATGATTCAGGAACCTGGCAAACCACCAAATGATATTAAATCGTATCGCCCGATATATAACATAAGCCTGCTGCCCATAACATCAAAGTTATTTGAAAGACTACTGCTTAGAAGAATTCAACAATTGATCGACAAGCTTGACATTGTCCCAGAACATCAATTCGGATTTAGATCCAAGCATTCAACGATAGAGCAAGTCAATCGGGTCTTTGACGCCATAGCTAACACGTTGGAACGAAAGGAATACTGCTCTGCAGCATTCCTCGACATAGAACAGGCCTTTGACAAAGTGTGGCACCCAGGTGTACTCTACAAAATCAAGAGGCTTTTACTGCAATACTACTTGCTTCTGAAATCCTACCTAAGCAACCGCCAATTCCAAGTACGGTGCGGCACGGAGCTATCACCTCTTTGCCCGATACGAGCAGAAGTGCCCCAAGGTAGCGTTTTGGGACCAATCCTCTATACACTGTTCACGGCTGACCTGCCTGTAGCCCACAACACTATGGTTGCTACATTTGCCGACGACACCGCTATCTTGGCAACTCATGAAAATCCAGACGCAGCTTCAAGATCACTGCAAAGCGGACTCAAGAAGATCCAAAGATGTTTCAAAAGGTGGAGAATGAAGGCTAGTAATACAAAGTCTATCCACATTACCTTCACTCTGAAGAAAAAAGACTGCCCAACGGTTTCACTAAACAACGAACCACTTCCGAAAGTCGAAGAAGTAAAATATCTAGGCATGCTCCTGGACCGCAGGCTAACCTGGGCGAAACATATTAGGAACAAGAGGAAACAACTGGCTCGTAGGAAGGAGATCTAAGCTATCCCTGCATAATAAAGTCCTCATATACAAGACCATACTAATGCCAATCTGACCTACGGTATTCAGCTCTGGGGTACGGCCAGCAACTCCAACATAGAGATCTTACAGCGATTCTAATCCAAAACGCTGAGAACCCTAGCGAATGCTCCATGGTACGTGATGCGTAATGCCACGCTACACAAGCACCTTGGAATTGACACGGTTAAGAATATAGCTCAAAAGCTATGCACCAACTACGAGAAGCGACTAGAAGATCACCCAAACCCGCTGGCACACAGCTTACTAGATCAAGGATCAACAATAAGTGGATTGAATAAATTCAAGCCGGTGGATCTGCAAGCACGGTTTCGCACAACCTAATTGTCCAAAACTCTACTTCCACACTTCCTGTAAGCGGAAAGTAGCCAACATTGGACAAAACCCCTACTGAACACCAAAAAATCGAAATTGAGTACCACTGTTAAAATGGCGGGCTATTGAAAATGAAACTCCTTATTGGTCCACCAGGTTGAGTACCACTGTGTAAAACTATTTAAGGTTTATAAATATGAATAAATATGTTTATAAAAACCGAATATACCACAATAGTAAAAATTGGCAGTTGGATTCATCTTACAAAATAAACGAAAATCTAGCTAAGGGCGCAGAAAAGCAAAGCAAATGCAGAATACTTAATATCTCAAAAACTAGTTTGTTTGAGTTGTTGGAGATGTGAAAATTGGTATTTAAATTCTTCTTTGAAAATGAAGATATTATTGTACTACCATTTCCAAAAATCCAATTAAAAGAACTAGAAAATAATTATTTCAAAAAATAATGCTCATTTGCAGATGACATAGGTGACTGTTGACATTTGGGTAATAGTTTATAAATACAATTTAAAGAGAAAATTGAAAACATTGTTAATGGTTTGATGAGTCCCATATCAATCATACTATTGTATTCCTGATGCTATCTTACGTTATGTGTGGAAGCCAATATCTAGATAAGGTCATAAGTACATGAACAAATCTAAAAACTGAAATATCCCAATAGTAATGTCCCATCATTGTGATGGTAACAATAACAAACCGCTTAAACTACGAATCCTTAAACACGAAGTCTACATACTGGGCCAGGCTTTGAGGCCAGATTTGAAAAATGTTAGGAGTGCCGGTTAAAATCAAGTTGAAGGGCGACTCTGGCCCGCCAACTCGAGATAATCGAGATCAAAGTTTCGAGTCTCTCAAAAATCGATCGAATCGTTTTCTAGAAAATTTTAGAAGTTTATTCTCCTTGCAACTGCAAGTATCATACATAGTTTTAATCTAAATTTAATCGAGAATGATTTATATATAATCAGTCAATTTAGATTATTTTGAAAAAAGTTTCTTGCAAACATATGAAGGTACGCGTTTTTATAAACTCTAATTGCAAGATTATGTTTCACCAAAACAACAGAAGATTAGTTGTTAGTTCTATTCAAAATTTTGCGTCTTTTGATAGATTATATGACAATATCCAAATACTTGTTAAAATTTGCAATTAATACAAAAATACTGATTTTCGACACAATTTTTATTTATCGTACATCAATACATGCAGAATTTTACACGGATTACGATAATATAAATCATTATGCAATTTAATGAATCAGAAAATCTTAAAAACACAATTTTGAACAACCTAAAATGGTCTTGTTTTAACGATATCTCGAAAAGGAAGAGAAGTACAGGAATTAGTTTTAGATTTTTAGAAAGCTTAAATAGTATAGTAAAAGTGTGCAAAGTATGAATATAATAAATAAGAAAATTTTTAAGAAAATAAGTTATGCAAATATTTATTTTATTCTGCTTTATTAACTATTTTGTATAACCTATTTTATACTATTTTATTAACTTGACTTAATCCGTTCTTCTTCTAAATCTTATTTACCGTTTCTTAATATTAGTTTTCATCCTACTCTCAAGATAGTCACTATTTAATAAACATAGTTGACCTGAATTAATTTGACTAATACAGCTAGTTGAATAATAAATCAAAAATTGTGTATTAAGGTTTTATTAGAATAGCCATTATTTTATTCATTACACCGACAAGGCTAGACAAGAAACTAGTTCAGTGTCATTTTAAATAAAAGAAAGATTAGAGTAAATTGAATTGTTTCGTTATAATTACTATGTTAACTAAATAGACAATATTTTATTTTCGTTACAACTTGTTTTTTAGATCATAAATCGATGGATATTTGTAGATGTTAAGTTATTAAGACAAGAAACTTAAGTTATATAAGTTAAATGCCAAAGTAAGAAATCTATAATGAATCCAACTAAATGATGTAAAAATTTTTATGAATCAAAACTACCAAATATATAGGATTAAATATGCTAACAATTTTTTGTTGCATGCTTCGTGTTTGTCTGGACTTGCATCTAGATCAGACATTTACAAAAATTTCACCAGCAATGCGACCCTTTTTTAAGAACCGTCCCTATCGCCACCCCCGTGTTAGAGGATTGTGATGAATACTAACCAGATGTTGGATATTTGAAAAAACCTTTCATACTCAATACCAATAACAAATTTGGATATGTTGTAATGTCTATGGTGTAAATCTATAAATCAATTAGGCATGCCGAATTACGCGTTTGGCCCAAATAAGGCAACCCCAGAAAGCCCTCATAACATTTGTAACGCACGTTCGCCCCTTTGCCTAATTAAAAAGTCCTGATGTGTTTAAATGAGTCTGTAAAATATGGGCATTGGAATAAGTGGTATACTTTTTGGAATTATTCGTCGGTAAATATTCACTAGGCTCCAGTAGTTTCTATCAATATACAAATCGTATACATAATGATTAACATTAAAATTTATTCTATAGTTCCATGATATACATATTTAGATAAAAACGTAGCTTCCAAATAAATCTTTAAAAATTACGAAGATGTTTGATGCACTATAAAGAGATCGAAAGAATAGTGAGAAACTGGAGCTATATCTTGATCAAGTATGGAGATAGTTTCTTTGATGCCACCAGAAGCGTATAAAGGACACGAAACAATAATTCTACGGAAAAATAATGAATGAAGCCACAAACAAGCAAAAAGCTTTCTGGAAACTAATAAATGAACAGGCAAATAAAATAGATACAACAAGACATGTAGAACTTACAGAAAACCATAATTTAATTCGAGATCCTAAAGGTAGCAATAAACATTGCGCAAAACATTGAATCCACTACTATAACAAACAGCCATATCACATGTAACCCAAATACGATATATATATATATATATATATATATATATATATATATATATATATATATATATAGTATCGATATATATATATATATATATATATATATATATATATATATATATATATATGTATATATATATATACAGGAATTCACATGTATGGGAAGTTTTGTCTGTTATGGAAGAATTGCAAAATAAAACATCTTGTGGTCTAGATGGTCTGCCATGCATTATAATTAAAGAATTTCGCCACTACATACTGAAGCCAATTACACAGATCATTAACAAATCCTTTGAGATGGAACAATTTCCCTACGTCTTAAAAACTTTTGCCCAATCTATAAAAAAGGGAATAAAAATGATGTGAATAACTATAGACCGATTGCACTGCTGTCAGTATTCTCGAAAATTTTAGAAAAATGCATGTCAAAACGATTGACACCATTTATAGAGAAATATAAGCTGATCCCCGCACAACAACATGACTTCTGCAAGGTGAAATCTACAAACACAGCGATACTAGAAGTAACTACAAGAATTATGCAAGAGGTAGATCGTGGAAGAAAGCCAATTTGTATATTCTGCGATCTATCTAAGGCCTTCGACTGTGTGCCACATGACCATCTATTAAATAAGCTATATAGCTATGGTATAAGGGGGAAAGCTGGTGGATGGTTAAAATCATATTTAATAAATCGTACTCAATTTGTTGCTGTAAATTACAACAACAATACAGCACATTCCTCTGCCGTACGAACAAACATAGGTGTTCCTCAATTTTTGATGTATATAGCAGACCTGCCAGCATACAAAAATGGTTATCAGTGCACCTTCTATGCAGACGATACAAGCTTCATTGTGTCTGAATCTAAGGGCACTGACAATGAAACATGTGCTCAGATAATTTTGAACAAAATAGATAAATGGTTTGCAGCTAACAACCTATTCCTGAATAGAGGAAAGTCTGAGTACGTTATCTTCCAAACTTCAAGGAGCGATTATTCACAAGATCTCCAATTAAATATAGCAACCTATCCACTTCAGAGATCAAGACATACAAAATTCTTAGGACTCATTATAGAGGAACATCTTCAATGGAATCACGCCGTAGCACACATGTGTGCAATTTTAAATAAAAAGATTTTTCTAATAAGATGCCTACGAAAAATAGTATCGATTGCTGACCTGCTTCACTTCTACTATGCAGAAATACAGTCAATCTTATCCTATGGAATTGCGGTCTGGGGATCATCTCCACGTGTACAAACAGTACTTAAGTCTTAAAAAAGGATTGTCAGAGCCATAATGGGATTGAAGTGAGTCTCTTTTAAAACATTTTATTCACAACTAGGAATACTTACAGTACCCAGCTTATATATATTGGAAGTGACTACAATCACCTATAAAAATAAACAGAACATCTACAAAAATATGGACAAACACAACTACAATACAAGAGGCAAAGAAAAACTGTATATCCCCAAATCTAACTTTGTACCAAAAATTTAACTTTGTGCCAAAAGAGTCCACACAAGCAAGAAACTTCCTCACACGTTATATAGTGCTGCAGAACTCAATAATATTTCAATCAAAATAAATGCTACAAATACACTTTATATACTTATTCATATTATTTCCTTACTTTTTGTATTATTAATTATACTTAAATATCTGTAATATTTTGTAGACTTAGCCTAAAGTTACTCTTAACTCACAGGTGAATAAATTATTTGATTTGATTTGAAGTAGTAAAAGTTAGTGGACCCATGCGTATAATCAGACTCAATGTGACATTGTTCTCGAATTCCAAGGTTATATTTAGGTTAGGACATGCTGCTGACTTTCCTAATAGCAACCAACTTTGGTAAACCTTAGTTTGGCCAAGCCACAGACTTACTAGCAACCGAATTTTGCATGCTTAACTTTGTTAAGTCTTTGCTTATTCATATAAGGTTGAAGTCAGGAATTCCAAAGACATGCTTAAGTTAGACCATTCGCATGAGTTTCTTAGTAACAATCTATAGGGTTTTCCAATAAGAGGTTTCATTTTCAATAGCCCGCCATTTTCACAGTTGTCATGAGTCAACCTGTAACTACTTGACAGATGACAAGCAAAAACTACGCCATTAATAAAAATGGAACGACATAAGTACGGAAAGTGATTCCTTCTAAATCCTCCGCCTTATGGGCTCCTGACATGTAATTATCTGCTCCTGCCATGCAATTTCTCCATAAGCAGGAGCAAAACCGGCCGGCTTATCAGTAGTACAGTACGTGGCCGAGCGTATATGTGTAGATGGCCCGACCGCGATAGGTGAGGGGTGAACGGACGCAGACCTTAGGCCGGACAATAACGGACAAGAGCGAATAATGCCGGACAAGAATAGACAAGCGGGAAAATTCAAAATGGGTTGCGGGGTGGGCATGCATATTTGCAGATATATTAGGGGTTGATTCAAATGGATAATTTTTAGATCTGCGCATGCGTTCGATTTGAACAAGTTTCTTCTTATATTCCCTGTTTAACTTGTCTGATTGAACCGCTGACAGATTTTCGTGAAATTTCCATACCACCGATGAGTCAGCATATTTCCTGTTTGACCGCATATATCCTGTGATATTTATCTAAATAATTTCCAGTGTTAAAAATTGTTTAAGCTTGTTTCAACTTGTCTGGTCATATTTCTTGGAAATGTTTCGTTTAATTTTGAATTTTAACTGAGTTTCATAGTTAGCCTTTGTGAGTTTAAACTTGTTTGGCGTATTATGAATGGCTTAATTTTGAGTGTGAAATGGAAATATTGTTTCGCTTTCAGTTTTCGTAATCGGTTTAGTATTTGAACTTGCAGATTTTAAATGTATGTCAAGGAAATAACATCCGGCTGAGATAATATATCTAACGGGAAACGTAACATCGAAGCGTATCGGAATTCATATACGTGGGCTCCCAAATTGCGAACATTAACAGATGCAACAAAGAGATAAAAAGAAGATTATATCTTGCAAATAGAACATATTATGGACTAATGCGACATCTAAAATCCGAGACTATATCCAGAAGAACCAAATGCCAAATCTATATGAGCCTAATAAGACCTGTACTGATACGCAGCCGAAACCTGGACCCTAAGCAAGGAGGAAGAAAGAATTTTGGGATGTTACGAAAGGGAGATTCTAAGACACATATATAAAGGCGTACAGGGAAACGCAGATTGGAGACGGCGATACAACCATAAGCTGTACTACCTTTACGAACACACGGATGTAGATTGTACTATAAAATTAGCTAGATTAAGATGGATAGGACATATCGAGCAAAGGTGCGAAGGATTCAGAGCCAGCAAAACTTATTACACGACAAAGGCCAGTTGTGAAAAGGACACGGGGCAGGCCATAAACAAGATATCTGGACCAAGTACAGGAGAATCTAATAGGAATGAAGGTGACCGGATGGATAGCTAAGGACCGGAATAGATTTGAATCGAAAGACATTCTAAAGGAGGTCAAGACCCATAATGGGTTGTGGAGCCAAAGCTGATGATGAAATAATATTACTACAACTACCGCAATAAGAACCGCCTAATCAATTTCGTGTTTGAATTTGTAAATGCACACGAGTATGGAATGCCTGAATTGTGAAATATGTGGTTGATAAGAACCGCCGTATTTATATTTATATTATATTTATAATTTTCGTATGTCATCTTGTTTAATTTTATCACTATACATTCGGAGGTTCGGACATTTTGTTTACAATAATTTTACTAACACACGCCTAGGGCGTGGCCGGATGCTTAGCATTGATTATCACTACACATTCGGAACGCGAGTGATATATAAGCCCGAGCTCTAAATTCATCGTCATATCAACAATTAGAACTGTATCCCTACGACCAATGTGTAAAAGTTTTCGCAAGCAAAGATATTCTTCATAGCCATAAGGAAGTAGGTGTGATAATCAAAAAATGTACTACAAATGCACCGTTTTCAATTCAACCTTCACAAGAGAGATAGTAGCGACATATGAAAAAATATCATAAAACCAGCAATGATGGCGGGAAGAAGAGGAGTATATGCTGAATATTCACCCTCCACCTCCAAGAAGATAAAGTTGGAGCCGCGAGCCACCAAATAATTTCTGTAAAAGATGCAATCAACAAGTCTCAGGTATGCAGGAGATCTACGATCACAGAAACAACTCCAAGCATCATTGAACCCGGTCCAGCAGGATATCATCCAAGCTTGTGCCAGTTTAAGGACATAGTGGCCAGCTATAAAATTAATGGTTCAGGGATTTATATAGATAGTTTTATTAGTAAATTGAACATCCGTTGTACGAAAATCCGCGACAAATTCTCGTCAAATGACCCCGGTTATAATTCTCTGGAATCTGGATGGATCTAACAGCCCCACATTTTCACATGGCACCACTATGAAGTTCATCTCCGTAGCGCTAAATAACTTACAGTCCTCCGCATAGAATCTTATGATTCCCTCATAATCCCCAATTGATGAGCTAAGTACCGTTAATCCATTAATGAGGGTTTGGCTGTATCAGCTTTTACTCAGCTTTTATTCAGCTTTAATCAGATTTTAATCAGCTTGAATAAATGTGAATGAATAAAAATGAAAATAATGAAATTAAAAATGAATCAAATATTTTATTATTATATTTTGTGTTATTTGTGTGTTTGATAGTGTATTCAAGTAAAAAAATCATAATTAATTGTTATCTACATATCTTTAACTATTTTGAAAAATTATGTATATACATTGTCTATTAACCTAGTTTTTGGAAACAAAAAACACTGAAAAAAAATACAATTTTTCATATTTTCTTATTTCGAAAATAAGAACATTGAGTAATTAATCAAGTAATTACTCAATGTTCTTATTTCATAATTAAAAGAATGTTGGATTAATATTTTTTTGTCTTTTTAATTAAATACGTTTCACAATTTAGTCTAAATATTAACTATTATAGCTAAAAAGGTTCTATACACAGACATCAGTGCCGAATCTCTGCTCAGCACCACTAATTAGCTTCCGTATCATATTGATAAATCCTTTCATTTAATTGATTTTTGATTAAATCTTTTACACTTATCTGGCAGAATGCATTTTAAACGGCCACGAACATATTCCTGAGGGGCCGGGGGTTCCGATCGGACAATGTACCGTGAACAAACGAATTGAACACATATTAACAAACGTTCCCGCGCACACACTTCCGCCAACGATCTCTTTCACACATCTCCGTGCTCATCGTGATTCCGCGACGGTAAATTCGTTTTGATACCCACCATTATTTTTCTGTTTAGTCGGACGTATTTTTCAACTTGCCCACAAAATGTACGATAAACTTCTAATAGAATTGGTTAAAGAAAAGAGGGTTTCATATAATTTGGCTGGTCCCTATTACATGGATACCGCCAAAAAATTAGGATTTGTGTTTTATTTCGTCCACGATTAGTTCCTTATATATTGATAAAAACAATAAAAATGTTAAAGTGTTGTTAACAAATAAAATGTTACTGTTGAAACATAGGATGAACCTTAACTAGTTCCTCTCACATTCAAGATCTTCTAGATTCTAGATCTTTGTCGTTAAAGTTCAGAATAATACCAGAGAGCACGGAAACCGGCAATGTCCGTGGCGTCCCGACCCGGAGACATATGCCTGGACCTTCGGCAATAGAGAAATAGAGGAAATAAAAGCACACAATTCAAACGGGAACGTAAGGGAATTCTACAAAATGTTAAAAAACAAACGAAAGGGCTTCCAAACTAGATCCACGAAGATAAACCATGAAAGGACATACTACTCAGCAATAACAACGACATTGTAGAGATATGGAACAACCATTTCCAAACACTGTTAAACCACCCATCAACAGAATTAGATACACTAGCAACAAGATATGGAGTCGAGCCAATAGTTGAGACGCCATCGTATGAGGAAGTAGTTGAAAGTATACGCAAACAAAAGAATGAGAAATCACCTGGCGAAAACAACATCCTCAACTGATAAAAGAATCAGGGAAAGAACTCTGGAAGAGACTATAGAGCATAGTAAAAGTGTAGGAAGAAGAGCAACTACCACCCAGATGGGAAATGGGACTTATTATACCGATTCATAGACAGAGTACGCAAATACCCGGGGTATAAAATTATTAAACGTTCCCTAGAAAATTGTAGCAACAATCCTTTACAATAGGCTGGAGACATATATCGAGGAAATGACAGAGGAATATCAGTGCGGATTTAGAAAAAATAGGACAACAGTTGACCAACTGTTCACAATTCTCAAACCGCCAACTGATGGAAAAAGCATGGGAATTTTATATCTGCATATTACATACACTATTCCGCACCATTGAAGAGTTTCAGATCCATAGGAAAATTATAAGACTAACGAAAGCCACAATAAAAGATACACAATGAAGATAGCTCTAGAAAAAATTCATAAGAACTTATCTGTCAATTAAAAATGGACAATTTCCAACACGTTCAAACAAATTGCCGCTCTCCTGGTAGGAAGAGGAGTGATATCAATGAAATATAGCTTCATCGAAATTCATGGAGACCGATACTGCAACATTGGGACTAAAAGTGAGCGAAAGTAAAACTAAGTACCTGACTCTAGAAGGAACAGGAAGGGCTATTAGGTCAAAACCTAACGATTGACGACTACAACGCGGTAGTAAAATTTTTGAAGTATCTGGAATCGGTACTGAACGTCGACAACGACCTAGACGAAGAAATCAGAGCCAGATTAATGCAAGGAAACAGATGCTTCCATGTTCTAAAACACATCTTCCGAAGTTCCCTATTAAAATCCGACGCTCCAAAAAAAATCTTACGCCCAAAGCAAAAGGAAAGACCTGGAGGATAAGAATAACTAGGAACTGAAGGAGCTATTTGGAGGAGAATAAATCATCGGAGCAATCAAATCAGACAGACTGATATGGGCGGGACACGTGATCGGAATGATGGAGGACCGAATACCCAAGAAAATATTGAACCGATACTTTTATACGACCCGAGCCTAAGGCAGATCATGGAAAAGATGACAAGACTGCATTGAGGATGACCTAAAAGCACTGGGCCTCACAAACTGGAAAACGCGAGTACTAGAACGCCAACTAGAGCGGGTCATAGTCGAGTTAGCCAAAACCCACATAGGGTTAGGATGGCTGCTAAGTAAGTAAGTATTATTTCAAGCTATTGGAATGATTCTGTTCTTTTCTAAATTTAAATTGTCTTTACTCACTGGGGTATTAATAAGTCTATGAATCATGGATTGATATACCAATAATTTTTGTGTTATGTAATATTACCTTTTTGTATGCGTGTATATGTGGGTTTGTGATCAATTGAAAATTCATGTTTATTATTAATATTGTGTAATATAGTATGGTCATGGAAATTGATTGATTTGTTTATTCCTATTTCAATCGTCAATATTATGTTTGGGTGTATGGTATTAATATAATTATATAAAGGTTTTAATTGTCTGTTAGCGCCCGTGTTGCCCGTATTAGAATATCATCAACATATCTTACCATATAGTACGCGTCATAAGTAAATAGCGGATGCATTTTAATGGTATTTTAATAAAGGGGTTTCCCATTGTCAATCCTCTCGTTTGTTTGTAATAAGCGGCTTCAAATTTTCCATAATTTTATTGTAAACAATATATTACAATATCTAACAGTTCCGTTCATAAAACGGGGTTCGTGTTATTTTTTTACAGTTTTAGTTAAATTATTTGGGGGTAACAACATATATGAGGCTAACAAATTAGTGACGTCAAAAGTTAAAAACTTATTGTTTGGTGATACCATTAAGATTTTTTTGAGTAGTTCAGATGAGTTTTTTATTGCAAATCTTGGTTTAAATTGCGTACGTTCATGTGTAACATTTATTGTTTAGAAAGGTTTTTGCAAAGAGCTTTTATATATGTCTCTAATTTTATTATTGAAAACGAAGTTTCAACAAATAACTCCACAATCAATCAATCATTTCAATTTAAATAACTTAACTTAACCAACCTAAATTTATTAGTATGGCTTATTCTATACCACATCATTCTAAAACTTGTTTTATCAACCTAATACATATTTCTAATTTTCCTAATAACTTTTTTAACTTTTACATTTCCGGAAACTCGAAACATTTCCCTTTAAAGACTTTCAATACCATTTTTATTTATTTATTTACATTTATACTAGTATGGTTACAAAGACCCCCGGGATATTTACATAATGATATTTTGTCGCTTTTCGTATTATCGCCGTACAATATTTACATATAAACTTTTATATTGCTCGAATATCTTTTACGAGACGTAAAAATAAAATATAGATCTAAATAAAAGTCGGCATATAAATTTTTTGGAAATATCTAGACCACTAACCTAATAAAACATTTTCAAATAAGTTAACATGAATATATTACATAATACTAGATTGTTAAATAACATTTTTTCAACAATAATATACATTTCAACTTATAAGAGACTAACTTGAGAGTGGTTAGACAGACTTGTATTCACTTGACTTGAGTCTATCATGTCCTTTTGTTCAGTTAAATTAGACTCAAATCGTTTAATTAAAGGTTCAAGTCTAAACAGACGAGACTAAATAGATACGATAGACAGACAAGACTAGACAAACCGGATAACCAAATCAGTATGGTAGATGAATACAGGCAATAGTAGATGAACAAGACAGACTAGTTCTGCGCTGCTCAAAGTTTTAAACACTCAACCCAAATAATTTTCTAGAAATGAGAGTAATACTCGAGCTTGGATAGAATAAGCGGGACGATTTTTAAAAATCGATGAAAAATTTGTCGGATGTTGTTTTGGCTATTGTTTCTTTGCTTTTATTTTACGGTATATTCTTGAACATCAACACCACCCATAGTTTTAGAAACGCTGAACTAGGTAAAACAGACAAGATTTTCTTTGACCTCGAACAATTGCTGATTTTATTTATTTATTTAATTGCTGACAATAATTTCGTATAAGCATTTCTGTACAGCTGTTTTACTATTCCTCCATAAAATTGTTTATAACCTGCTTCTACCTACTTAAAGTACTTCCTTAAAGCTGTTTGTACCTATCCAAAGATCTTTATAATTTCTCATGTATGCTGTTTATAACCTGCCCAAAGCTATTTCTTACTTCTTATCAAAGCTATTTAATGTTTAAGGCTGTTTCTAACAACTTTACAGCTTTTTGAAATCTATCTAAGCTGTTTATAATCAATTTAAAGCTGCTTCTAACATGTTTAAAACTGTTGCTTCTTGTTGAAACTTTATTTTAATTTGAAAGATAAAAACATAAATTGTTCCAAATTTATTATATAAATACATAAGCAATAAATTTGAAACTTTAAAACAATTTATGTTTTTATCTTTAATATTTTCAAAATTTGTTTACTACAAGTTTAAAGCGATGATTTTTTTTATGGAGGTCGTTTGGCTGCAAAGTCTTTCTGCACTGCGGCCAACATGATCTATTGTGCTTGACCCTACTACAATTACTCTCCCAGGAATTCAACTTCGTGAACGAAGTCTAAGAAATTCAATATATTCCTGAGAGATTTTCTGAGATATTCTTGCTACTCACCAAGGTGGTCATTCTTGCGACTCCGAAGTGGGCAAGCCTTATGTGTGCTAGCGCTACACATGTGAATTGTGTCGAGATGCTGCTTCCGGTTCGTCTGTTGTGTTTATTTTGAAGCGGAGACCTTCGGTTTCCTGTCTCAGGATCTGCTTATAGAGTTCCCAATCAGTACACCTAGGGTTCCTGCGCTCTATTACCACATTGTGTACCTCACCTAAGTGGAACTCAATTTTTTGGTGGTCTGGCATTGATGACTCGTCGAGTACTCGCCAATCTTTGATTAACTCTGCTGTAAAAGTATCAGCTAGAATCAAATCTAAAACCTCCTTTCTGATTGCATTTACAAAGGTGGGTTTACTGCCCTTATTAACGATCTCCACATCGTTAGTACATAAGTATTCGAGTAATTGCTTACCTCTATTATTTAAATCCGTGCTGCCCCACACCTTATGATGTGAGCTGGCATCATAGCCCAGAATGTACTGCTTGCTGTCCTCTTTACACCAGTCCACAACGCGTATAGTTTCTTCTGCTGGAGGGTTGTCCATATCACCCGAAAAGTAGACCGAGGCCAAAATAATGTGCCTCTTGTCCCCTTTCATCGGGATCATCTCCACGACTGCCACTGCCTGGTCTCCTGTGGTGAATTCTGGAACAGGTACAAAATGAATATCCTTCTTGAGAATCTACTACAAAACAAATCTCATGTGGAAACAACTTTCTTTGCTAATACCACGCAGAATATTTAATTATTCAACAGATATTTGTGTTATTTACTGACGCTCAGTAACTAGATAAATAAAATTGTTTAAAGATCAAATCTTTCTCTTTAAGTTAAGTGAATAGCCATGCGCAGACGCGTTTCGAGATCTATCTATCATCAGTGCAGCTTTGCTCTTTTTAATTATAAAATTGAATACTCTTTAGTTTCTTTATCTAACATGTGTGTAGAAAGACCTGAACTTAGTTGCAGTTATTGGTTTAAATGATAATAGAATATTGGGGTGAAATCATACTAATTATAAATACAATTGTACCAACTTATGAAAGCGAAATACAGCTTTAATATATAAATATTTTCAACCTTTCTATAACATTAATAATGTAATATTATTAGGTTTCTTTAAGACTACAAAACAAATCTCATGTTGAAACAAGTACTTCCTTTGCTAATACCACGCAGGATATTGATTTATACAACATGTTTTTGTGTTATCTACTGCCCCCAGTCCCAGCAGATGCGGAAAAATATGATCTTAAAACAATGTTATTTATTTAGTTCTTATTTAGCCACGAAAGTGTACTGGGGCGCATTATATAACACAAATATCTGTTGTATAATTCAATATCCTGCCTGGTATTAGCAAAGAAAGTAGTTGTTTAAATATGAGATTTGTTTTATAGTCTTAAAAGGACTTAATAATATTATACAGTTCCGGAAAGGTTGAATATATTTATATATTCAAGCTATATTTTTCTTTAATAAGTTGGTATGATTGTATCTATAATGAGTATAGTTTCACCGCAATATCCTCATTAAGTTGTTCATAATACATTTAAAGCGGTTTTTACTCTTTTAAAAATTGTTTATAACCTGTCTGAAGCTGTTTATACCCTGTTGAACCTGTTGGGCAGTTTTTTCTAACATGTTTTTAACAAAACTGAACTTGTAATACTAGATTTCACTAGCCTCGATTATCAAGACGGCATAGATAAAACTACAAATGTAAAATTATAGACAGATAGTTAAACAGACATTTAGTTAAAGTATAACAGAAAAGAGTAACTCGACAACTACAAAACAAAACAGGACTGGATAGAGAAAACTAGACAAACTACAATTGGCAGATACGATTAGGTTAACTAGACTATATAGATAAGATCAGGTAACATAACTTTTATTCTATAATTGGCGTTCTAACCGTATTTCATATTTTTCTTATTAACTCATGTTCTCATAAAACTTTAAGTTTTATCATTTTTTTATATAGACAAGATTAAGCAAACAAAACTTATGTTCTAAAATTATAATTGTAGCTGTGTTTGTTATCTTTCAAGTTTTATCATAATTTTTTATTGTATATATTTATTGTGTATGCATTTCATATCTGTCAAGTTTTATCTCTAAATAGTTTAAATACGATGAAAATCTTTGTGTTCCTCGAGAAACACTCGATATCTCGATATTACTCAGTTGAGCTATAATTAATATACTAATTATATATAGTAATACTGGACAAAAAAATACTATTAGAAAGTACTACATTTATAAAACTACTCGCTATGTGCGAAATGCATGGTGGGGTATAGTAAAGCGATCACTGCACAAGCCGTGGCAGAAATCCGCAACGATTCGGGATATTATAGTTTCGGGAAAATAGTGAATTTATTTATGTATTGAAATGGGTTATAATTGTTATTGTGTTGTGAACTGCAAAAGTAACGGTACAAACAGTCATAAATTTTTCCTACGGTGGCTTGGAAATGAGATAAAAGAAATAAAATGATAGCTGCTGTGAAAAAGAAAAGTAAGCGATATAACCTCATTGTTAAGATCCAACAATGTTATTTTATTTTTATTTTCGTCTTAAAACTATTTTCTTGTTTAGTGTATTTCTAAAAGTAGGTAAATAATAATTACTATTAATCAATATTATCTTAAACCGACCAGTAGATTCCCAACATCTGGTCGGTAGGGTAGTGGGTATTTGTTGAATGTGTTATGGCCTGTACCCATCTGAAAGACCATTTGCAATCACCCTCATCCTTTCTAAATCCTTTCATCCTAAATCCTTTCATCATAAACTCATCCTTTGTAAATACGGATGTTTAGGCGGATGTTTACGATCGCTAATGGTTTTTGGATGCTTGGTGGTCGTAAACAATTGAAAATACAATGCAATGTTTAAGGTTCCTTAGAATAAGTATTTAAATTTTGGGTAGTTTTAAGATTAGCCATAGAAATTACCACGTGCACTTTGGGTTGGAATTCTTCTTGGTTCAGTGGGGGCAGGCAGATGTGAGGTGGGATTGAGTTTTCCTGTTTGTAACAATATCTAATCACAATCAGTTCAATTGTAACCCTCTTGCCACAAACACACCGAGAAGACTCCAAACTCCGACAGTGCACGTCGTCACAAGTGCTTAAAATATAGTTAAATAATAAATACATGTTTATCGAGGCGTGCAAGTTTTATTTGCCCAAACATATAATTTCGAGTGCAGATCAAATCTATTGGCAACCCTGAATTAACCGCCTTAGGTTTGATCACGCGAACGTTTGTCCAAAGACAAACAACCACCGCGACTCAACACTCATATTACGATATTAATGAATCAGTTTTATTTGCGCTATATTTTATGTGATATTAATTATTGTCTTTATTATTTGAGGGTTGATGGTTCCCAAAACCTAAGACACAATTTGTAGCGAACATTTTATTGGAGGCAAAAAATCAGACACGCAAGCAAGTCCGAGTTATGTTCTTACCATATACCCTAAAATACATCAAATAATAATTCACAAGTCCTAGCTAGATATAACAAGGGTTCGTCATCTAGTGGTTTCTTTTTAAATCATAGGTTATTTTGACACTGAGAGCTTTTTTCCGCTCAAAATCTTGACAGAAAGTCAATATCACACCTACGCTCAAATGAGTCGCTTTGCGCTTGAACAACGTTGGGAAATATTGAAAACTTATTTCCAAAGTGAGTATAGCTCAAACCGTGCGTTTGTTAAGCCCAAATAATGCGTTTGTTGAAAAGAAGTTTTGGCCGAAATGAAGCACCCACAGCGCCTACTGTACGCAAGTCTGTGAAAAAATTTCGTGAGACTGGCATGCTAGTGGACAACACTCACGGTACTCGTTATCGTAAGGTGCGAACAGACGAGAATGTGACTGCTGTAACCGAGAGTGTGAGACTCAATCCACGAACATCAACTCGCCGTCGATCTCAACAGGTCAACATTTCACGCACTAGCTTGAGGAGAATTCTGCACAAAGATCTCAGATTATTCGCTAAAAAGGTCCAATTGACTCAGCAGTTGAAGGCCCACGACCAACTGCTTCGTTATCGATTCGCAGTTTAGGCCTTATAGCAACTTAAAAACTAACAACTTAAAAATATTTTTTTCTGACGAGGTGCATTTTCTTCTCGGCGACTACGTTAACAAACAAAAGTGCCGCATTTGGAGCTGTAAAACCCGTTACGTTATTGTCAAGAAACCAATGCATCCCCGGTGACAGTGACAATTTGGTGCGGATTCTGGAGTGGTGGTATCATTGGACCATTTTTCTTCGAAAATGAGGCCTAGAGCAACGTTTCGATCAACGGTGAGAGTTACAGAACCATATTATCCGACTTTTTTTTACTGAAATTTAAGACATGAATTTGTACGACCTCTGGTTCATGCAGGATGGCGCGCCATGCCGCACAGCCTATGCCACAATCAACATTATGTGCACCAAATTCATAAATCGTGTTATCAGCCGTCTTAGCGATGTCAATTGGCCGCCTCGGAGCTGCGATTTGACCCATTTGGATATTTTTTTGTGGGGAACCGTGAAGTACCGATATTATTCCAACAATCCTGAAACGATTCAAGCACTTCAGGCCAATATAATCCAAGGAATCCGTGAGCTACAGCCTGTAACCATCAGCAAGGTCTTGAAAAATTGGAGTGACAGAATTCGCTACCAACGATGTTGTGTTCCATAATTAATGGGAATGTTTGCTCTTACTAATAAAGCCATAATACATGGAAGGAAATTTATTTTTTTCATTTTATTGCATTTTGTATTTGGCCCACCCGCTACAAGCCTGATAAAATAAAGAACTATAAAATTCTCAAATACCATATCATATCAAGTGGAATTGAAGAAAGAAATTAAATCAAACTCAACCTCAATCTCTTGTGGACTTATTAAGGATTTCCAAGTCAATGTGCTTTCTGAGCAAAATTAAGGGAAATAACCTTTATTTGTAATAGATTTATTTACAGTGATCACGACGATGGTGAAATCCAAGTGGATATAACAACACCTTCAAGAATTGCAACGACAAATAATTCAAGAAAGAAACATAAAAGTTGTTGCATAGACGAAAGATCGTATGAGGATCATCATCAGCCGAAATAAAAGTTTATGAATTTCTTGGTATTTCATCAATTCAAAATTATCCTGAACTCTTAGATCATGTCATGTCATTTAGTAATTTTGAGTTTTTATTAACAAAATTAACTATGAAAAAATGTAGTTTCCATTAAGGACTGACTAATTTTTTTATAATTTTTTTATAACGAAAATGAATGGTTTGATATTTTCAGCAATCAGTGGGTTATTCTTCCCGTTATTCTTCCGTTCTTCCAGACCAAATTTGACCCTGCACAGGGGCTTTCGTTGATTGTCGGACCGTTCCACGGTGACACATTGAAGACATTTTTTCCTTGAGTTGAGACTTTTCAGTTGCTGTTCTTGGCTATAAAAAACATGGCGATCGTCAATGGTTTGCTTAAATTTTTCTACGTGCTCTATACCCATTCTTCTTTCACTTGCTTCTGCGAAGCCCCCTGTTTTGTACAATTGGTTGATTACTGCTGGTTTCATGTAGCCAGTAATAATCCTACATGTTTGGAATAAGGCCATGTCGACCTGTTTTAGATATTCTGTTTTACATTTTACATATTCTGCTGTTGAAAAACAGAGGGCTTGTACGGATGTTCTCAAGACTTGAGTTGTTGCACCCCATTTGCTTCCGGCATGTTTTTGTACAAGGCTATTCCTAACAACTACTTTTTGTCTGGTTTTGTGACAGTTCTGTTTGTAAGTTAGTGTTAGTGTGTCGACGTATTCAAGATCTTTGCCCTCCCAGGACACGCTTAGTTTGTTGTGAGCCTTGTGGGTATTTAAATGGAAAGCACTTACTTGGGTTTTTTATTGGTTCGGTTTTAGCGAGTTTTTTTCTATAGTATTTGGACATAGTTTCGATTGCGTACTCCAGCCTTACCTCTCCCCGAATCTCCCTGAATGTCTTACCTTAAACTATGACAACTAGGTCGTCGGCGTACATGTAGTGTTTGGCGTTTTCTGTTATAGGCTGGTCATACATTAAATGGAGTGGTAGTCAGAACACTTCCTTGTGGGAGACCGTTTCTTTGGATTCTGCAGCGGTTTATTTTTTTATTTAGAAGATCCACATAAAACCTTCTGTTTTAGAGTATTGATTGAACTGCTTTCGTTAGCTTGCAGTCTTTTGTGATTCTGTAGACTTTGATAAGCAGTGTTTTGAGGTTTGTTGTATCGCAGGCGGCTGTGAGATCCATGAACACAGCTCCTGTTATTTTGTTATTTTGGAATCCCTCTTCTATCCGTTCTGTGAGATTTAGTACTTGACCAGTGCATGATTTTCCAGGTCTAAAGCCTGGCTCCTGGGGTATTAACAGAGGGTCTATGTGTTTCTGAATTCTGTGGAGGATTAGCCGTTCGTAGATTTTAAAGAGATGACATAGCAGTGATATTGGGCGGTAGCTATTTGGCAGGTCGGGATTCTTCCCACGTTTGGGTTGGCAATTACCTTTGCTCTTCGCCACATTTTGGGTATTGTGTGTGATTTAAAACAGTTGTTGGGAAAGTCAGTAGCCAGGTTTTAGTATTCCCTCCGAAATATTTGACCTGTTCGTAAACATACCGTCTACCCCTGGAGACTTTCCGCTTTTCATGGTATTTATTGCTTGGTTAAGTTCTTTTATACTAACAAGGGGACCCCCCCGGACGCGTCATCACCGATTTGGCCCAAATTTACAGTATATGTAGGGCTATACTTGACTATAAATGAAAGTGACGCAAGCAGAAGGGACAGATGTCCAAGCGTTAAAAAAATAACTCACTTTTTACGCGGGCCGGTAAGTTACCGACAACTCATAAGCCCGCTATGTTAGCATAAATTTCAATGGTCGGTTAGCGCATCGGTAAGAGCTCGGCTTTATAGTACGAGGATCGCTGGTTCGATTCCCCGTGGGGACGCTTTTTTTTTCTTACAATTTTTAATTAACGTCCGGGGGTCCCCTTGTAAAACCCTTGCCCAGCAGGTTAGTTTCGTTGCCAGCGTCTCTAATTAGTTAATTAATTTCGCTTTACTTGTTTTTTGTTGCGTTTTCCCATTTAGTAGTAGCTGTTGAGCTACTTTATTAGGTGTAACATTGGTTGTTTGGTTTACTTCGTAGTTGTTTGGAGTGGATTCGATTGTATGGATTTCATTGTAGAGGGTTTTTGTGATAAAAGTTTTATAACGCTATAAACGCGTTTGTAAACTTTTTGTAACAATGGGGAGATGTTGAGTCTTTGGTATAAGGTTGTAGACAACCTCTGTGCACTGTTGCTCAATGTTACTTACTTACTCCTCGGCGCTACAGCCCATGAAGGGCCTTGGTCTCTCTGACGATCGTAGCCCAATCCTGGCGATCTTCAGCGCGTTTCCTCCATCTTCTGACTCCCATCTTTCGTAAGTCATCCTCTACATCATCCAGCCATCGTTTCCGTGGTCTCCCTTTGCACCTTCTGCCACCTGGGTTTCCTCTGTGTACCTTCTTGACAGACCTGTCATCTGGCATTCGCTCTACATGGCCCAACCATCTTAGTCTATTACTCTTTATTTCCAAAACTATGTCAGCATGACCGTATAGTTCCTTCAATTCCCTATTTTTCCGTATTCTCCATTGCCCTGCGTCATTTACTACCCCAAAAATCTTTCTTAATATTTTCCTTTCCCATCTTCTCAGACATTGTCTTTCACCGCTGTGTTTCTTCTGGAAGAGAAGATATACTGTGTTTTGGCGCCGTTCACTCGAAGCCCCAATTCTTCTGCCTCCTTTTCTAACCTACACAACCCATCTTCCAGCTCTTTAAATCTTCGAGACAGCAAACACACATCATCCGCATACGCCAAAAACGCCAAACGTATTAGCTTATATGGATACTCTATATCCATCAGAGTCTGATACAACTGTTTTCTTTTCACGCTATCATAAGCCTGTCTGAAGTCCACAAAGAGCTGATGTATATCCACATTATACTCGTAGCATTTCTCCATTATTTGCCTTATCGTGAAGATATGGTCGGTCGTTGATCTACCCTGTCGAAAACCACACTCATAATCTCCTAGAATCCCTTCTGCAAAAGGAGTGAGCCTCAATGTTGCTATAATGTTGCTCAATGTTGCCGGATGCGAAACAAAGGACCGGGTTGTGACCCCGTTTCCATATCTTGCTTTTAAAGGAGCAGGGTAGTGTGGGGTCGTGAATCAATGATAGACCGTTTGACTTAGCCCATTGTTCCACAAGATCTCCATTGATCTCCACAAGATCGACATAATTGTGTTTTACACTCTAAAATCCAGCTTTCATAACTACATCCATTTTCTATATATTGTTTATAACAAAATCCTCTAAAAATATTATTTACCATCTTTATATCTTTTTTTCGATTATTACTTACTTATTATTTTACTTTATTTATTACAAAATATTTGTATGTCATTATTTGGCACAATCCCGAATAGTTGTGCATGCTAGGTAGCGCTACTATTGTGCTTATAGCCAATACGGAAGCAATAATTAAGACATTATATTACATAGACAAGTTCAAACAGCAAGAAAACGAAACAAATGGATAAACAAAAACATAACAAATGGATAGTTAATTCGCAACTTGTACAGAGAAGTAGTTGATACTAGCTAGACCGGACTATTTATTGTTCTTCAATGTATCCTCTTAGTTCATGATTCGTTTTATATTGCCTTTATTTTGCCTGTCTTGACTTGTTTTAAATTGTATTAAATTATTTTGTGTTTTCTTGGCTTGCTTTGTATTGTCTAATTCGCAACTTGTTCAGACAAGTAGTTGAAACTAACTAGACCAGACTATTTATTTCCATAACGGTCTCGTCTTTGTTTATGATTTGTTTTATATTGCCGTGACCTTTCTAGACTTTACTTGTTTTATATTGCCTTGAATTGTTTTGTATTTCCTACACTTGCTTTGTATTGCCTTGTACTGTTGTGTCTACAATGATAAATGTTAAATTGTCGTAGCTCAACTTGGTAGCTTCATATTGATATTTTAATGTAATTAGTCTGAAGATGTTTTATCTGGAGATATAGTATTTATTTACTAGTTGGCTTCTTGAAATTATAATGCTTATAAAATCGTGGGGAGAATATTATAAGTAATTGCAAGGGCGTGCGATGAATAAAGCAATTATATGCACATATTAATTTTAATTGAATAAATAATATCATTTACGTAATTCTCATAATTGCACTGAAATGGTTTATAATATATAATTCCATACACACATTTTTACCACCGGTATTATAATAACAATATTCAACTAATTTTTAATCGTATAAAAAAATAATTATCTATTATAATTACAGAAATGTAAAATGTGTCAATTATTATTTAATAAATATTGCAGCCGGCTTTATCACATTTTATATATTTCCTTTCTTAAAAAACTTGAAGGGTAATTTGCTCTTTTTTCTGTTTCAGGTGAGTGGAGTTGTTTTGTTACGATTTTTAGCAGACGGTGTATTAAAGCAAACGTAAGTAATGAGATTTTATCATTGGCCTCATCGGAGGGAAATAATAAGTTTTAATTTGCTCGAGTGCTAATCACGACACAAAACTTTTAGCGTAATTAACTGCGAATATTTATTACTTTGCAAAACTATTTTAATTTAAGCCGGTCTTGAAATGTGATTTAAATCCTGTTTTTCAAGGCAAGAAAGATATACCCTTGAAATTTTGTAAATAATACTTTATGAAAAATAATTACATCGCGTCGACTGAATAAAGGATTTCATCAATAAATATCTTTATTCCAGATAAATCACGTTAATTGAATTTTCAAATTTAGGGCTGATAACTTCTATGTAACAAAGCTTAATGATATTGATGGATTTATAAAATGTCTTGTCTTTTTTGTATTTTAAATTTTTTATTAATTATTTATCTAAACTATCACAATACATTCATTAGGCTCATGGAGTATTCAAAAAAAATATATTAATAAGTTTTTTTTTATATTCGTTACCGCCATCTATTGACCACGTTTGACAGTTGTTTTTTGTCCTCACCCTCTGCCAATATCTTTTCATCCTCTCTGCCACTTGCTTCTTCTGTTCCTCCCTGTAAGATCTTCCTTTTCTCACTGACAATTCCCCTGTCTCCTGGAAACCTGTAAACTCCTTAATTAGTCGCCTGAATCTCTCTCTGTCCATTATGTCTTCTTTTTTCGCCCCCATCCGATCCAAGTCCAATCTCACTTCCCGAAACCATTTCGGCTCTGTCTTCCTCTTCCTGAAGAATTCAAAAATCCTCTTCGCCAGTCTGGTACTGTTCATCCTCACCAAGTGCCCATAAAACTGTATTCTCCTTTTCCTCATTTGGGCTAAATTTCCTTCTGTCTTCAGATATAATTCTTTGTTAGGTTTTAGTCTCCTCTCTCCATCCTTGATATTTGGGCCTAGGATTTTTCGGAGCATTTTCCTTTCTTTGCTCCGGATGTCTTCGAGGCCACCCTTACCAATCATGTCTAGTGTTTCTGCTGCATATAGACATTCAGGTTTGATAACAGTATCTAGGTGTCGGAATTTAGCCCCAAAGGATAGACCCTTTTTGTTATATGTATCCTTCGTGTGTTGATAAGCCATTTCCATTCTTCTTGCCCGCTCTTTGATGGCATCCTTATCCGACCCATTGTCCTGAAATTTTTCTCCAAAACACTCCAACTCGCTTTGTCTTGGCTTCTCTCAACTCCAAGTGGAGAGGAGCGTCTTTAAAATTGGTCATGAAGACAGTCTTCTCAAAAGAAATTTGAAGTCCAGTCTTCTTGGCTATCATCTGGAGTTCTTGAGTTCTTTTTATCGCTGTTTCAACACCGGTAGTTAGTATCACAACATCGTCGACGAATGCCAAACAATCCGTTCTTATACTTTCTTATATAAATTTGGTGAAAAGCTAATATTGGTGAAAGCCCGTCGCCTTGTCGTACGCCAGGTTTGATTTCGAAAGGCTCTGACAACTCCCCCCGGAACTTTATTTTGGAGAAAGTATTGCTAATCGTCTGTTGAATTAGATTCCTCGTCTTGTTATCCACTCCAAATTCTTCGAGAATTGCCAATAAGGTTTTTCGGTCAATAGAGCCTTTCGGAAGTCCACAAAGACGGCGACATATTTATTCTGTCCCAACATCCTTTACTTTATGATATTCCGCAGGTTGAAGATTTGATCCGCGCAAGATCTTCCTTTCCGAAAACCTGCTTGGTATTCACGCAATTCAGAATCCAATAACCCTTCTATTCTTGTTAGTAACGCTTTCGATAAAATCTTGTAAGGAACTGAAACAAGAGAGATATATAGCCTCTATAATTATTAACGTCCATCTTGTTACCTTTTTTATGAAGAGGATGGATCAAAGCCATTTGCCAGTCAGCAGGGATCCTCTCAGTTTACCATATATTCTCAAGTAACCGAGTGAAAGATTTTTCGACTCCCGCAGATCCGAGTTGTAGGAGTTCAGCGACGATACCATCTGTACCAGCAGCTTTGTTTGCCTTAAGTCCTTGAATAATCCGGAAAATTTCGTATTCGCCAGGAGACAATGAATTGGGAAATGATACTTATGGTGGTTTCATTTTCATGTTTTCTTGCGGGCAATCATAGTTAAGCAGAGAGTCGAAATATCTGGCAAGGATGTCACAGTTTTGCTTATCGGTCATTCTTATCGTCCATTCTTCATTGTTGAAGCACATTCTTGGTGCCTGATAACCCCTTAAGCGCGATTTAAACGTCCGATAAAAGTTCCGTGTATTGTTCATTTGGAAATGTTCCTGCTTTTTATTTAGTTGATCTTGTTCATATTGTGTCTTAGTCCTTCTGAAAGTCCGGCCTGAGCTCCATTTTTTTCCATGCCTCTTTCCGGCGTTTCAGTGCATCGTCACATTCTGCATTCCACCAATTTTGGCCTTATTCGCTTTGTCTGAGCAATTGTTCTTCCAGCATCACCTTGGATCTTGTCTCGGATTACATGCCAATTTCCTCACGCAAGGCACTTCAGTTCATCTCGGTAACTTTCCCTTGCCGCATTATTGGATTTTAATTTTCCGACATCATATCGCGGGATATTTTCTCTCCGTGTTCTTTTCCTGGTTGGTAAACACTTCAGTTTAATTCTGGTCAGGTAGTCATCGGATTCTACTTATGCTCCCCTTGCTACTTTCACATTCATGATTTCTTTCTTTCCCATCGGAGAAATGGCGACGTGGTCGATCAGAAATTCTCCCAATAGATGATTGGGGTATCGCCATGTCTTTTGTTTCCTGGGTAAATGCTTGAAAGTCGTTGCAATAAGCTGTAGAGTAAAAGCTCGACAAAGTTCTAAAAGTCTCTCGCCATTTCTATTGGTACGTTTATGTGCGGGATATTCTCCTACTATCTTCCGATATTTTCTCTCCTTCCCGATCTGCGCATTCAAGCCACCCATTAGTTCCTTGATGTTCTTTGGTATCCGAGACATCTGATCTTCTAGCTCTTCCCAGAACTGTACGACTTTGTGGACTTTTGTGGTTTCTGTTCTGGATTCTTGCAATTATCTTCGATGATCGAGCTGTGAGCATTTATAAGATTGTAGGTCACAGACTCTATTAAGCACTTGTCACTTGTAATATAAACGATGTTCCAAGAAGCGGTAGGGATTTTGTATTAGCTACTCTGAACGCTGGTTTCCCTTTGTATATCCTGTATTGTCCACTATCAAATTGGTCCTCATCTCTGTACCGTGTTTCCTGAATGGCCATGGCCTTGATATCACGTTCTCCCATAGTTTTCGTTATCTCTTTGAGTTTCCCCACTTTAGGAAGTAATTGCACATTTAGAGTTTCAAACCAGTAACAGCGTTTTGTCTTGAGTTTATGATTTACAGGGGACTCCGACTTCCCCTCGCGTTCTAGTACAGGCTCTCCAGAACCTTTCGGCCCGCTTGCGTCACTGGTTGTGACGGTGGATTCCTCTATCGAGCTACTACCTGGAGTAGTTTCAATATTGAATAGACTTTCCATAACGCAACAACTGTCTAATAATGTCTAATAAGTTATTTAATTACAAATAAAATCGAGATTTTATTATACAACTTTGTTGCTAGGACAACATATATTCTAGATAAGTGTATACTCGATATAACTGGAGAAAACACGATAAGAGTGTATGCGGGATTTCCTAGAAATGCACATAGGTTTACGCCGGAAAAAATCATCAGTTTCCGAGTTCTCTATTCAATAAAAAAATATACATAAACATAAGCGGGGGTCCTACAGCCTTTGCCGCATCCCTCATTTCGATCGCCAAACTTTCTTGTCACTCCATAAATCTTCCTGGATTGCTCTATCTCTCATCGTTTGCACAATTCAGCTTATCCAAGTAGTTGCTGGTCTTCCACGTTTTCTCTTGTTTTCTGGGATGTATTCTAAAGCCCGTTTGGGCCATCTCTTCTCGTTCATGCGTTGCACGTGCCCATACCATATTAACTGTCGAGTTTCTATTCTTTCTGAGGTTTTATGAATTCTATTTGTTCTCCGTCTGATTTCATTATTTGGAATGTGCTCTCTCCTTGATATGCGACAGGCTCTTCTTAGGTAGTCCATCTCCACACAGTCTATCTTTCTATTTGTCTTTTCTGTCATTTGCCAGCATTCTGCCCCATACGTTAGGATAGGCTCTACAACTGCTGTGTAGATTGTCATCTTATTTTTTAAACTAATTTTGTTGGACCAAAGTAATGCATTGAGGATATGTATCGTTCTCTGACCCTGTTGCGCTTTGTGTTTTATGTCACGTTTTGAAGGTCCTTTGTTCGAGATTAGTCTTCCCAAATATTTTTATTCCTCGCACTTTTTTATTTTTCGCAATTCTAAATCTTGATCTTCGTCCCCCTCTCCTACTCGCATATACTCCGTTTTCGTCATGTTCATGCTCATACCCCATTTTTCGTATTCTTCATGCAGTTTCCTAAGCATGTAATCTGCATCTTCTTCGCAGCCATAATAGCTGGTCATCTGCAAAAAACAGCATCGTCAAATAATGATCATTGATTTTTACACCCATTCCTGAGCATTTCTGTTTCCACTTGCACAGTGCTTATTGGATGTATATTTTGAGCAGTGTAGGAGAAAGACAGCACCCTTGCTTTAGACCCTTTGACACTAAATGGTTTTGAAAGAGTATTTCCTGTCTTAACTCTGCTTTGCGGGTTCTTGTACATATTCTGCAATGCTCTTATATACGTTTTACTGAGGTCCGTCTTCGTCAAAACCTTAAATAAAAGTTTAAGAGGAACAATATCGTACACCTTTTATAGGTCTATAAAAACGAGATGTGTTGAGAGGTTTCGAGCTGTCCGTTTTTCTATTAGTTGTTGAAGGGCAAAGATATTATCATTGTAGGATCTTCTCGCTCGAACCACTGTTCTTCTATTTCCATATATTGAGTTTCAATTCTTTTCTTTAGTATACGACCATACAACCGTCCCAACTAGCTGGTTACAGTGATTCCTCTATAATTTCCACACTCTTTCCTATCTCCTTTTTTATAAATCGAGCTAATGTAGGCTATATTCCATTCTCTCGGTATATCTTGACCTTCAATCAGGCACTTATTACATAAAAAAATAAATGTGTAAAAAGTCCGATAAAAAATCTTGAAGTTTCAACTGCTTGAAGGCCTTTTGAAGAGCCGCAAATACCTAAGCAAAGATCCGCATGCGGCTCGCGGTCTGCCGACCCCTAGCCCAGCCTTATTTATCTTATAACAATTTAGACAATATTTTCTCAAAATTTCTAATGTAATTTTTTTAAATTAATTTAAGATTAAGTAGTTGATTTTAATTTATTTAAAATTTTATGTATACTATTTTATCTATTTTATAATATGTAATGTAATCTAGCGTTGGACTGATTTTGAAGAGATAATTTAGAGTTAGATATTATCTATATTGGTGAATCAATTTAAAATTTAATATATTTGGTAAAGTACCAGAAGTGATGTGAAGTTAACTACTGGAAGTGTGTTAAATAAGTAAAATTTATCGCTTTGAAATTTTTAAAGGGATTTCATAAAGAAATACTAAATATTTTCCACATAGTAAATCCTTGTTATTGTATAGAGAGTTTTAGTGTATATCGAGGTATTAAATAAACATAGCAAACCACTTAATCTCGGTTTGAAAACCCGGTAGAAAACTTGTCAAGGACTTAGCTCAATACATAACTTCGCTCTTGTCAATATCACCGCAACCGTTCGATTTATGCCTCTGGAATAGCTCTACGTGCTCCTTTCCCGAACACCCACACAGAATAAGAAATCAGCTCTCTCAAAATAAAATCGCCAAAAACGAATTTGGAACACGCATAAAATATTTAACCAATTACTCAACACATAAAACAACTTTTATACAAACACATTGGATTCTGTATTTTGTGGTTAATTCACATTTTATTTATTCGTTATTTATGACTGTCTAGAAATATTAAATGTAGAAGTTTCGATAATTTTCTAAACAAGATCAGACTTTCAATTAGTCACCTTTTTCTTATTTTGTAGTTACAACAACATTTCTTTTTAATTGTTAATTGTCATTTTCTAGTTGCAAAATCTGCTTTTTGGAGTAACAGATTATTATTACGATACACATAACTTTTTTTATATAAAGTTTATACTTAAATTTAATAAACGAACACAGACTGAACAAATATAAATATATTTTACCTTTCCGGAGCTCTACAACACAATTGAGTCTTTGTAGGACTACCAAAACAAATCTCCTTTGAAATTTGCTAGCTATTTACTAGCTCTTAGTCCACCTTCGTGGCACTCAATGAAAACCAGAAAAATTACATTGTTGTTTTAAGATCATATCTATCTATTAACTTAAGTGGATAGCCATCTGCAGACGCGTTTCGAGATTTATCTCTCATCAGTGCAGCTTTGTTTTTTATGTAATTTTATGTAATAATAATTTGTAAACCTCTTACTTGACGCCCACGTGGATGACTGGGGTTAGATATTTTTAATTTTATATTTCGTGAGAGGGACATGAACTTAGCAGGTTATTGATTTAAATGATAATTTTAATATTGATAAAATCATACTACATTATAGATAATCGTATAAACTTAATAAACTTAATAAAGTCGGAACACAGCTTGAATATATAAATATATTCAACCTTTCCGGAGCTCGATAACACAATTGAATCTTTTTAGGACTACCAAAACAAATCTCATGTGAAATTTGCCAGCTATTTACTGCGATGTGTTCCGACTGTATACGTTTATCTATAATGTTAATAAATAATTCTAATAATAGTAAAAAAGTAAAATAATCATTTATATGTTTTGAGAGTTTCTGGCTAAATTGTTAACTTATAGATCCCTCCGTAAGTTCCGGGCTTCTCTGTACAAATTTAGTTTTGGGACAGAAACGTGTACTTATAACCGGCCTCGTATTTGATCTCTTGGCCCGGTCTGTGCCAGTTATGGCGTCGGTTAAAAATTTCCCAAAATTAACGAAACAAGTATAGATGAATATGAACCATGTGTGTATAATACACAGACTACTTACATAGCTTTTACACTGAAAGAAAATTCTGCTCAGATAAGTAGGAGCAATGCGGAGACTGTAAGATAGTTCAGGGCAAAACTCTACGTATTTGGCCTACGCATATAATGGCAAATAAAAACGGGAATGTATGTAGACTTAACATTCTCCTCGTTATTTTACATTTAAGCAAAAAGTTAGTTTAGAGTTTAAGTAGAATAAATTATTTATATTTAGTTATATTTTCTCTATGCATATATCGATACTTCCAAATTAAAATATTGTTACTGCAAAATTCTCACTTTACAGGAGGAGTGGTTCATTCCTCAATACCATTCGACAGAACTAAAAATATATGAAAAATATAAAGATATCAATGTTGCTTTGTGCCGGTTCTTTTGATTTTCTTTATGTTAAAGTTTTTTACAATTTCAATTATTTCCATTTTTTTAGCAAAAAACATTGTGCACTTACAAGTGCACTTACGATGATTTTGCGTTTAAATACAAAAAATTGTAATGAACGATACGATTCCAAACTCAAAAAATTAAATTGTAAAGTTCATTTTGTCTTAATTTTTTTTTAATATTGTAAACATAATTTTGCTCGTTATTTTTTAATTACGTTAGGTATATATCCTATATTATAGGGAATAAAAATGTTATTCTAAAACGTGTTTTTCAAATAATTTATTTTATTAACGCAAACAAAAAAAACTATTACAAAATATAAAATTAAAAAATAAAATAGCTCAAACTATTCTAATTATTCAAAAATGTATTTATTCAGATTCAACATCGCCTTCTTCATTATTGCAACAAAGAGATTCAAAAAAGTATATTGTTTTTCAAATACTGTAAATACTCAAATTTTTTTGGCAGTGGCAATGGATTGCTATATCTTTTACATAATACATTTTCATTTTGGAGAACCGAAGATAAAGATGTTCTTGTCTTCTACGCTTGAATCAAGTTCATAAAGTATAGATCTTCGTCCAATTTATATTTATAAGAAACTAGTTCAGGATTTTCTGCGTCCACAATTATTTCAGTTAAATTGCCCCAAGAAATTTTTGCTCCGTTAGTGTTTTTGGTGATATTCTTAAAACTGTTCGAAATCAAAAATATCGTCCTGGCTCAGTTCTTTAACGTTGTATGGTTTTCCATCTACTTTTGTCATTTTAACAAGCATGATTAATTGATCTGGTGTAAATAAATCCACATGACGTTTCTTTTTTCAATGAGAGCATGAACACTGACATTTTCGTTCTGCGTGTGTCCTTGTTCAAGATATCTATGCACAATGGAAATTTTATAACGCTTAGCGACATATGAGAACATGCTGACCAAAACTTTTTTTTTTATTTTGCCCAACGCAATTATCTGAGTTAAATATAAATTTCTTTTTATTCCTCATGATCATCCCTGTTAAATAAAGATACAAACAGCTAAAAATTTCGTTAGCACCTCTCTTTCCAATAGCTTCGTACCATATGTAACAAAATTGCTAAATCGAAAATTATAAAGTTGAAAACTGACAATTTACATTTATAGTAAAATTGTGAGTTATGCACCTGTGGCAGTTGAATAACTTTTTGTAAGTCAAAGCATGAAACATTTAAACAATTGTCGATCTTTGCTCGATACTTATCTTCTTCCTTTTCCTTCCTCACTATCTTCTTCCTAGAAAAATGTTTGTTTTGTTTCTCAACCATTAAGACATCACAATCTTTTCTTCTGTAATTTCAAATAAATTGCAAATGTCACATTTATCTTTCTTTGGCGTATGGAAACCAATATTGAACTCATTGAAAATATCTCTGTATTGTCTTTCAGTAGCAATTGCTACATTGTCATTTTCTATAACCCAAGTTTTATATAATCTGTACATTTTTGCTATGGTTAAACCTTCCTCGACATACAATTTGTTTGTTCGCTCCCGGCAATAGTGAGACGGTACTTTGGGAAATAAGTCAATTGTTGACGAACACTTCGTTTAACTGTCTCTGGAATTATGTAAGTTCTGTTGCTGTGCGTCCTTCTTTTATCAGGTGAGACTGTGCCATTAGCACAGTTATCATATTCTTTAATGCAATCATCACCCACATATCGGTTAAGCTTAATGTATTTAGAAATATTGTTTTGCACACCCCTACTTTTTCTGAAGCGCTCTTTGGTAAACTGTAAGACTAACTTGAACGTCTTCGAGACACTTCATCATTTTCTCTAACAGCAATTCTTTTCTCAGGAATACGCCATACACAACTTCCAACAAATGCAGATTGCCTATTATAATTAGCCATACTCCAAAAAATTTTGAATATAAGGATTCGCTGCTCTTCGTTGAACTTAGAATTAATTTTTTTCTGCAGTTGTTGCTACAACAAGGTTTAATTTCCTTCTCTTTTACAACTTTACCGCTTTCATTAATTAATGTATTCTCGATCACCTCGTATTTTCGCTTTCTTAACATTTATCTTCCAGGTAGATGGATTCCTTTTCTTCGTTTTCGTGTTATCTTCCCTGGGTAAAACTTCTCGCTTCCTCTTTAAGCCGTCTGTATTTTTTGTTGTATTATTTGCAGAAAAGTTAATTTCATTTTCTTTAGTTTGCGAATGGTCAATGGGCTCCATGCATCTAAGAGGAACGGTGGATGATGAAGAATCTGATTCAACGTCGGAGTTGCTTGGTTCATATTCTGATACGTCGTTTTCATTGGGAGAGCTGTTATTAGATGGGCCCATGTAAGGCTGCTGTTTTGAAGACTTAAATCATTGCAACTCTTACTGGTAACTTCTTCCATAACCATTTCCGCGTCTAACATTTGATTAGGTGGGCCCATTTCTATAGGATAGTGTTTTGAAGACTTAATTTACTCCAAATATTATTTGTAACTTCTGTATCTGATATTGAGTTAATTTCAGAAATAATTTTGTTTTGTTTCGGTGGTAAATAATAACACGAGTAATTTTTATCGTTTGGGATTTCATTGTTGCTATCAGTGCTACATAAACTCGTTATTAATTGTTTCTAAAGTTTTCTGATGGATTACTCGTTCAGCGATTATTTCATAGACGTAGACTTGTTTACTATTTTTTTGTGAAATAACTGGTTCTACAAAAAATGGTAAAAACCATTATTTATATATTGAGAATTAAATTATGAGTATAGGTACATATTAAAGACGATGTCTCATAGGACATAGTATCATTTTCTTTCCGTATTTCTGTCCGCTCTACAATATAAAAATAATCATAATAATGTATGTGGTTTGAAATGTATTCAAATAGCACTAATAACGAATGTATTGTGTAGTGATCTAAACAAGTTTGTTTATATTTTGAGTTTATGTAAGGTCCCTATCTAAGTTTACTGCCGAAAAATGCTTTAAATAAACATTGACTTACCTTGTTTCTTTACTATTTCTAAAATTCTTTGGGCTCCAGACATTTTGACTTATTTTTGTTTCAATCACATCCACAAAAGGTACTTTTAGTTTTACTTTCACTAACAATATTTATTGCAGTAGGTAGCTTAACAACATTGTATCTAGCACGCGCCAAAAAATTGTACCAGATAAAAACATTGTAACTAACAAAAGGTGCTGAAAATTCGAATTCTAAACTTTTAGTGCACTTACAATTTTCTTATATTATTAGCGCCCTATCATCGTAACATGCTATACAATCGTTTTTAGAGAGAAGACGAGCAATATGTCTATTGTAAATTTTATACAATTAAAAATAAATGAAACGTGAGATTATATAGTACTTTACCGTTTTTTTTTTACGTTAAAAGGCATAAGGTTTGTATTAACAGTGAGAAAATATTTTCATTTTTACACCATTTCTATAAAAAATTTAAGCAATTCGATTAAATGAATTAAACATTATGATCTACTGATTCTGTAAGCATTAAAAAACGAAAATGGTCAAAATGTCAGTTACAATCTTTAAATTTGGAAGTATCGATATGCTGATATGCATAGATACTCACAGAAACGGTGAGGACAGCCCTAGGTCCAAGGAAAAAGAAGAAGCGGGAAGAGTTGTTCTACAAAGAGTATGAAGAAGCAATAGCAGACAGAAACAAGAAATTTGCAATGTACCTACCGTCCACATGTATCAGTTTTTTCATCTACACTAAACCATGTGAATTTATTCTGTGCCAAATTCACATTTTACTATACGTGCAAATTTTACATAATTAATTTATTAATAATATTTATTAATTACCTAATTCTTTTGATATTCAGCGTAAGGATAATGCCTAGGAATCGTCTAGGTAGGCATCATCATCAGTAATACTAATTGAGTAACCAGCCGTCCACTTTTTATGGGGTCGTGGTTTCGATGCAAAAAAAATGAAATCTTAGTCGTAATTAACTCATTATTGTAATAATGCACAGAATAAACTGTAGAAACGAATCCATCTACCTGGAATATCATTTCCACATCGGTGATTATAGGACTAAAATCATCAAAATCATCAATATTGATATCAGTTCAAAATTTCGATATCGTTTTATTACTAATTTTCTAACCCAAATTTCTTAAATATGTTTTACATACAACTTTACACATATTATTGCCACCTATTCACCAGTAATAAATGCATATTTATAAAATTAGAAATTCTAACGTTTGAACACTTTGTAGCATTGAAATTACGTAGCTGAAATAAACTTTCTCATTTCTTTGTGCTGCCACCTTGCAAATGTCCGTTGTTATAAAATTCTAATTCAAATGCCGTTACTATCTGATCCATTTTACATATTCTACTAACAATAACCTTAATCAAACTGAATATTTGTTTTCTGTTAAATTCGTCTACAAAATTAGCCAAACTAACGGAAGCAAACGCTTAATTAATTTTAATTTATTTTTAGAATGATAAATGAGGTCGATAGCCTTTTGTCCAACAATCAATATTTATTAATGAGCGCAGATTAATTATAATTCTTTATGATGCAATCTAATTATCTGTTTGGTCCTAATTATATTTATAATTGTTTATGGAAAACGTCTGTTATCTTTATTATTAGCTGTGTAAGTGGAGGAGTTCAAGTTAATTGGTTACGAAATCATTACAAATATTTACCAGACGCAGTATTCAAAAATATACGGTGTATTCAAATTCTAATTTACTGTATTGCGTAATATAATTTATTTTCTGAAATTGAATTTAACGATCTACAAATTTTGTAAATTAAGATTCTCTATTAAGTGACATTGTACTAAATTTTTGTGAGCCAAATAAAATCTATTCTACATTTGCGAATGTTTTAGTTCTGATACAAAAACTGGAAATTACTATGTAGAGATAATTTAAATAAGAAGATTCAGCACTCAAATTTGCTCTCTCTAGAACATCGGTTCTCAACCATTTGTTTATCGCATACCGTGTGACATTGTACTAAATTTTTGTGAGCCAAATAAAATCTATTCTACATTTGCGAATGTTTTAGTTCTGATACAAAAACTGGAAATTACTATGTAGAGATAATTTAAATAAGAAGATTCAGCACTCAAATTTGCTCTCTCTAGAACATCGGTTCTCAACCATTTGTTTATCGCATACCACCATAAGGAAATCACATAAACAACAAAAAATATATTCCTAAAATTTAAAATTATATATATTTAAAAGTTTACAGCAAAAAAAACGTAAAAACAAAAAATAAAATATTCAATGTAAAAATAAAATATTCAATGCGATCCTTGCGCTTGTTTTGCAGATTTTGCAATTTTTTCTATTTCTGGTTCTATGTCAGTTAATTTTAATCTTAAATTTGATGCAATTTTTAATTTTGTTCTGTATTTATTCTTCAGATATAAAATTTGTGAAAAACCTTTTTCACGTAAATACGTCGTACATATTGGCATTAAAAACTGAATAGCAATGTTTGCTATGTCTTTAAAATCTTTTGAAGCTAAAATTAATCAGTGTTTTTTGTTTTCCATTTTTCCATTACAGTGGAATCACTTGACATATCTATTATTTGCTCTTTTTGTTCACGTGAAAAATATTCTGGAATATCTGAAGGAAGAGTGTTTCTGATTCAATTTTGATTTTCCAAATCTTCTTGGAAATAAAATTTAAATTTATCAATTATCAATAAGGAATAATGTTTTTAAATGTTTTAAATCTGATGCCAATTCCTCATTATTGTTCATTTTGTTTTCTCTAAGAAAATTTTCAAGGGTTGGTAAAATTCTGAAAGTACTCTTATCTATTTCACTGATAATTAGTTCGAGTTTGTTTACTGTTACAGTTATTTTATAATTAACGGTAACAAAATTGACGTGTGGTCCTTGTAAGCCTAAATTTAAATCGTTCAACCTTCCAAAAATAACAGACTAAATATGATAAACGGGCTAACCACATTTCATCTAAAAAACACTTTCCCAATTCAAATTTTGAAGTCAATAAAAAAGCTTGCACTTCACATCGAAGTGCAAAAAAGACGATTTAAAACCTTGCCTCTGGACAGCCATCTAACTTCAGAATGTAATAATAGGTTTTTATTATCACTTTCCACGTCTTGGCGCAAAATTGCAAACATTCTGATGTTTAAAGCTCGACTCTTAATAAAATTTACAAACTTAATAGATTGATCCAAAACAGCCTTGAATTTTTCTAAGATTTCTTTTATTACTAAAGCTTCACGATGAATACTGCAATGAGTAAATTTGGCTTCAGGGGCAACTGCTTTTATTTGAGATAAAATACCAGAATGTTTGCCAGTTAAAACTCGAGCTACATCAGTAGACACACCAATATATTTTTTCCAAGAAATATTATTTTCTGACATAAAATTATCAATTAGCTTGAATATTTCTTTCACAGTAGTTCTCCCAGAAAGAGGTTCGCAAAATAAAATATCCTCATTTATTTTTTCTTCTTCCTCGAATCGAATGTACACTAACAATTGAGCAAAGTTCCTTATGTCTGTACTTTCATCCAATTGTAGTGCAAAATAGGGACTTTGGTATATTTACAAATAATAATCTGTTTTATATTATCTGCCAGTTACTCAATACTTCTTCTTGCAGAGTCATTTGATAAAGGAATATTATCAAGTTTAATAGCTGTCTTTTCATCAAATAATGTTAAAACAATATCTTTAACAGCTGGTAATATTGCTATGGTAAATTTTCTCCAATACTATGTGCACTGCGAGTATTGACAATTCTTAAACACAAGATAACTTGCATGCACTTGTCAGTAACACTAACAAAACCTTTCATTATCTGTTTATGAGATTTTAATTCAATTAATTTCGCCTTAAAATAGTCAACAGATTTATTTTTCAAATGTAGGTAGATGCTTGGCTTGAAAATGTCTCTTAAGTAATGATGGTTTCATACGTGGATTCGAGAACAATTGGCATCAAATAACGCACTGAGGTTGTGGGTCAATTTAAATAACTTGAATCATACTTTCTGGTAACTTTTCGTTTTTTTTCAGAATTATTACTTCTGGTAGTAGTAGTTTGTTTCTGTGAATCTATTTCCTGTGCATTATCAGGTTTCCGCTTACGCAGTTCTAGCCACTTATCCATTCATTCGCTTTTTAAACTTACATTACTCCGTTAAATTTAGGCGAGCGTCGTAAATGTAACATGAAAACATATGCGTTCGTTTATAACAGTTTATAACTTATGACTGCAGGCGCAGACTACACTACTTTGTTCATCCGCGCATGGTGAAATCAGGTGTCGACGCGCAGCGAGTCGTTTTTTCTCGGGCGCCGCGCCGCGGTGAGTAGGAAATAATAATAAAGTTATGGAAAGGGCCTTATATTTTGTTATATTTTGCGTACCACCAGGTGTTCTTTAATGTACCGCCAGTGGTACATGTACCACAGGTTGAAAACCGCTGCTCTAGAACTAACAATAGGGAATATGCAAGAGATTTAGATTTACTTGATTTTTTTACCACCAATACTTTATGATCTTGCAATTACACCTATACCATTATTTTCTTAGTTTGTATTTAATTCCAAAAATTAAAATCAAAAAGTCCAAAATATGCGAGCGAAATTCAAATTTGCGAGACGCATCACCATTGGTCGAACCGAAACTAAGACGTCAATATTCACTGTGCTGTTTTGTTGTGCAATATTACTGTAGTGTTTTTTTGTGTGTTAGTACCTAGTGCCACTTTGGTCTATAGTGACATTATAAATTATCAAGAACAATGACGGAAAGTGGTTTTGTTAAAGCACAATCGAACAATTTACCTAAAATAGATGTATTTATGATCTGCTCTGAGAATAACCAAACTGCATTGCTAATATGTTAAATGATTCATTTAATTTCTTTAATGTAATTAGTATGTCTATAGTTGGAAGCGGGATGGGAAGTTTTATTAAATCATATGATTGCTTGGGTAATAATAGCAGTTATTGTACCAATTAGCATTACATTTTTTTAATGTTTTTCATCCTCCAAATCATGTTGCGTCCAACTTAATTCAGATGAGCTACATGATGCATAATCAGGGGATATCATTGAAGAATCAGAAGAAATAGATGTACTATCAACTGGGTTATCTGCAAATAACTTCTTAGCTGATTTTATTGGTGACGGAAATTTTATTGGAAAACCTTACACCATTATTTACGCATTTCTTGGAACAAAGAAAACACTTTATCTGGAGTACTTATAATAGTGCTTTTGCATTCCGGTACAAAATAATATCTATAACATGTTTTTTTAGCTTATTCCATCATCGAAATAGCGATTCAAACTGAAAATCCTTAACTGTCGAAAGTAAACAACATTGCAAATAGTAAACAATACAGAATGACAACGAGAGCTGTGACGTCATCCAAAGCGCGCGAAAAATGGTAAACAGATCAAATTTAATCGGTATTTTATATATATTTTTTAAAATTAATTGAAACACTTAATTGAACTACATTTAAGAAAAATCCTTCTTTGGAATTGTTTTGGTCTGCATTTCTAAAGCGTGTACTTCTTTAAAGCGTGGAAGGAACGCATGTGTTCGCTCAGTGTGTAGAGTGTGTACGTAAAAATGAAAGATTTCCAATGTATGCGTTTGCCTTCGCTTCGGTTTGCTCAGGAGATGGTAAATCAGGGTTGTCACGTTTTTGTGAAATTGTTGCGGATATTTTGCAGTTCCAACAAAGATGAAAGAATGACAACAAACGCATTCGTTCATTCTAATGTGGACAGGAAGCATTTTTTTAACGAACATCAGACATATTCGGTCGCATAAATTTGTTTACGTTTAATTAGTGTAAACACAACAGTATATGTAGCTAATTATACACAAATCTATAAGGTTGGATAAATTGAAGATTTTATTAAAGCATCAGAATTTACATTCAATAAGCACTTTTGAAACATGATTTGTGAGCTAATGAAAAGCTATTGTAGAAGCACAATTTCTTTCCTGTAGGTACTACTACATACATATAGTGTTTTAAGATTACAAGTAATTCTACTATAATACCCTACCTACCTACTACAATACATGTTAAGAATAACTCAGATGTTTCGAGTTTGCATATGAGACATTCATACGTCACTTTTGAGTCCTGACTTATAAGCTAATGAAAAGCTATTGTAGAATAAAATGGATTTTTCCCTCTAGGTACTGCTATATACCGACTACAACATGCGTTAAGAATAACTCGGACCTTTATCTGGTGGAACATAAAGTCTGCTTAAATTTGAAAAAATGAATTTCAATTAGTTGCAGCTTTTGTTCTAGACCCGCTAGGAAGTTGAATATTGATATGAAAGCAAACTAATTGTAGATTTAATCACGCCAACTTATTAAAGCGGTATATAGCTTGAATATATAAATATATTCAACCTTTCCGTAGCTCTATAATATTACTAAGTCTTTATAAGACTACAAAACAAATCTCATGTTGAAACACAACTGATATTAGTATGCTATTTACTAGCCCGCAGTCCACTTTCGTGGGACTAAACAAGAACTAGATCAAAAACATTGTTTTTAAGATCAGATATTTCAATTTAATCCAAGTGAATCTGGAGACACGTTTCGAGGTCTATTTCTCATCAGTGCAGCTTTGCTCTTTTGAATTATAAAATGGAATACACCTACAAAAGTTTGAAAAGAATAAGTTTTCTATAAATTAAGTAAAGAAATAAGTTTGAAAGTTTGAAAGGAATGAACCTGAACTTAGTTTCAGTTCAGTTTCAGTTCATTGCATATTAGGGTGAAGCTTTAATAAGTTTGTATGACTGCATCTATGATTAGTTTGGTTTCACCTTAATATTCAATTATCATTTAAAGCAATAACTGAAACTAAGTTCCGGTCTTTCAACACACATGTCATACAAAACCTAACCTCTGAAACCTCTAATACATTGTTTCCAAACTCATGAGGGTGTATTTTATTTTATAATTCAAACGAGTAAAGCTGCACTGATTGGAGATAGATCTGGAAACGCGTCTGCAGATGGCTATTCACTTGGGTTAAATAGATAGATGTGATCTTAAAAGCAATATTATATATTTAGTTCTTGTTTAGTGCCACGAAAGGGGACTTGGGCCTAGTAAATAGCAGACAAATATCTGTTGTGTTTCAACACGACATTTATTTTCTAGTGTTTAAAAGACTTAATAATATTATAGAGCAACGTAAAGGTTGACTATATTTATTAGGGCTTCACACGAGAACGATATTTTTATCGTCTCGTCTCGTGTCGTAAAAGCGAGACGAGAACGAGACGACAACGCATGTTGTCTCACTCTCACGAGAGCGAGAGCGCATGTGGTCTCGTTCTCGCGAGACACGGGTCTCGTTTCTGATCCCGGTCATCCTTCTTCTTCAATCTTTGATTCTAATACGGGCAGCCGTAATATTTTCTTGCATAAATTTGAACTGCAGGCTCGGGCAAGTTACATTTCATTATATAACAATTAAAAGAGTAGATTTCGTAATATGAAATAGATGTCGAAGACAATTTCAAATCATGTTACGTTTTTATTATTAATTTTAAATCGTCAACAAAATAGAAGGTTTATATAAACAGACATTTATGGTATGTTATCGCTACATTTTCATGTGGATGGACCAAAGCGAAATTATAAGATATTAACAGTAACCAAATAGAAAAGTTATGTAAAGAGACAGTTATTAGTTTACAATATAATAAATGATTACCTCGTTTTGTACTATCTTAACAATAAGTTCTAGAAAGAACGAAATTTGGCGAGATTAGACGAGACGAGACAAACGGTAACGAGAGCGAGACGAGACAAAATGTTACGAGAGCGAGACGAGAATAACGGTTACGAGAGCGAGAGCAAGACGAGACTAACGGTTCCTAGAGCGAGAGCGACACTGATACGAGAGTATTTTTTTACACAACAAACGAGAGCGAGACGAGATTTTCGAAACTCTCGCCCTATCTCGTCTCGTGTGAAGCCCTAATATTTATATATTCAAGCTATATTACGCTTTAATAATCTGCTAGGAAGTTATAAATTACCTCAGTTTCTAGCTAAATTCATAATCTAACCACCTGCGAATCACTGTTTATGTCCTGAGTTTAGTTCGCGAGTTATTACCGAATTAGTAACCATGCATCTTTCTTTCAATTCATAACTAGTCAGCGAAATTGGACTAGCTTCTATTATAAACTATAAGGAAAGTTCTAGTCGGCATCATTCTTTGCCTTAATTCATAATCTAACTAAATGCGTACTAAATTTCGTTTTCGTACTTAGTCTAGTTCGTGAGTTATCATCAAATTAATAAACACGCGCCTTCCATAGAATTGAAAACTACTAAATAAATGTCACTAGTTGCAGCTCTTTTTCCAAGCTTGCTACTTCTAATCAACCTCACTTTCTACCTAAATTTATTGTCTAACTGTTGTCAAAATACCGTTTGTGTACTTAGTCTAGTTCGATATTTATCATTAATCACTACATTAGTAAACATGTCTCTCTCATAGAATTGCTAACTAGGTAATGACCAATAAAACCATAAATGTGCTCTCAAAAAAGCACTTTAAGCGCTTAAAATATGCTCAATAAAAATGAAAATATGATCTACAAAATTAAAAATATGTATGTAAATAAATATATGCTCTTAAATCTAAAATAAAATATATGAAAAATTGTTAAATTCTAGGTACGAAAACATAAATACAAAAGAAAAATACAGCTAAACTTAAAAATAATTTGTATTTAAATTTTTTTTAAATTGCAAATTTTTAAATTTTTATTACAGAAAATGACATCTCATTTAAGTTCTCTAAAAAGTTTAAGTTTCTCCTGTTTGATCGTAGGACATTTATGTACATTGAAAAACTTCATTCCACATTTCGTTCGCGAAGTTATAGGCGCAAATTTAAATGCCATTGCTTCAATAATACTATATTTATTGTCTATTGTTGTAGAATCTCTAGACAAACTTCTAGACCTAGACAATTTTATTGAAATTTCCTTCATAATGGAAGTTTTTTTCACAAAGTTAGCTGCTTCACCGTTAACGCCATTAATTACATCCTGAGCAAGTTCTATTACCACAATCTGTTTAACAAGCAGTAGCCCAGACGTTTCAAGCGAATTTATTGATGGGCTAAGTAATCCATAATTCGAGGCAATAAAAATTAAATCAAATTTTATTTCACCGTCATTTAGTAGCTCTTTTGAAATTCTTCGTCCAGTACATTGAACACTTTCACAATTATTTCGAAGTTGGTGGCATAGTACATTGCGGCATCAATCCATGTTCCCCATCTAGTAGTTATTGGTTGCGGAGGAAGTGCGACGTCGGATGCCAAATCATTAAAAAATCGTTACCTTTGACGGTGATTTCATAAATAATTCATAAAAAAAGTCCCTGTTCAAGGCATGTGTCACTTTTGGCTAAAAAGTTTTGGTTTCTATGGCCTGAGCTGCCTTTACCATGTATGGAGCTAATATATAGAGGAAAATCGAATCTCGATTGAACCTTTCAACCAGATTTTTTATTGAATCATCAATCTTGCAATAGTGCTATGATTTGCCTTGTCTAGCACTGCAGTATTTAATAAGTGTCTTGAGATTTCCGTCAAAAAACAGATCAATGAATATAAATATATTAACCAAATTGAGCATAATATGCACTAAAAATTAGCAGTTATTTCGAAATGTGTCTTATCATAGCCAATATGCAATTTATGCTCTTATTGGTGAAATATGCAAAAATATGCCATTACGAATAGGGCTCTAAATTCAAACTTTAGTCAGAAACACATTTATGGCTAGTCCATTCTTTTATAAGTAGAATAGGAAAATATATGCATATTTTTGGTTGCCCTAGTAATGAGACTTTCTGTAGTGTAGTAGACTATTCAGTTCTAGTGCGGTTATTATGCCGTGTTATTATTTCAAATTGTTCATAAAACTGCTATGCATATGTGTAAGATAAATATTATTTTATATATTTAACCCCTTATGGTCCTACAGATAATACAGAAATGTCATCCAACTTGCTGCAAATTTTGCATTTGTCATCGTGCAAGATTTAATTACAATTGTATCTAAATGTATTCGTGGAAGTTCGCTTAGTAGGGAGGCGGTAGATTTTTCATAAACATTAAAAAAGATGATTTGTCGATTTGAATGTTACCTTTAACATGACACCTTTAACATGTGAGCCGTTTTATTTGAAAGTGGTCCACTTATTAAAATAAAATAAGTTAATGGTAATTTTAATGGGATGTAGATATTCTATTTATAATCAACCAAACATTTCATTGTTGTTTGTTGATAGGAATTTACTTTAATGTTTCAATACCCTTCTTTGTTGTAAAGCATGCAGATTTGTTTATTCACTGATATGTTCAAATCAGTGACAAAGTGTCCATAAAAATCTTCCGCTGTGTTACGCTTTAGCGTTTTTGCATTAGCTATTTTGGTGCGTCATGATATATGCAATATCAGACTGTTTGCCTCTTTGATCAAACAACTTTTTAATTACTAATTCCAATATTACTTTAACTGTTATCAGAAGGGACAAAAGATATATCCTTTATTAGATTCAGCTATTTTGTCTGAAAAATTATAATTTTCAGATGAACAGGCAATCGTATTACATCTATGAACCTAAGAAAGTTTTGGAATCTTTTTTAATAGATTTTTTTAATAGAAAAGGCTAATAATTTCTGATCATTCTAGACGTGATTAACATGATTCATACTCAATTATTTTGAGGATGAAAATAATTGGAATACTATATTTCACTTTTTCAAAAATTAGTCATAAAAAGTCAAAACCACCACCAATCCATCATTATTAAATTATATAATGCACTACCAAATTAATTAACAAAACCAATATCTTCGAGAAAGAAATTCACAATCTACTCATTAACATCGAGCCATACACACTGTTGGAGTATTACAAAGTAAAATCCTTGCAAAGATGATCTGTACATATCTCATTTAACTTACTAAATATTACTATTACCAACCGACCTGGATCCATACATACACAATTATCTAATGGTGCTACAGTCCTGTGTAAGCCCTGGTACCGATTACTATTATGTTAACTAAAATGTATATGTCATGCTTACGTAATGAAATAAATATTTCCATTTTGATTTTTTTTCATATTAAATATTTTTATATATATATATATATATATATATATATATATATTATATATATATATATATATATATATATATATATATATATATATATATATATATATATATATATATATATATATATATATTTCTTAGTTAGATATTTTATTTTGTTTCTATTAAAAATAAATATTTCTTATGTTAAAACGTATTTGATTCTTTATAGGTGTAGTAAAATCTAGGTTTCATAGAATTTTTTTGAATATGCCGTTCCATCGCTTTATTCATCCAATTATCCGCATAGTTTGGACGTTATTTCTGCACGGTTATGAATATCCGTCTGGTTCAAAGCTAATCAAACTTTTATAACAAGAGCTTTTACAAAAATATACACTGGCAGAGTTGAAATTACATTTCCACGATTACTTCAAATGTGTGATTAAAACAAAAACAGAAATTACGCATTTTGGTATTGATTCAAGTTTCCAGTTGAACAAATAACGTCTGCGTATAGAACTCATTCCCAATTAAAACTTTTTTATATTGAAATTGTGTATTGCATTTCGTTCCATAAGTTAATTATGGTATTATTTTGATGCATTCTACATATTAGCTTGCCAGTGCTTTGTGAGCACTTGACCTGGTTTCGAGTTTCGTCTTTCTATTCCAGGAAAGTTTTCGGTGGAACGGTCGACATTTCCCGAGGGATAGTTAGCGACCGGTGTGTGGTTATGGAACGGATTGATGTCGTGGCGCATGTTTATATAATTATACGAATTTCTGCATAAGTTCAACGTAATTGGCATACTGGATGAGACACGCGATCTAACAGATCATTGTGACAAAAAGTGTTATTACCGTTTTCTGCTTTTTTTTATCGGATTTCCCCTATCAAAGAAAGTCTTTGTTCAAAGTAACACGTAATCAATAATAAAAGTTTCTGGAGAGAGATGCTAGGGAAAAGAAATGTTAAAATGATAGATCAATATTGAAAAGTTTCCTTGTTCGATATTCTTTAATATTGGATTGTTAGATAAGAGATACACAACTAAAATTGTTTATTGATTAATAATAGTAAAAGTCGTTATGGATTTAATTAAATTTTGTAGAAGAAATTTTTACTAATAACCTTTCACTTTATATTTATCTAGACAGACAAGACTAGACAGACTAGAAAAAGAAGACTAGACAGACAAGGCTAGACAGATAAGACTAGACACACGAGACTAGACAGACTAGACAAAGAAGACTAGACAGACAAGGCTAGACAGTCAAGATTAGACATACAAGACTAGACAAACGAGACTAAACAGACAAGATTAGACAGACAAGACTAGACACACAAGACTAGAAAGACAAGGATTAATGAATTTATAAACAAATTTCATGTGAGATTTGTTTTGGTAGTCCTAAAAAGACTCAATAATTGTTATAGAGCTCCGGAAAGGCTGAATATATTTATATATTCAGGCTGTTCCGTTTGTTTTAAGTTTGATTTATAAACTATTTATGGTTTTGATAGTTAAAAACAATGGATCTTGAAAGTAATTAATAACAATTGTGTGTTGTTACGTATGTTACAATAGTGTTATGTTAATTTAATTTACTTTTTTGTTTTTATTTCTATTGTATCTTTATATTGTAATATGTATGACCGTATCGAATATGTATATTTATATATCCAAAGATCAATAAACATTTTGATTTGATTTGACTGGACAGACTAAATGGACAAGACTAGACAGACGTGAGTAGTAAGACAAGACTAGACAGACAAGATTAGACAGACAAGACTTTTTTTTTGTAATAGGACGTAGCAAGCACATTTAGTTGACTTGACAAGTGCCCCCCTGAAAGAACACCAGCATCTTAGCACCGCCTCATGGCATTTAGCTTCAAGATGATATGGTCTATTTATCAATTTCTAAAGGTGTCTGTTTCTGTCTATTTATCAATTACTAAATTTGGGTCAATTTAATGCCTTACTTTCTGTCTCCACCGTGGGTGATTAGAGGTTTTTTTTCTCGTAATATGTCGGTAGCCATGTTCACCGTTGATATCCAGTCCTGCTCCGATCTTAGCATTCATTATGTCCATAAGTTTCACTGTCAGAGTTGCTTGGGTACTGTCTGCCCATATGTCTCTTTCTGGTGTCCACCTGAGGCAATCGAAGATTGTGTGTTGTACGCTGTCCATTTGCCCATAGTAGACACTCGAGCCACCTGAGGCTCGGCCTATGCCGCTCAGGTACTGTTTGAATCAACCGTGGCTGGATAGTAATTGTGTCAGGTAGTAGCACATTTCTCCATGTTTCCTTGTCAACCATGGTTTTACTTGGGCGATTAACAGTCGGGTCCATTCTCCTTTCTTTGAGTTGTTCCATAGTTGTTGCCAACTTGTCTACAGTTGTGACCTGGCAGTCGTTTTTCGTAGATTTATGTCCTGGCCTGACTGCTGTTTTTGTGATGTATAGTACAGCTCTCTCTTTCGCTAGGAGCTTTATTGGTGGTATCCCCGCTATTACAAGTGTTGCGTCTCCTGACAGCATCCTGTAGGCACTGCACGTTCTCATTGCCATCTTGCTTTGAATCGATACCAACTTTTGTCTCGCGGTAGCCTTTTCCATGGCCTTGTTCCATACTGGGACACCGTACTGCATACAGCTGTACAGCTCTTTGGTCCTCCCCCGTTTGGCATGAGCCTTTTGAGTGCAGCACAGGTCTTGAGGGCCTTTGCCATCGTTGTCGCAATATGTTGATTAAAGGAGATACATTGGTCTATAGTGATTCCCAGGTATTTTATAGTTTTCTTGTTCATTTTAAATATGTTCTATTTTAAACAAGATGGGGATTCTTTTTCCTCCTTCCTCTTAGTAATACAGATTCGGTTTTCTCTCGTGCGAGCTTCATTTTTTTACGGTTCATTTATGTTGCCCTTCGTTTGATTGTCCTTTGATTGCCCCTCCTAGGTCGTCGGTGAAGCCGACTATATCAACGTCCTCTGGTAACCTCAGCCTTAGAACACCGTTATATAGGATGTTCCACAGGGTGCGTCCCATCACTGAGCCCTGCGGAACACCCTTGTAAACTCCTCTTTCGACTGCTTTACCTTCCGCATCCAATATGAGAAAGCGCTTTGATAGATAGCTGCTCACCAGCTTCAGTAGGGAGCGGGGGAAACTTCTGACTATTATTTATTCTACAATGCTCTGCCATGCAGCTAATTTGGACATTTTTGACGTCTAACTTGATCAGCGAACATATTTTTTTTTTCTGCTGGAAGCCTGCTGACGCGTCTTCTGCAACCATTACCATCTTTAATATGGCATCGTTGGAGGATAGCACTTTTCTAAACCCAAATAGTCTGTCGGAGAGTCCTATGCCTTGCCTGAGCATATTTACAATTTTCTCGAGTATCAGCTGTTCTAATAGTTTCCCTGCGACATCCCGTGCCAGGTATGTGGGCCTATAGAAAGACGGTTTCTGTATGGGTTTGCACTCTTTTCTTAGGAGGACTAATCTGGGTTTTTCCCATATATCAGGGAAATTTCCATCCTTCATTATTGCGGTTGCAGTTTCTATTATGAAGTCAGGACAGATTTTTGCGGAAATTTTTAAAGCTCCCGGAGTTATACTGTGGGGTCCTGGCGCTTTATTATTCGATACTCGTTTGCTGGCTTTTTCTAATTCCTCAAGCAAATCTTCAGTTACTATCACTTACGGTAGATCCCACAGAACAGGACATCTGCAACTGCTTGCAGCTGTTCCATGGGAAGTTTAGGAATTGGGTAGCTCAGCGTTTGTTCCCCGGATTGCGTAGGCACAACCTGCCCCCCCCCCCCAACCCCCCTACCAAAGACGTTTTCGTCTAGTGGTGTACATTGTTTTGAAATATTTATTGCCTTCTTCAGTAATCTCTTTTGTTCTTTGTATCGGTTGATAAGATACTGCACAGTCCGAGTTTATATTTTGTTTGGCTTTACGTTAGTATTTTCTTCGTGCAACAATACATTCCCTCCTTTTTTGCGATTTCATCATTCCATCAATAGGTTCGTCATGCGTGTTCTTATGTTTTATGGTTTTATAAGTGCGGCGTCGCATGTTTTCTTAAGGATCTAAATTAACTCTTCAGGCGTGCGTTGTGTAAGCGTTGTTTGGCTTATTTGAAACTTCAGTCTTTCTGAAAATTTGTTTTCGTCTATGTATTTGGTTCGCCTTTGTCTTTCCCTCTTACTTTAACACGAATGGTATATCGTTTTGCCATGCAACTGGTAGAAGATGTATTTGTGGTCACTTAAGGTCCACTTATATATATATATATATATATATATATATATATATATATATATATATATATATGTATATATATATATATATATATATATATATATATATATTTAATATGTTGTGTGGGGGAAGCTCTTGGATTGAAAGCACTTGGATTGAAAGTACGCCACTCCGCTATCGCTTGCGCATTCCTTCAGGGTGAGCAGCCCGGACGTCGTTTTACCGCCCTAGTTTATCAGGTTTATCTGTTTTCCTTTTATTTTACCACACCATCCCTTCTTTCGTCTTCGTCCTTACTTTTAAGGATTTCGGAAAACAGATTTGTTGTTGTCTTCCAGTTGTCCTCGCTCTTAATCATGAGATTGGCCATATTTTGTGTGTTAATGGGTTCTCTTACCTCCTGTTCTGCTGAAGACTATTAAGCGAAGTCGTAAACTCCATCCCCCTCAACCGCACCGCATATGCTTATGAGCATGGGGCGTTGTGTTCTTATAAAAATGTTCCTATTAGAGGCAGCTTTAAGGCCATCCTCCCAGGCCGGTGCGGTTGAGGGGGATGGAGTTTACGACTTCGCTTAATAGTCTTCTAGTTTTAGTAGCAGGGCCCTTCAGTCTTGGCATTAGTTTGCGGAGTGCTGCTCCAGCGCGTTGGGCTTCCATAGCCGCGTTTTGGATGTGTCTACTCCAGGATAGCCGTTGGTCAATATGGACGCCGAGGTATTTTATTGTCGGTTTTGCCGACATAAACCTGCCTAGGATGTTTACAGTTACGGCGCCTGTTCTCCTGCGACCTATATGTGCGATGACTACCGTGAATGGCTTTTACTGCAGTTTAGACCCTGGCTGCCACGTCTTCCTCATTTCATCTACCTCATTTCTTCCAGAAAATGGGTGCTTTCTGCGGCAACAATTCGTCGGCTGCTATAATCTTGCTCGCAGTGGTAAGGTTTGGTATGAGGCACAATCCTAACCTTTTGCAGACAATTTTATAGCCGTCTCCCCAAAAATACCCGTTCACGGTCTCAATGACTTTTTCCCAGCAGGCCCGCTTTGCCTTTTTTATACTGATCTTCAAATCTTTCCTATCAGAGGCGTAGGCTGCGTGGCCATTTGCTAGTTCTTCGAGATCTGCGTTCCGTTTTGATTTGAGCCTTGACCACGATCTTTTTTTCCCGATGCACACTTTCCGTAGCGTCGCGATTTCTTGGTTCCACCAATAGACTGGTTTCATCCGACTCGCTCTCGCTCGGGGTCTCGATAGGGTGGCTTCTCAGGTTCTAGAGAGAGCCGGAGTGACGGTGGACACGTCGGGTATCTCTATATGGCTGAGGTCTAATTGGAGATCCTTCTTGATGACGTCTTCTTTGTGAGAGTTGAATTTCCACCCGCTGGTTGTTTGCGCATTTGCCTTTGACAGTGATTGTTGCCCAGGCCTAGTGACAAGGTCGAGGGGTTAGGTCCACTTATCTAGAACTGTCATGGAGACTTGACCAGTATGGAGACTTGGCATTAAAGTAACCGGCAATCAATTTCGGTTTAGTGGAGCCTCTTAGCGGTACCGCACCGCAATTAATTCGAGCTATAGGGTGCTACACGGGCGGTGGGGCACCGCACTCGAACGCTGTTTAACCGCAGCGCATCGCCTCTCCCCGCCTCGTCTCGCAGATCACAAGCGCGTCGCGCCTACTGTGCGACGCCGCACGGCGGCCCAACGCACCGTGTGACATGGCATAGTGATTTATATGTAGGATGCCATTGCGGGACCGCTCCGACATACGTAACGCATCGTGTGGCCTCACCCTTATACATTGTATCAGGTCATTTAGTGAAATTTCCAACTGTTGTAGGCAGTCGTTTGAAGAGAAGTATCAGCTAATAATTATTTCTTCCTTGAATTCAACCCACACAAAACCAGGACCACTACCACTGTCCAAAACGATTTCGTCCCTATTGTCTACGTTTATCACTGCGTCTTGTTTGCTTTCTTTAAACTAATCTCTTGAACTTACTAGCTTTTTGTTCGGCTCACTGATAATGATTTTGTCAATGCCTAGTTTATGTTCAAGACAGACAAGACTAGAGAGACATAACTATACATACACGACTAGACAAACAAGACTGGATAAATAAGACCTGACAAACAAGACTAGAAAACCAAGATATACGGACAGGACTAGACAGACAAGACTAGACACTTCTCTGTCTAGTCCTGTCTGCCTAGTCTTGTTTGTCTAGTCTTATTTGACTAGTCTTGTTTGTCTAGTCATCTATGTACAACAAGACAAGACTAGACGGACAAGAGTAGACATAGAAAACCAGACGGACAAGACTATACATACAAAACTACTCAGACAAGAATTGGCTAGACTAATACTTGATTGCATTACTTATTGAAATTATTTATGTTGCGAAATGATTAGATAATAGAATTTTGAGCAAAAATTAAGATAACACTACTTAGTTTATAATGATCGGTTTGTTTCATTTACAAGTTCATTTCCAATTGATTTATGCGATTGATTTTAATTACCAATTCTCTTTTCATTTGTCAAAATAATTTAGTAAACAATTACAAATTGTCAATCATTTCTCTAGAATGGATATTAATAATATAGATAATTATCTATATTATAAACTTAGATTATTCTAGATTTGGATATCTCAATATTCTCTCAATATTTACTGTAGATACCATAAATTTTAGACTAAGTAACTGAAAATTGCGATAAGTGATTTCAAATTTAATTCTACATTGTTCCACGTTCAGACTTAATATCGCAAGTTTCAAAGTAGATAACTTAAATTCTTGATAAGATAATTCAGAATTGATATTACAAATTTTAACTCTAGGTCGACATTTTTCAAGATTCGGCCCATATATGAAATTTTCAAGTAGATAACTCAAAAATTAAGACAAATCTTTCATATTATTCTAAAACTACAATTCTAAGACTACAAGATTACAAGAAATTATACAGATTAGACCAGTGAGACTGTACAGACAAGACTAGATTGTCTAGACAGATAGACAAGGCTGAGTAGACAAGATTAGTCAAACAAGGTTAGACTAACAAGAGCAGACACAATACTAGGCAAACAATAGTAAGTTGCCAATACTATTCAGACAAGTCTATATAACTAACACAGTTCAGAAACTAGATACACAAGACAAGACAGACAATATAAGATAGACAAGACTAGATAGACAAGACTAAAAAACAAGTATACACAAATTAGTAAGACAAGACTATACGGGCAAGATTAAATAGTAAAGTACACAAACACACAATACTAAAGCGAAAAACTAGACCAGGGGTTCCCAATGTGCGGCCCGCGGGCCAAATGCGGCCCACAAAGCCTGTGAATTCGACCCGCGATTTCGATATGATATATTATATTTGGAGGAGGAGGCCCAGGTCCAAATAGGACTGTAGCGCCAAGAAGAGAGAAACAGTCTCAAGCAGGACCTAGACACAAGTATAGTTTGAATTTGTTGACAGACAAAATTTCTTAGGAATTTTCGAAAATTTGGACAGACAAATCAATTTAAGTACTTACAAAATATGTTTTTTTTTTAGTTGCGGTAAAAAACTTTCGTGTCCTAATTATGGTGCCTTGAAGAACCAAGACAAAATTTTGAAAGTTCGCGTTTCAAAATCGTGTCTTAGTTGTGGTGTCTTGAGGAACCAAGACAAAATTTTGAAAATCCGCGTTTTAAAATCGTATCTTAGTTGTGGTGACTTGAGGAATCAAAACAAAATTTTTTAAATTTGCGTCTCACAATCGTGTCCTAATTATGGAGCTTTGAGGAACCAAGACATAATTTTGAAAATTCGCGTCTCAAAATCGTGTCCTAACTATGGAGCCTTGAGGAACCAAGATATAATTTTGAAAAATTGCGTCTCAAAATCGTGTCCTAATTATGGAGCCTTGAGGAACCAAGATAAAAATTTTAAAATTCGCGTCTCAAAATCGTGTCCTAATATTGGAACCTTGAGGAACGAAGACATTATTATGTAAATTCGCATCTCAAAAACGTGTCCTAATTATGGAGCTTTTAGGAACCAAGACATAATTTTTAAAATTCGCGTCTCACAATCGTGTCCTAATTATGGAGCCTTAAGGAAACAAGGAAAAATATTCTCAAAAACATAGATTTTAAAGAAATGATTAACGATTTTTCCCATCTCAAATCTAGGGTACCTCTTCAGTCAACATATGACTACAAAGAAATTTAAAAAATCTAGAACTTTGCTTATCTACTTTCTTTGCCTATTCTAACAATATAGTGCTCTGTCAAGGTCATAGGGGCCCCATTATCGTAATGTGCCCAGAGCCTCCCATAGGTTAAAGACGGCCCAGCTAACAATTCCAATTAATTGCATTATTATCACTGTATTATTCATCAGGAAAATCTTATAGCTCAGGTGTTGAAAATGTATAATGTCATGTATAATGTCATGAATGATATTAAGATTATAATTTAATTTTATTTATAAGTTGATTATAAGATAATAAGTTAATTTTATCAAAATGTTAGAAGAGTCTAAATCTCCATTTTGAGACGTTGTATATTTTTCAAAGTTCACATGGCTTTCGAGAGGACGAACATTAAAAAGGTTTTTCAGTTTAAGAAAACAAAATTACAGAGTTTTTAACTGAAAAAAAACGTGATGTTGCTTCATTACAAGATATTAACTGGTTATGTGACTTGACATTTCTAGTAGACCTAATTGGTGTTATGAACGAATTATATTTAAAACTGCAAGGTAATGGTAAGCTTATTTATGATCTTCTTAGATTTGTAAATTCCACGGAAAGAAAATTTCATTTATTACAAGAACAGCTTCAAATTGGTAACTATTGTCATTTTGAAAGATATGGAATATTAGTAAAGAAAAATACCGAGGCATCAGTTATTCTTCAATCGGAAAAGTATTGCAAAATCATACAGTTTTTTAGAAGATTTTCACAAACGTTTCGATGATTTTAAGAGTCACACGGACAACTACATTTTATTTTCAGATCCATTATCTTGCAACCTGCGTAACGTTTCTGAAGACATTTAAATAGAATTACAGAATAATATCGATGCTAGGAATTCTTATCGGAACAATTCCTTAATTGATTTTTATACAGGATTATCATGCGTGAATTACCCGAAAATACGAAAACATGCTGAACAAATGTGTTCATTATTTGGCCCGCCAAAAAATTCGGTAATATTAAATTGGCCCGCCTAAGAAAAACTTTGGGAACCCCTGAACTAGACAGACAGGACTAGTCATGCAAGACTAGGTAATCAAGACTAGACAGACAAGACTAAACAAAGACTAGAAATATAAGTCTGCATATGCAGTACCTGACAGACAGGATTACACAAATATGATTAGACATGCGCAACAAAAATATGACAAGGCTGCTTTTGTTTTCATGTGTAGTAAGTAGGTAATACATTTTATTATTATTGTCCCGACAAAAACATAAAGATAGCAAACAAACAAACTAGTGCAGTTGGGATATTAAATCAGATACTATCAGTTTGTTAGTAAACACTGCCATGCGGATTAGCAAGAGATTCAAATATAGTCTAGAGAAGACTAGTCAAACAATAACATTAACAAAATAATATAGACTAAGAATAGCAGATAAACAAAATTATTTATGCGATAATAGATAAAATTTGACACTAAACTTTGTTTAAATATTTTTAGTTACAAAAGGGGAAATAATTATTGATGATTATATTAATCGGTCATAGCGAGTTGCTGACGTCAACAAGTACAATAGTTAATTGGAACCATTACCATAATCATTGTCAACCACTAAACGTTAATAATGTGCTATTACGAATTGCGTGTTATTTAGTGTTATTACGCTTGAAACAATTCATGTAAAATGCAATAATCGGCAGACAAAATGCAATTCTGTATAATATTAAAATTTCCACATCAAATTTGTTTACTTTTCTGTAACATTTATTATGTAACATAGAAATAAGATTTATATAGTGTTTCTATTTTGTTTAATTTTACTTAATTTCCTAAAATTAGAATTTGTTTTTCTTTCTTATCTAGTTTGTCTAGTATCTAATTACAAAATAGATTATTTATACTTTCGATTATTATTTATGACAGTTGAACAGTATCATCATTTTTATCGAAATAATAGATTGTTGTATCCTGTCGTTTACCTTTTCGAAGTAAATATTTTACGCGCTAGTTTGAAGTTTCGTTGGGAAACTAAACGAGAATGTTCAGAAACTTTGTCATTGAAAATTCAATAATTCAATTTGATGGATGAATTATTTATTAAATTAGCTTTGCAATTTAGACTAGTTGTGGTTGATTTATCTTCGACAATGTACAGAATAATTTAATATTCATATATAATTCGCTTTTATATATTTATAAATGCCATTATCAATGCCATTTTAGTAGAATAAAATACAAAAACTAAAACATTTAGGATAAATATGTAAGAAGCCTTCACTATACGTACCTTTTCTTATTAAATTCTGATATTATAGAAAAGTAAAAATAAAAACTTTTCCATTTTTTATGTAAATTTTATTTTTGATATAAATACAATTTTGTGTTTAAAACTGTAAACTAATACACATCCATTCAGATTGCATTAATTTACTAGTTAAGTTTAAGTATTCATGTTTAAATATTTAAAATATAGCTTTGTATAGTATCATATGAAATGACCTACTTAATTACCTGTAGGTCTATAGTTTCTTGAAATGACTAATAACTACTACTTATCTCCCGTCAAGTACAAATTATTTCCTATAGTTATCCGATTCTGACCCACATTAGATAATTACTGATGTGGGTGGAAACCGAATATAGTTAGACAATCTATAATTTGTTACAGTCTTAAAACAACAAATTGGCCAGAAAAATCTTGTTCGCAGTTTCTTTTATGTTACCACACAATGCATAATATGACGTTAAGATTTTTAACTTAGAACAAGTAAAACTAAAAACAAAGAGGAACTAATAATTAAAAGATATCATTGTTGTATACTAATATGTAGGTAGTATTTTCAATCTTGATTATTCGAGACTACACTGTTCAAAACAATTAGTTGGTCACTAATTTGTGCCTCCAAATTAAAACGGGAAAAACATGCAAATAACATTAAGAACATCTGAAAGACGCTCTATTTAATTGTTTTAATTGACACATTGGGAATTATCAGCTTCGCATACTTCCGGAGTAATCCGTAATAATTTATCCGTAATAAAAGAACTACCAAAACTAAAGTCAAATAATGTATCCCAAATTTGGTTCAAAGAGGTAGGAAGGCATTGTTCAGATCAATACACAGACGAAAATGTTTGCAATTGACAGTTTCACTTTAGTTAAATAAAAATGAGGAATCTCAACGAAGTGGAAGTTGTTTGTGCTCTAACATCATTTGAAAATGGCGAAAGCCTTTGACAAGATTCTCCACAAGAAACTTCAACGTAAACTTGTCTTTTATTCAGCGATTGTGGAACACGTACTTGGATACAGGTCATATACAAGGCACGGTGGGCAAGGTCGAAAAAGAAAAACAACTCAAAGACCGATTTTTACAGATATCGCAATAGAGTTTGTAGCCGAAAGACCTCTGAATTTGCCTGAGGCCGACGCATGGGGTCACTCTATCAGACCAGACAATTAGGATAGGTTGAGGGAATCAAATTTGAGGACATGCCAACCCATCCGAAAGCCCTCTTTGGCACGACGCCACAGAATGGCAATGATGAATTTCGTTCGTGAACATGTCGCATGGCAACTTCGACAATGGAAGTCCGTTTTCTTCACGAATGAATCAAGGTTCCGTATTAAGCTAGAGACATACTGGTCCCACGTACGCAACTATTCAACGCATTACGATATCTGGACTCTTTTAGACGAAAAACTATGCCATAGAAACACACTTATCGTATGCAACGTAATCACGCGCCTCACATGCAACGTCGATCTGGGATGTCCGGATGTTTCTGTGGTACGAACCTTCTTGTTTTGTCAGAAGGTGAACAGACGGTTGGTTAGTCGGTTTGGAGGCAATATTGCAACGTGACCATAGAAAGCTACCTTTCTTTTCCTTGCACAGTCAGAGAGCCTCTCAAAATCTTCGTAGAGCTCAGAGTTATGTCGTCTTCGGAATTCCCCATCTTCCTTTACCGGGCCTAGGATCTTCCTAAGGATTCTCCTCTCTCTGATTTCTAGTTTCAACCCATTTGCCGATATACTTAAATTTCTATTCTAAGTTTTAGTTTACGGGTTCTGTAGTCCTTTTTTCTCCAATGCTGAAGGCATATTGCGTGTGGTTCCTTCTAAGGCCGTCCAATGCAAATAATGATTGTTGTACTTCAATACGAGTAGGTTCTGTAGATATTTCATCTTGTAACTCAAACGTTGTGCCCAAATAGTTATGAAGGCAGCATTCTGCTAGAACTATTTCTTCTACCATTTCTGCTTGTACCTGCATATACCCTTCAAATAACCGCCATCTTGTTCTTAATATTCCAAATGCGTTTTCTACAATCCTTCTGGCACGAGACAATCTATAATTGAAAATTTAATTTGGTTCATTATTAAGCAAAACATTTTTGCTGTAGGGCCTTAGTAAATAATGTTTAAGCAGAAATCCTTAATCGCCGACAATAACATATGGTAAGGGTTCTGAGCCAGGAATGCGAGGTTGATCGTCTCATCTAATTGTTTACCAAGTGTCTAGTTTTCGAAAATGCTTCCGTCACTTTTGCTTCCATAGGAACCCACATCTATTACTACAAATTTCTACTGAGCATCTACCAAAGCCAGAAGAACGATGTAATTTTGACCTTTATAATTCGAATAATGTGAGCCACCCTTAATTGGACACTTTATGTTCACATGTATACCGTCCAGAGCACCTATACAATTTGGAAAGTTCCAAAAGCGTTTGAAACCAGTCGCTATTTGTTTTCGCTTTACTTGCGTTTGAAATCGGTCGCTATTTGTTTTTACATTGCTTCTGTTGGTTGCGGCATCAAGATAGGGCCAAGATTCCATATCGCTTCACAAACCGCCTTCACAATCAAACGTGTACTAGAAAATCCCATGCGATAGATGAATCCGATACTCCGAAATGAATTGCGCGTCGCTAGGAATCTATTGATTGAAATATATAGTACTATAATTGTTTGGACTGTGTCTCACGAAAATCAAATTTTCCAGTTTTAAAACAGGGCTGGTCAAATCACTTACCTGTTAGGGTTGCTCGCGTCTCCGCCACGTGTGATCGTCCTTCCCGCGGTTTTTTTATGGAGGAAATGGGGATAATTAGTGGAGGGATTCCCTTAAAATTGTTGTCTTCCAGACATTGGGTGCCGCTTCAGCCCTTTGGGTTCGTGATTACACCCCTGGTTAACTTGACTTAAAACGATAAACTAAGATGCGTGCATATGTCGGTCGAGCTTCGTTCGCGCTTCGATTCTTGTCTTTTCGCTTCTCTCACTCGAAGCATACTCTCCGAATAATATAAATTCGCGAAGTAAATTGATAAGTAAATCGCGCGATTTCGGCCCAGGTCGATAAACCTTTCCACTTCTGTTAATCGGTGCCGAAATCGATTCAAATGTTGAATTGAAAATACAGATTTATTAAAATTGGCGCGAACAATAACAGTTTTTAAAATATAGGACCATAGGATTTAATCTTTATTATTGCAGTTAAGGAGCGTAAAGAAAGTTAGAATAAATTGCGTAATTGCTTTAATAATGCTATCGGCATCATAAAAAGTGAACAAGCTGTTAAAATAATTGCGTCTTGGCGGTTTAAACAACAAATGTCATTTTTGAAGCCATATATGGCCGTCATACTACAGGAAACCTTGATACTACTGTATCAAATTAAATTCCTCCCTTCAATCCCCGGAAAGTATTCCAAATGCTAAAAGCCCAACTTCCCTTCATATCATTATATCACGCCCTAGTTCTTCTACATCGAATGCGTCATACAAAAGAAGGGCAAGTTTTGGTAGTGATAATTAGTTGGCTGATGTGATGGAAATGATGAAAAGCTCTCAAGAAATAAGGCAAAATAAAACAGAAACTGATTTGCTTAACACTATTACTACCGACGATTTATGTATACCTATACATACCGCAACCGGTCAAATGACCTCTGTTTGAAATAATAATATTGCAAGTTTTTCTTGAAGATGAAACAATGTTTCTATTTGTTGCTGTTTCTGATACATCTTTTTCCTCGCGTGTTTTTTCATAGTCAGTGGCAAGTTCTGCTCACTGTAATATATACTACCCGGAATGAGCGCTGGCGTCCTGGCTTGTGCGGGCCGAGAGGGAGCATCACAAGGTGTCTCTCGTATCGCTCTGTCTTCGTCTAGTACAGTCCAAAAGGAAAACTAAATTTCCATTTTTCCTTGCAAATACAACAGTATTTTAGCATTGTCTTTTTGAAAACAACTTTCATTAAACATATAAACTTCGGTTTATAATATGCTCTCCGATTGAACGATCTCACTTTCTTTCTTGATACAACTCAATACAACTAGCTTTTCGCTCTGACTGTATCACATCCTCCGACTCTCGACTACACTGTTGGCTACACAAGGATGAAGGGTGCTCCTTGGGACCTCTTTCTCTCGGCCAAGAGGCCAGTGCTCGTTCCAGGTAGTATATATTTCAGTGGTTCTGCTAGTTGAAATAAAAATTGCTGCCTCGATAGTTTCTCTTCATTTGCCTCATTATACAGAATCCATGCAACGTGAGTTGCTGTTGCACTGTTGAACTCTATCAAACAAAAACATAAAAATACGACAAGAGTAATTTTATACAGGGCAAATCTTCTAATAAATCGTTATTTGGAGTTTATCACACGACTACATGCATTTTGTGGGAAGCGTGTCCCCTGGATGCGATCGCGCATACTAAATAGCGTAATGAGGTCAAATGACCGGTGGCGGTAGATAAGGACAACTACATACATTTCTTGGCAAATGGCAAACAAAAACAGGTGTGAATACCGACAAGTTGTTTACACGTACCTATATTTAAGGAAAAGTCGTGAATTGATTTGACGATGCAATGAAGTTCACTAAGTTTATTTTTATTTTTTAGATTATTTTTAACTAAAAATTAAGTTTAGTTAAAATTTATTATTAAACTTTAAGTTTAAAAACGGTCATTTGACCGGTCGTGGTAGTAAAAGTGTTAAATTTGTAAGTTAAGCAGAGCTCAAACCACTGGAGTCACAAGAAAATATATTGAGAACACCAATTAATATTACAAGTCAGATAAGCAGCCATAACCCCAATATTGGAAATTCTGCTTCTAGTACTTTTTCACAAACCCACACATCATACTCTTCCTCATCGTATTTTGTAGATATGCCAAATACCTTTCATCCGAAGCTTCTGGTAATGAAGAAAATATTCGCATTTATTATGAAATTGGCGATATGCAATAAAAACATTCTTAAACATTTTTATTTGTATTACTTGTATACCATACCTATCAACCATACATATTATACAGGTAACTGCAATAAATTAAATAGATAATACATACCGTAAACAAACTGCTAGTCTTTCTCTAGTACTAATTGGTTTCCGAAGACGTTTGTTATTTTTTTATGTAACATTCAATAATACTATTAATCTCCTCAAAGAGTTTTGTAGACATACGAAAGTACATAAAGAATCGTTCTTCATCAGACTCCAGTTTCTGCATTGATGTAAGGTATTCTCCAACTCTCATGAAACTAATATCTTCTCTTCTTAACTTTAGTTTTTTTTTGTGGCGCGGAAATTATCATTTAAAAATAGGAAACTTAATAAATCATCCTCAAACTCACTATCAGTATCAGAAAACATGTCTTACAACACTGATGCACCTTTTGAGAAATAACACCAGCGCCTGATGCTAAATTGACGTTGCATACGCGGGACGAGTGTGCGCACCAATTCTCCCACGTTGCATCGCATACGTTGCGTACGTGGGACCAATGTGTCTCTCGCTTTACTCGTTGCGATGGCCGAGTAAGTGTTTACAGGCGCCTAGGAGAGCGCTACGCAGCTGCTACTGTTCAGGAAGTCGATAGCTTTGGAGGTGGTTTACTTATGGTTTGGGGTGGGATTAGAATCGAGAGTATAACCGACCTATGTTGACATTGGGGGAGAACATGTTGTCCCTGTGGTATATGGAGTAGGTCCAATTTTTTGTTAATGCAGGAGAACGCAAAGACCACATACTACGCGAATCACTAGACTTCTTACAAGAACTATAAATTCAACCAATGGAATGGTCTGCGTTAAGTCCCGATTTAAATCTCATAGAGCATATTTGGGATATGCTCGACAGATGTGTTCGTTGTCGCCAGCATCCTCCTCAGACAATCCAGCAGCTAACGTCGGCTCTTTGAAGAATGGGACGCTATATTACAAGAACACCTTCGACTTTTGCGAAGCATGCCAAGACGTTATTCGTGTTATGGAGCACATACTCGTTATTAAGTTATGTTTTAAATTTGTTTTACACTTTGGTTTTGGTAGTTGTTAATTATTACGGGTACTTTAAAAGTACATATATCGTCCATATAAAGTCCATATAAATATGCCAATTAAAATTAAATAGAACGTCTTTCAGAAGTTCTTACTTTTATTTGCATGTAATTTGCCGTTTGGCGGCAAGATGACTGCATCGACGACCTAAAGATATTAGGTGTGAGAAACTGGCAGCAATTGGTTATCAGCAGGGAGAGATGGAAGGATGTTGTAACTCAAGCCAAGGCCCACCCAGGGCTGTAGAGCTATAGAAGAAGAATTTGCCGTTTGAATTTTATGGAGGCCCAGATTATTGACCTGCTAATTGTTTTGAGCAGTGTATTAATTTATGATTCAAAACATTTATTAGTTATACTAGCATTAGGTTTCTGATAAAGGAATAAGGAAAGAAGATAAGGAAAGAATAATTAGACAAGGAAGTTAAGTTTTAAGTTTATTAATTTAAACAATGTTTTGTCAATTATTTTTATTATTTAAACAATGTTTTGACAATTAATTATTTGAAAATCGGGTGACTTTGTGACTGTGTTTTGCAAAAACATTTTATTGTTGACAATTTTTTAATTTTATTTGTGTATTTCACCATCTTTTTTTTATTGAAATGAATACAACAGTTGATTGGTATCGTCTTGATTAAGTGTTGTATGAAAAAATAATAATCAAAACACGATACGTATCAATTTGAAAACTCACTACCATTGTTTCCCTATCCCATTCTCTAACAATGCACAATTTACTCAATAATTCAATATGAGAATTACAACAGAATATTACAGAATATAGGTCGAAATCGCCAATCAAGAGATTGTACATCTGAAGTTTCCGAATCGAAATTTAGACGAAGAAGTTTGGTAGCGGAGGCATTACAACAGATGAATCATTAATTCACTCGAAGTAAAATAAGCTCAACTTCCAGTTATCGAGTTTTGGCTTCGGTTTATAGTTTTTCAATGATTCTGACTTATTAAAAATTAAGAACCTTCTATTGTTATTATATTATCCTAGGAAATTTTATTGCAAAAATTAATTGAATAATTGAATAATCGGTTTTTTATGCAAGTTAACTTAAGAAGGACTATATTAAATCGCATGAATAAACAAATTCACGGATTATTTTTATCTTATACTAAATTTTTAGATTACATATCTAATGATAAACTTCTTAGTATATTAATTTAAATATAAATATTGAAATAAATTATAATCTTACAGAAAATACTTAATAAAATAAATAACAAAATGTGTTCCTCATAAGTTCCCCTCATAATTCACGTTAGTCCCCGAAACATATCATGTGGAATTAATGGATATTGCATTTGTAATATTTTGGAAGGTCAAATGTTAAACAGGTTCTCAAATTTTAGTTTTAAACGCAATATTTATTATTAATACACGAAAATTGTATAAAATCTCAATTACACTATATTGCCATTGTTTTTTTTTTATACAAAAATATGTTTTTTTTTTGTTTTCCCCTGAATTATAAATAATCTAAAATATAAATAAAATAATCTTAATTATTGTGTTTAAACCTCTTATTGAGATGAATGTAGAGATTATTTAAAAAGCAAACTTTTGAGATATAATTTTTGATAACATTTTATCAAATCTGTTCTACAACAATATGATGTTGTTTTGTTAAATGGTCATTTTACTTCGCATTTATTCACGAGTAGTTAATTAGTAGTTAATCATTATGCGTTTGTTCGCCAAATAGATATAGTTTGCATGTTATTAATTAATCGAAATCACGAAGGTACTAATTAACATAAATTTTGAGGACATTCAAATAGGGAATAATCAATATCAAATTAGGAATACGCAATATCAAATTGGTAATAATTAATATAGGAGAAATCAATTTTAGAATTGAAATATTCTATTCATCATCATCATCATCAATCAGCCATTTGTATCCACTGCTAGATATAGGCCTCCCTTAGATTTCTCCATTCCTCCCTATCTTTTGCCTCCTGCATCCAGTTTCCAGTGATGCGCTTAATATCGTCAGACCATCGTGTCGGGAGGCGCCCTCTGCTTCTGAATGCAATTTGTCTGGAACGCCATTCGAGTATCCGTTTCGTCCACCTATCTATCCTGGCAATGTAGTCGGCCCAGTTCCATTTTAGTGTTGTAATCCTTTCCACTGCAACTGCGACGCATGTTCTTTGTCGTATTGTTAGGTTTTGGACTTTATCTCGTAGTCATATTCCTAACATCGACCTATCCATAGCTCTTTGGCAGACTTGTATTTTTCTGATTGACTTTGGTGTTAGTGTCAGCGTTTCTGCCCCATACGTCATTACGGGCAATACACATTGGTTGTATACCTTATGTTTAAGGCATATCGGGATTCTTCGGACCCTCTGATCTTAGCCTAATCTGACCGCCACCTTGGTCAGGGGTCTTTGAGCTGCCGGGCACTGAGGGCTGTCTTCGTGGTGTATTCATTCATAAGTGAATTTTAGCCGTACTCCTACCACGCTTTAAAATATATATTGGTAATTTGCCATTAATTGACCATTGCGGGTTGGTAGGGTTGAGAATTACATTTCTTTTATTCTCGATGGAATGGTTATACCGCCATGACTCCAGGTCGCCAGAGCCTTTTTTTCTTTTATTTTAACCTGAGCACCCTAGGACCGCTTGTAGCATTTACATTCAGGGTGTCAGTTGTCATATATTTAAATACAAAAAAATTAATTTACAATACATTATGTTAAATGTGTTTGTGTCTTCTATCGTAGGACATGGTAGCTGAGATTAGTGGCTGTTTAGGTTGGTTTCCTCTTTTTCCAGAGACGTTCATCAGCTTCTTTTTGGGATAGGATCTTGTTGATCATGCCGTTTATAGTGTCCCAGTCTTCTTGTGATTGTAGAATTTTTTCAACTGTATTCCTTGGATTAAGGTTGTCTATTTTTATATCCTTGCGTTCTTTGTCCCGTCTCGGGCAATCGTATAGCGTATGGATTACGTTGTCTAGTTGTCCGCAGTATATACAGTCTGGATCTGATGCCCTTCCGATGTTGTGGAGGAATTCCTTAAAGCACCCATGGCCCGTGAGGATTTGGGTTAGGTAGTAGTTTATTTCTCCATGTTTTCGTCCGTACCATGTCTCTATATTGGGGATGAGTATCTTTGTCCACTCGCCTTTTTGTGTCATATTCCACGCTTCCTGCCATTCCCCTAAGAGGTTATCGTTTGCCTTGTTTCTTGTTATGTCGTCCTTGGAAGCATAATGTAGGTATTTCCTTAGCCTGATTTTCAAGTCTATTGGCGCAATGCCTGAGATAACTAACGCTACATCTCTGGACACTGTCCGATAGGCACTACATACACGCAGAGCCAGTTTTCTCTGATAAGTTGCTAGTTTTCCAATATTGTTTCTATTGGTGGCTTCCGCCCAGATAGGGGCACCGTACAACATCGCAGACTGGGCAACTGCGCTGAGCAACCTGCGTTTGCTGCTCCTAGGCCCTCCAACATTGGGCATAAGTTTTTCGAGGGCAGAAGTGGTTTTTATTGCTCGCTCTGCTGCCATATTAAAATGCTCTTTAAAAGACAAACACTTGTCGATTATAATTCCTAGATATTTGATGTTTGATTTAGGTTTGATTTCTGAATCCCGTACTTGGAAGGAGATGTGTGCAAGTTTTCTGTATCACGCCAACAGAACTGCTTCGGTTTTTTCAGGAGCTATGCGCAGTGATTTTGACTCCATCCAGCAGTCAATTTGTTTGATTGCTTGATTGGCCCTTAGCATAATACCCTTTTCTGTTCTGCCGACGATTGTTAGGGCAAGATCATCAGCGAAGCCTGTTAGCTTAGTCCCTTCAGGTAGCTCCAGCCGAAGTACTCCATCGTAGAGTACGTTCCCCAGTGTATGTCCTAATACAGAGCCCTGGGGTACACCACTAGTGACGTTGTAGTATAGCATATCTTGTTCGGCTTGAAGTATGACACTGCGGTCCTCGAAGTAGCTGCGAACCATTCGCAGTAGGTACGGAGTTATATTTCTTCTTGTTAGTTCTTCCAAGATGTCTTGCCAAACAGCGGAGTTGAAAGCGTTACGAATATCAATCGTAACTAGGGCACATATTTTCCGACTTGTTTTGGTGCCTACTTTGGCCTTTTTGGCGATATCTATGACCTGTTTTATGGCGTCTATAGTTGATTTGCCTTCCCGGAAGCCGAACTGGTTCTCCGAGAGGTTTAATCCATTCTTTAATTCTTTTTTAAGCCGACTTACGAGCAGTTGTTCTAGTAGCCTACCAGCTACGTCTAGTACACATAAAGGGCGATAGGAAGAAGGTTCGCCTATTGGCTTGTTTCCTTTTTTAATGAGAACTAGCTTCGCTTGTTTCCATCTACTTGGAAACGTGCCAGTTAGTAGGTTTTCATTTAAGACATTCAGTACTAGTTCTGGGGAGGTTTTTACCAATAGTTTGACGGCTTCGGGGGACAGACCATCTGGACCAGGCGCTCTTTTGTTTTTTAGGCGCTTGCTTGCCGCGATTAATTCTTCCTCGGTAAATTGCGGAATTTCTGTGACTTTCGGTTGCTCCCAGCTTGGTTTAGGGTGAGTAGGGAATAATTCCTTGGCTATCTCGAGGATGGTATTTATTGATAGTTTTTGGTTTGTTTGCCGGATGCGCAGGTTCCTCGTTGCTATTTTGTAAGCATCGCCCCAACTGTCTTCATCGATGTTTTTGCAAAGCTTTTCCCAGTGTATTTTTTGGAGAGGTTTATTTCCCTACGTAGTTCCATTTTAGCTTTGTGGTATAATTGTTTTATCTCCTCTAGGCTTTCAGCGTGTCCTGTCCATGCTTTTCTTAATGCTGCTATTAGTGTGTCGGCGGTGTGGGCTTGAGTCTTGTTTAATTCTATGGTTAAATTTCTGGAAACTTTGTCTTCGTTTTTATTTGTGATTGTCACTATCTTTGTCTTCTGTCGGTTATGCATCTTACTCTTGGGATGTTGTTCCATTTGGATTTCAATATACCGGTGATCTCATAGAGATTCTATGTCGAGGACCTTCCATGTCGAGATAGACTGTGCAATATCGCTTGATGCAAAAGTAAGGTCAATAATGGAGAACGATTTCCCCCTTTCAAATGTTGCCCTATTTCCATTGTTTTGTAGGTAGAGATCGAGTTCTGCAGCCCATTCCATTATAACATCACCTCGGCGATCCATGTTTGGGCAACTCCAGTATGGCGATTTTGCATTAAAATCCCCCCCGATTATTTTCCCCTTTGCCTTTGTTCGTATATGCCTGCTTAGTGCGTCAAGTGAGGTCGAAAGGTTGTTAATTTCGTCGTTCGGTGAGAAGTAACAGCTGTACAAGATACATTTTTGTAGTTCAACCCATGTATACCCAGGTCCACTACCTTTGTCGACAATGTATAATTCTGGGTTGATGATTCTTATGGCTGAGTCCTTTTTTGCGTCGGTGTACCAGTTTGGATCACTTACTAGTTTTTTATTAGGTTCACTAATAAGTAATTCATCTGTTTTTAGTTCTGTGGCTGTTGCATGCAAGATGTCATGTGCCGCTCGGCATCTCATCAAATTAATTTGGAGGATTTACAAGGCCATTTTGTAGAGTTCTTTGCCATCTCATTCGCTTCGCCTCCACCAAAGCTTTCTTGAATTCCGGGCACATTCCGGAATCCGACTTGTGACCCTTTATAATGCATATTGGGCAATAAGGCTCATTCTTGCAGTCATTTGCCTTGTGGCCTTCTTGCCCACAATTAAAGCATAGATTTTGTCTGTCTTGTCCGTTACATGTGCTGCCGTAATGTCCTGCTTTCCAGCATCTATTGCATCTCTCCAGTTGGATTCTTTCCCTTACTCTGCATTGTACCCAGCCAATCTTTAACCGGCCTTTCTCTATTAGTTCTCTTGCTTGTTTCTGTGGAAGTGAAACAGTCGCTACTTGGGTCTCTCCATATGCTGGTCTAAGGTTTTTTATGATCACTTGGTCTTTGCTAATTTCAATGGTGTTTTATAGTGCACTGAGTATTTCAGAGCCTAGGTCGCCAGAGCCTAGTTAGTTATCTTGCAGTGGGTACCGCGTGCAGGTGCGGTCCACCTTCTATTATTAATATTCCATTATGATAGATATATTTTTAATGTTACATTTATTACATTTTGTGACATTAAGGCCGATTCTCATATACGCGACACTCATCTACGCGACGTTGCACAATGAACTGTCGCGAATTGTCACGTCGCTGCTAGGTATTCTCATATATGCGACATTCAGCTAGGCAATTATTTGCTGCAAATGTCAAATCTGTGGTTTCTCTACATTTCAGGTTAAGTTTCAGTTTAAGAAAATATAACTTTCAAAATGTCAAGTTCGTCAAGTTCCGATGATGGTTTTTTCGTCTTAGCCATGTGTTATGAAAATGAGGAATTAAAAGAAAATAAAATATTGCGTGCATCGGATCTTAAGAACAAGGCTAGTAGAAGGAGAATACCATACTCTCTTCAAGCAATTACAAGAGTCTGTACTTACGAGTCTCATCTAAAGAAAGAAATTTCTTTTCAAATTAGATCTACTAACCTGTGTTGATTACTGTAATTTTTATTTTGTAAGTCCTTCAGTTCAACATAATCAGCCACAAGAGCGTTCCATTCATTTTCAAAAACACGCCGTTTTCGACACAATCCGTCATTGAAATCACAAACAAACTTTACAAACGCCATGCGATGTGCGACAAAACGTAAAAGAATGCTCACGAAATAATCCCAGCGACAGCGCGCTGAATTCCGACTTTTAGCAACAGTCGCGTAGCCATAGTGAGAACGTGCCCATTGAAAACAATGTAATCCTTATTTGACAGGCGATTTCGTGTGACGTCGCGTAGCTGTGTGTCGCGTATATGAGAATCGGCCTTCATGCGATGTGCAACAAAACGTAAAAGAAAGCTCACGAAATAATCCCAGCGACAGCGCGCTGATTTCCCACTTTTAGCAACTGTCGCGTAGCCATAGTGAGAACCTGCCCATTGAAAACAATGTAATCATTATTTGACAGGCGATTTCGTGTGATGTCGCGTTGCTGTGTGTCGCGTATATGAGAATCGGCCTTTATACTCAATAGACCTATTTTTACGATTAATTAAGCGCATGCGCATCCGCCAAGTTTGAAAGGCGGGAATATTTTTGACGTATAACATGGCGGAAATTGACACATGTGCACAAAAAAAATTCAACTATGAAAAGGTCTATTTGAAATTAACTATTGTCGATTTAAATTTGCTAATTTGAAATTGATTATTCGCAATTTGATTTATGTGAATAAGTGGGCCGAAGAACTCGTATCGATAGCAGAAACCGCAACCAGAAATAATAATATCAGGGAACTATACCACATAAAAAAGCTACCTATAAACAAACCTCTCAAACAGGACCACCCCATAAAGAGCAAAACCGGGACATTGTTGACGAGTAAAAAGAACCAACTGAAAACATGGCATTACCAGTTTGAAGAAATTTTGGGGGAGACATCCCCTCCTCCCGAGGAGAACACGGAAATCGAGCACCGATCGCACATGCAAGTAAATCTAAACAGCGAGTATTAAAGAAATGAGTAAGACCATAAAAAGGTTAAAGAACAATAAGGCCGCCGGGCTAGATAACGTACCGGCTGGATTAGAGATCAATACCGACAACAATAACATTTCTAAACTATTGCACCCATTTATATGCGAGGCATAGGTAAAGGCAATAGTACAATCCTAATGGAAGTAAGGCGCTATAATAGTTCTTCCGAAAAATGGGCGGCCTAACTGCCTGCGGGAACTGGATGGAAATTACACTTTAGAATACGATCAATAAAATAACTGCGCATATTTTAATGAACAGGCTATCCGTGGCGCTAGAACCCAACCTGCGGGCCTTCGGCCCAATAGATCCTGCGTGGAACAAATAAACACACTTCTCATCATAATCGAACAATCGGTGGAATGGCGTTGCCCTTTATATGTGGTTTTCGTCGACTTCAGCAGGGCCTTTGGTAGCCTTTCACAAAGCCGGTATGGAAAGCACTAGCGGAGAATGAAAAAATTAATAAACGTAACATAGGACCTCTATCGAAAAGGGAACTACTACGTGAAGCTCCAGAATTGCAAAAGCAACGCCATCACTATCTGCTCGAGAGTTAGGCAAGGTTGTGCCTTGTCACCGCTTCTATTCAACTTGTTACTAGACTATGTAATTAAGAAGGTAGTGATCCAAAGCAGTGGCATTAGATGGAACTTTATTTCGTTCCTGGAGGACTTGGACTACGCGGATGGCATCAGTTTAATCTCGTCTAATCTCTTTACTCCACCTAAACCAAGTTGCGGATTTTTAATACTAGCGTGATAGCGGTACTACTCTGTGGGTGTCAAACATGGAAAACTTGAACATCAATCATTGGTAAACTCCAACTTTTTATAAATTATTGCCCACGCAGAATCCTAAAAATCCCAATGGCAATCTCCCAGCAAGCACTACAATAGAATCCGCAAGGATCACATAGAAGGGGACCACCTGCTGGCACATGGAGGAAAACAGTGGACATCGAGGAAGGAAGTTCCTGATGATGATTCTTAATTTGATATTGCTTAGTCCCAAATTAATATCGTTTATTCGCAAGTTCAAACTGACTATTGACAATGTGTAATTAATTATTCACAATGTGATATTGTTTAGTGCCAATTTAATATTGTTTATTCCCAATTTGAAATAGTACTGCCAATTTCAAATTGATTATTTACAATTTGATGTTGCTTAGACCCAATTTAATATTGTTTGTTCTCAATTGACTATTGCCAATTTGAAATTGATTATTCACATTTTAATGTTGCTTAGTTCAAATTTAGTGTTATTTATTCCCAATTTAAAAATGACTATTGCCAATTTCATCTTCTTCTTCTTCTTCTTTCCAATAGGCCTGTTTTGGACCACACTTGTTCTACTGTTGGGCTTTGATCTCTGCCCAGTATTGTCGCATCTTCTGCAGGTGTAACTCCTTTCTCTCTTCTGTCCTTTATATCCGGTTTTTTCCTGAAATCTTCTTTCCTTCAGGGTGCATCTCACAGACTGTTTTGGAAATCTGTTATTTCCAGTTGTTAATATTCATTATCCTTCTCGGTTTCTGTCAACAAAGTGGTACGAACCTTCTTGTTTTGCCAGAAGGTGAACAGACGGTGGGTTAGTTGGTTTGGAGGCAATCTTGCAACATAGCCATAGAAAGCTACCCTTCTTTTCCTTGCACAGTCAGAGAGCATCTCAATATGTTCGTAGAGCTCTCAGTTATGTCGCCTCCGGAATTCCCCATCTTCCTTTATCGGGCCTAGGATCTTTCCGAGGATTCTCCTCTTTCTGATTTCAAATTTCTCAACCAGACCTCTTCGATTCAAGGAATTACACCATATGGCATGCAGAGCTTCTGATCGTAAGACTGATGTGTAGTGCTTAAGTTTCAGGTTGCGTGACAGGCATTTCTTGTTGTAGGTATTCTTAGTCAGTCGATAGGCTAGTTTTAACTTGTTGACTCTCATGGATAATGATGCTATTTCTGATAGCATCAGTAGCTCTAGTAACATTTCTCTGTTTGCTTCTTTGATGTTGTTGAAAAATTCTGTTTTTTCCAGCAACACATGAAGACCCACTTTGGCAGCCTGTTTTGTATTGTATTGCCAATTTGTTATTCTCTATTTGCTATTGATTTTGACGTTGGTATTTGAGTCAAAAACGTTAAACATAAACTTTATATTGATATTATAAAATTTATATGCAAACTGGAACAGTATTTCTATTATGTTTTAAGTTTGTATTCGGACATTAATTTAATTAAAAAACACAGTATAAAGATATGTTAAAGTCAAATATGAAAAACCTTTTATTATGTATAGTTACGGCAGGTTATGATTGTGATAAATTTATAGGTATTTATCTACATTTCTTGTATGTTAACTTCTAAAAAGATCTATTCTAAAAAGATGTGAAACTTTGACACTTTTTAACAATTTTAAAAAGATAACCCCATAAACATATACAAATAATTGTACTCTATAATCATCCACTTGCGGCCTCAATAAATTTAATTTTAAATAAATTTATATAGATTTACTAAGTAAAATTAGTTTTATAAACCAAGAATAATACAAATCTTACTAATCTAAGTAAATTTCGAGATCTAATTCTCTCTCATTTAATGTATTCTGAAAATTACAAAGTTTTCATTTCATTAAAAGTATTAGTGTTTTAACTAAAAAATATATTTTTACATGTCACACAGTTTAAAACTATTAAAATTTAAAACCATTATTCCATTTAAAGTATGAGAAATAATGAAAATAAAACCGTATCCAAATCTAACGTTGTTGGCTAACATTATTACATAACCGTTTAAAATAAACCTCCGATGTAATAAATGTCCCATATTGAGTAGTTTTTGTAACGTATCTGTCATGTATAACTTAAAAAACTATCTTATAATTATCAACTGAGAACAATAACAGAGAAAAAGTTGATAAATTGCACGTAGCTATAATTAATATCTCGTGACAATATGTCGCAACCTAACTGGATAATTGCAAAACCTTCTAAAATATAAGAATGGATTATTATTGCGTACAATAGAATAAAAAATGTTTATAAATTTATTAATTTTACTCAGTGTTAATTAAAATTAGTTTAAAATAATAATAAGTATTTCATATGTCTTTAGTTAGCTAAATAACTTTTTTTTTCTAGTTGCTAACATTAAGACGACCTATACCTTAAAAGTCATTGGCAGGACAAACACTCTATATCAGCGTCTGCCAAATGGTCTGTGTGAGAGGTTGCAGATTGCCGTGAAAATTTCATAATTTATGTAAACACAATTGTGTAGAATTAGCTGTATCAGTCCATCCATTAACATATATAGTATTGGACAATGTATTGGATTATACCCGACAGCAGCAATATAGTTGGGTCTAACTGATACGTCGGTGGTTATAAGGTTCAACAAGGAAATATGCAGAGGTAAAATAATCGGGAGCAGAGATCGGAACAGCCTCGCTGCCAATATCCCCTGGCGGGAAGTACCAAAAAAATAAATTATATGCTAATAGCATTACGATGAAAACTAACACATCAGTGTGACATTAAGGCCGAATGGAGAGGCGAATCCTTAGCATTCCACATTGAGCAAAGTACCATTAATTGGTATACAGATTGTAGGGGCAACGAGCCGTTAGATTTTTATTTCTTAGTTTGCGAGGGCATTACAATAATTACCCAAATATTTTCGGACAATTACCGAAAATATTCTATTAGGGTCGGTAATGTAATCCTAGAGCAGATTAAGAAATATTTGTACTTTTAATTTTACGAGGGCATTACGGTGATTACCCAAATATTTTCGAAAGAATTTCCGAAAACATTTTATTAGGGTCAAAGGTGTAATCCCCGGGGAAATTACGACAAGATGTTTTTCCCGAGAATCGGTAATCACCAAAGCGACAAATAGCCGAAAATAGAAAAATAATCACCCCCAGATGAGGGACCAGTATACCTGGAGATAATATAAATACTTGGCCCCCGCATAAACAAGACAGTTTGATCCACAAAGTTCCGTCCAGACAGTCAGGCGCAAACAGTGAGCAAGTCGACTCCAGTTCAGTTCAACAGTCAGGCGCAACCAACCAACGAGTCCAGATCAGTCCAGCTAGTGGACTCATTCACACCGGTCCAGCCAGTGGGCCCATTCAACCAGACTCAACCAGCAGTCAGTCAACCAGACCGGTCGAGCCCGGTTCAGAGAGTCCAGCTCCACTAATCCCTCGACAGTGTTTATATTATATTGTCTTGTAAATTTGCATTTATATCGTCCATGTAAATAAATTCCTCTGCAAACCGTGAGTGATTTTATTTAACATTATTGTACTACCGCGTATCACACCACAAGATGATTCGAATACGAAGGAATATAATGGTGCAAGTGTTTGGACTTCATACCAAGTACTTCGAATCCTATGGAATGTACCCAAGTATCTTCCAAGAAGATCCACAATTTTACCTCGACAAGAATTGTCGCAAAAAACAAAAGCTATCCTGCCAATTAGGCAAACGGCCGCTCCAAGGCTATTAGCTCATACATCACGAGATCCAAATTGGTATTGGACTGCGTGGGCAAGCTAAACAAGCTAGGCAGAAACAATAAAGTAACGCTATACTGGGTACCACGACACACTGATATAGAGGGAAACGAAGAAGCAAACACTATATCTAATAATGGTCCGGAACCCTTTTGCGGTATGAGTATGAACACCATTCACAAAAGCTCAGATTAAGAAAACAATGGATGACCTGTGAAGAACCTTCAGGGCTAAGGCAATCCTAAGTACTGCTGGGATCTTTTAACCAGAAAAAAAACAAAAGCTTGCCTGAAACTAAACAGGAACCAGCTTAGAATTCTGACAGGAGTCCTGATGGGGCACTGCTGACTTAGAAGACACCTCAAAACCCCAAAAACCTAAACTAAGATGACAATTGCAGATTCTGCAGCTCAGCAGAGGAAACCCCATACATCTGTTCAAAAACTGCAGAGTACTGCTCCATAAGAGACAGATGTACCATGCGGTCCATTGATTGAACGAGCAGGATATGAAATCTTCGAATCCCATCCAGATCCTGAAATTTCTAAAAGAATCAGGACTGGAGGAGGCGCTCTAAATGGATAAGTATGCCAATGAATGAGAAAGAGGGTGGAGTACAATAGATCATTACAAATCACCATCGAAATCTACAATCGACAACTTCTATTGTATAATATATGTACCTTAGTCAGCTCACATTTCTCGTAAAATCAAGATATTTATAGCCCTTTGAATATGTAAGTATGTCATGTATGCGATAAATATATTTCTTTTTCTTCTTCTTCAAGATAATTTGCGATACGTTAACAACCTCGAATACTTACAAATTGCTAAAGTTTGCCAGACACTGCCGTATCTAATCTTCACCCGAGGCCTGGGACAGAACCACAGAGAGAAAACATGTGGTGGACTTCGCTACGTGCCAAAAAAAAAGAAGTTAAAGACTTTATGATATCAAATGTGTAATAAACAGTTGTTTCGACAAAATAGAAACTAAAATATTAATATGAGTAATAGAAAACCGAACGGTGAAATAAAATATGCAGATGACCTTTGCACCGCGGTTTCTCTAACCACGGATTCGTACTAGCACAGTATAAACAAATACGACAGGAACTGTTACAAACGTGCCAATTATTTTCCATTACTTCGTAATATTTCATTGAAAATAAAAGAAACATATATAATAATATGAATATGACATAATATGAATAATAAAATAAAATAAAACAGCCATTTATTTCCTGTAAACTATACATGATACTAGTAATAAATATGGTTTCTTAGTTACAATGTTAGTGTGTTACTTAAATATTAGTCTGCTTAGCCTGCAAGAACCCCTGTGCGGGTAAAGGCCTCCTCCAAAGATCCCCATGTTTCTCTGTCCACACTTTGGTCCACAATGGGCCAGCTATTATTTTCACTTCAACTTCCAGCGCGTCAGTGTTCTACCTCTACCGCGTTTACCTAGTGGACCGCTCCACAGTGTCGTTCTAACAGTCCATCTCTAGTCCGTAAGTCTTACCACATGGTCTGCCCATTTCCATTTGAGTTTTTGGGCGTTGCCCAAAACGTTAGTAGCTTTTGTTATTTTCCTTATTTTTGTGTTTTTTGCGTTCTATTCCTCGTTGACAGGTGTTGATTTTATTTTTTGCTTTGTATGTGAATTTCTATGTCTGGGAGCCATATGTTAAACACGGTAGAAGGGTAGAGTTCATGACTTTTGTTTTGATGCTTGTTGACATATTTCTTTTAAATATTTCTTTCAGGCTCCAGTATTTTTTCCATGTGGAGTATAATTGATGTGTTTTATGTTTGGTTTCTTTTATCCTTCTTCTTTCTATTATCAAAAAAAAGAACCAAAAAAAAAAAAAATATGAATATGACATACAAAATTATATAGAGCATGTAAATGTAAATATTAGAGAATGAGAGATATGTAATTGAGAATGTAAACCAACATACTAACACAAATTGAAGAAAATTCAAATGCTAAGTAATTTGTAACCTTATATGCAAACAACCTTTGAACTAACGCAGTTTCTACGAGAATTTCTTCTCTAAAAATATGAACCATCAAAAATAAGATGATGCTGTCTTCGGAGTAAGTGGGAAAGGAATTTGCAATTTGTAGTTAAAATCGAACACCAACGATGTGAAAAAATCAGTGTCATAACATAGTTTTACGTCCTTAAAATATTTGAATAATCTCACATTCTTTTAGAAATACTAATAATAATAAACTTTATTATAACATAAAAATGAAACAAGGCGCTACCGTTTTAGAAATGTTTATGCATATTTAATAAAAAGTGGAAATGAATTAAGAACTAAATATTTTTGTGTAGCAGTATTCAGAGCATATCAAAGGATTTATATTCTGAAGATAAGATTGTTGTAAAAAGATATAATAAACTCGGTTGTAAAATCATCCGTTTATTATTTGTTGATAATTGTTGATAAAATTTTGATGACTCTTAGCATATAAATTTGCTGGCTATAGCCCGCGGCTTCACTCGCGTTGATTTTTATAACCGCCAAATTAATTCAGGTCAGCTATGTTTGTCAAATATTGGTTATTTTGAGTAAGATTTGAAAATTGTTACGAGGACCGGATAAAATCAACTTCAAATAAAATAAACATTTGCTTATTTTCTATAATATTTTTGAATGAATTTTTCACAAACTTCGTACACTTATATACTTACAAGTTTTTCAAAGTTATTGCTTGTTGCGGTCAAATTTCGATGTCGTTTTTTAACAGTCTACATAATCTGATTGTTTGAAACAATATTAATAAGTTATACTTTAGGTCTTACTTAGGTATAGGTCTATTTTAAGGTCTTAATTTAAGGTCTTTTTAAGTTCTCAGAAATTCTAAAGTCGGGGTTATATTAGAGCCACGCCGCGTGTCGCGACGCTGCTGACGCAACGGGCTGGTGATTATACTACAGTGTCGCGTCGCCGCGTGTGCTGATTAATTTTTGTGTCAGTTCAGTGGCGACCGTGTAAACTAGGGCACCCAAACCGGTTAAAACCGAACCCGCTTAACCGGGTTTTCTGTTAAAATTTACGAAACTGTAAAACCGGTTTTTTTTTCGAAAAACCAAAAGTCGGTTTTTATTTATTTTATTTTTTTCTTCAAGTGGAAAATAAATTTATTTTGCTATGGTTATTCACGAAGTATTATATTTTAGATTTATTTGTACTAAAATAAAGCGTAAGGGATCGTCCATTAATCACGTGATGTGTTTTAGCATTTTTTTAACATTGCATGACTCAACAACAGAGGCGGCTTTTCTTTTCGGCGGCTTTTTTGTTTGTATCGCCGCTCTATATCTGTCTTTCTCAGACTCAATGCCACTACGCGGCGTATGCCCCTAACAGCTCGGCCCCGTCAGTACTGCTTCGGACCAACCACTGCTAGGCAAATTGTAGAAAAAAATAATTTAACAATGCGTGGTGAAACATATTACATGTTGAATTGTTTGTGTGGACCTAATAACATTTACATTAAGGTATATAAAAATGAATCTTTTAGATAGCTGAATTTAGATTTTTAGAATTTATCTTTTTAATTTCTGTACGACCAAAAAAATGATGCTGGTAAATCCAGCACTGTCTCCCAGTTTAGACATTGTTTTGAGACAAAAAATACGCGGCAACGATTTACGCATGTATTCGGTAAAAGAATTCGGTAAAAAATGTAAGAGCAGTAAATATGTGATGAAATAAAGGTTCACAGATTTAGAGTGCGCATAATCTTGATCCTTAAGAAATATAAATACTTGTACTCCATTCTTACATTTTGGTCTAGTTTCGTACTTAGATAAATAAATATAATACCTTACTCTTTATTTGGTTTACAGCAGCATTTTATTTATTTTTATACTTAAAACTGGGTTTTAACCGGTTAACCGGTTTTTTACTTTACGAAAAACCGAAAACCGGCTTTTGAAGTTTCATCGGTTTTTTGGATGCCCTAATGTAATCGTCTGCACCTATTTGGAATGTTCTCTTGCAACTCTTTTATAGCAAATTTTTTAATAAAAAAAAAAGTTCGTTAATAAAATTGTTTAAAATATCTTAGCCTGTTGCCAATTGGATGTAAAGCTCTTATTTCCTCAATTTTCTTCATGAAATATTTGCCTAGAGAAATTATTAATGTCCTTGCTAACAAGTCCAGAGCTTAGGGCTTCAGGGCATATCATTTCCGGGCTTTAGGGCATAATTTTTGGGACCTACCGCAATTTTACCAATTTTACAATCTTTTTGTAAAATATTTGTATCGTTTTTGTTGAATAAACTTTTTTGAAATCCGCAATAATGAAAGAATTCAACAAAGTTTATTCAACAAAAACGATACAAATATTTTACAAATAGATGGTTTAATGATTGTTCCGGAGCGTAGTTACCATCTATATCAGGGCTGTCCAACCAGTCGATCGCGATTTACCGGTCGATCGCGGCGTGATTTTGAGTCGATCTTTAGTTTCCTCAGGCTTTCATGCACTTTCTCAAAAATACATTTCGAAAAATATAAGGCCGAGGCCGCACTACGGTTTTTTCCCTCGAGCGGTAACCGCTATAACCGCGAAACCGCTCTAGAAATACACAGTACGCTATGGGAAAAATCAGTCGCGGAAAAAAACCGCAAATGGGGCCGCTTGCATTAGCTTACTTTAGTCACAAAATCACCCGATTATAAACCGCGGTGGTTTACCCGTAGTGCGGCCTAGGCCGAAAGTAAAAATTAAAACACGTTTCTCGATAGCCTACGTTCAAATGTTGCTTCCTGGACCTCAAGCCGGCCACAACCAGGACAACAGCTTCCGTTGACTGGCGATGCGCAAGAAAAACTACGCAGCTAATATGAGCCTTACTATGGCTTGCATATAATATGTTCGCTGCGATAGCAGGCTTAGAATAAATTTTTAACTTATTACTAAATATGTGCCCGAAACTTACATATTCCCGCCTATAAAACTTGGCGGATGCGCATGCGCTTAAATAACCGTAAAAAGGTCTATTAGTGATATTTATCCGGATGGTATTTGACGATTCTACAGTAAAAGAAGAAATATTTAAATTCCTATGCACGGAAGGACGAGAGGGGAAGACATATTTAGAGTTTTTAATAAGTTTGTGAAAGAAACAACGTTTCCTATTTTTAAATTGTTTTCGATTTCGAAGGATGGTGCCCATGTATGACCGGTTGCAAACGTTGGTTACTTTATGCCACAAAGATGATAATTATCCACAATTTTTAGCATACCACTGCATTATCCACCAGCTAGTTTTATGCTCAAAGCGACTTAATACACACAATGTTATGGAAGCTGTCTTTAAAATAATCAATTCTATACGTGGCAGTGCTAGATAAAAGACGTTTGTTTAGATTATAAAATGAGAATAATAATAACGAAATTTTGCTGCATACTAATATGTGTTGGCTCAGTACAAGTCGATTTCTCATGTAGTTTCTAGAGTTATTAGAAGACGTAAAAAGTTTCTTCTCTAAAAGAGGTGACAGTTACCCACAGTTAATAAACCAGTGGTTATTTGATATGTTATTCTTGGCAGACAATAGTTCAAAATTAAGATTTAAAAAAATAAATTCCGATTTTCTTATTACGTTATTTCTACATGAAAAACAGCTTTTAAATGGCAATATCTTATGCATTTTCTCAAAATTTTCTGGGGGGTGTATACCCATGATCCCAGACCCCCCGGTGGCCCGCTACGCGTTTTGGTCGATATTGGCAACAATATATACAAAAAAGTAGATCGCAACTACAAAAAGGTTGGACAGCACTGATCTATAACAAGACAAGAGTTCCAGACAAGGGTAGACAAGACCAGACAAGAGCAATTTCTCTTAATAGCTCAATAAGTTCGTCGGCGGACATCTTGCGAGCGTACTGAAATGTTGTAGACAGACGTCTACTTGCTTGCCCGTGATTATACTATCGCGAAGCAAGCCAACGCGTTACTTCCCCCACCAGCGATGCCAATCAAGTGGTCTTCGTGGCGTCAGCTCGCTCGGCGACACGCGGGACTGAGCTAATGTAACCACGTTCATACTAAATGTATGTAACCGATTGCAATCCCACGCGTTGCGACACGCAGCGTGGCTCTAATATAACCCCGGCTTAAAACTAATTTCGCTACTTTTAATCCTTAAGATATATAAGATATTGCTCTAAATACAACATTAGGTGGTTAAAAATTATTTAATTTTTCAAGATTTTCTTCGTTATTGTAAACTAAATTGCATAATGAATATGTTAGCGTAATTTATGTAAAAGTTTGCGTGTGATATACAATATGTAAAAATCGGAGAGGTGTTGAAAATGTTGGATTTTTTTTTCAAGGCAAACCCCTTCAAATATTCGCGAATTTTGTCATATATATTGACATATAATACATTAAAACACGCGAGTTTTTGTGTAGAACAAACAACTAATAATCTTTTTCTGTATTGGTGAAATATAAACCTGAAACGAGCTGTTAAAAAATCCTGTAAAATTGCGTACTTTCAAATTTTTGGCAGGAACTTTTTGTAAAATAAACTAAATTGACTGAATAGTTTTGTAAATTATTCGAAATTAAATGCAGATTAAATCGATGTATGACACTTGCAGTTGCAAGGAGAATACAAACCTCTTAAATTTTCTATAAAACCAGCGACATTTGAAGACCCACTTTGGCAGCCTGTTTCCTGAGGCAGTTTACCTGCGTTGCGGCCATGTTAAGAGAATCAGCAAATATTGCCATGTCATCTGCGTCATGGTAAGTCTGAGTCATGTTAAGAGACTCGAAAATTTCTATGGCCCGCCGGCCGGTTCACCCTTAACTTGATTTTATCCGGCCCTCGTAACAATTTCAAAATCTTATTTAACCTGACCGAGTGTGTGGACTTGGACTTCTAGGTTTCGTAGATTAAGCGGTTTGAGCTTTGAAATATGCAACGACACTCGCTTATTGTTACCATCATTATTATGACGTTACCATCATAATCATTTTATATGAACTTTTTGGATTAGTTAATCTTTCACTGTAAACCAAGCATTCGCATATACGCTGTGTATTAATAATAACACCATTGTCATACACACAGTGATGCCATTATTTCATTACATTATTCACACTTATTCAGAACGTATTATTATATAATAAATATTTCAACAGTTTAATCTAAAATTGAGTTATTTTGTTTTGAAAATAAATTCCTAAGTTAGCAGTCGAATCTCATTACGACTCAATATTCAAACTCATAAATAATCAATAGATTATTTTTTTATTCCAGCAACCGGTTTATATACATTATTAATTTAATATTAGTGTTTTGATTTATGTGACGTTGAGAATTATAGGTTGGTATTGTGACGTATTTATAAGTTTTAATTTTTTTTAGGGTCACTTAATCGATATTTTAAAAACATATAATCAGAGATAAAGTCAGAATATTGTAATTATAAGGGTTGTAACAGACTGCTATTTGGATAAATTACTAATGTTGTTACTTTGAATTTTAAAAATATGTGGTTCTTACATAGTTACATTTTATTATTATGTTTGTGATTTCTAAATAATGATTGTTTAAAACGGCGAAAAGTTATAGCAATTTGCAAATATAAATTATTTGAGGTAATAATAATAATACTTTAATTGACCCTCAAACTGGTGGACCATAAAACTGACCCTCACAGACACCAAGTCAAAAGTGAAGTTCAGGGGCGAATTATCTGAACCATTCGAGATCAAAACAGGATTACGCCAATGTGATGGACTCTCACCGTTACTGTTCAACTGTGCCCTAGAAATGCTAATGAGAGAATGGTTTAAACAATACCCCTCAAAAATTAAAATAGACAGACAGATCAAAACACACTGCCTTGGTTTTGCTGACGACTTGCCACTATTAGCAATTGACATAGATGAAGCAAAAACTCAGATATCAGAACTTCAAAATATTGCAAATAAAATTGGCCTTAACATATCATTTGAAAAAACAGAAATTATGCCTCAAAAACCAACAGCATTGAGAGAAATAAACATAAAAGGCAATAAAGTCAGAATTGTAGCCCGATTCAAATAACTTGGAGAAATAATAACAAACAATCTGAATGAAAATACTTCGATCCAAATAAGAACAAACAAGCTAGTTAAAGCACAAAAAATAACCTGGGACATCTACAGCGAAAAGTAACTATCCATAAATGATAAAATAAATCACTACAATACAGTTATAAAACCTGAAGTCACATGTGCAGCAGAAACACTGCTTCACTTCAATGAACAATCAAAGACCGACAAACTTCAGAAGATCGAAAGAAGAATTGGAAGAACGTGCATCAATAAAAAATACCAGAAAGACGGACAGTGGCGGAGAGTGCACAACAAAGTCGTTTACAAAGAGCTAGAATGCATTCTTTGGGCACATAATGAGAATGCTCGAGACTTCTGAAACTACTGGTACAATATAATCTCAACTCCAAAAATGAAGATCAGAACTTATGAAAAAGTACTGGAAGGACCGCAAGGCTCTATCAATCCCCTCAAAGAGACTTAATTCATGGACTGATTAAAGTGATCCTATGTGGTCATAAAAGAAGAAGAAGAATACTTTAATTTAAATTAAATTTTGTACATTAAATTAAAAATTCAGCAATTTACATTTGCTTTATTAACGCTTGTTGTAAAGTTGTATTTTCTTCAAAATTGAGGGCAAACTAATATAAGTTTGTATAATAAAGATAAAGTTAGAAACACTAGATTACACAGAACCTCCAAAATGGTAAGATTTGACGTCGAGCGACTCAAGAACAGTCAAGAACTAAGTCAGAGACTGAACAACACAGACCTAAACAACTGGGACCAACTAAAGGAGACTCTTGTCAAGGCGGCCAATGAACTCGCCCATCTCGCTAGAAGAAGGAGGCATCCGTGGTGGACTGAAGACTGTGACAATGCAATAGCCCAAAGACAGGCTATATGGGTGAAGTGGAATTCTAAAAAGAACAATGAAATTTGGCATAAATTTTTGGAACTAAGAAAGGTTACAGCCAATATAATTCGAGGAACCAAACGAACCTTCACACAAAACCAACTAACCCAAATCGAATAGAGCTTTGGTAAGAATAATTCCAGAGATTTCTTTGGAACCTTTAAGCAGGCACTCAGAAAATACGCTCCGCCAAGCTTCCACTTCAGAGACTCACAAGGCAAACTGGCTTATAACGACAAGGATAACTGCCACCTTTTGGCTCAGTACTTTAAAAATCTTCTCAACTGTGACCCACCCAGTGAAGACTTCGACTATAAACAAACCACACCAAACGCGGACTCGCTGGCCCCTTCATTGGAAGAAGTTGGCCAGATCATTCAACTTCTTAAGAATAATAAGGCAGCTGGAGAGGACTCTATCGTAGCTGAACTGTGGAAAGGTGCTGGAAACAATGCCGTGCGCAAGCTAACCAAAATCAGCCAGGACATCTGTGAAACAGAGAAATTACAACCCGATTGGAAATCTGCTCCGATCCACCCGCTTCACAAAAAGGGAGGTTTTACTGATCTAAACAACTACCGTGGAATTTCTCTCATCCCGGTAACATACAAGATTCTGTCCAAGGCGCTACAACCAAAGGCGTCAACCGGGAGAATACCAGGGTGGCTTCAGGAAGACCCGATCCTGTGTTGAACAGATCCTAAATCTTAAAACTGTGCTTGCATACTCCAAGATGAGAAACCGCAAGGTCTTCGTCACCTTTGTTGATTTTAGGAAGGCCTACGATTCCATTGATAGAGAAACGCTTAACAACGTACTCCAGCAACTAGCATTAGACAACAAAACCCGCAGACTCATCCTAGAAACTTTTACCAACACCCAATCCAAGGTTAAATTTAGAGGCGAGCTTTCAGAAAGCTTCGAAATAAAAACTGGAGTGAGACAAGGAGATGGACTTTCCCCACTTCTCTTCAACTGTGTCCTTGAAAAGGTTATGAGAGAATGGCGCAAGTAACTGAACAATTTGGGTGCTCAGAGTGGTATCTACCTGGGACATAAGAACGATGGACTGGTTGTAGATTGCCTGGCCTTTGCAGATGACATGGCACTGTTTGCTGATTCTCTTGACATGGCAACAATGCAGGTAAGCTCAGAAGACAGGCTGCCAAAGTGGGTCTTCAAATGTCGCTGGAGAAAACAGAATTATTCACCAACATCAGAGAAGCAAACAGAGAGATATTACTAGAACAGGGAAACAGCAAGAGGACTGAGAAATTTCATCAAGAGAAACATCACGAGGACTGAGGACTGAGAGAGGACTTGAGAAATTTTAAGTATCTCGGAGAATGGATGGAACCAAACTTATCAGAAAGATTATCATTATCCAAGAGAGTCAGAGAGTTAGAACTAGTCTATCGGCTGACTAAGAACACCTACAATAAGAAATGCCTGTAACGCAACCTTAAACTTAAGCACTACACATCAGTCTTACGACCAGAAGCCCTGTATGTTATGGAGTATCTTTCCTTGAACCGCAGGGGTCAACTAGAGAAACTGGAATTCAGAGAGAGGAGAATCCTCAGGAAGATCCTAGGCCCGGTAAAGGAAGATGGGGAATGCCGAAGGCGGCATAATTTTGAGCTCTACGAACATATTGAGATGCTTTCTGAATGTGCAAGGAAAACAAGGGTAGATTCCTATGGCCACGTTGCAAGATTGCCTTCTGGCAAAACAAGAAGCTTCGTACCACTTTGTTGACAGAGACCGAGAAGGAAATTAAAGAACTGGGAATAACAGATCTCAAAAACAGAGAGTCTGTGAGGTTACTGGGAGAGTACTGGGAAAGGTACACCCTGGACAGAAGAGAGAAAGGAGTTACACCGGCAGAAGATGCGACAATACTGGGCAAAGGTCAAAGCCCAACAGTTGAACAAGCGTGGTTCAATGTAGGCCTATTCGAAAGAAGAAGAAGTCAGTCGAAAGTCAACTAGAAGTATCAAGCAAGGGAATCCCTTTAAAGAAATACACGTCTCACAAAAGTCACAACCCGTAAACAACTAGGTAATCGTTGCATGTATAGTCTGCACCCAATACTCAGCAGCCAAGGCCTGTCGTGCAGAACCAAGCGAAGAATATACAAGACATTAAATAGACCAGTGATATATGGCAGCGAGACTTGGACAAATGTACACGAACTGTAACTGAACCGCTTTGAACGGAAAGTACTACGTAAGTTTTTTGGCCCACTAAATGCAGACCGGGGTGAAGGATCATAATGAACCATGAGCTATGACTGATTTTCATTGAGCCAGATTTGGTATCGACAACTAATTGCGGTAGGTTACGATACGCGACATAAACAGAATGGACACTAGGCACCTCAAGCGGGAACTGAAAGTGACTATAGGAGGACGCAGGCCACGAGGATCAGGTGGCTAAACAGCGTGGAGGAAGAAGCGAGAGCAATCGGGATTGAAAATTGGAAAGTCACTGCAAAAAACCGAATACCAGAACCCTACACGGGCTGTTACGGTAACAGGAAACAGATACATAGGGTCTGCCTTCCTATTAATGATATTGTTTCCAAAAAGTTAATTAATAAAAAAATAAAAATCTTATTACAAAATATTTTCTTTTAAATATAAAAACTTTTGTTACAGTTGATATATTGGACTTTCATTATTTAATAGTAAATTTTGTAAATTGACAATTTCCTCCGTGTTACTAACAATATTTTTTATTACTCATGCGAGGGGATGTATCTTACAAGTTTGGGATACAGGGGCCATCCAAAAAACAATGGAATCAAAAATGAAGAATTTGCTTTTTCAATTGTTTCCGGTGGTGTGGATTCGACATAAGAATCTCTCCTCAGTCTCCGGTTTCAGCATAGAATTTACACTCACTTTAAAACGTTTTTTTTTTAATTTTTATTATTATTTTGTAATGAAAAAAAAATCTGACGTTTCACTAATTTCGTCATCTTTCGTCACTAATTTCACTTTTTTAATATCGCTGTCTTGATTGTTTATTTTATTTTTATTCATTTGTTTATTTTAATGTAACCTAGCGATATTGAATATTTGCGCACGTTATGTGGAAACACAACGAGACGTGGCATTTCTCGTATTAAATAATGTATGTCAGGAAGTACTTTTCGCGCAAGAGTAATAAAAAATTATATTTTTTTAATTTCAACTAATCGACTTGATATTTTTATTCTAGATGACTATATCGAATATTCGCTGTATTCATTTTAGTGTTCTGCTCTAATTATCACGTAAACTTTCTCCAATTTATTGCGAATTTACTTATGTTGACAATTGTGATCTAAATTTAGTTATGAAACTTGTTTTAATTTTTGAAATATTTCCACTAGAAATAATAGTAAATATGTATACGATTTTAATAGTAAACTAAAATTAGTTTATTGCAATAAGCAGTATATAATTATTATTCTTCAGAAACAAAAACAACTTATACACAAATATTCTCAAACAGAAATATAAAAGTTTAGTTTCAATATACTTATTTGTAGCCTCTCTGCTATACTTATATTCTTTATTTAATAATTGAAAAAATTTCAGATTTAGGTGATATGAATATTTTGCATTATGTTTTATTATATTTAATAAAAGCAAAGTGTGTAATAAAACCGAGTTAAAGTAGAATAGATACTTTTCCATAGTAAACAAGGAAACGTGTAAAATGAAACGTTGTCTGCTTTTAGAAATTAGCACTGATGATTTATCTCTTTGAAGGTCGTGAATGTATTTACATTTTTTTGTTGTTATTGTAAAAATAAACTTACAACAAATATTATCATGCAAATTATTATCATGCTGGGTGTTTATAATGTACAGACAAATTATATAAACTAGAAATTGCGCAGAATTATTACGAACGAAGAACATAAATGTAAACAACATTTATTATTAGAGAAGAAATATTTATTGCATAATTGGTACACAAATCGACTTCAGGGTCCTCTATTTATTAATTTATTTATTTAATGTTTACACAACTTATATATTTTTTTGTTTATCTTAGAATAAAGAGGTTCAAATTTGAAATAGACTTAACAATTTTATAGTAATTTGAATTTAATATACTAATAAAACATTTTATAATTGCTAAATTATTATTATAGATAGGATATAATAAAATATAATAAGATATAAAGAAGATATCTTATTATATTTTATTATATCTTATCTAATACATTTTATTTTTATTATATATTACTACTATTTAATAATCCTGGACAATCCCGAAAGTATGGGAGAGAATCGGAACTCTCTAGGAAAGTGTCCCACATAACCCCCTCATACATGGGTACATTCCATATCAACACTTTGATTCAACCAGGAAAATTACTAAATTTAGTCACAGAACTTGATGGGCAAAAAAAATCTTATCCTTGCTTTGCAAGAAACTCGATTTACTGATGAATCCACTTTGGACTATGGAAACTATCGTATATTCAAGAGTAAAACAGACAAAAAAAATATCTAAACGGAACCCCCAACACTTGGTGTGAGCTTCGTAGTAAAAAAAGGATACTGAACTCAATCAAAGATCGTCGTCAACAATCGTCTAATAACCATGAGAATTCAGTGCGCCAATAAAAAATATAACTTGATAAACGTACACTCCCCCACAAATATAGGCAACAAAAAAGATCCCGAAAATTTTGGAACAAGCTTGATAGGGTAATGTCAAAAGTTCCAAAGGATGACATCAAAATTCATAAATACATAGAAAAACCGTTGAAGTCTACCCGGCACACAAATTTGCCAACAAAAATGGCACAAGACTCATTGAACTATGTCAACAGTGCAACCTTAAAATCACGTCCACAACCCTTGGGAAGCATCCTAAGAGACAATAAAACTGTATCCCCAACTGAATCCATTGATGAATTTCATATTGACCATATAGCTATTTCATATCCTCTCCAGAAAGAGGTACATGATGTGCAAGTGAGGAAAGGACCAAACATCGACTCTGATCACTATCTGACTAGAATTAAAGTAAAATTTACACCTAGAAAATACTACCCCAAGAAACTTCAACAATAGAAATTTGATACGAAAATTATTCCCAAGCTAAAAGAAGTTTAGGAAAATCAACCAGCGAAAACATGAGAAGAATTTTGTACCAAAATCATTCAGAATGCTCTAGAAATTGTACCCCAAAAAAAAGAACACAAGACACCCCTGTTGGAACTCTACCTGTGACCAAGCTCTAGAAATAAGAAAATTTGCATTTCAGAAATACAACAGTAAAAAATCCCAGGAAAGTCAACAAAAAATTTATGAGATCCTTAAACAAGTATCTACAACCATTAGATAAGGAAAAGAAAACACATAAAAGAACAACTGGAGTCAATTGAAGGAAACTTCAAAAACTACAGAACTAGAGATTTCTACAGAACGTTCAGAAAAGAAATCAAAAGATATATCCCGCAGAACTTATGCTTCAGGAAAAAAGATGGGAAATTGGCCCTTACTAATGAAGAAAACTGCAAAGAACTAGCACGATGCTTCTCGATACTTCTTCTTAATTGCCCTGAACCTACTGAAAGATTTCCTGAAACAGCCCCCAATTTCACTCACCCAGAGTCACCTCCACCAAACCAGGAAGAAATTCTGAACAACATGTAACGATTAAAGAACAACAGATCCTCGGGAAGCGATGGGATTGTGGCAGAACTCCTAGGTAACTCCTGACTCCTAGTTCAGAACTTAGGTCCAAATTCACTCAAGGAACTTACAAGGATTATACAGAAAATCTGGAAAAACGAAAAACTCCCCAAAGGCTGGAAATGTGCTCTGATTCACCCACTCCACAAAAAAAGGAGACAAAGCAGATGTAAATAACTAAAGGGGAATCGCCCTCCTTGAATTCACCTACAAAATTTCCTCTACATGCCTGTTTAAACAGTACAAGGACAACTGGAGCATAAGATGGCGAATATCAAGCTGAAAATTCCGTCAAGCTGAAAAACCGCTGTAAAATTCAGGTCCCTCGGAAAACAGCCAAATCATATGTGCCTTAGTAGATTTCAAGAAGACTTATGATTCAATTGATCGACAATCCCTATTGAGCGTCCTGCAAGAACAGGGACTAGACACCAAAACACTAAAATTGATCAAAGAGACACTCGCTGATACAAAATCAAGAGTAAAATTCATGGGAGAAATCTCAGAAGAATTCCTGATAGAAACTGGTGTCCGGCAAGGAGATGGACTGTCACCCATGCTCTTCAACCTTGTCCTAGATAAGGTGCAGAGGGAATAGGCAAAAGAACTGAAAGCACCAAATAGCTGGAACCCAATAAACATTGGGAGACAAGCTCTAAATTCCATGCTTCGCTTTCGCAGCTGACCTGGTCATTCTGTCCAGCGATGAAATCACAGCAATAAAGCAAATTGAAACTCTCCAGGAATGTGCTTAGAAAGTCGGACTGCAGATTTCTTTCCAGAAAATTTTCTCCTTAGGTCTCTTAAGACTCCTTAAGTCTAAATACGCAATATGGGCAGATCAACAGGGTCCCTTACTTTAAACCTGGGTACAATCTTCGCACCAACGGGTAAAGTGAAAATAGCTCAAAACACCTGTGTCCTAAAACTCAGAAGAGCATATGGGAGAACAGGAGAAATTTACAACAAGAAATGTATGTCACTCCAATTTAAGATTAAACATTACAATACTGTAATCAAATCAGAAGTTCTATAAGCAGGAGAAACTCTCGCGCTTAATTAAAAGGTGAGTTCGAAAATATCCTATAAGAAGAGCGAAATATCATAAGGAATATCTTAGGACCAAACTATTCGGGAGATGGTTACCGCCTACAATCACGGAAATCCACAGAAAAATTATCTAATATTGCGGCAGACCTCAGGAAAAGAAGGTTAAAATTTATGGACATGTTAAGAGACTTCCTAACACCAGGCTAATCCACCAAATTCTCCAAAGAGTTGAAAAACTAAAGATTTTCCTTTGGACATAACATGTAAAAGCAGTCTCATGTCTGCAATGCTCAAATCAAACCAAAGGAAATTTCGGACCGACACATATACAGAGTAAAAATTGTTCCAGAGAATGAAGTACCAGGTATCAAGTGGACAGAAGAATGGAAGAGGATCTTTAGTGAACAGATGAAAGCATCCCGGATCCTCCGCAAGCGAAATCATAAATAAAGCTTCGTGTGTTCTTAAAGGAACCATCCATGTAAAATAATAATAATAATACATCTTATTTGTCCCGCATTTGGGATAGTGTCTTAAAGTTCATTCTAAAATATAAATTCGGTTTCAAACCTACCCATTCCACAAAACTTCATCTCCTTATCATAACTAACAATATTCAAGCATCCTATCTTCGGAACTGACATCGCAGGCCCTCCTTCTAGGCATTATTCCATTTGATTGTGTATTGCATCAATATCCTCTATACCAACTACATTACTTGGACTACCGTCATACCTTTTATACATACTTAAAGACTTCCTTTTCAGCAAACAGATCCAAATCAAATCCCTATCTGCTCCCTTCTCGCCCCTTCAAGATAACCTTCAAGGCTCACCGTTATCAACTCTTCTTTTTTCTATTTTTACGACATCTACCACCAAAATAAAAGCGACAAAACCAACATAGATTTGTCGTGTAACATTTGACAATACGTCGACGATACGGTTATATATGACAGTAATTCGAGAAAGACATTGCAACTGTAGCAAACACTTTCACACAACTCAATATGGTAGTTCAACAAATAGCTACTATCACCCAATCCTACCAAGTGTCAACTACTAATAACCAACCATAATAACAAATATGCCATAATATAAACATAAATCGTAATATCCCCTTATATAAAAAGCGAACTGAGTGATGTTCACCCCTCCTACCAAGTAAAATATCTTGGACCAGAAACTACAATTTAAAAACTTAAAACAAACGGAACACAGCCTACATAAATATATTCAGCCTTTCCGGAGCTCTATAACAATTACTGAGTCTTTTTAGGACTACCAAACAAATCTCATGGAAGTAAAGCTGTGCTGATGGGAGATAAATCTCGAAACGCGTCCACAGATGAAAATCCACTTAAGGTATCGGAAAGACATGATCTTAAAAACAATTTTATTTTTATGGTTTTTGTTGAGTGAGACAAAGGTGGACTGAAAGCTAGAAAAAAAACTTACAAATTTCACATGAGATTTATTTTGGTAGTCCCAAAAAACTCAGTAAAGGCTGAATATATTTATATATTCAGGCTGTGTTCCATTTGTTTTAAGTTTGTATGATTTTCTATAACGTAGGATGGTTTCACCAAATCTAAAATTTAAAAATCATATATCGAAACAAAAGGCCGAATTAATGAAACGTTTCAATGAAACATGTTCCACTTCCTCACTGATGGTAAACAGGGTATACTGACAAACACAGCTACCAGAATTTACAAAACAATATGTAGACCACTGTTTAACTACGGACATATTATTCTATATTGTAGTTTGTAGATATTGTGGTGACGACTAGTACTGCGACCTATATAAATTTATTATACCTCACCCTCCTCCTCCAAGCGTTGGTGTACTTACCCATTTAGAGCGCCTCCTCTAATCCTGATTCCTTTAGGAATTTCAGGATCAGGGTGGGATTCAAGGCCTGCAGCTCCTCTGTGTTCAAGCAGTGAGCCCCAAGGTACATCTGTCTCTTGGGGAGTAATGCTCCGCAGTTTTTGAGCAGATGTATGGGGGTTTCCTCTCTTAAGCCACAGAATCTGCATCCGTCATCCCCCTGAGGCCTAGGGCCTTGAGATGTTTCCTAAATCTGCAGTGTCCCGTCAGGACTCCTGTCAGAATTCTAATCTTGTTGCTGCTTAATTTCAGGCAAGCTTTTGTTCTCTTCTGGTTGAAAGATCCCAGCATCACTTTGGACTGCCTTAGCCCTGAAAGTTCTTTCCAGGTTTTCATCCATTTTCCTCTTGTTTCTTCATCTAAACTTTTGTGGATGGTGTTCACACTCATGCCGCAAAAGGTTTCCGGACCTATAAAGGGGCTACTGGATCCCTTGTTTGCTAGGTGATTGGCTTCTTCGTTTCCGTCTATAGCAGGGTGTCCTGATTACCCAGTATAGCGTTACTTTGTTATCTTTGCCAAGCTTGTTCAGCTTCCCCACAAAGTCCCATACCAGTTTGGATCTGATGGTGTATGAGCTAATGGCCTTAATGGCTGCTTGGCTGTCTGACAGGATAGCAATTCGTTTTTTGCGAAAATTCCTGTCGAGGTTAAACTGTGCACATCTTTCCATTGCGTGTACCTCTGCTTGGAAGATACTTGGGGATGTTCCCATGCATTCGAAGTACCTGGTACGAGGTCCAAACACTCCTGCACCAGTACCTTTCATCTGTATACCACTTGATAGCATTTTGCTCTATGTGGTATGCTGAGGATTCGTCGCTCCAATCGGCTTTACTATACACATTCCTGTTTAGTTTTTCTCAAAGTGGTATTTGCATACTATTTCGTCTTTTGGTACTTCCAGCCAGGGGATCTTGGCAGCGAGACTCTTTCGGTCTCTACTCCCGATTATTTTACCTCTGCCCATTCCTTCCTTGCAGAACCGTACAATCGCCGATCTGGCGGCCTTTCCACCACAAGATGCAGCGGAGTCAGATCCAGCAGGAGCTTCATTGCTGCTGTCGGACACGACCCCATTGCCCCCGTGAGGCAGACAAACACCAGTCTTTGTATCTTCTCAAGCTGTTTCCTCATAGAGGCCAGCGTGATTCTACTTCTCCACGCAACTGCCCCATAAGTTATTGAGGGTCTCACTATCGATAGCAGGTCTCACTATCATGGTGTACATCCATCTCAGGATTGTGGGGTTACAACCCCACGTTTTCCTGCCAGATTTCTGCACACGATTAGGGCGCGTTTGGCTTTACCTACCGCTGCCTCAGCGTGTCTATTCCATAGGAGTTTGCTATCTAGTGTGATACCCAGATACCTTATATCCTGTTTGTATTCTACTGCCTTCCCATCTAAGAGTATGAGATTTAGCAGTTTAATTTTCTCTTTCTAGTAAATGATATCACCGTGGTTTTGCTCGGGTTGAGTCTCAGTCCCAATGTTTGACACCATATACTAGTTACTTTGAGGCCTCTCTGAACAATTTCACAGAGCGTTCCCTCAAACTTCCCTCTAGCCATTATGACTATGTCATCGGCGCAGCCTGGACATTTGATGTCTAGGTCGTTTAGCCTAATCAGTAATTCATCAACTACCAGGCTCCACATTAGCGGTGATAGTACACCTCGCTGTGGGCACCCACGAGTTGTGGAGATCGTAATGGTGTTTCTTACCACTTGTGTCTCCGCTGTTCTAGTTCTCAGCATTTCTCCCATCAACCTTGAGATAGTGCTGTCGATACTCCTTCTTTTGTGGGCCGACTTGACAGCCTCGTGTGAGGTTATTACTCTATCACAGGCTCCAAATCAAACAAGACAAATTAATTCAACAGCGCAACGCATAGCACTACGACTCATTACCAAAATCCGTCATCACGACTATTCTTTACATAATCCTTCTAACAAATGGACGACACCACCAAAATCAGACCCATCCTAGAAAGATACGAAGATCTTGCAATAAAATTTCTCAATCATAGGTCAAACTGGACAATTATAAAGGACTCGTTTCACTCGGTCTGACTCGTTAAACAAGACAATCAAATAGAAGTGGACAACTACAGACCAAACACATAAACAACCCTTTTTTTCACTTTTTTTCGTTTTTTTTATTTTATATACTTGTATTATTTATTATATTATATTAACTCTGGCAGAAAGATCTCTGGTCATTATCCAGTTGTACTTTATAGAATAGATATTTTTATAATTATTATATCTTATCATATTTTACTTAAAAATAAAAATAAATTATAACATGTTTTTTCTCGGTTTGAAACCGAAGGATATCCGTAAAATTAACACCACACTTCCTCTTACATAATTAACATTCATCCCTCTTTCAAACTCGCTCAGTATATCTAATTACATTATCTAATTATTCACACAGTTGCATTAATCTTATTACTAATACCATTACACGTGCTTTTCCAACCTTGAATTTGTAAATAACCGTATTACAGTCGATTAACTAAATCGATTTTTGTTAACTTAAATATCGAAGAGCAATTCCGCATTATTACGAGGAAAGAAAAGTAGTATAGCTGTACAAGGTCAAGTTAAACGAGGTATATTTTTTAATTATTAATTGATTGTATATAATTGATTGAAACTTGATCTCTAGTCTTTGACTATTATACTTACAATTAGTTAAGATTTAGAATTTGATTAATACGATTTCTTGGGACATCTTTACGAAACTGCGTTACTAGTAGAATACTTCTCGATATATATTATCAATACAATTAATTATTTTCACTTTAAGTTTGAAATTTAAAACACGATTTTTCCTTTAGCCAGGTAACATCAACTCTGAATAAAACTTGTTAGAATCAAATTTATTTCAAATATTTTAGACAGTTAGACAATTAATTCAAAAAATTATTTTCCAAAATAGAACAATACAATTGATGAAAAAATAAAATAAATGAATAATTAAAGTAATATCTAACAATATATTTTTTTAATAATCAATTTAGATTGCGTTGAATAAAGCATTTTCTTTCAAACTATTGGAAGTAATTGACAAGAAAATCTAGTACTATAAAATTGAAAATAAAAATATGTTATTCTGTGTTATCAACAATAAACTGCAAAATATTTTTTTTTTGTAATTACAAGTGGGATACATGTTTATGCTTTTGTATCCAATTTTAGTTTTTGGTCAAAAGAGAAAGTTTGTTTTTCGTTAGATTTTTTTTTAATTGTACTAGATTTTGGGCACAAGGTTAGCTATGTGTGCAAAATTTGCGCGGTTTACCCGACTTACCTAGCTAACTAATATTTCAGACCCACAAATCATTATTCTAACTCTTGGGAAATTTAATTGAGAACGTATTATTATTAATAGTTCCCGTTGTTAGTTAGTAATTAATTTCAGGCATGCCATTATTGGGTAGCGGTTTTATTTGCTTTTAACACGCGACTTTATTTCAAATTCATTATTCTAAATTATTACTAAATATTTTAACAGCTTTTTTTTTCAAGAAGTGAACACACAATTATTAATATTGTGATAAAAGAAACGTAACCATCTACTTTGACAAAATGCATGAAATTAATGTCTGATATAAAACTAATAGTGTCTATTATGTTGCTCTGTTTATATATCTTTAACTTTATTAAAAAAGTTCATCAAACAATTGAGGAATTGTGGAAACCGAGTTAAGCACCAAAAAATCCATTTTGTTTTTCCCTTACGAAATGTTAGGTACAAATTAGAAATTTACAAATTTGATAGCATGTAGTCTAGATAGAAATAATTCACTGGCTCTCTGGATCTCTATCGGTGCCAAATTTCTAAGGGTAAAACTGTCTAATTATATAACAAGCTCCCAATACCGAGCAACATCTAAGGCGCTCAGAATGGCTAACAGGCGATCTTCCTCTGCGCAAGATGAAGGTTACAGAGAGCAATGAAGCATGTATCTTGTGGTTTGTTCTTGTCCACATTCGCAAGTCGTGTCACATGTACTGAGGCCCCATCTCCTCAGATTGTCTCGGGATCTTCCAACTCCTGATCGTAACCTGTTTAGGGATTTCCACACCAACTAGTTTTCGTTGTGTCCTAGTGGTAGTTCTTCAGCTACTGGCATACAACCGCAGGATTGGGGAGGGTCGACTTTTACCATATTTCCAGCATTGCCTTCGCCGGTGAGACGGTCAGCATCTCAGGTGTAAGTATTTTGATAGATTATTTAGTTGAATAAGAAATAAATCCTGTACCAGTTACTATTCCCGCTGGACTAAACAAATTGTTACAACCTTTAGATATATCTGTTAATAAATTTTTGAAATTAAATTTAAGAAAATTGTGAGAGAAATTTATACTCGACAAGTATAACACAGTTATAGTTGAATAAAAAGTAAAAACTGTACCAATTTTTTATTTCCGGCTGGCTTACCAAATTGTTGCTAACCAAATGTGCACAACCCGAAATCCTCGAACCGAGCTATGAGGAAGTTACCGAGATAATACACAATCTTAAAAACAATAAATCTCCAGGAAGTGATACAATTCCCACGGAACTTCTGAAAAATGGAGGTACACCACTGTGGGAAAGGATCCATAAACTTATTGTCAGGGTGTGGAATGAAGAGATTATGCCAAGTGACTGGAGAAAAGACATTATTTTTCCCATACACAAGAAAGGAAACTAGAATGAATGTTCCAATTACCGAGGAAAACTCAACGCCACTTACAATATATTATCCAGAGTAATATACAATAGACTATCAATATATGAAGAGGAAATACTTGGGGACTACCAAGGAGGATTTCGAAGGAACGGACCAAATACATCTAATAAGGCAAATGCTTGAAAAATGTTATGAGCATAACATAACTTTGTTCCACCTGTTTGTTGACTACAAACAAGCTTTTGATAGCGTGTCTAGAGAAGAACTATTGTACCAGTTACTTGCCCTTGGAATTCCTCAAAAACTTATAAGAATGGTAAACTTAACTCTAACCAATACACATGCTCAAGTATTAGTAGCATCCAAACTCACGGACGAATTCGACATCAGGACAGGGGTCAGGCAAGGTGATGCTCTATCTGCTATGCTATTCAACTTTGTACTTGAATCAGTTATTAGAAACCTGCACATAACAGGCCACATACACACAAAATCTCAGCAGCTATGCGCATTTGCCGATGATATAATTATATCAGCACGAACAGCAGAAAGCCTAGAAGAAGCTACTGCCTCCTTAGAACAGAAATCTAGCGTAGCCGGACTAGTAATAAATGTGAATAAAACCATGTTCGTGAGAAGTACCAGGGATCCAACGCCCTAGCCAGAGCCACTACAAGAACGCATTTAATTTCGAAGAAGTCAGAACTTTCTCTTACCTAGGGTCGAAAATAACTTACGATAATAGAATCAGCAAAGAAATCAGTGCGAGAATTGTAGCAGGAAAGAGAGCTTATTACGCGAAAAAGAAGCTACTGGGAGAGAAGCTTCTAAGTGTCAAATCAAAGTTATTGACGAGTAGACTGTAGAGCTATAGAAGAAGAAGAACCAAATTTTTACAACAGTTCAGTCAATAAACCTGAATTTTAAATCAAATTTAAGAAATTTATGGGAGAAATTTATGATTGATAGGTATAAGACAGAAAGATAGTGGTTGAAAAGAAACACGCTTCATTTGAAGAACTAGTCAATTGGATAGATTTATCCTAGCAAAACGTTTCAGAAAATGTGATAAAAAAACGGATTCAAAAAAACAAAAATAAACTTTTATAAAAATGAAACAATGCCTATTGAAGAAAGTTTAGATAGTAATGAAGAAGATTTATAAAATGTTGAGTTTAAAAAGGATCATCAACAAGATAAGAACAAAAATGAAGATGATAGGACTATCTTTTGACAGGTTTTGATTCAGATGTTATACGAGATTTTGGATATCATGTTAGATTATGTGATAATGATTAGTTAATAAAAGATCTGTGAATTGTGTTGAATTATGTTCGTAGAGTAATATTGATTATTTTAAAATTATATCTATTTGAGTTTGTACCTCAAAGAACCAAATTCCATGAAAAAGTAAGTTTTTCTTTGACAGAATCAACGGGTTCCAGGAAATTAGTTCCAAAGAATTTTATTCGAAAGAATAATGTTCCAATGGTAACTTGTTCAAATGGAATTTTGTCCTTATGGAAATTTGTTCGAATGGACTTTTTTTGGACTATTCCTTACGCTCCATTTTTAATTGTTGAACAATAATAAAAATAAAACATAAAATATATAAAGAGCAGTTTTTAACTAAAGTTTGACGGTACTTGTTAGGTCCTTTAATAATTTTCGATTGCAAAGCAGTCTATTATTATTTATTTTAATTCATTTATTTAAATTTAAAAATTATGTTTTTAATACTATTAGAAGTAAAAAGAACATCAATCTCTATAATCCCCTATCACCTGTAATCCCATCGTAATTAGTCTACGGTATTTACAAGTACCGAAGTTTTTGAAATATAAAAATAAACTCCAGAAAATATTACTTCCTAAAGATTATGGTACTTTTAATACTGTACCACCCTTGTTTGAACAATTGTATATAATACATGGCTAACGTGAACCCACTGCTCAGACATTAGTTTATGCACTCCTTCCAAACAAAACTGAGCAATATACTTTGTTATATACAAATTTTAAGCTCTTGAAGATTTGGAGCCAACCTGTAACCCTCGGAGTATTCTCATAGATTTTGAGCTTGTAATAGCAAATGCTATAAATGTTGAGTTCCCGCAACCAATTACTCGATTTTTCGACCTTTATCGACCACCTCGTTTACCCCAGATGTGGAACTGCTTTGACGCAGTTCAACAAGGTTTGCCAGAAACCAACAATTCAATTGAATGTTAGCTTAAAGGTTTTCTATCAGAAGTATGTGCCATTCATCCAGAGATATGGAAATTTAGTGGAGTTATTAAACGCAACGAAATTTAAACGAGTAATTTTTTTTTTAAATTACAGTTTTGAGAAAAGCTGCATTGAATCTTTGAATGTTAATATAAAATCAAGGAATTGTTTAATATTATCGAAAACTGTTGTGAATCTAATTTTTGGTAAATAATTGTTTATTAAAAGTAAAATTTTCTCCTTGATTTTTGTACTTTAGGCCCTATCTAAGTTACTATAGTTTTCATTGGATTTTCTTTATTAAATTAAAGATACTATTAGAAAGAAAATATATTTTCTGCTGAGGAATAATACAATAATGTCGTAAGTTGGTTGATTTAATAAAACATATCATAATCCTCATCATCTTCGTCTGGAAGATCCTCATCAGAACTGCTTTCATTACCTTGCGCGATAATTAGTGATTTTTTTGCATTTTTCGATCCATTCCTAGAATTTTTGGTCTTCACGCTTTTTGCTTTATTGCTTTTTGCAGAGGGAGATTTATAAAATCCGTGATACATAGAAGGGATATTATTACTTTTACAAAGTGCCAGTAGGCCTTCTAATTTCTTTTTCTCTATTGGCAAATATTGAGTATGAAGCTGAGGCAGGTCTTCAATGTTTTGAATAATTGGAGGCCTACCTCGTATCTCTTTTCTCAATTGCAAAGACTTAATTTCTCCTCCATACGAATATCTGAAAGTAACTGTATTGGGAGTTGCAGAGGTGTAATTGATCTCTCTGATTTTAGTGATAATTACTTTATCCCGATTATTATCAGTTTTCCAGTTTTGTTTTTCAACTAAGCTTTTAGTACAAAAAAAGTTTTCTTGGCTCATCTCCTTTAGGATGTACAGTTTCCCTGTTGTTTTTGCCATCCTGATTAAAGTCACCCATTGGTCGGGCATATAGATGGCAGTCTGATGCTTTTTTGCGACCTCTATTACTGCGTGCATACTATCACCCTCATTCTGTGTATGCCCCTTCTCTAAAATTCGGTGGGTAATGTCAACTTTTAGAGCAGTCGTCGCACAAGTGAACATTAAAAATAGAAAGCGATTTCTATTGTGTCCACCACAGTTATCCGAAAAGAAAATGAACTTTTTCACTCCTTTATTTGCATGCAACTTCATAAAATCAAATACACAGCTGCCAACTTCCTGTGGACCTCATCCAGATATTTGTTCATGCCACGTATAGCAAAACCCACTGTTGTTTCCTACATCATAGACAGTAAAATTGTAGGTGCGTATTTGCTTTTGTAATAGAAGACAATCACTTCCGACATTGGAGTTATATGAACCTTTTGGAAGTCAAAACAAGCTACTAAAATTGTTTTGTCATTAAGTGCTAATTCTTTTTTAGAATTTTTTAGAGCTCGAGCTGCATCCTTGTTTTTCTGATGATTTTCATAGTTTAATTGTAATTTTGATTTCAGTTGCTCGTCAGCCATTTCATATGCATTGCATATTTCGCATTGGTCTTTCTTTGGCTTATGAAAACCAATATTAAATTCTAAGGTAAAAATGTCTCGATATTGCCGTTCAGTTGCCTTAATTTTTATCTGTTTGTCGTCCGCCCATTCTTTATACAACCTAAACATCTTCCGGATACTCAGACCTTTCTCTAAATACATTCGCTTGGAGTCTTTCCGAATGTAGTGTGACGGAACTAAAGGAAAAATTTTTATGTGCTCTCTGATGCTGTCTTGCACTTTAGGATCAATTTTATTTGGCCTGTTATGATGTTTTCCTCTTTAATCAAAAGCGACTGTTGTATTATCATTATCCTTGAGCTTCTTCAAAGTAGTTGTGACATACATTTCAAATATGGCCAATGTATTTAAGAACATTGTTTTACATACCAGCTTCTCCTCATTGTCCATGAGAAAATAATACTGCCTTGAAACTTTTCTTCTTGAAATCCCTGCGCCAACGGTCAGTTGTTTTTTTTCAACTGTCCTCACACATCTTGCAATAAAATCCCATCGTCTAGTATGATCTCGCAAAGTCCTAAATGCGGTAAAAATAGACTTTCGTTGATCTTCAGTAAGGCGTTCTTGACATTTTTGCCTACAAGATATTTTGCATGCTGGTCGAATACTTTTAGACAAAATTTTTTGTCTGACCTATTTTCAAGTTCAATACCATTATTCAAGTCTTTTTTGGCTTTGACATCTATCCATTCATTTTCATTTCTAGAACGCTTTCTACCTGGGTTATTTTTAACTGCAATTTTACGCTTTCTAACTTTTATGGAAGCTGTAGATGACGTATCATTATCTTTTTGAGCCAAGTGCTGATGATTTGCGGTTTCACTTAAAGGCGCTATATCAGTATCTAAAGAACTGGAATCAGTTTCTTTAACATCAGAAGGCCTATATTCTGGATCGGAGTTAACAAAATCTGATTCGGCTTCCCCAAGATAAGACTCCTTTGTAGAACCATCAATTTTATGTTCAACTGTAGGTTAAATATTTTTAATAATTATTTTAGTTAATGGGGTAGTAATATCTAGAGATTGATAACAATGATTGTCAAAAGTTTTTAGCTCAACCGTTCCACAACTTGATGAGGTATGGGTAACTAGTGAGCTCGGTTCATCCCCATCACTACTGCTTACTTTTTTGGCGTCATTGTCATCGCTACTTATTATTGTATTGCTTTCTATCACATCTGAAATTAAAACAATCTTCAGTATCTAGATTCAATCACAAGAAAGTGTTTTTGAGTCTTGTAATACAAGTATTTATTCTCATTTTTTAGGTTAGAAGATTGTTTTTTACTAAACTACAACACTACACACATTTTTATGACTATGACTATAGTTTTCGTTGGGGCCGCCGATATGTTGTCAAGAATATACCCGCTGCGAGAAAAGAATATAAAAATTTATCAGAAAGACTTACACGAATTGTTAATTCGTTCGAACCCAAAGTTCAGGCGAAAGACTATTTACGTGGAATAGCACACAATATTACTTACTAATTATATGGGGATTACTTTGTTATTCTTATATTGTAGTAGTTAAGAGTACATAATATGTTTAAAGAAGTGATTTAATAAAATATTTAATATATTAAATGTCGTGATATTTCAGTGATGTAATACAATATTTAATATCTTCTTCTTCTTGTTTCAAATAGGCCTACTTTGGACTACGCTTGTTCAACTGTTGGGCTTTCATCGCTGCCCAGTATTGTCGCATCTTCTGCCGGTGTAACTCCTTTCTCTCTTCTGTCCGGGGGGTACATTTTCTTCGGGGTTTTTCCTGAAATCGACTTCCTTCAGGGTGCGTCTCACAGACTGTCTGTTTTGGAGATCTGTTATTCCCAGTTCTTTAATAGCCTTCTCAGTTTCTGTCAGTCAAGTGATACAAACCTTCTTGTTTTGGCAGAAGGCGAACAGACGGTTGGTTAGTTGGTTTGGAGGCAATCTTGCAACGTGGCCATAGAAACCTACCTTTCTTTTCCTTGCACAGCCAGATTATTCTCAATATGTTCGTAGAGCTCAGAGTTAAGTCCTCTTCGGAATTCCCCATTTTTCTTTACCGGGTTTAGGAACTTCCTAAGGGTTCTCCTCTCTCGGACTTCTAATTTCTCTACAAAACCTCTTCGGTTCAAGGAAAAACACTTCATGGCATACAGGGCTTCTGGTCGTAAGACTGATATGTAGTGTTTAAGTTTCAGGTTGCGTGACAGGCATTTCTTGTTTTAGGTGTTCTTAGTCAGTCGATAGGCTAGTTCTAACTTGTTGACTCGATCACTCGATCTTGGATAATGATAAGTTAGGTTCAATCCATTCGCCGAGATACTTAATTTTCTCTCCTTCTCCTTGTCTCCTTGATGTTTTCCTGCTCTAGTAACATCTCTCTGTTTGCTTTTTTAATGTTGGTGAAAAATTCTGTTTTCTCCAGCGACACTTGAAGAACCACTTTGGCAGCCTGTTTTCTGATGCAATTTTCCTGCATTTTTTCTCTAGAGAATCAGCAATCAGTGCCATGTCATCTGCAAATGCCAGGTAATCTACCAATCTACAACCAGTCCATCGTTCTTATGTCCTAGGTAGATACCACTCTGAACACCCAAGTTAATCAGTTCCTTGCGCCATTCTATCATAACCTTTTCAAGGACACAGTTGAAGAGAAGGGGGGAAAGTCCATCTACTTGTCTCACTCCAGTTTTTATTTCGAAGCTTTCTCAGATCTCGTCTCTAAATTTAACCTTGGAATGGGTGTTGGTCAAGGTTTCTAGGATGAGTCTACCGGCGTTGTTGTCTACCCCTAGTTCCTGTAGTACTTTGTTAAGCGTTTCTCTATCAATGGAAACGTAGGCCTTTCCAAAATTTCCTTGCGGTTTCTCATCTTGGAGTATGTAAGTACAGTTTTAAGATTGAGGATCTGTTCAACACAGGATCGGGTCTTCCTAAAGCGTCTCTGGTAGTCTCCCAATTGACTATCCAGCTGATTTTCTGCCCTTGTTTGTAACGCCTTGGCGAGAATCTTGTATGTTACCGGGACGAGAGAAATTCCACGGTAGTTGTTTAGATCAGTAAAGTCTCACTTTTTGTGAAGCGGATTTCCAATCGGGTGGTAATTTAAGTCCATACTTATGAATCCAGAAGGCAGAAACGTGTCTATGGATGTTCATAATTATTATTATTTAGCAGGTTATGTACTTTTCTAGCAACCCACGAGGTCTCTCATAGCACGTAAGTGCAGGAGCCAAATCGTACTAGTAAAAATATTGATGTATGTTATTAGATAATTAGTGAATTAGAGAACATAGTAATTTTTTGAATTCTTTTCTTGTAATAAGAAAATTCACGTATTAATTTTTCTCATTTTTATATTTTCATATGTGCCAAATAAAACAATTAAATTTCTTGGACTTGTCTTTCAGATGTTCTTAATTTTATTGGCATCTAATTTCCCGTTTGAATTTTATGGAGGCACAAATTAGTGACCCGCTAATTGTTTTGAGCAGTGTATATTCTAATGTATAATAATATTTACTTACTATAAAACAATTAAAAAGCAACAATTAATTACTAAATTAAAATTAATTGGTTCAAAATATTAAAAGAATACTAGTAAAGCCTGGAATAAAAATGCGATTTATCCACAAAAGTTAAAAGCTAAAAATATGTTCTTAATACCTTCCCAATTAATAACTAACATAATTATTATATAAATATTATATTATACATAAGTAATATGCAGTATAATCTCAATAATCCGACACATATGGGAATAGACAACTGCCGGATTATCAAAAAGAGTATTGGGAGGGAAGAGCTCGAGCGGTCTCTAGACCGCCGGATTACTGAACGTATTGTCCGATTAACCAACGGCCGAATTACCGAGATTATACTGTAATTACATCTGTCGAAAAATTACAAAAATTAAACCAAAATATAAAGATTACATCAATTGAGAAAGCAATAACGAAGTTAAGGCCTCTTTCTTTGATTGGGAAAAGCTCTAATTGTAAGCGTGTAAATGTATTTTTTTAATATGTCTAGACATGAAATGCCTCTAAAATCATTCGCGATCGGGTTAACAATCATGACATAAAAACACCAAATTTCGACCCAACTATATATACATTTGCTTCTCCAGAAAAAAGTAGTCGGTGAAGTTCTTTTTCCCTAATTCCATCGCAAATATTGTATTTAACAAATTTAATACAAATGTATTGTAAAGACAGAATAAAATAATTTAAATACTATATTTAAAAATATAAAGAAATGTTTTTTTTTAATTATTTTATTTAAAAAAAAAACTAAATTTTAGTGGCGTATTTATTTTGGGTTTAATCTTTATATTAAGGGACCCTCACAGTGTGAAATTTTCAAAAATCGATGTTTTTCCAATATCCCGATAGTATACACTGTTATAAACATTCTCCCCAATTTTTAAATCGAAATTCGAATTATTTAGGTCGCTACAGCCTTTCTTAGAAAATGGGATTGGAGTATCTGGCGCTCACTCCAAACTTTAAACGCGTTTTTCTGGAAATGGTGTTTTTCAAAACGGTCTCCACTCTCAAATGAACAGTTTTGAAGCTATCCCTTTTAAATTTGGGCTGAACATTCTTCACGTCATTTTTTATGTTCCTATGGAAGCTTTTTTTCTTTTGAAATCTACCATTTTTTTTTCAATACCTTTTTGTCAAACCGCCGCCATTTTTTTTTAAATTGCATAAAAAAGAAAAAGCTTCCATAGAAACATAGAGGCTTTCCTACAGATTAATAATCTTCTTGATATTTTTATATCAGATCAAAATTACGGCCGCAATCATGGAGACGATGCAAGAGCTTTTTTTTCAACGCCACATTAAATTTAACAAAAAAATGTTAAACAATAAATAAATCAATTCAAAAAAAATTATTTTGTATTCTCGATTAGTACTCTAATTTGTAAAAAAAAAAAATCAGACCGATTAGTTTATCCTAAACATAAAAAGATCGTGAAAATCTGTTATTTTTCGAGGTGTCACACTGTGAGGGTCCCTTAATACGTGCCACAATCGTCAGAAGTTTTACTTCAACCACACCTAAAGTTACATTCTCTTTTTTTTCAAAAAAATTATTTTTAGTTGAGAGTTTTTACTAGTAAATTGTATCGCATACTTTCGAAAATTTATGGCGAAATAAACATTTATTGCATATAATTTAGCAATTTACTATTAAACTAATATAAACAGCACTCACACCACATTTATTTCAGAATGTACTCATTTATTTGCATGTCAATTACAACTAGCAAAAAATTAAATATTAATCGTGATCAAACATGCTTATGCAATAGGAAATCTTCCGCGTATTTTTTTCTTGTCATTTAATTGCGTTTTCTTATTATTATTGTTTCTTGTAACATTTCGAAAGTTACATAAATCAAATCACTTTGAATGCCAATCTCAACAGTCGCTGTACGTTCAAAGAAAGTTTGAAAGAATAATAAATAAAAACACATTTTTTTTTCGGTCAAGGATATTCAAGGAAATTGGAGAAAGTTTTGTTTCCGCAAAGTAGCAAATTTTTTAACAATAAAAAAGTTTTACTTCCGCAAATTAGCAAGATTTTTAAAAACACAAAAAATGAAATAATGTTTTTTAGAATAAAAATTACATTTCAAATTAAAAAAAATCTGTTGAGAATTATATGAAAGATGTTTGATTCTTTTAATAATATTTGTAACACTATTTTTATTACTTACGGAAAAAGAAGATTTTCTATTAAAAAAAGGTAACAAAAGGCTATCGACCATTAGATCTTTCTGCCCGGATCATACGATGGTATAATCGAAATGGTTTTATATATAACAAAAATACAGAAAAGATAGGTTTAGTCGTAATAGATTTGTGGAGTGTATTGAGTGGGTGTCTACGAGAGGGTTTGGTAGGGTAACGTCTGATGCATAGTGCGTTTGTGATGTTCTAATGAGTGTTGGTCTCTTTGTATTTTATCAGTAGTCGTTTCTCTCTATCGGAAAGTGTTGGGGTTTGGGTGAAATAGTTTTGTTATTATTAGTCATAATTATATAATACGAATAAACGAATAAGACGATAACTAAAAAGACCAATTTTATACCAAGCTCGAAGAGACAATTCATAATTGTAATCCCGGGGATATGAAAATCGTTTTGGGAGACCCTCAATGCCAAGGTAGGCAAAGAGGTTATATTTATGCCAACAATTGGTGCACACAGCTTACATGAGGAGTGCAATGATAACGGATTGCGACTAGTGTAATTTGCTACTGCCAATGGACTCCGAGTTGGAGGAACCTCATTCCCACATAAACCCATCCATTAAGGGACATGGACCACACCAGACGAAACTGTAAAAAAAAAAAAATGAAATTGATCACCTGCTAATTGACAGTCGACACGCTTCAAGTTTGCTGGACGTGAGATGCAAAAGAGGGGTGGATTGAGCCTCATATCACTTTCTGTTGCATGCCAAAATACGACAAAGAATCTCCAGAACATTTAGGGAAAGAGGAGAAAAAAGGAGAAATGGAACATTAACAAACTATCTATAGAGCAATATCGAACCGAATACTAGCAACAAATTAAAACCAATATACAAGATCAGGATGATACACTGATGATGACATAGAAGATCAATGGAGAACTATAGAGAAAATCAAAATAGATGAAGCAACATCTTATTTATTTATTATGTAAGAAGAATGCATTGCCGGCTCTCCGCTCTCGCACTGAGCCGGTTATCTTAAGCTAATTTAATCTAATGGCTAACATAACTATACATGAACTTATCTAGTACTAGGTGGTAGGTAGTAACTAAGCTATTCTAGGAGAGCTATACTATGGTAATTAAGGTAGAGCTAACCTAAACTATGCTAGAGTGAATGGTAAAATGGTAGGATATGATTGGGTAGGATGGGTATGATAGGGTGGTAAATGGGGTAGGTATGCAGAATTGGTGACAGATTATAACGTTAATAGCACATCTGGTGTTGACCTAGAAGAAATTGGGAAGGTGAAATAAATTGACGCCAGTATCAAGTATAATTTAATTTGGCTTGGTGGGGGGGGGGGGGGGTGGAGTCTGAGATGGTTTGCATCGAGGGGTATTAGGGCAGGTCGTGGTCCAGTCGTTTGAGGCGTCGGGCGCAGGTGTCAAACGTCTTCCACCATATCTTGTGTAGCTCTGAGTTCTTGATTTCTTATTCTCTTCTGGGCCAAGTGCATCCGGCGTTGAACATCGCGATCTCTATCTGGTCTCTCCATTCTCTGATCATCGGGCAGCTGAATAATACGTGACAACGGAGTCCACCTCACCACAGCCGCAGTCCGGCGATTCCCTCCTTCCGATGCGATGGAGGTAGGAATTGACGTTCCCGTGTCCCGTGATGAGTTGGACGGCTTGATGTGTCCATTTCCATCCACTCTTTAATCGATTGGATGAAATTCCTGGTCCAGCTTCCGTTTTGGGTGTTCTCCCAACGTATTTGCCATTTCCTGAAAAAGAAGAGAGAGCTTCTGCTCCTCACATCTCTGTGGGATATTTTATTAAACAGTACAGGAAGTTGACTGCCTGGCTCTTGAGGAGTATGCTCGGAGGAGCTCCGAGGCCAGTCTGACCAGTGCATCTGCTCTCTCGTTTCCGATTGAGCCTTTATGTGCACGAACCCAATGCCTGCGCAGTTCTATATGCTGCGATATTTCGCGCGCGAACTCCCACGTTTTTAGAAGAAGTTCCGTAGGTGCTGACATGTGTTGTAGAGCTTCTAGAACTGATCTGCTGTCAGATAGGATGGAGCAGCCGGCGAAGTCGTTAATTTTGGATCTAATATACACAAGCGCTCGATTTACCGCGATTAATTGGGCCGGAAAAATGGAGCAGAAATCGGCGAGCCGCATGCTTTCGCAATTTACCTCGGTTTCGTCAAAGTACACCGCGAAAGCCGCACCTACTCCCCATTCCCATCTGCCGCACGCAAGTCCGCCGGCAGGAGCCCCGACATGACGCAGGCAGCGTCGCCGGAGACGGTTTTGTACGCTTTCGCGGCCCTAAGTGTGCAGACTCGTTGCACACTGAGGAGCTTTTTCCGTTCTCGAACTCCGCATGCATTGTACGATATCGGCGCTTCGTACAGCAGACAGGGTTCAACAACTCCCTTATATATATATATATATATATATATATATATATATATATATATATATATATATATATATATATATATATATATATATATATATATATATATATATATATAGTGGACATGGCCGACCTTCCAAGACCCCACTCTTTCATTGATGCCGCGCTAAATCTGAAACCGATCTGCTTTGCTTTCCCTCACGCCTGAGTGACGTGTTCTTTGAATTACAAAGACCTATCGATTTAAACGCCCAGATATTTGATGTAGGGAGAGCAGTAGATTGATTTGCCACCTATTTTAAAAACTGGATTCTGTTGTTTGGGCTTTTTGCCAAAGAAAATTGCCTCTGTTTTTGCCGCATTAAATTTGAGTTTGGTCTCGGCAGACCATACGGTAAGTGTCTCCAACCCGCGGTTTACTGAGTTTCTGAGCCCTTTATACGTGGTGGATTTCGCTAATAGCATTGTGTCGTCTGCATATGCGACTATCTCGCAGCCTTCCGAGAGGTCCGTGTCGAAGATGGAATCGTACAGGATCTTTCAGAAGCCGGGACCAGATTTGGATCCTTGCGGACAACCTTTTTCTACAACTTTGTCCACGAGTATATTGGTCTCTGAAATTATAGCTGTCCTGTTGTTGAAATAGTCTCTAGCTAGACGGATTAGATTGTCTGGACATTTTTTAGAAATCAGTCTGTCAATCATGTGTGGCCACCATTCGTTGTCAAACGCACTGCTGATATCCAGAGCGACCGCCGCGCAATAGTTACCCGTCGATTTACATTCTGTGACGAATGTAACTACTTTTTTGATAGCATCTATGGTTCCTACTCCCTTACGAAAGCCAAATTGATTATTGTTGAGTAACTTATTTTGGGACAAGAAATGCTCCAATCTAGTGATTTCTATTTAGACACCTATTTCGAGACATTTGTTATAGATATTTCTAAAGAGGGACGAGTTATTCTCAAAAGCAATGCGAACTGTGTCCGCTGTCAAGCCGTCAATACCTGGTGGTTTCTTTCCGTTCATGAATCTGAGTACGCGGTTTATTTCCGGAACCGCGAAGGGCCTGTCGTCAGGTCCTCCGGTACCGGTTCTTGATGGTATTCTAATTTCGCGGTGAGACTCGGTATCTTCGTTGATGTCGTCTTCTGGAAAGAACGTGTTGAGGAGTTCGCGGGTGGTCTCACGGAGATCGAGATGATTATTCTTAATTTGGAGGGTAGTTAGGTAGCCCGCAGATGAATATTTCTTTATATTTTTTTTTGTTTTTGATGCCAATGGACCAGCCTATGTATTTATGATCGGATAGGCTGTCCTCGCGTTGCAAGTGCCAGTCGGCTATGTTTGCGCGCAGCCTATCACTTGCGAGCGTAATGTCTATGACGCTATTCCCGTTTGGACCTAGATGAAGCAACAGCAGAAACAACGATAGGAAAACAAACCTGTACAAGGAACAATAACCAATGGTTCGATAATGAATGTAAGGCAGCGATAGAAGAGAGGCGATAGGCAAAATCAGATATGCTGAAAACCAGAACTAGAAGTAAGAAAGAATAATGCACATAAAACAGAGGAAAGCTAACAAAGTGTGTAGAACAAAGAAACGACAATTCATGAAAAATAGGATAGAATACCATATACAAATAGAAGAATACCATACCGGCCACCAAGTACGGAATATGTACAAGACAGTCCAGGAAATGAAGAAAGGCTTTGAACCCCGAAACAATATATGTAGAAGTAATTGATAAGTGATGAAAAATAATATTAGAAAGATGGGCGGAATATTGCTCCGAACTGCTAAACGGAGAAATAGATTAAAATGAGGACAGCGACAATGAAGAACACTCACAGGAAGAAAAAGACATCGAACAACCAACCAGAACTGAAGTAGAGACGGCTGTACGACGCACGAAAAATAACAAGGCCCTCGGAACTGACGATATACTTACAGAGCTATTTAAAGCAGAGGGCGATGAGCTAATCAAAGTTCTGCACAAACTTATTGTAGACATATGGCGGAAAGAACCAGCACACAAGAAAGGAGACAAACTAGAATGCAGTAAATATAGAGGCATGTCTCCCGAACATTGCACACAAAATTTCGCCCACATCCTCAACCAACGAATTGCTCCTCTTGCAGAGGAACTACTAGGAGACATTAAACATAACACCATTTAGACCACACTGAGTGAATTTGGGATCCCAAGGAAGTTAAAGGCCGATTCTCATATACGCGACAACAGCTACGCGACGTTTCACGAAATCGCCTGTCAAATAATGATTATATTGTTTTCAATGGGCACGTTCTCACTATGGCTACGCGACAGTTACTAAAAGTCGGAATTCATCGCGCTGTCGCTGGGATTATTTCGTGAGCATTCTTTTACGTTTTGTCGCACATCGCATGACGTTTGGAAAGTTTGTTTCTGATTCGAATGACGGATTGTGTCAAAAACGGCGTGTTTGTGAAAATGAATAGAATGAATGACGAAAAAGCAGAGGAATTGATCGCTCTTGTGGCTGATTATGTTGAACTGTATGACTTACAAAATAAAAATTACAGTAAACAACAAAGGAAAGATCTAATTTGGAGAAAAATTTCTTTAAAATTGAGACTCGTAAGTAAACTCTGTGTACACTCAGTGGACTCTTGTAATTGTTTGAAGAGAGTATGGAATTCTCCTTCTACTAGTTTCGTTGTTAAGATCCGATGCACCCAATATTTTCTTTTCCTTTTCTTTCCTTTTAATTTCTCATTTTCATAACACATGGCTAAGACGAATAAACCATAATCGGAACTTGACGAACATGACATTTTGAAAATATAACTTAACCTGAAATGTAGAGAAACTACAGATTTTACATTTGCAGCAAATTCGATTCGCTTAGCAGTGTCGCATATATGAGAATACCTAGCAGCGACGTGATAATTCGCGACAGTTCATTGTGCAACGTCGCGTAGATAGTGTCGCGTATATTAGAATCGGCCTTAGTCAGGCTAGTTAAAATGACTCATAGGAACTAAATGCAGGTGCAGAAATCCTGTTGGAGGTTATAGAAGCGAGGTGGCGAGCCTCACATAAATAAATGAGGAGCTACTAAATCGATTTGTAAGAAGGATTTTAAGGAGAATATATGGACCTGTGTGCGACGAAGCGGAAAATGTATGGAGCATACGGATGATCATCGAATTAAAAGAACTATTACAAGAACAAGACATTGTTGGTTGGATTAAAAAGCAACGTATAAGATGGGTGAGCTACTTCTGGAGAACAAATACACCAGAGGGCAGACGATCTAGAGGAGGGCCTCGGTCAAGATGGAAAGATAGTGTTCTAGAAGGACCGAAAGTACTGAGAATAAAGAACTGGACTATAACAGCTGTAAATAAAGACAGATGGAAGGCGGTTGTCGAAGAAGCCAAGGCTCTATATGGGTCGTAATGCTGTGTCTGTGTAGTCATTCTCTCTAATCGAGGATAGGTCTACATATGGATTTGTATATCTTCGCCGGTATATCTATATTTGTATATGGCGGCCGTTGTAATCGAGATAAATTGGTTTCCTTGGGACAAGCAGTGGAACAGTTTACTCTTTTGAACAGTTTTGTAGAATTTCAGTTTTATTGTCGAATATCAAGCCTAGATATTTAATATGTGGAGTCGGTGTTACGTCAATGGTATCTAGGTAGATATGTGTAGAATTGGGCGAGCTTCTGTATATGAGGATGAGAAGTTTGCATTTGGAAGTGCTTGTAGTAAGTCTCCAAGGGTTAAATTAAATTAGGGTTCTGTCCATGTGTGCTTGAAGTCTGTCCGTCGTTTTTTGAGGTTTTTATTGTGGGATATGAGGGCGGTGTCAGCGTATTTTAGAATAGGGGCGGAGAAGTTGATTTGGAGTTTGTCGACAAAGGTATGGTTGTGTGAAGGTTATAGAGTAATGGAGAAAGCGGTGATCCTTGGGAAACACTTTGGAGTCGGGTAAATTCGGAAAAGAGAGTGCTGTTTATTTTAATTTGTTGTGATCCGTCATAGAGAACATGTTAACATGTCAAGGATATACATGATGTCCGGAGGAACATTGAGTTGGTGCATTTTGGGAAGGAGGCCTACATGCCAGATACTGTCAAAGGCTTTGTTTATGTCGAGGCATATTGCATATTGCAATTTGCTTACTGATTTCTCCGAGATTTAGCAAAATTATTAAAATCTCGAAAAGTAGAACATGATACAAAATATGCAACAAAACTAAACTTTAAACTTTCTTCTTCTTTCTAGGTAAAACTTAAAATATACCTCAAAGTCTTTCTGCAAGTATTCTATATAGTTAACATAACATTACAAATGAAATTAAAAGCAATAAATATTTCAAAATATATTGCGCACTAGGGACTTAAGAAATAATTGCTGTGGTAAGATAAGACTAAAATAAAAAAACTATTGAATGAACCGAAGAACAATATCGTTCGTTTGGATGAACAGAGTATTAACTCATTATGGTTTTGCCTGTAGAATTTCTATTTTTATCAGTAATAGCAAAATTGACAAAGTCATGAAGTGATCCAAAAATGTAATTAATAATGTTATTTTTAAAGATATTATAGGTGAGGTTAACCAATTATTTACAGAACTGGAAATATATTGATTTGAAAACTTCAAATCGCTCTCCTGCTTTTTTTGAGTTAATACCCTGTTCATCTGGACCAACGATATATCAACAGACTTAATTGACATTTTCTACTATTGCGTTGTGCTGAAGTTTCCTTCGATTTTTTCATTTAAAGTCATCAGACCGTTGGATCACAACGAAATTGGTTACTATTATTTCTTACAATTACTAGTAGACTTATAACGTACAATTATTAGTAGATCTATAAAGGTCACGGTAGAAATCACCACCGAATCTACAATCTACTATTGTTTAGATATACATTTTGTTTAACTTCGATTAATTTTAATTATTGTTATTAAAGATTAGTTATTATCTCAAAATATGTCAGATTAAATGTAGGTTGTGTCTACTCATCGGGTTTCCCCAACAATATTTATCCATCCAAGCATGTAATCCGTCCTGATTAATGAAACAGAGGTCCAGAGGTTACATTTTTTAATGTTCAGAAGTTAATTTTTGATTTTCATCCTTTTTGATTTCATAGGTTAAAATATTAATAAAAAATTGTAATAACACTTCTATTGCACGATATTTATTAAATAATACATGAAAAAATATTTTCTTTAAAGAGAAGTTGAGACTATACATTTTGACAAGTTTTTAAAATCAGGACAATCATTTCGTCGGCTTAGAGTGTAAAGCTGCTAAAAAACATCGACACAATGACAAGATAAAATAAACACAATAAATAATAGTAAACGATGTTAGTTCTTTAATTGTATGGCCTAGTAATATTAAAGAATTTTGTTACCGTTTCCATAAATCGATTGTTTTATTATATCCTCGTTAGTATTTCAAATTGAAGCATAATGGGAACTAAACGTATTTCCTTTTATCGCGAATAAAACGAAATTAAAATAATTTGCGTCCGGTTCGTTAGCATCTCCATGATATTCACGCGGTGAAAGTTACAAATTCTCCGCATTCAATAAAGTTATATTAGGAAGGACGAGGAGAACACACCGACATCTATATATTCTATTCGTATTCCGCCGCCCCTGAAACTAGGTCAGAGCGTAATATAATTCCTAACAAGAAAGAAAGAACAGGGAAAAAAAAAACGATTCCCTTCATATTATTCTATATGATAGGTTTACTTTTACAATCAATTTATATTATTTGTTTCTTATTTTGATTACATTATGTGAATGGGGAGTGTTTAGGAAGTCTATTGATTTTTAATCAATGAAAGATAAGTGTAAAAGGCTATGAGTGATTCAATTTAGACAATTAGTGGAATTAGAAACGCTTTAGAGAAGTTTAATTGTTTAGAAAAGGACATAATTTAATTGATTTAAGCTCAGAGCTTATCACATTATATGTATATTGAAGAATGATATTAAAAGATTTGTAATGTATATGCTCGCATTTTTTGGAATAATCTAGACAATTATTTGTGATTAAGTTAAAAAATATATTTTCGATATAAATTATATTATAGATAACTAGTAGAAGTTGAAATCTAAAGTTATTGATTTGTGATATTGTATATGTAGGATCCTGAATATGAACATAGTTGTTCTATCAGTGTGTATAATCTTATGAAGCTAAATGTTTTAAAGAGTTTTCAATAAGAAAAATTAAAACGCAGATTGTTTTTAGTTTCAAATGTATTGTATATAACTTTTATATAGACTATAACGTTTTAGACTAGTTATTGTAGACCAGGGTTGTCCAGCCTTTTTGAGAGCAAGGGCGCAATTACAAATTTTCATTATCGTTGCAGGCACAACAATATGTAATGACATCATATGTGTTTATTTTAAAAGTTATTTAAAAAATTTTGTATTCTAAATAATTATACTTCTTCTTTTTCTTGTTGTTTCGAATAGGCCTACTTTGGACCAAGCTTGTTCAACTGTTGGGCTTTAATCTTTGCCCAGTATTGTCGCATCTTCTGCCGGTGTAACTCCTTTCTCTCTTCTGTCCAGGGGGTTCCTTTTCTTCGGGGTTTTTCCTGAAATCCACGGGCTTCCTTCAGGGTGCGTCTCGAAGACTATCTGTTTTGGAGATCTGTTATTCCCGGTTCTTTAATATCGTTCTCGGTTTCTCTCAATCAAGTGGTACGAATAATTATACTTAATTTTTAATTTTCATTCTTTTTGATTTCATAAGTGAAAATATTAATAAAAACTTGTAATATCAATTTTATTGTACGATAATTAAATAACACATGGAAAAATATTATTCTTTAAAGAGAAGTTGAGACTATACATTTTGACAAGTTTTCAATATCAGGACAATCATTTCGTCGGCTTAGACTGTAAAGCTGCTAAATCCAATTTTTTAACCCCCGCACAGTGGTTCAAAAGACTAAATTGACTTTAATTCGTAGAAAATATTTGTCACAATTCACAGAAAATACTTTGGTAACGACAATTTCAGATTTTTTTTCTAATTACTTCTTAATGACAAGCCATAAAACTTATGTTTATATAAGAAAACGAGATTTCTTCATTTATTCAGTAACCTTTTGTGCATCTTAACATACAATTTTATTGTGTGTTTTCAAAATGTTCTGTACTATTTGTGCATTATGGAGATTGAAGTTAAGTTTTGACAGTAAGCACTATATTTTAAGCCTATTTTTATTCATTAAATGTAATATATGCTTTTTTAACATTGTTTCTTAAAGTACTCAAATTTTTGCCTAGTTTTCAACTTTGTCAGAAAAAAGTCACATGTTCCCTCGTGTCCTTCCTCCAGAATTAATGTATAATATAGTTGCATTCATCTCCTTTATAATGATATTAAACATGCCTGCGACATATTTTCACAACTATTTATTTTTAGTTTTTTTTCAGATATAGTATTAGCCATATCTAAAATTGATTTATATGAAGAATGGCTGAAACATTAAAATAAAACAAGAAATGAAGCTTTTGTTTCGAGTTATCAGTACAAGACAGGATATTAGGGATGCAAAGAACAATCTTTAAGGAATATGTAGGTCATCATTTGGCGGTTTTCGTCCAAAATTCTTGAAAAGCTGTGGAAGGAACAGAGAACGGTTTTTACAGAAGCACTCTGAGTGGCTAATGGGTTTAAATAAGTCGGTTGGAAATGTCTATTGCCAAAGTATTGCCAACTACTTCTAAAGGACGCTTACCAGGCCACGGGAGGCCTATGAAAGAATTATCGGAATCAAGCCTTAAAACAAAACGAAGACGGGTTTATGATCTTATCCGCACCAGAAGTACTAGTGAGCTAACCTACGCTGCTGAGGTATCAACGCGGTTGTCATGTAATAGAGACATGGCAAAAGAGATAAAAATTGTGACGAACGCTCCTATGCAGAAAAAGGAACTTAACAACAGTTGTTCATCAAATGAGCCAAGAGCTATGACCAGTAACTAAGCTTTGGCCTACTATGTTGAAAGTAAATCAACAAGTCATGCCTACAAGCAGACTCGGAAGTGGAGCAATAAACTTGGACATAAGGTATTTACGTCACGGCATAGTCTTAGGAAAGCTAAATTAGCGTATTATCCTCGAGAGGAACAGATTGTTGTGACTGAAACGCGAGCCGATATCAAACTTCAAGCAGTTTTAGATAAAACTTTAGAACGTTTATTATTGGCACAGGAAGAGGTTATCAACAGTCTGCGTCCTTGCTTCACAGTGATGGATTTTTGTTTGTTTTTTCATTCTTTCCCCTTCAATTAAAGGACGAAAGTGTAATATAGTCTTGCAGAATCCTCGACCATCTGCTACAATGAATTGTCGTCCAATAAAGTTTATCTTTTTCAAAGAAACTAAAGCTTTTACTGTGGAAGAAATTAACAATGTTTTGGAAGAGTTATAAATAGAATATAAATAATTTATTCATTAGAATATAAAGTCATGTTTCGGTCATGCATGAAATGCTTCTGACCATGATTGACGGGAAAGTCTGTAATGCGTTCACCGAAACTTCCTTCTCACAGAAGTGCTTCATATGTGGGGCAACTCCAAAAATGATGAATGACGAATCAAGGGAGTTTGTAGCCAACAAACACAATCTTGGTTTTGGTTTATCTACATTGCATGGCTGGATTAGGTGTTTTGAATGCTTGCTTCATATTAGCTATCGTCTTGATAATAAGAAATAGCAAATTAGATCGGAATCTGAACGAAGTTAGTGTGAAGCAAAGTTGTGACGAAATAAAAACCCGTTTTAAACCTGAAATGGGGCTAATTATAGATAAGCTAACACCAGGGTATGGCAATACAAATGATGGAAATACGGCTCGAAAGTTTTTTTCAAAATCCAGAACTAACAAAGGGGCCCTGTCAACTCGTCATCACCGATTTGGCCCAAATTTACAGTATATGTAGGGCTTGACTATAAATGAAAGTAACGCAAGCGGGAGGGCCAGATGGCCATTTTTACGCCGACCGGTAAGTTACCGACAACCCATAAGTCTACTATATTAGCATAAATTTCAATGGCCGGTCAGCGCAGCGTTAAGAGCTCGGGTCCATAGTACAAGGATCGCTGGTTCGACTCCCCGTGAGGACGCTTTTTTTTATTTACAATTTTTAAAATGACTTTCTTTTATTATTATTGATATTTATTATTGTTTAACTTTTTAAATGTAATTATTTTATTTATTTATATTGTTTAGACCCACAGGGGATCACATAAAGCAAATTATGACCTGTTGCTTTTATTTTTCTTGTTCTTCCAGAATTGTTTCATCATCTCGCTATTTAGCTCCACGTTCATCTGTCCATTTTGCTCTTGTTATTTTCTGTTTTTCCACTGATATAATTTCCCAGCTGTAGACCTTATGTCTAAAGATTTTTCGACTTTCAATGTTTGTCGGTGAGATTTGGCGTTTTTTAGATCAATTTGGACCTGTTTTACCCAAACTGTTATGGTTTTCATTTTCTGTATGTACATCAAAACTCTCCCTGTTAGTCGGTTGTCATCTAGTCTCATAACGTGCCCGTAGAATTTCGTCGTCGTTTGCACTGTAGACGATATTCTTCATCTGTTAGTGTTGGGCCAAGGATTTTTCGGATAATTATATGCTTTCCGCATTTTGAGTTCCCGTGTTTTTTGTGCTAATCTTTCTGTTCCTGTAGGTTTAATAATTTCGCCGAAGTATTTGAAGTGACTAAACTTGTTTATCGTACCGTATTTTGTAATTAAATTTTCTGTTTTGATGTGTTTTGTGGCCATGAATTCGGTTTTCCAAAAGAAAATGTGTAGTCCAGCTTTCTCAGCACATTCTTTTAGGACTTCGATCTGATGGATTGCTGTTTGTTCATTTTCGGAAAGGATCGCGAGATCATCAGCGAAGGCTAGGCATGTGACGTTGATGTTATCCTGTTGTTTTCCTAGTCTTATGTACTTATATACTGTAAATTTGGGCCAAATCGGTGATGACGAGTTGACAGGGCCCCCTTGTAAGTGCTGATATAACAGGATTAGATATTACATTAATATCAAAAATTGGAACTATACTTCGAGCTTTATCTTCAGGATTTGATATTAACATTAAGAAATGTCATGCTTTTGCAGCAGAAACAAAGGAACTGTACATAAATCTCTATCCGTGGTATTACATGCCTGCTACTGTTCACAAAATCCTTGTGCATAGTTCGGAAGTTATTGCATCTGCTTTATTGCCTCGGCCAGCTTTCCGTAGAGCTCAAGAAACGTGAAACAAGGACTGTAGAAGGTTTCGTCAGCACAATACTCGCAAACAGTCACATATTGCCACGAATAGAAATTTACTTAACACGTTATTGATAACATCTGACCCTATAATATCAAGCTTAAGAGATGTCCCGCGAAAAAAGGCTTTAAAAGGCCCCGACACAAAAAAAAGAGTGTTATAAGTTATAAGTTTGACTTGTCTGTCTGTCCGTCTGCCGGTCTGTTCGTCTGTCCGTATATGTGGCAGTTTATGGAATCGTAACTCATAAACGAATGAACTGATTTTGATAAGGATTTTTTTTAAGCTGACGTGATCGCGGAGGTTCTCAGCTTTAATTTCTGAAGATCTGTTTTTCGCGTTTGATGACCATCAGCTCATTTCCTACTTGACAAAATTAATCTGCAACCAATTTGACACAAATGTTTGTCTAGTTCCGTATATCTAAACTTGTGTTTGAAAGCTGACGTAATCGAGGAGGTTCTTAGCTATAATTTATTTAGATCTGTTCAGGCGTTTGACGATCATCAGTTCATTTCCTACTTGACAAAATTAATCTGCAACCAAATATTTTCTATCATTTCGAGTTGGTCTGTTATTATCTATAAATTACAAGGAACTACCGTAGACAAGCCTGTCGTTTATTTGGAAAGCAGTACTTTTGCAAAATGCCAAGCTTATGTGGTCTTAAGTCGTTTAAAAATTTTGTAGGATGTTGCAATTTGTGAACTTAATCAAAGAAAGTTGTTTAATAATCCTCATGACAAATCTGCTTTAGCAGAACTGCAAAGATTACGAAATGCATTACCGTAACTATTAAATTTTATAAGAACATAAATCAAACTTAATCTTTTGACCAAAACTTTTTTTGTAAAATCTTTTTTGTAAACTCTCTTTTTTGTATCTCCACGAATCACATATTTGAGAACGAAATTTCAGGTAACATTAATCACAAATATATTATTAAAGAAAAGAAAAAAGTTCGAATAATAAAATAAAATTAAAAATTTTAAGTAACCCGCGACAAAAAAAAATAAAAATAATAAATTTCTCTCTTGTCCTTTTAACTTCATTAAAAGTTTGGCTTGTATATCAACCACCATTATTCATTCACCATAAACTGCAAAATAAATTGACCAGATCGGTTGATTGTAACTGTTGAGTCGACTTATATGAAGATTATTATCAATAACATTGATAAAAACAGAAAAATGTCTGCTCGATAAAGTTCTCAGCAAATCAACATTAAAAAATCGATCCTGCATTACATATTATCTACACAACAACTGTGGATATGTAAACAAGCCAAACTGCAGATCCTCAAACAATTCCATGACGATCTTGAAATAATCTCATAACGATCCACAAACAATTGAACAGCTTAGAGATAACATTATCACTACTATTGTTACAACTGATCAGATAACATGTCATCGATAATTTTAACAAAACAATCGTGACACGCCAAAAGAGTAGAGGAAGTCACTTGCTGAAAAATATTATCCACTATTAACAAATACATATACATATAATATTGTATTATATACATATAATACCATACATATAATATGTAATAAAATTTGAAGATTCAGCTGTAGGCACTAGGTGAAATATTATAAAAATAATAATAAATAATAGACACTAGGCGTAGGTTTCACAAATTGATTTATTTAACACATGATATGATCACATAATATGATTTCGGCTTCTAAATCCTTCCTCAGACATAATACTTCAGTACATACTCTTCTGAACAAGGCCTAAGAAGCCGAAATCGATAAAATGTTAAATAAATCAATTTGTGAAACTTACGCCTAGTGTCTTTTATTTATTATTATATTTATAATATGTAATGCAGGCTAGTTTTTTTAATGTTGAATTGCTGTGAACGTTTTCGTTCACAGTTAGTTTCGTTAATAGACGCATTTCTGCTTTCAACACTCGCACTTACAGTAAGAATATTTACATCTAATCGACTTCTATCATTGTAAACATGTTTTCTGTCATTGTATACTGACCCAATTTTTTCACAAAAATTGTCAATAACCTTAACATATGGTGCAATTTTTCTTACGACATTTATGGTAATAAGTTTTTAAAACAGCTATGTGACCTTTATTTGAATATAGTTCGATAATTAAAAACAATATGTTTATACTTTTTATATATTCTTTATAATTATTTAAACTGCAATTATCAAAAAACGAAATAATCTGGACACCAATTTTTTAAGAATAAAATCTAAAGTATAATAATAAGTTAAATGTTTAATCCTAAATTAACTATTAATACCTCCGTTTACTTTGATGTGTGACTAAGATAGATGCATTGCAATCTGGCACTAGTTATATAATAATATTTTTTAAATTTATGTTTATATTCCCTTAAAATTAAATTTTTGAGTGAAAGTTTCAAGGCTAGTTTTACAACCGAAATTTAGATTTAAATAAATAAATAACTCGTTTTTTTTTTTTAATTAAATTTATGGACGATCATTACCGAATCACTCTTTCAGTGAAACCCGGAGTGACGAGAAATGAGAGTAAAGAAGTAAAATTTTAAATTCTTTAAATTTTTATCATTGAAAATTCTTTATCATTGTTAATAGTTTTTGTTTGGATCTCTTTAAGTCTATTGACTCTGTAGGGAATATAAATCGTTCATCTTAATATTTAATTAAAAGTCTTTGGTCTTTTTTACCATTGCAAAATGTTTAAATTCAACTTTAGGAAGTATTGAAAGCTATCTTCGCTAAAATCAAATCATTTTTTCAAATAACTAAACTCATATAAATAAAAAGTTAAAATTATTAATTGCACGAAATTATGTTGAACATTTAGCAAACAGAAAAAATCCCCTCGGATTCGAAGTTGGCGATAATCCATCCCATACACGAAAAAGGAAATAAAACTGGCCCGAACAATTATCAAGGTATCCTTTCTTCAGGTCACAAACAAAATTCTTTCAAAAGTTTTACTAAACCGTTCAGAGCTTCAAGTAGATAAACAAATCGGTGAATATGAAGGTGGATTCAGGAAGGGACGGTCATGTGACAACATCAACATCATACAATATTTTCGCAACACAACTAACAAAAATTATGTCATAACATTTGTGGATTTCCGGAAAGCATATTACAGTATAGATCGCTTATCACTCTTTAATGTTTTAACAGAATTTGGACTTGACTAAAAAACAAGAAATATTATCAAAGACACTTACGGAGACAAAGGCTAAAGTAAAATTTATAGGTGGAATAAATGAAGAGTTTGAAATAAATACAGGCGTCCGTCAAGGTGATGGAACTCCCCATTATTCCCCATTACATATTTCCCCATTACTTTTCAATTGTGCCCTGGAAAAAGTTGTTAGGAAATGGAGAAAAGCAGGGACAACATCTCACCGACTAGGGCCAAAGATTAAGGGTATTCAAATAGATTGCCTAGCATTTGCTGATGATATGGCACTAATTGCTGAAGACATCTCTGATGCACAGAAGCAGATCACTCTCTTGTAAGAACAAGCAGCAAAAATAGGGCTTCATATCTCTTATGAAAAAACTAAATTTATGACTAGCATAAAAAATGTGCCACATGAAATTTATATCAACGTTAACAAAATCGCCAGAGTAAAGGAATTTAAATACTTAGGCGAATGGGTTACAGAAAATGGCAATGAAAATAAATCTGTAACATCAAGAATCCAGAAAATGGAGGTTGCTTTTCAATACACCAAAAATGTTTATAACAAGCAATGCCTGTCATGGAATAGACAAATTTGCCAAATTTGCTTTTCAAACTTAACATTGATTACACCGAATGCTCTTTATGCTTCAGAAACGCTCAATTTACAAAATAAAACATTAAAGGAACAATTAAAGATTAAGGAAAGGAAAATTATAAGAAAGATCCTAGGGCCCAGAATTAAAAATGGCATACACTATCCCAAACCCAATTCTGAAATATATAGAAACATTCCTAAACTTACCGATACCGCGAAAATGAGACGAATTCAATTTTTGAGTCATTTGGAAAGAATGAATCATACGAGGCTTACTTACCGAATCCACAAATTTCTACAGAACAAACGTATAAGACCAAAGTGGTACAAAGTGGAGAGGGACCTATTGGAGATGGGATCGCCAGATCTGATGAATGGAAATGTGATCAGGAATATTGTTCATACAAGGGGATTTGAGGAAGAAACCAACACGACGTGCATGGTCGGAGGGACAGAAACTACAACAATCCATGAAAATGAAAAGCTATTGGGTAAGGAGGAAGGCTCAACATACGTTGATTCCGCGTGGTCCTAAGTGACCCATCCGCGAGAAGAAGAAGAAGAAAAAGTTAAAAATTACTGATAACTGTATAGCCATTCTGGTAATTTTTCGAATTCTTTGTAATCTAATTTTTTATTCATAACCACCTAGTACCTACTTATCAGTTTTTCTATGCTCTAATTCTAATTCATTTATTAAATTATCCATAATATTATAGACATCAAGTGTAGTTACAGCATTTTGTTCCCGACGTTTTATTATTTTAGTAATTTCAACATGTGGCTTGTAAAGTGTAGACAAATTTTAACAACTTCCTGATTCGGTGCTCACTTTAATAATTTTTGTATAACAGGGAATGTGCATGATTTTTTTAAATATTTTTTTTTATATTTTGCGTCTGTAATGGACCCATAACAGCACACATTCGCGTGCGGTTATGGCTCGAGATACAATTTTCTCAATATGTATAGGCGATTTTTTTTATTTAGAAATGCCATTATCGTTTTTTAAGATCATGTCTTTCCATTTCATTAAGTGAATAGCCATCTGCAGACGCGCTTCGAGATTTATCTCTCATCAGTGCAGCTTTGCTTTTATGAATAATAATTTGTAAAACACTTACTTCAAACCCACGTGGATGACTAGTTCATCCACATTCACATCCAACTTAATTTATTTAGAATGAAAATTTTTAAAGCAGTTTTTAAATTTCGATAAGGACAGGGCACAATTTAGGAACTTGGCACTTTTCGCACTGAATCCGTGAACGCTCTCCACATGTCTCAAGCTTACAGCACTGATCGTTGCCATTCATATGTATCGGCCAGTAACCCAAGTCAAATCTCAATCAAAGTTATCTGCTTGTGAATTTCTGGGGCTATCGACCAATGATCTACCTCGTTGCGGCGTACTAATTAGGCTATAAAGTACTATAAAAATACTATAAAAAAACTCGTTCGTAAGGCGTTTTTCAGCACTTGTCCATTAAAAAACCAAACTTGGACGCGTGCTGTAAAATCGCGCTTACTGAACTCGTCCTTTAATATACCATTAATTCCCTATTTACACCGTTATAACATAGTAAAAAATATAAATACTGCTTAAAAATGCTGTTCTCATTTTTAGCTTAACATTTTTGACGTTTGTTTTCTAACGAAAAGACTGCAATGATATACAAATATAAACAATACGAACTTGTTTACATAGTATGTTACGTAACATTGATACATTTTTATCAATGGTGTTGCGTTTTACAGATTTGAATTTCCCTTGCATAATTTGCTTTTATTTATAAATTGTAAGTATTTAAAAAGAGATTAATGACAAAAATAATGGTTTAGTTCAAATGTCCGGTCAATAAAGGTTCGAAAAAAAAATATTTGAACCAAATTTAAATTTCATGCATATTCCCTATTATTGGACAACCATCACTTACATTTATAAAATAATTGCATGTTGGCGTTCAATGAAGTAAAAGGGTATCAATGGCTGGAAGTAAAGACATTCAACGAGTACCAATATGTCGTTTAATTTTATGAAACTCGCCATCAACCATAGAGAATTTTTTTTTAATCTTTTCTTCTAAAAGCAGACACCGAAAAACGACAAATTTTCGAAACAATCCTTTTTATGTCACAAATCAAGCAAACCATAGCATGTTTCACTCTATTGTGGCCAATATGTGCATGACAGTTGTGGTTTATTAGATTTGGAGCTTCTTTTTGAATATTTGTATACAATGATTGGTAAATGCCAATACCATTGCTATTGTCTGCACTGAGTCCGGAAACTTGATTAAATTACAGGTTGCAAGAAGCCATAGACTCTATAATAACTTCAAATGTTCCATTCGCAGATGCGTTAGAATTTTTGTAAAAGCGTAACGGTCCAATTCATAAAAACTTATAATGCGTTTAAAATACATTTTAATTATAATTAAAATACGTTTAAAATACATATTTTTTTAAATATATTTTTTACTTTATAATTGAATTAATTAATAATAGATTAATTTATTTTACCATAACCTGTCGTTTTAACCTGAATTTTATGGATTTTGGCGTTTTCCAGAACCAGCCTTCTACGGCTTCTACAATAGGTCTATAAAGCAGGCACCCCCACCTCTTCAATATTAAAATTTGATAAGAAAAGAATGTTGTGCTCTCTATGTGCTAATTATGTGACGCAATCGCAATTTTTGTGCTCGAAGACTTCAATGAAAGAATCAAATTTTACTAGTGGGGTGCTAACTTAACAGTCAAGCTAGCACCCACCTAAAAAAATGGGTACTATTTATGTGCTTTTCAAGTACACCGGAGCGAATTCGCTAACTCAACCCATTGTGCGGAAAATTCACCCCGAACTGAATGAGCCACAAGAGGCAAAATCTATAATAATCGAGGAAACAAATTTTAACCAACGCGATATTATTGCAATAATTACGTATTCTCCAGATATGATATTCTCGATTTTTGTTCTCGCACCCTTGTACGAATAATTCACCCCGAACTGTGTATAAAAAAATATGCCTTAAGAGGTGAAAAAAATTAATAATCGAGAACAGAAATTTTAAATGACGCAAAATTATTTCAATAATTATGTGCTCTCCAGATATACTATTTAAGATTTTTTAATGCTATTTAAGATTTCAATGTTATTTTAGAAGCTTTTAATGGATTAAATGCAGATGTAGTTATCAAGTTGACGTTTTTATTTTCAAATATCTTCAATTTCATATTTTTTTAAAGTAATCGATGGATTTTCTTCAATAATTCAATATCTCTTGAGATAATTCACTTTTCCTTTCTCCACCACGATTTCGTCTAACCGTCTCGGATCCATCCTTCTTATAACGTCTAATTATAGATTTAGCGTTGTTTTTATTAATACCTGCTATTTCTGCTGGTTCTGCAATTGTTATACATTCTTCATAATATTTTATAAAAATCTCGTTTTTGTCTAATCTTGTTTTAGAATAATTACCTCTACAGGGTTCAAGTACAAATAATTCATCTGCGTATTCTATGACATGTCTTAACCTGTGATAATTATTACTAGTTTTATTTCTTATTTAAAATGTACCAATTATTATTATACCTTATTGAAAAAAATTTAAACAAAGCTTAAAACAAATATTTAACTAAATTTGCATTCAAAAATGTTTTTATTTCAGCGACGATCGTTAAAAATCTACATCTAAAAAATGTCGATGGGTCTTCTCAATAATCTCGAGTTATGGAGGGAGACCCATGGGCATCGACAACGAAATTTTTATTTTAAAAAATCATTTCCGCCAATGTTATTATACAAAATATATTTATTTCTTCAGTTCGATTTTGAAATGAGTCTGAATGTGTGAAGCCAGGTTATTAAACTAATCTAGCATAAAAACATTATTTGCAATAATCTGTAAACCTCGACGACTAAACCAACATTTCCATTGATTAATAACCGATTTAATTATCTTTTTCTTTGTTCCAGGTGAGTTTCAAGCCGAACGCAAATCCTGCAAATTTTCACAGAAAAATAATTCGCATTGTTTTATGAAGAGGTTTGTAAATTTTTTGAAATTCTGTTCGGAAATTTAAATTTAAAAATTTTAAATTAAAATAACTTACATCACCAAAATGTATGTTAATTAGTGATGAAAAAATATTATGCCTTGTGGTTGATTTGAGTTAAAAAAAGGTTAATTTGAAATTAAAAAAGTTTAATTTGAATTAAAAAAAGTTTAAGTTGAATTTAAAAAGGATTAATTTGAAATTAAAAACCTATAACAGCTTAAATTAAAATTTAAGCTGTAATTAAAAATTAAAATAGGTTTTAACTATAATAGGTATATAAACCATTTTAAATTTATTTTTATGAATTAGACTGTGAGTTTAATTTGGATCCCATTATTTACTGAAAAATATTGAACCGAAGGAAATAATTTAATGTTGTTTTTATTTGATGCATCTGTCTCAAGACAGAAAACTACACCTTAATTATATCATTTATGACACTTTCCACAGGATATGGACCTAACACTTGTTTCTGTCATTAAAGCTTCCATTTTTGTTGTAGCCAAGCGTTGGTTGTAATGATTTAAATCAAAAACTTAAAAAAATATTGTAACCATTTTATTGACCATCTTGGAATCTGGATATCAAATTTTACTTTAATTTTTTTACTTATGTTAACTTTCGGAACAAACCTCGATGGTCGGGAAAAGATTAGACAATAGACTGGACATTCAGTATAAAATTAGACACTAGGCTACACATTCAATGCTCAAGGACACTAATCAGACTGGATAATAATAGACGGCACAAATTTAGACAGTCTGCCAAAACTAGACAGACTGTAGAATAATATCCATTACAAATCTAAATAGGCCGAGTAAGAACCATGAGATTAAATCTAGAAAAGACTTGACAAACTATCAAGGACTAGAAATAGTAAATAGTAAATAGCAAGACTTGGCACATTGTTAAGACTATAAACACGGCAATCGAAAAAAGTCTAGGCTATCAATATAAGACTAGAACCAGTTGAGACCAGACAGTTACAATAACATTAGTTAGTCAGGAGAAGACTGGCTGCGCAGCCAGTCTAACAGATAACGGCGTAGTAGGCGGCCACGAATTCCTGACTGCGGCAGCCATTAGAATACGCCCGATTGAACGCCAGCCCATTGTCTGCGAACAGCCAGAGCGAGTGTAGCGAATGTATGTTTCTGCCGTCAGTCTCCACGCACTTGTTGTAGCAGCCAGACGTATTTTGTGCTAAACTTTAAAGAAAACTAAACGGCTAAAAAGCTAAAAAGCTAAACTTTTTGCGTTGACTAGCTGCTCAATTTTGTCGGCCGCCGTAGCCAGGCTACCTAGTGCGCGGATGCCTAAACTATCTAGTCTTGACCCTTTATCTTAATTTAACTATCTGATCTTATTCTTATTGCTTAATATAGATCTGACCGCCCAGTTCCCTCATTCGTTAATCAAATATAGTTTTGTCGCTATCGGCTTTCGGAAATCTATTTTGTCTTGACTTACTAATCCTGACTATATATATATATATATATATATATATATATATATATATATATATATATATATATATATATATATATATATATATATATATATGCTTGCCTGTATAATCTTGTCATGAATGTGTATCTAGTCTTGCACCAAATCTCTACTTGTGTCCCGATTGTCTAGTATCCGATGTGAATGTCTTATTTTTTTTTCAATTTCAATACTAACTAAACCATTACAAATAAACCAGATGTCGCCACGTATCCTTCTAACGACATTTCCACGCAAAATCGCATTTATAATGATTGCGTTTGCATGTTTTTTCTAAGATCATACTTCACAGGATCATTTCTGTAGTATATCTTGCTACCGTTACTTCAAACTAGCGGACAACTCAACCCACGATGATGAGGAGTAGGCCTGTGTTCTGAGCGTGAGGCAGAGTTTGTCTGGGCCGTATGGCTCGTGCATTCTCATCGATGATCGTTCGCCGAAGATATCGGTCTTCGGCAATGAATGCAGGACATTCTGAGTGGTTGAACTCTTTAAATAAATGACAACTTAAACCGTTCTGAATAAATCTTTGAAAGTAGTAGTAGTAACAATTTAAAAAAGACTGGAAGAAGTAATAGTGGATCAAATAATATTCAAATATATATACATTATATATATATATATATATATATATATATATATATATATATATATATATACATTTATTTTATTAAAATAAAAATTGTGAAGATAAGATTCCAAGTGTTTTATTTCATTCAAATATATAGTTAAATCAATAAATATAATTGTTACATTGCGTTGTCGAATATGGTTAACATAAAGATAAAATTTTAATTAAATATAATTTTAATTATACTAATTAAAGAGAAATTCGTGCAATCCTTGATGTTAGAAGATAGATTATGTTTCACAATGTGAAAAGTCTCCTTTAACCGTTAAGGTCAATCTACCAAATAGTCAGCCATCCTGCGCCTACCGGCCTGAGCTGCCGGTGACAATTTAATGCAATGGCAATGTAATTATTGAATTATTTTTCAATCACATTCATTTTGGTTCTCTTTCATTCTATTTTTGTTTAGTAAATTTTAACAAATTAGCTACATATTTTTTATATTAGATTATGTGGCATAAACAAAATAAATCATGTGTTTTTGCGTAATGTTTCAAAATCGATTAACCAAAATATTCCATATTTCTCTGGTTTTGACTTTTGTAATGCTTGAATGAGGATTCAATGCTTGAATGACATTTTCCGTCAAAACAAAACAATTGCTCATCTACAGTCAGATTACATGATGGCATCTAGAATTTTCCAATATTATTATTTATTCGATCCCACAGTTCTCTAATAAGTGCACGTTTATCCTTTACACAACGTTGTGATTCTTTATCCTCAACTTCCAATACATTTACAAATTTCGTGGTATCTGTCTGTATTTATAGAAAGTTGCTCGAAAAATTGGTGGTCCACATTTTTTGCTCCATAGACTATCAGTATTCACATTTGAATATTTCAGATGCCTAGCAGTAAATAATATCTCAATAAATAGACAGATCTCGATCATATCTACGGGTTTCTACGGTTTTTTGTATTTGTTTGTCTTTGTGAACTCTATCAGTATCTTTATTGGTCATCTCTGTTATCATCGATAATACATTGTCTGGAAAAAGTAAACAAAAACCAACCACAGGATCCTCAATTGTGGTGCCTGGCGCTAAAATTACTTAGAAAATATTTCGGGGGAGGTTTTGCAGAAATGCACCAATTCCTAAACTTTCCTAAACTCCACATCTACCATGCTCTCTTGAAGATAGTCATATCTACTCGTCCCTTCTGATTTCAATGTAATAATTATGTTATATTTTGCTTATTTCGGGAGGGATTTGAACCCCCAAAACCCCCTCTGGCTACGCCCATGAGGTGATTAATCCATTCTTGGAACGCCTTTTCTTGTTTTTAAGCTTAATCAGTGGTCTGATGCCATGCTGTCGCTATAGGCCGCTGCGGCCGGTAGAAGGAGTCTAGTGAAGTATTTTGTTAAAATGTAAAAATTGTGATATTTTTAAAACATAATATTTTTTTTAAACTAATTTCATATCTTTCCATAGCAATAGAAGATTGTAGAAAGAAAGAAAAACCAAACCATCACCACTTTTAACAGAATAGTGAATTGTGAATTCTTTCTTACCGTTCACTTAACAAAATTAAAATATATATTCATATAACTGAAAATATTTGTAATAACACTATATGTAAATTAAATGAGAATATAAACATTTTATTTTAATCCAATCAATAAAATTATTATCGATACAGAGTATGATAAGCATCGATAAATAGTTCAATAATTATCCATATGAGTGTTTATTTATTTATTTCACGCATCACAGTAAAAATAAAAAATAAAAAATTATGCAAAAGTATAAAATTAAGTATATTTATCGAAAATAAAGTTGGAGATTATGTTTTGTATTATGTAGGCGGCCAATGAACTCGTCCCCTGGCTAGAAGAGGGAAGCATACGTGGTGAACTGAAGATTGTGAGAATGCAATAGCCAAAAGACATACAGCCTGGGTGAAGTGGAATTCTAAAAAGACCAAGGAAAATTGGCATAACTTTTTGGAACAAAGAAGGCTTACAGCCAAGATAATTCGAGTAACCAAACGGACCTTCACAAAAAACCAACTAACCCAAATCCAAGACAGCTTTGCTATGAATAACTCCAGAGATTTCTACGGAACCTTCAAGCCTCCACTTCAGAGACTCACAAGGCAAACTGGCTTTTCGGCAAGAACAACTGCCACCTTTTAGCTCTGTACTTTAAAAACCTACTCAACTGTGATGCACCCAGCGAAGATTACGACCATACTCAAACCACACCTAACCCGGACTCGCTGCCTCCTTCATTGGAAGAAGTTGGCCATTCCATTCAACTTCTTAAGAATAATAAGGCAGCTGGAGAGGACTCTATCGTAGCGGAACTGTCAAAATGTGCTGGAAGCAATAACCGAAGGTCCTCCGGGACATCTGGGAAACAGAGAAATTACCACCTGATTGGAAATCGGCTCTGTTCCATCCGCTTCACAAAAAATGATATTTTACTGTTATAAACAACTACCGTGGAATTTCTCTCGTCCCGGTAACATACAAGACACTCTCCAAGGCGTTACAAACAAGGGCAGAAAATCAGCTGGATAGTCAACTGGGAGAATATCAGGGGCGTTTCAGGAAGACCCGATCCTGTGTTGGACAGATCCTCAATCTTAAAACTGTACTTACCGGACTCATCCTTAAAACCTTGACCAACACCCATTCCAACGTTAAATTTAAGATCGATGGCGAGATTTCAGCAAGCTTCGAAATAAATACTGAATTGAGACAAGGAGATGGATTTTCACTACTTCTTTTCAACTGTGTCCTTGAAACGGTTATGAGAGAATGGGGCAAAGAACTGATCGATGTATGTGTACAGAGTGGTATCTACCTGGGACGTAAGAAAGGTTGGTTGTAGATTGCCTGGCCTTTGCAGATGACATGCCACTGATTGCTGATTCTCTTGAAATGGCAACAATGCAGATAAATTGCCTCAAAAAACAGGCTGCCAAAGTGGGTTTTCAAGCCTCACTTGAGAAAACAGAATTCTTCACCAACATCAATGAATCAAACAGAGAGATGTTACTAGAGCAGGGAAACTTCAAGAGGACTGAGAAATTTAAGTATCTCGGCGACTGGGTTGAAACCAACTTATCAGAAAGAACGTCAGTATCCATAAGAGTCAACAAGTTAGAACTATCCTATCGACTGACTAAGAACACCTACAAAAAGAAATGACTGTCACGCAACCTGAAACTTAAGCACTACATATCAGTCATACGACCAGAAGCTTTGTATGTCATGGGGTGTCTTTCCTTGAACCGAAGAGGTCTGGTAGAGAAATGGTAGAGAAATCTGGAAATCAGAAAGAGAAGAATCCTCAAGAAGATCCTAGGCCCGGTAAAGGAAGATGGGGGATTCCGAGGACGACATAACTCTGAGATCTACGAACATATTGAGAGGCTCTCTGACTGTGCAAGGAAGAAGGGTAGCTTTCTATGGCCACGTTGCAAGATTGCCTCCAAACCGACTAACCAACCGTCTGTTCACCTTCTGGCAAAACAAGAAGGTTCGTACCACTTGGTTGACAGAAACCGAGAAGGATATTAAAGAACTGGGAATAACATCTCCAAAACAGACAGTCTGTGAGACGCACCTTGAAGGAAGTTCGTGGGTTTCAGGAAAAACCCCGAAGAGAAGGTAACCCCTGGACAGAAGGGAGAAAGGAGTTACGCCGGCAGAAGATGCGACAATACTGGGCAAAGATCAAAGCCCAACAGTTGAACAAGCGTGGTCCAAAGTAGGCCTATACGAAACAAGGAGAAAGTAGGATATTATAAACTATGGTTGGCAACCCTAGCTGCACATTGCTGGCCAAATCTCACCAATATGTGTGTAATATTTCGCTTTAATTCTTCCAGGACATCAGATCGATTCTGATAAACTTTAGATTTAACCCTTAACCGCCTGCCATACGTCTCAGGTGAAAAAATTACTGCTACTTTGGGTCTGAGAGACTTTGGTTTAGGTGGTTGGGTGTTAATATGACCCCATAAGAAATTGTCCAGAGCCGACAAATCCGAAGATCAATGAGGCCACAACTGATCTTCACGCTAGGAAATCAAACGACCAGGAAATAACTCTCATAACACTCTCATAGACTTGTTAGATACATGAGGCCTTACACCATCTCGCTGATACCAGGAATCGTTTATTCTTAATCGGATTTGAGGCAGTAATGGCGTCCATTAAAAACTTTTTGCGTTTCCCATTTCATTAAAAAAAAACACGGTCCCAATACTCCAGCTGAGCATATTCCACACCATACCATTAGTTACCTTTTGAGAATGCAGCTCTTCTTGGAATATAACATGAGGGTTTTCGGCAGACCAGCAACTTAAATTTTGTTTGTTCCTCCCATTCAATGGAAAGTGTGCTTCGTCAGTCTAACAATTATTAATTATTTTCTTGACAAAATTGTTTTAACCTAACCTCGACGATATCTCTCGGCCCATCTTGCAATATTCCTGCAATTTTGAGGCGCTGGAATATTAAACTGTTGTCGAAACAGTTTGAATAATGAGTTTGATGAGTTTGAATGGAGTTCGTTGTAATTTCTTTTTTTTTAAATTCTGCTCTACACAAGTATACCTTTGTTCAGTCGGCCACCGCTCCATTAAAAAAAGAACTTGAAGGTTCACTGAATACTAGACAGTTAAAATGATGGTTATCAAATCATCAAATCATTTCTTCTTTTTGTTTCTATTAAGTAAAAACAGGACACTACTAATTTATAACCCTTTAAAATGATTTTTTTTACTATAGTATTCCTACGTATTTATAGTACTCCTATACTCGGACCGGCGAGAGAATGCATCTCGTCTCGACAAGTTTGGCTTTTTATGTTCTCTTTATTGTTCTGCGCATACCCCCACATTATTCCGAGCGCGCGGTGTTTAGTTGTTCGCAAGTGCTTTAAAAAACGTAATTAGCGCATGTTTCTTAACTCAAAGTATATAATAATACAAGTGTTTCTGTTTGAAAATAATCTATTTGGTAAATAAAAAAAAAAATGTAAATAGAAACGCGGTCAATAACGGACTTGAAAGAACTGAATTTGGCGCGCACAGTTCGGCGCGTCCCTCGCCTTTCATACCTTGGCGCAGTACAGCTGCATTCTCTCGCCGACCCGTGTATATGTATTTTTCTATTTTGCGTGTATATTGAAGTCATTAAAGCACTAATATGGGTTCGTTAGTGGCTCGCCGAGTGCGATACAATTTTCTGAATATGTATCGGCGATTTTTTTACTTAGAAATGGAATAAAAGAGCGCAAAATAAAAAAAATAGTATAAAAAAACTCGTTCGTAGGGCGTTTTTCGCACTTGTCCATTAGAAAACTCCTCGTTACGCTCACTGTGGGATAAAATTTCAAAAAACTGATGATAAATAGAAGGTTTCATAATATACACACCTAATTTTGTATTTTTGATCGAATTGACCGAAGGGTTTCTTGGGTCGCTTATTACGAACTTGAGTTCCATTTTTCCAAAAACAAAATGGCAGGTCCAATATGGCGAACATTTTCCTGAGAAACTGTTTTCATATCTTGACATTTTGATAGTCCAGATCCAATAATTAGCGATAATGCCTCGTCATCAGAAAGTTGTTGTTCTGGGACAAATTTTAGAGATTTTCTATATTTGGAAGGTTTTGATGGACTGACATACGTGATGTCATGTAAAACCTGTGCCGCAGCCGATATTTAGCCTCTGCTCTCAAACTAATTCGCGTAGCATATGCCAATTCTGCGCTGCTCCTATCTTTTCGAATGTCCTCTGTCTTTCTGCGTTTTGTTCTCTCACTCGCTTCGGAGAAGGCTATGTAAGGCCGACCCCGGCTAGCCGCAAAAGTCGATTGTTGAGAAGGTTCCGATAGCGATTCGTCAGTGAAGATGATAAACTTGTCCAGCCAGTCCTTAAATTTATTTAGGAATTTGTCTTTTATGCGAGAAACTTTCTGCCACTTCACGTGCATTTCTCTCACAGTTATGCGTAAAATAGTTTTGTCAACTCAACTCAAAATTGTATTTCAATTTATTATTCAATTCTCTTTCCACGGTAATATATATTTCACTTATTTTGTCACCAAAACGACCTTTCAATAAATAAAAAAGATCCCTCCTCGAGATAATACCTTTGTCACTTGAATCTGAAATAAAAAAAGTTAATATATTAAAATAAAAAACTGACTTCAAAGAAATTGTTTTAAAAACAAAAACTGCACTAAAAAAAAATCGTGCCCAAAAAAATTTCATCCCCTATTTTCACCCTTAGGAGTGGTACTTTTTTCATCAAATTTTAATGGGACCAATCGTGAAGTATACCCTAAGTAAATAAAATTTATCGGTGAATTCGGTAAAATTTGTCGGTGCATTATAATATATAAATGAGAGAATTTCTCAATTTCATAAATGATTTGATAAAATTTATACTGAAGACAAAGTAGCAGCTAGTAGCAGCCAATTCTTGATTTTCTCTAACAATAAATGTCTAATAAAGCAAACTTGAGCAAATTTAGAGCACTCATTTGCCCTCATTTTTTTGTATCTTTCCATAAACTTGAATCTTCGACTTCAAAACATTGTAGTTTTTGCTATGAATTATTCTTAAATACTTGCTACATAATAACAATCTATTTACAGCCAATGATGTATTTAAATTCTACATACCTTTCTGTACCTCAGCCATTTTGCAAAATTAAATTCAAATTTTTTTTCACCATTTAATACACAATCAAAGTTTCACGTATTTTCACTAACTGTCGCGCGCACGATTCTACACACTCAATGAGTTCTCTAATGAGATGCATTCTTGGAATCGGATTAAAAAATTATTATTTTTCGGGTTTTTAGCCACTTTTTTGGGATTTTATCCCACTGTGCGCCCGTCGTTTTCTAAACATGGACGCGTGCTGAAAAATCGCGCTTATTTCCTCGTTCTTTAATATACCATTATAATACTCCTATTAATGTATTTATTGTATCTATTGTAATTTTAACATATCGACATTTAATGTAGCTGACTAAATAAAAATATTAATCATTATTATTATTAATATTTTGGTTCTAAAACACACAGTTCTCATTACAAACTATACATATATTCTCATCCTAGTAAAGCAACAACTGCAACAAAAATAAATGCCAAATCGGAATGTCAAATTTGATCACTCTTAATTTTGAAATTTGCCATTATTTATACAATTATATTTTACATTATGCAATTACTATTATGTAACTTTATAAGAATACAAAATGAAGAGATAATTATGTAAAATTGATATTATGATGTATTTGTTGTATGTGTAATTAATGTATCTAAATAGATTATAATGATTAGATAAGATATGTTAAGTATTCATTAGATAAAAATCTACATCTAAAACACTAATAAATTAATCGTTTTAATTAGAATTTTCTGGAATATGCAATGAGATAATTTACATGAAATGAATAATTTAATTTAATTATCTATAAATTTGCCAACCGCAACTTTGCATTTAATTTCCTTTTTAAAACGGTAAAATATATCATTAATATTCAATTCTAAATATGTTAAACTATCGATTTGTGCAATGGTTGTTAACCTTTTAGTAATCGCGGCCACCTTAAAAACCCTCAATTTTTTTGCGGCCCACCCTTCGTTTCAAATAACATTACAATCATATCATTAATATTCGTTTCAAATAGTAGATTTATATATATATATATATATATATATATATATATATATATATATATATATATATTATATTGACAAAAAGTTTCAATAGACTTTTTGAAAATAATAAAATGTATCCGAAACTTTCGTAATCCCGCCTTTGAAACAAGGCGGACGCGCATGCGCTTAAGTAACCGTAAAAAGGTCTATTGCAAATTCACAAATGAATATTTACAAAAAATAATAATTTACAGATTTTAAAATTTATAAACGATCTAACAATATTTTGGCACCCCGGGTTAAGAACTGGATTAGTCCACAAAAAACAAACCTAAAAATATTGAGACTATTTTAAATTATTTATAATTAAAATGTGTTAATGATACTTATATATGAAAAATTTATTTTCCTTTTTTTAGTTAGTAAAATGGCAGAATAAAGTATTTATTTTTAAGCAATCAACCTTGCAGTCTACATGCTTGGAATTTTTCGTAAATTGCATTTTGCAGGAATGTATTTTCGGAGAAGAAATCCGTTTATCGTTCTGTTTAATACATTCAAAAGCGAAATATAAAAGTGTGCGACATGCAACGAAAAATAAATTTACTTTCATATCAAGTAAACAAAATAAACGGTCTCCGTAAATAGTTGTGCACTTAATCAGCTTCAAGCTCAATTAATTCCGAGCCATTCTTCAAAGTGTCCACGACGAAATATTCGGTTCCGTTACAACCTACAGTTTCCACCCTTTTCAAAACCTGAACAACTAAATTTAGTTCAATATTGTTTGGCATGTTTAAATATTGTTTCAGCACAAAGTTTTTCATTTATGTTTATTTTTCCTGTGTAGTTTACATTTTAAAAACATGTTGATAATAGGTCAAGAATAGATCAAACTGTTTTCCATTTCATTGTTATTATTTCGTATGTGACTGAGTAGAAGCATTATATCTAATATTATAATGCTAGAATTACAATAGTATATTACGTAATGATAGTTGTAAGAATATACATATTATGTACGAGCGCGTACGAGGTGGGTTTTGAACCCCGAAACCTGCCTATACTTATTTCGTACAGTGTGAATAACGCAATATGCTCAAGTTTTAAAAAAAAATGTTCATCATGTTGGTCCTGCCATGTTGTTTTTTGGAATCCTGATAATTGATACCTGATCAGCAACGTGAAAAATTCTAAATGGGCAGTTTCAATCTGCTTAAAGTCGTTGAGCCATAAAGTCTCTTTTGGAGTTTTCCGATATACCTTTTTGTTAATCATGGCCGTTATTTGCCTTGTCATGCAACATGTCCAACCAATCGCGACTTAAGTTCAGCTACACGCTCAATTATGTATTTGATCTTCGTCTTCCTCCTTATTTCTGCACTGCGTATTTTATCTCCTAGGCTGATTCCAAGCATGAATCTTTCCATTGCTCTTTTTTGTTGTTCGAAGGCGTTCTGCATTTTTTTGTGTTGAGCATCTTTCCCTTGGAGACTTGTCTCTAGCTATTTTTACCACGCTGTTTTCTGCCATTCTGCTAATATGAGCGTTCCATTCCTCGCGCATTTTCTTTGTCCATCCTACGTTGTTGGTTACTTCACAAGATTGGCGAATTACTTCGCTTGGTATATGGTCTCTTAATGAGCATCACGCAATGGTACGCAGTACTTTCATTTCGACAGTGGCTAGCAGTCTTTTAGTTGTGGAGGTTTCTGGTCGAGTTTCCGCCATGTATGTTAATATAAATCGCACTGCTGCCTTATATATCTTCTTTAAGTGCCATGTCCTCTAAGAACGTTAGCGACTAGAATTTCCAAATTTATTTTATTTACCGTAAGTTCTTTAGCCGCGAAATCTCTCGCCTGTCTCTCCTACGGCGACCTTCAAGTTTTCCTTGAAGAATGATATTTAACAAATTGTATTTTTTATACGCCTATAGCCCAATATACAGAAATTTACGCCACTTTATAGAACTAATTACTGTAGTACTGGTCGTTTCCTCATTTGAGATAGAACTGATACAATACTTTTACCTTCTATCCACGATATTTTTAGCAAAGGCCTCAATTTCACACATAGCTTCAGTTTGAGTATCCATGCATCCATTCTATACAAAAGAATACTAAAAGCATAACAATGCAGTAACCTTAGCCGGAGTGCTAGTTCCAGGTCACGCGATGTCAACACTTTTCTCATTTTTACAAATGCATTTCGTACCAGTTCTTTTATGGATCTGATTTCTTGACCAATTTTACACGTATCGTTTAAATAGCACCCCAAATATTTAAACCTGTATCCTGTAACCTTGTATCCTGTCTACCACTTCATTGCCAACCATGAATGACTGGTTGATATTATAGGATTTTTTGCTAAATAACAACTATTTTGTTTTCTGAACATTCAATCTCATTCCCATACGATTACTATTTGATGTAATTGCGTCTAACAATATTTGCAGGGTACTAAAGCTTGTTTCTATCAATAAAGTATCATCAGCATATCTAATATTATTGAATACTATTCCGTGTACCATTACTCCAGAATCAATGTGTACCAGAACTTCATTAATAATATTCTTCGAATATAAATTAAACAGTAAAGGTGAAAGTATACAACCCTGTCTTACGCATCTTAATATTTGTAGGGTATCTGTTGTTTCATGTTCTACGCGAGCCTTATATATTATGGTCTTCATTTCCTTTCGCATGTGTTTGTTGTTCCACACAGCATCACTCAAAAATCTTGATACACGGTTTGCTTTTTCTTCCTGTGCTTTTACCTCTAATTGCAGATCTCCGTAGCTCGATATGGTAATGCACAGATATTTAAACTCGCTAATCTACTGTATTACCTTTCCTTCCAATTCTAATTTGTATCTTATAGGTGTTTGCGCAATCACCAGACATTTGGTTTTTCATGTGATATTTTCATATTGATTAGCAGATGTGTTGAACAGGTGAAAGAGTCTTTTTTTTATTTTGCGTCTGTAATGGACTCACAACAGCAAACATATGCGTGCGGCTATGGACTTTTTTACTTAAATATGGCATAAAAGGGCACAAAATAGAAAAAATACTATAAAAAACTCGTTCGTAAAACATTTTTCAGCACTTGTCCATTAGAAAACTCCTCGCTACGCTCGTAGTTTTCCAAACTTGCACGCGTGCTGTAAAAACTGAACTCGTCCTTTAATATACTATTGCAGATCATCTTCATTGTTGGCCATCAGAAGTGCATCGTCGGCAAAGCATAGAATCTTGGTTTGTTCGTCTCCCATTTTATATCCTCTTTTTGTTATGACCTTTCGAATAATCGCATCTCCAATTACTATGTTGAAGAGTAATGGGCTGAGTGAATCGCCTTGTCTAATGCCGTTTTCAATTGTGATAGGTTCGGTAGTCTCGTTATTTATGTCTCTATTGTACTTGTAATTAAATTTGTTTCTTTAAATTCAAGAATTTTAGAATGGAAAATGATAGATAGACTAGCTATATAGACTAGATATAGACTAGCTATAAATCACAAGTCAAGAACATTAAGACTGCCAAACACGTGAATGTCTATTGTTATTTTTAAGTCGTAAACAGAAGAATGAAAAAAAAATTCTTCTTTTACTTTTATTTGGGCGTGTTTGCCTGTTTTTCTTCGACTAGTTCCACTAGTAACAAGTTTCAAAATTGTATAAAGATGGGAAATGCTGCAAAGTATCAACCAGGCATGAATTGAAATTTGCCTATAATTAAATTAACAATTTTCACAAGAGTCCTAACGTAGCACACCGTAGCCAAGAAACATCTCAAGATCCTTACGGCTCGCGTACACCTAATCCTTCATCGGCCGAAATTTGCTAGGGCGACGACGGCCGAACTCGGACGATTGAATCAAACACTTGTAAAAGAAAGAGTACACACAATCACGACTGTCATCGTCCGATGACGCCCGAAATCAGCCGATCAACCGTCGAGTCCGAACTTGTTGAGATTTCTCGCCAGTCTGCCAGCGTCTACAGTGTAAATTAAGTCTATTTATAGTTAAATTTCGTTGTTATCTTTATACCATTATTTTTTATCATTTTAAAAACGCGTCTTCGCTCTGTTAAGCATCACTGAACACAGTCACCTACAGAATACCGGCAACGTCCAATGTCGGCACAAGTGTTAACACTGTTGCAGTGTAAGCACATACACGTCCGAGTTACTCGTCCGGGTAGTTCCAGCCATCGGCCGACAAAATCGGTTGAAGAAAGATGATGATTGCAAGTTGACACATAAAATCTCTGTATACATTCTACTACAAATACAAAGATATCTATCTAACCCAATTTTGTACTGAACTAATCAAGGAAGTACTTATTACTAAAATAGATAAATCCTTCTCTAATTACTGGAATATATCCCATTTTGAGTTCATTTTCCAATCCCGCTTCTTCCAGCAACTTCAGAAATGCAATCGACTTCAAAGATTGCATTTCTTCCTGGCTCAAGCAATAGGACTCGAAGTACATCCTCCTTTCGTTTATTAGTGTTTCAAAGTTAGGCATGCTAAGCCGTGAAAAGGGTTGCACATATGGGATAATTATATTATGCCTATCTCAACAACAGGAGATGTTCTAGATGTGAAAATTGGTTTTCAAATTCTTCTTTTAAAACTAAATAAACCGGTTTTTTTTTCTCAATTATTATTCTCAAATTCACTTAAAAGAGGTAGATCTAGATAAGAAAGTACATGAACAAATAGTTGATAGTGTTGAAAACTGGGATGAATCATCTATATTGTCCAATGATAGTGATGATAACTGTAAGCCAGTGTCGTTGCATATTTCAAAGCTCAAACCGCTTAACCTACGAAACCTTGAAGACCAAATCTATCATCACTCGGCCAGGTTTAATAAGTTTTGAAGATGGTTAGGAGGGCCGGATAAAATCAAGTTTAAGGCTTAAATCAAGATTACGCTAATATAAATCATTATGGAATTTCGTTTAAAATAAGTCAGACTTTTCAAGAGTTTCGACTGGTGAAGGTCATTTTCAAGTGACTTGAAAGACACTTGAAAATGACCTTCACCAGTCGAAACACGAATCGTGCTCAGTGTATAACTTTATATAACTGTGAATAACAAGGTATATAATATTTTTACATAATGAGTGTGGTTAAAACATAGTGAATTGTTCTTTTTTGAACATTGGGCTTTTTCTCGTGGGGTCATCTAAAGAGTAGAATTTATGCAAAAGAACCAGAGTCTCTGGAAGAGTTACGTAGACGCATTAATGAAGAATGCCGTCAAATTTCGCCACAGATCCTCCAAAATGTAAGAAAACGTTTCGAGCGGAATTTCATCAATTCATTGAAAACGAAACAGAACGATTTTCGAATAGTTAAAGATTGATTTTCAAAAAAACGCTAAAAAAACGCAAAGGGGGACTTTGTTTGTCCCGTTCACAAACAAAGTTGACGACACGTCAACTTTCTTTGTGAGGGGGACACCTTTTACATGAAAAGTTGTAGCAAAATCACTTTACCCCTTCGCTCTGGGACCACAAACCCTATAATTTTAAATGACACGGTGGGCTTACCCCACCTCAATTGTGAAGCCGTTTTTGCCCTGACTACTAAACGGTTAACATTTTCCGAATTTATCGATTTGTTGTTGAGATTATTTCAATTGAACGCGTCATTCGTTTAAAGAAAGTCCAATTGTTAAATCTGTCCTTATAAAAACTGCAGTGAAGGAAAGAAAACACAATTCAAAGTCAGAATAGATTTTTATTTGTTTAACAAATACTTAAATTGTGCGCCTCCAAATTCCATACAAAAATACAAATTCCGCTAGAAACGTTTTTTTACATTTTTTAGGATCTGTGGCGCAATTTGATGGCATTCTTCAATAATGCGTCGACGTAACTCTTCCGAAGACTCTGCTTCTTTTGTATAAATTCTGCTCTTTAGATGACTCCACAAGAAAAAGTCCAGAGGACTTAATTCCATTACATTCCATAGCACCTCTTCGTCCATTCCATTGTCCCGGGAAAACTCTGTCCAGAAACTCCCGAACAGCCTGCGTATAATGTGGTGGCGCTCTATTTTGTTCAAAAGTCAAGTGGTCTTCTAATTAACATCACCATTTTCTTTCAACGACATAAACTAAAAACGCGTTCATAACTTGAATTTAAATAATCTCGAATACAAATGGATAGAATTAGAAAATGTTAGCCGTTTAGTATTCAGGGCTAAACCGGCTTTCAAATGAGGTATAACTTACCCCACCGTGCCTTTTAAAATTTTAGGGGTTGTGGTCACAGCGCGAAGGGGTAAGTGATTTGGCTACAAATTTTCTTGTAAAAGATGTCCCCCTCACAAACAAAATTGACGTGTCCGGGCGGTTTATGAGGAACCATCATTAACTTCCGAAAATCCCTCAGTTTCGTTTTCAGTGGCCCACCTTGTATATTCCAATAATTATAAGTGATTTGAAAAGTCTTGTATATTTAAATTGTTGGTAAATGTCTTATTTTGTAAGTAATAAATGAGATTTACCAAATCCGAATGTAAATATTTTCTTTATTCAACTATTACATACAAATAAAAGTCAAGTTTAAATGAAACACAATTGGAATTAAATCAGATTTCATTAAATCTTTCAATTTAAATATTCCGTTCCCTTTGTTTGTACTATTTAATAATTTTAAACTTCCACTTCCCATTCCATGTGTGCATACAAGTAATACAAGCAAACAGGGAACGAATAATAGGCTCATAACTAAAACTAAAAAATCAACAGAGAAAATGGAAATTCTTAGAAGGTCAGGTTTGTGCGTTTATTACGTTTTCGAATATAATTGCGGTTGCGCTTGTGTTTTATTACATAAACAAGTAATAGATAAATACACTGAATGTAAAATTATAATGGTTAAGTGTTACCGATAACGTTGATAAAATAAACGGAATTGAAAACCCGAGAATACTGTCAGTGACCTCTGGAACCTTGAATAGTTAATGTAAGATGTTTTTAATGAATCTGTTTGAATATTAAAGTAGAATTTATTATTAACATTGGTGTCAAAAGTAGATCATAGTGGACAAATATAATTTTAGACGTTATGGGATTTGAAAAGAAAATTGAGAAAAGTTTTTAAATCTTATTTCATTTATATATCATATTTTCCTCAAATATTTCTGAATCTTAAAATATTTTGTCTTAACTCTTATGACGGACAACTGTTGAGAAAAAAGAAATTGCCTAAAACATACAAATTGTAATAATCAACTTATTTTCCATAAAATTTTAGGCTTCTGAGAAGATTATTATTATTATTAGCATTTATTGTTCATTATAAATATAATACAGTAGACATAAGGTGTACGTACATGCATATGTTTAAAAAACAATGAACAAAAGGGCTCGTTTGGTCATTATAAGGTTAGAATGTCCTAGTCTTCCACGAGCCCCGATTTACAGATTCTGTTTTAATTTTAAAATATAATTTATTCTTAACATTGGTATAAAGTCATTGTAGAAAAATATAATTTTAGATATTTTGGGATTTCAGACCAATGTTAAAAAGAGTATCAATTTTGAATTTTCTTATTGTTAGACTGACAAGACTTTTTTGGTGGGGGTGGGGCGTAGCTGGCATTAAGAAAATAACTTCTCCAGAGAAGTGGCGCCCTTGAAATCACCTCCTTACACTCTGGAACTGCTTATCGCATAACCTCGGAGTGACTGATGGCTTTTTTTTTAAGATAGTTTACATATTGTTGTTTTTTTCCTCCTTTTTTTTCCTTTTCGGTCTGCATTTCATCGGTTTCTTTTCCTTTCAGTATTGTTACAATTAATCCGTTTACATGGTTCCAGTTTGTTTTTCCCTTTAGCATGTATAGGCTTATTTCTCTGGCGCTAAAGGGTTCTTCCATGACTTTTTCGACTGCTTCTCTTTCAGTTTCCCACTTCCAACAATCAAAGATAGTGTGGTTTACACTATCTCTTTCAGTAAAAGTAAACACATAGGTCGTCTGTTGCCCTGCCAATGTTGAAGAGATAATCCCTAATGCTACCGTGGCCGGTCAGCACTTGAGTAAGGTAGGTGCTTGAGCAGCTAGTTTCACCGAATTTTCTATTTACCCAAGACGATATATTTGGGATTAGCACTTGGATCCACTGTCCTTTGTCGCTTAGCTGCCAAATTTTTTGCCATTCGTTGATAAGCTCTTCTCTGGCCAGTTGTTTTTCTGCTTGCTGTAGTTTTCATCGTGCAGCTTTTTTCGCTCTTTTACGAGCAGGTCTATGGGGGTATTACCGAGAAGACTTGGGCGGCCTCTCCTGAGACAGTCCTGCAAGCGCTGCATGTACGTAGAGCTATTTTCCGCTGAACGGTTGCGAGTTGGTGGAGATTTTGTTTTTTGTCTAGTTCTTTGGCACTTATTGGAGCTCCGTACAACATGGTAGACTGGACTACCGAACTAAGTATTTTCGGATAGTTGCTCTTAGGCCTGGCTCTACGTTTGCCTACGTGTGGCATGAGTTGCTGAATGTCTACTAGTGTTCTCATTGCCTTTCCTGTCGCTTCGGTATTGTGCGCCATGAAGGATAGCCTTTTATGGATCACTACTCCGAGGTATTTGAGAGTTTCTTTTGGTATTATAATTGCCTCTTCCACTTTAAATGGAACTAAGGACTAAGTTGTCTTAGGCCTGTGAGGAGGACAGCCTCGTTTTTTTTTCTGGAGCTTGACTTAGGTTTTTCGCATTTATCCACGCGCTGACTACGCGATTTATGTTGCTTGATTTTCCGCTCGCATTAAGCCTTGCTATGTTCTTGCTGTGACAACTAGATATCGTCTGCGAAGCCGATTACGTTGGCCCCCAATAGCAACCTCACGGTAACCACTTCGTCATATAGCGCATTCAACAAGGTGGGGTCTAGTATCGAACCCTGTGGGGCGTAACTGTTGATTTGTCGCTCTTCTTTTTCCCGTTCTGCTAGTAGTATAATGGTTCGACAGCTGAGGTAGCTTCTTAACATGCGCAATAGATACGGAAATATATCGCTTCTTGTCAGACTGTTCATGATATGCTTCCAGGATGCGCTATTAGAAGCATTTCTAACATCAAGTGTTAGGAGAGCACACATTCGCCTGGTTCTCTGGGTTCCGCTTTAAACCTTTTCTGAGATCTGCAGGACAGCGCTTAAGGCATTGATGGTGGATCTACCTTCTTAAACCCATATTGGTTTCCGGACAAATCGCCTCCCGCCACAAGCTCTCCTTTTAGTCTTAGTAGCAAGAGCTGCTCAATTAGCCTGCCAGGCGCATCCAATAGGCAGATAGGTCTATTGGATGTAGGATCTCCTATTGGTTTATCTCCTTTACTAATTAGTGAGAGTTTTGCGCGCTTCCATGTGCCTGGGAAGTTCGGGCAGTTAACAACCTATCCATTACGTCTAAGACAAATTTAGGTTGATGTCTAGCGGTTGACAATCTCGGGTGGTATCCCGTCGGGACCCGCTGTTCTGCCATTCCTAATACGTTTACTCGCCAGCGATAGTTCCTCTTCCGTAAAGAAGAGCGTTGTGTAAGCTTTGTATGTATCCAAGCAAAGGGTGTATTTTTCGGAAATAGAACGTCTGCTACCTGACGAACTCCTTCCATAGTCATTTAAAGACCTTGCGGCCAGATTTCTTTTGGTTTCTTCTTATAATTTGGAACGCGTCTCCCCATGTGTCCTTATTTTGGTCTGTGCACAGTTTCTTCCAATGGCTTTGTTTTGATTTGTTAATTAGTTGACGTAGCTCCTTTTTTGCTCGTTTGTATTCTTGACATAACAGTTTAATTTTTTCTTCCCGTGTTTGTTTTGCTTTCACGTTGGTAGTTTCTCCTGGTAGCGGCACATAGTAGTAGTTCTCATGTTAACAATTTCGTCGGTCCACCATTATACTGACTTAACATAACTTTTTGGTCTCCTGTTTTGCAAGGTAGCATCACACACTTTACTCTTCATTAGAACCAGACTAGATAGAACCAAGTATCGGCATCTTCTGTGTTAATTGTTTCAAATTCTTTTGTTAGACACTCCTTAATTTTTTCTTCCTGCAGATTTTCTAAGATCCATCCACTTGTTTTTGGGTATGCCTTTGTTTTAGATCTTGCCTTTTCCCTTATGTTATAAAAGATGTAACGGTGGTCGCTCAAGGTTTTGCTTGTCAAGAACCCTCCAGCCTTGGAACCTGTCGCCAAAGGAGTTTGTGGAGAAGGTGAGGTCTATTATTGAGTACGAGTTTCCCCTCACGAACGTGTGTGTGTTACCTTTGTCTTAAATCCAGTTCCGCTACCCAGTGTGTGACGATATTTCCTCTACTTTCCATGCTTGGGGATCTGCAATAAGGGGACTTTGAGTTGAAGTCTCCAGCTATAATAGTTCCTCTTTTTTCTGATGTCTAACACTCTCGCTTAGAACTTCAAGAGATTCCGGACAGTTGTTCGATGTTTTTGTTGGGTGAGAAATAACAACTATATATTATAACCTGAGACAACTCTACACATACGAAGCCTGATCCGTGGCCAGTATTTACCATGGGCAACTTTTGGTTTTTGATCCAGAACGCTGCGTCTTTTCTGTCAGCGATGAGCCATCTGACATCTGCGAGTTTATTGTTTGGCTCGCTTATTAGCACCACATCCCCTTTCATCTCTGTGGTCGTTGCGATCAGCAGATTGTGTGCTGCTCGGCATTAACTTGATCTGCATTGGTTTGAACATTGTTTTGATAACCCCTGTCTGGCCTCCGTTAGAGCATTTCAGAATATTGGATATCCTATGTGTGCTCGATGTGACTGACATGACTAGATAGACAAGATTAGACAGACAAGACTAGATAGACTAGACTAGACAGACAACACTAGACAGACTAGACAGACAAGACTCGACAGAGAAGACTAGACAGATAAGACTAGACAGACAAGACTACACAGATAGGAGTAGGCCGACAAAACTAGATGGACTAGACTATGCGGACAAGACTGGACGGACAAAACTTAACAGACATGACTAGGCAGACAAGACTAGACAGATAAGACTAGACAAATTAGGTTAGGTTAGGTTAGGTTAGACAAAACTATTTCCATATTTTTTTGTTTAAGTTCTAATACAGTTCATTAATATTCAATTATCTGATAGAAAGCAATATTAACCTTACCTAACGTAACCTGACCTAACCCAACCTGTGCCAACCCAGCCTGTATTTTTGTCATTTATAAAATATAAAGTAAAATCGCGATGATTGAAATAGCTTGAAATACATAGAATTATAATGAAATATTACTTTGTTAAAATAAGTTCAACATAAAGTATTATATAAATTGGCAAGTTGTTTGTCTTTCTTGGTAATTGTGAAACTTCAATGCAATTTCCTGTGCTAACCGAGGCCAAACCGTCATCCTCAAATACAGAACGGAGAAGAAAATTAAACATTATTCTAACGCAGAGATGACGCCTAGCAACTAGCAATATATACAAATGGGTCAAGTACAGAACACCGTAAATTACTGCATTGAAAACAAAAAAAAATCTGCAGAAAACCAATTAAATGTACTATATTTAAATAGACTGCAACAACGAAACAACGCAATATTTAGTAATTATTAGTGCATAGTTTTTTTTTTTTTTAGTAAAGAACTACGCAATAAAAGCAATTGATGTTAACAAAACTAAATTTATTATTGCATAATTGATAAATAAAAATGTTTGTGTGCAATATTCGCGACTACCTTTTGGCACTTGAAATTACGTTCCTTATCGCAAAAAGTTTTGTAAATAAAAGTAAATCTCGTTAAACAATGTTTTTCCTTTTTTTACTGTACAAACAAATTTATCAGTCTGACCTCCTCATTTGTATTGACGTGTGTTTTAATCTACGATCGTTTAAATATTTTATTTCGTATCGCGTTTAATGAACAAAAATGCAGAATACATAAATCATATTCAAACAATGTTTACAAATTGCTTTAATTTGTATTATTAGAAATTAGAAGATTTGTCTCATGTATATATATATATATATATATATATATATATATATATATATATATATATACATGTAGGTATATGTGTATATTCCTTATATATCAATAGTTATTTTATTTGCCCGAACATTTCACTTCAATATTCCCAGATTATCGCTAAACATCAGTTTTGTATTCTATTCGCGCTTTCACTTATAATTGCAAATTGTGCTCATAATTAATTTCTTCCATCTAATTGCACACACTACCTTAAATACTAAAAAATAATATTTGATATTCACAGCAGAGACTCACGGAATAAATAAATTAATGTTTTGCGTAATATTAAATCAATGGACACACAATGGACTTTTAAAGCATATTTCCGCTTGATTTTTCCATTAGTTACCACAGTTGATTATGCACCAATAAATATGTAAGGCTTGTTTTTATCAAGATATAATAACCAATATATTATGTGAATCATTGAATTTTGAATTACCAAATCTTATATCAGGGACACCAAGATGCCAATGACTGAATGAATGAAGGACACCAAGAAACCGAGAATGGTTCACCAAGTTTTCACCAAGAATGGTTCACCAAAAATGAATGAAGGACACCAATGTCTATGAATTTTTGTATCTGGTAATGACGAAACATTTTCGATATTTCTGCGAAAATATATTTTCCTTTTTAAATGATAATTATAATGATATGATAATTATAATGATGATATGATATCTGTTTAATTAAAAGTCGGCCTCGTAGTCTACAGAGCGTTAACTAATAAATCTGGAGGTCCCTGGTTCGAATCCGGGAGCGAGTGTTGCTTTCAATTGTACCAGAAGACAAATGCATAATTAATTAACGCCAATTAAAATAACACCTGGGTTTCTGGGCCTGTAGAGTGAAAAATGTATAAAAAATACAATAGGCCACTTGGCCGCAGTGTTTGAAAGGTTAATAACCCGCTATTCCCATTGGGCCAAACTTAAAAAAAGGATAATGAAAAATTCCTTGATATTAATTAATAGAAAGAAACCTTCTGTCACATGTTGCAATTAATATTAATATTATTATAAGCAAACGATTGAATATTTGAAAACATTCTATAAACTTATCAGTTACACACTTTTCGTATAAACTAATTTCAACACTTTATTGCAATTATTCAATATTCGAATTTATTTAACCAATGTGAAGCTATTGAAAATCTTGGCGAATTTGGATATCGATCGCCGCGATATTCAAATTGTGTCGAATTTATACAGGGGTCAGACAGCTAAAGTCAGGATTGAAACCGAACTGACAAAGGACATGCAGATACGAAAGGTTGTGAGGCAAGGGTGTGTTCTTCCCCTATTCCTATGTTGTTCAACATATACTCCGAAGTTATATTCAGAGAGGCGCTTGCCGAGGAATCTGGGGGAATCATAGTAAACAGCAGAGCAATTAACAACATCAGATACGCGAACGACACGGTCGTGCTGGCGAACATTGAAGACCTCACACGCATGATGACCAATCTATCAGCAAAAAGTAGAGATTACGGACTGGAACTGAACATAGCAAAGACAAAGGACATGCTGATTTCAAAAATCAAACAGAAGATCCAACTGCACGTCGACGGGGAACACATATAATAGGTCTCAAAATACTAGTGGACTAATGGACAAACTGCCAAGAGGTCTTAGCACGCACCGAACAGGCAAGAACAGTATTCATTAAAATGAAAAATATGCTGACCTCTCCGGGTCTGAGCATAGAACTGAGGCTAAGAATTACCCACTGTCTTCCCGATTCTGCTATACGGGATGGAAGGTTGGACCTTGACCCAGGATAATGGCTGGTAACAACAAAAAGGATAATGACCTTCGAAATGTGGGTCTATTGTCGTGTGCTGCGAATACCGTGGGTGGACAAAGTAACGAACATGGTAGAGGTACTTCGCAGAATCAACAAAGAGACTGAGATACTTATTTAGAAACGAAAGTTAAAATATTTAGGCCACATCTCCAGAAACGAAAAATATGGATTGTAACCAAGGTCATAATCCAAGGTAAGATTCAATGCAAGCGAAGTGCTGGTCGACGCCACATATCTTGGCTGCGCAACTTGAGGGATTGGTTTGGAGTGTCATCGGCGGAACTGTTCCCTTCCGTGATATCAAAAATTAAAATTGCCGTATTGATCAGCAACCTCTAATAAAGAAGCTGAACCAAGAAGAAGATTTAATCAATTTGCAAATATAACTTTGTTATCACTATTGAAAAACAAAAATAACATTTTATTTCAAAAATATAGTATTTTTTCGCACTTTTAAGTTTGCAATGGACAATGTCATAATAGAAACTCTTTCAACTATTAACTAATATTTTCAATATTGCATTATACACTACAACTGCAACAAAATATGAAATAACAAATGTCATTGATTTTTTTATAATCCTGAATAAATTAAATGATAATTTTCGCAACAACAAGTGAGTGTGCATTTATTAACAAACCTTAAGAATCCTTCAAGGTTACACAAAAATTATACATAAATTAATAAATCTTGTAATTACATTATCACCGACCAGGCCACTCGACCGCGCCAGTATACATAAGTAAGAAGAAATAAACAGTTAAATATGGAAACGTTAATTAGCTTTCAACTTGTTTTTACTTTAATAGGCTTTATGATTCAACTAAATAATTTAAAAAAATCTTGGAATTGAAAGACGATTGAATATGATATTATCGATTATTATTATTATTGAAGGAAAATACGAGCTTGGCTACAATGAAGAATAACAAATCAGCTGCCGAGGACGAAATTGTGATAGAGACAATAATGGTGTAGCGCCACTCATACAAGCTATACGTAAACTATTCAATGCCTCACAGATGAAAAAATGGAACAATGCCATTATTACAATTATAAACAAGAAAGGCGATATAGCAGAACAAGCAAATTACAGACCCATTAGCCTCTTATCACAAATATATAAACTGTTTAATAAGATTATTACAAAGTGACTAACTAACTGATTATTACAAAGCACCTAAGCTCGACTTCTGTCAAACTCCTCAAACAAGCAGGATTCCGATCGGGTTTTGGAACAAATGACCATCTGCAAACTATTAAGATGCTTATTTTGTTTATTTGCTTATGCTATTATTTGAAAGATGTGTTCAATACACTAAGTCACTCATTCTAATATTTGTCGATTTCTAAAAAGCGTTCGACAGTAAAAACGAACATAAAATGCTCGAAGAATTTTCCTAGTGTAGAATATACCGCAGATATTAAACACTAATAAAACGCATCTACGAAGAAACTGAAAACTTCAATATTCCACGCGGAGTGCGACAAGGAAATTCGATCTCCCCAAAATTAATAATTGCTCTCTTAGAATGAGTAAAAAAGGAATGGAGCGAAATGGATGTAAATTGAACAGTCGATGCTAGAAAAATGTTAAAAGGGTTCCAGGCTGCTTCCGATAACGTCGAGCTTAAGATCAAGGCATACTAGACCCAATTTAAGACTAACCTCCAACTGAATGGTAACTAAATTAAACTGGTAACAGGTATCAGTTTCTGGTCCATGAAATTCAAATAGGTCGCGACAATCAAACGACTGATATTTATCGAGGAATATGTCTGACATGGGCTGCTTTTGGCAAGCTGAGGGAAGATTTCTAAACCCGACCGTGCCCACAGCGAGGTGAGCGATCCCCACTGATGTGGTGCCTGGTAGTTGATGAATTTTTAGCTAGGCTGAACGACCTAGACATTAAATGTCAAGGTTACGCCGATGACATTGTCATTATAGCCAGAGGGAAGTTTGAGGGAGCGCCCTTTGAAATCGTACATAGATGCCTCAAATAGTAGACCAATAGTAGATGGTGTCAAACAGTGGGACTGACACTCAACCCAGCAAAACCACGGTGGTACCATTTACTACAAGGAGAAGACTAAACTGCCTACACCCCATACTACTAGATGGGAGAGCAGTAGCATATAAACTGGAGATAAGGTATCTGGGTATAACACTAGATAGCAAACTCACAAAGCGAATTGCTGCCCTGTCAGGCAGCGAAGCAGCCATCCAGGCCGTTAGCTCATATATCATCAGATCCAAACTGGTATGGGACTGTGTCGAGAAGCTAAACAAGCTCGGCAAAGAAAATAAAGTAACGCAATACTGGGTACCAGGACACACTGGGATAGACTGAAACGAAGAAGCCGATCACCAAGCAAACAAGGGAGCAAGCAATCCTTTTATAGGTCCGGAACCCTTTTACGGTATGCGTATGAACACCATCCATCAAAGTTTAGATGAAGAAATAAGAGAACAATGGATGAAAACCTTGAAATAACTTCCAGGGCTAAGACAATCCAAAGTCATGCTGGGATGTTTTAACCAGAGAAGATCAAAAGCTTGCCTGAAACTAACCAGGAACAAGCATAGAATTCTTACAGGAGCCTGACGGGATACTGCGAACAGAAAACACCTCAAGACCCTAGGCCTAGAGGAAGATGACTGATGCAGATTCTGTGGCTCAGCAGAGGAAACCCTCATACATCTGCTCAAAGACCGCGGAGCACTGCTCCGCAAGAGATAAATGTACCTTGTGGCCCACTGCTTGGGCGCAGAGGAGTTGCATTCCTTGCATCCCACCCAGATTATGAAGTTCCTAAAGGAATCAGGACTAGAGGATGCGCTCGAAATGGGCAAGTATACCAACGTTTAGAGGAAGAGGGTGGGGTGCAATAGATATATGAAGGTCGTAGTACATGTGACCACAAAATCGACAATCTACAAATCTGATATTTCTTTATCCGTCAAGCGTAAGGTATACAACCAATGCGTCCTGTAGGTGATGACTTACAGAGCGGAAACATTCACCCTCACATGAAAATCAGCAAATAAGTTACGCCTCTGCCAAAGGGCTATGGAACGGTCTATGTTATAGGCATTTCACATGACCCCCAGAGAGACAGAAAACCGCCTAAAACAAAAATTGTATGCAAGTAGCGTAGGAAAGGGAAGACTGGAAAAATGAAAGGAAGAATGTCTATCAGTGGATCCTGACGGCTGATAAATAAATAAAATTTTATTTATTTATTTTTGTTGTTAGCAGAAATAGAAAACGTTAAAAATATTTAAAAAAAGAAAACGAAAAGATGCCGTTACAGCATCTTTTCGTTTTTTTTTTTTTAAATATTTTTAACGTTATTTTTAAGACTCGGCTTGAATTTATTTTAAAAGAAATTTAATCTTCTGTTTTGACAGTTGGAATTGTACGTTTATTTTATGAACATTATGAAGTTAGTAGTACAATATTGGGTATTACGGATTGTGATAGTTACTTAAGCAGATGCAACTAAATCAAAGATTTCGAGAAGACTTATATTGTGTTACCTTAAACGTCGATTCTCATATGCGCGACACTCAGCTACGCGAGGTCGTACGACATCGCCTGTCAAATAATGATTATATTGTTTTAAATGGGAACGTCGCGTAACTGTCTTCTAGCCATAGTGAGAACGTGCCCATTTAAAACAATGTAATCATTATTTGACAGGTGATGTCGTTCGGCGTCGCGTAGCTGAGTGTCGCACATATGGGAATCGACCTTAAAGAAGCACTCAAACTGTTTAAGGGAAACTTTACTAGCTTTTTATGAATTCAGAAGCCTGCGAAAAAGAATTATCAAAATCTCGTGTTAACCTTAAATTAGCATACATATAAGGTTACATCACTGGTTAGAAACTAGTGGTTCGGATATAGTTTACAGAAGAATGCAGAACTTGATGAATTTAAATTAACTTTTCTTCATCCAGCCGAGTCCTCTCAGTCCTTTTCATACCCAAGAAATGCTGATATTTTGTGAGTATCAGTAATTGATGGTCTTGTGAAAATGTACTCCCACTCCTACTTGAAAGTGGTGTGCGTCAGACAAATAAAGCCTTTTCAAACTTAAAATGGTCGATCTAAATCTTAAGGAAATTAGGATGGACTTAGGATGGACCTAAATCTTAGGAAAGGGCATAAAAATGCTGTAAAATGGCACCCATATGAGGTCCCTAACTCAATTAGGAAAGATACTGCAGCGATTCAAAAAAATGTTTCCTGTTTTTGGAACCATTTATGAAACATTTCCGTGTAATTTCAGCTACTGACAGATTGAAGATATCGTAGTGATAAACTCTTATTTTCAATTCATTTATGAAACTTTACAGCTCTGTAATTTAAAAACGAGTCGACAGATCTCGGTAAAATTTCATATTTTTTCTACCAAAGTCTATACCAATACTACACCTGTTCCAAACTTCAAGAAAATCTGCGATGGTGAGGTTTAGACCCTGTGTTTGAGTTGAAGTCTAAACTAACCTAACCAAACACGTGACACCAAAATATCGAGCTTTGAAACGAAACGAACTCGTTTTACATGAATATCTTGTACATATTATTATTGAGCGATTTGCTTCCAACTAATACTTATTTTGCCTTCGTTACCTTCTGGTCTTCCAGATAGTGGTGACACTTTCCATGATTACTTTCGGAACAACCCAACATTTTTTAATATTGGTGGAACCATACTAAATATAGATATAACCATATAAACTTATTAAGCGCGAAATGTAGCCTGAATATATAAATATATTCAACCAGTTCGTAGCTCTATAATATTAAGTCTTATTGACTATTAAACAAATCCCATGTTGAAACAACTACTTCCTTGGCTAAAGCCACGCAAGAGGCATTTGCATATTATTACCAGCCCCAGAACGTTCTCATGTCACTAAATGCGTACTTGCAGATGGATATTAGCTTAAGTTAACTAGAAATAAATTATCTTAAAATCAATGTTATTTGTCTAATACTCGTTGAGTAACATGAAAATGTACTGGGACTGGTAATAACATGCGAATGCCTGTTGTATAATTCAACATCCTGCGTGGCATTAGCCAGGGAAGTAGTTGTTTCCACATTTTATTTGTTTTGTAGTATTAATAAGACTTAATATAATAGAGCTACGAACAGGTTGAATATATTTCTATATTCAGGCCACATATCACCCTTAATAACTTCATAACCTAACATTAATCCTTTTGCTCTTGATTTAATAATCAGCGAATGTTTAGAACACACGGATTTGTAGTAGAGCAAATATAGTATCAAGACAAAATAAACAATTCACTCAATATCTAATAACAATGAATGCCTTTAATAAATATAGGAAGATATAAACCGACATGAGAATCTTCTCAACTACTATGAAATCTGTAAATAATTAATCAGTTATCTTTCAATTTAATTTAAATTTAATTATGGATTGAAGGGAATAATGTGCACGATGCAAGGAGAGGCTTGCAAAAATCTGTGTACAAAAAATACGAAACTTTATAATCAGTTGGACATTAAAATTTCATGACTCATGATTTCATACACCGTGGGATATGTTTTGTAACAGCATTCGAATCTGTTGAGTAATAGTAAATGAAAAGTTTAATTATTTTCGCCTTTTGGCACTAAAATATTTTGCATTGTTAATTCCAAAAAAGTATACACAATTTGTAATAAATCAATTGCGAGTTATTTGCAAGGATTTGCGGGGAATAATACAATTTGTTTATTATGGTTAAATAAATAATGGAGGAGGGCCAGTTCACTTGAAGGACTTTAAACAAATATATGTTTAATTGTATGAATAATAGTGCCGAGATTTTGATTCTAAAAAACAACAGCTAATTGCAATTCATTATTTTTTTCCTTTCCCGGAAATTGCGTGACGGGAAGCAATTATTACGAAAACAGAAATTTCCTAAAGAATATATATTTGCTGTGTTTGTACGAGGTTTTTGCGAATAAGCAATATATATTGGTTCGAGTTACAGGAAGAACTTTACATTCATACCGAGTAAAACATATTTATATTTTGATAATTTGCCAGAAACTCGTTGCTAAACACCAACCGCCCACCGTAAATATTTTATCAGCTATCGGTTTCGATTATTTAGATAAAACTCTCCTAAAACCACCAACAGATATTTTCTATGCATTTCTGAAACAAAATACTTTTTTTTTAAAGAATTTTTTTTTCTAGATTTGTCCTTTGATACTTTGATTTTAAGTGATAATTCACATATTTATTTATTTATATTATTTAAATTTATATAAATAGTATGATACAAGAATTTGTATCAGGATGTAGGTGGCGCCATAGTACAATTAGTTTTCGTAGGAAATAGATTGTCTGAAATTACTCGAGTGTACAATTGGCCTTCGAAAAGTAATTGTTATTGCAACAATTTATGAAAAGCGGGTTTTTATAAATAGAAAGAATTACTCAATAGATAAACATTAATAGGTTAAAAATAGATACATAAATGGACTAATATTGTTTAGTAAATTAATATAAAGTAAAACTAAATTCTATGAAGAATTTAAAATATATTACTAACTATCTTTACACTAAACTATCCTTATACTTCCTTCTTCTGAAGGAATGGATCCTTAAGGATCATTCTTCTGAATTTAGATAGATGCTTTAGAAATAAATTGTAAACAAAGAAAATTTTGAAGAAAAATAAATGTAGAATAAATAAATCAAATACATAATATGTTGCAAATGAACAACTTTAGACATAAGACCAAGTGAACAAACATTAGACATAAGTCTAAATGCAGGCAAAACATTTTAATGTTTAGCTTCCATATTGCTAGGAATATAATATTAGACATGCAATTAAAAAGGCAATACTAGAGTTAGCAAACTTTATTTTTTTATCTAGACTTGTAAATTAGTGTATAAACAATTATACGGGAAAGAATAATGCAAAGGTCTATGAATTTAACGAATTTTGACATCAAAATTAGTAGTAAAAATAGCATATGATTATACCTTGATATATTAACCTGCTAATCAAGCATGAATGTAAAAAAACATTGTGTGTATCCTGTTTTACTTATCTCAAGACTTAGATGTACTAATTGTAAGCCTAGATACCTAATATTGTCTAGTCTACATTGTGCAATGTTCTTCAATATGATCTAAAATTATATAACAATAAAGTGATCTACTTTTATTTCTGTTTATTTTTCTCCATTAACATTGCATTGTTTTAATATTGCAACACAAAGTTATCTGTTTATTTCTCTGATTTGTTTGTTTTTCTAGTTTCAGTTGTCTATTTGTTCTTAAATTATACTAATATTCATGCTAAAACTAGAATTGCTACTTTTTTTATAAATTCTCATGAATTATCTACGATTTGTCTAACGTCAATAATTAAGAAAATTAGTTTTTTCCTATTTTTTATATTACCCGCTCGAACAGCAAGCATAGATGGTCTAGAACAGTGGTTCCCAAACTTTTTTTGCCGCGGCACCTTTATCGAGCTAAACAAATCTCGCGGCACCATTGTCGGCTACAAAATATTCGCGGCACAGATATCTTTTTTGATAAATTTTGACTTTTTGGACAAATTTTCTTTGAAGATTTCTTCACATTTATATACGAAATCAGACTGATTGCATTCTAGATATCTTTTTAATTTGTACGGAACCAAGCCACTTTTAGCAACAATTTTATTACAGATAACGTATTGCCCTTCCGGTGCTTGCTCGTTCCCAAGAGAAACAAAGCCAAACGATATAAGGTAGCTAGGATCATATTTCCTTATTTTTTCTCGGATTATCTTCTGGTCGTGAGTTGCCCTTTCGCGAACTGAGGCAGACGATCTTGAGTGATTTAGACCAGTGTTTCTCAAACTTATTTGTCTCATCGCCCACCTTTGATATGCTAAAGTTAATAGCGCCCCCCAAATGTATCGTATTATATATGTTATATATATATATTATATATATATATATATATATATATATATATATATATATATATGTATAAATATATATATATATATATATATATATATATATATTTGTGTGTGAGTGTAAAAGTTTTTGACTTACAAGTATTTTATAGGAAAATTTTTCAGTTTTATCGAAATTTACAAAACAACGAAAATACTTAAATATTCACTAGAAATTTAGCAACGTTGAAAGTAAAATTTATATATCAAGAATACACGCGCTACTGAGTACCAGCCGCAATTTCTTGTAACATCATCATTCAAAATAAATTGTAACTTTAGGTGTGAGAACCTATTTAGATTAATAATAAATGCATTCTTAGCAACAATAGCAACAATAATTGTAATAGTTTTTGAAATATTTCAAATAAAAATAAATATGCGGGAATTCCTGTACAAAGAAAAATTCGTGAAAAGAGTGTTTTTTTTTTCAGAAACTTGAAGTTGGCAGATTTTTTTTCAAGGTAGTAGATTTGGGTAAGACACTAAAAGGTGGTAGATCTACAGTGTGATATCTATCGTGCGATTATCGATACTCGACCAGCAGCGAATAGCAGACGAGCGTGGCCGGTTGTATAATACTGAATAGAGATGAGCATCGGACGAGTTTCTCGTTCCAGATCCCATCCCGTCAGACCATCCCATACCATCACAATTTCGTCCCAATGTCCCATCTCACGAACCTAACATATTCATCCCATCCCCGTCGCGTGGCCCGTCCCATTTATCCCATAATTCCCATACAGCAGACATGACAGTGAGTAAACCTTTTGTGTCGCAAATGGATCGTAAGACTTCATCGTCAGGAACTACATCATTGTCACATAAATCTCCTGGGCAGGACATATTATGGAAAATGTGCGTATTGACACCATAAGCAATTAATCGTGCAAAATTAATTGCTAATCGTGCCAATACGCACATTTTAGAAACTAGATTTACTAGATTATCAAAACTCAGCCGACTCCGTCCCATACAAATTTGTTGTCCCATCCTCATCCCATACCATGGGACGATGGGATGGGATGGAACGATGGGATCCCATGCTCATTTCTAATACTGAACACGGAACAATTTTGTTGAACGTATTTGTTTTAAATAAACAGAAATACATTGTATAGCTCGTGATACCTACAGCCCCCTATATTGCCCCCTCGCTACCTACCGCCCCCTATATCACCCCCTGGCTACCTACCGCCCCCTATATCGCCCCCTGGCTACCTACCGCCCCCTATATCGCCCCATGGCCACCTAGCGACCCCCAAAACGACGTCATCGCCCACAGGGGGGCGATATCGCCCACTTTGAAAAACGCTGATTTAGACCAATCCAGATTTTAGCCAATTGTACATAATCTTACATTAAAAGTGGGAACTCAAATTCCTTTACTTCCTCATGTAATTTTCTTTTTACATTTCTTGATTATTGCTGCGGCACCCTAGGCATACTTTCGCGGTACCCAAGGTGCCGCGTCACCCAGTTTATAATTATATTTATTTATGTTATTATTAAAGGTCGGAACTTAGCCATTAAAAATTGTTAAAATAGGTAGGTAATTAGGTTGTCAAACAACACAATAGGTTCTATCAAGAAATGGTAGGATTTCAAAAATGTTAAAAAAAATAATTGAATTTGTGAATGAGAAAAAGAAGCAAGGAAGGCTGGGTTAAAGGTAAATGTAGAAAAAACAAGTACATGCTGATGACGAGAGACATGAGAAGAGAACAGACTAATATAAGAATAAATAACCACAATTTCGGAGAGGCACAAAAATATAAATACCTAGGAAGCATAATCACAAGGGACAATGAAACAAGCGAAGAAATAAAAACAAGAATCTCAGCAGGAAATAGAAGCTACTATGCACTAAAAAGGATATTCCAATCAAGGAATATATCAAGAAATGTCAAAAAGAGAATATATTAATATTAATATATTAAACAATAATAAAACCAGTAGTAACATATGCAAGAGAAACATGGGTTTTAAAACAACAAGAAGAAAAAAACCTTTGTATCTTTGAAAGAAAAATACTTTGAATAAGACGAGTACAATACGGACCAGTGCAAGAAGGAGGGGAATGGAGGATACGAATGAATCACGAGTTAGGAAATCTATATGAAGACCCAGATATAGTTGCCACGGTAAAGTGCCAACGATTGAAATGGTTGGGTCACGTTATAAGAATGAAAAATAATCGCAGTCCGAAAATGGCATTTGACAAAAAACCAGAGGGGACGCGGAAGCGAGGCCGACCCAGAAAGAAATGGAGCGATGATGTGAAAAATGACAAATGACAAATGAAAGTAAGAAGTTGAAAGAGGCTCTAGACAGAGAGGAATGGAAGGAAGTAATTGAGCAGGCCCAGGTTCCACATGGACCGTAGTGCCAACAGAAGAAGAAGAAGTTTGGATTTTTTTGTAAAACGGCCTCAAATTCAAAAATGCACTTCGTGCATTTTTGCCCGGTGCAGTTTTCAAATGGTTTAATACATTGTCGTCCATCAATGATACAGACTCTGTTAATGGGGTTCCAGATTTTCTAATTTTGTAATTGTTTCTGTTAAAATGAGAAAATTGAATGAAATATTTGCCAAAGAATTTTTAATGTCTATATTTTTAAAACAATGCTGTGTCTTGCGTATAGACTCTGCACAGCTACAGTAAAATTCCATTACAACAAACAACTGTCCCCGCGGAAATATTCTAAGGTTGTAAACAAAATTGTAATTTTGAAGTTAGGATTCACACATACGTAAAGAAGTCGACGAGAACAAGTTTTCTGGTATCAAGTGGTGCCAGCTGCTAATGCGTAGATAAAAAGAATGCGTTCCGTAATTTCAGACAGACTAAGAATTTATGATTAAACAATTTTTCACTATTTTAGGTCACAAATAGGCGCTATAAGAGATCATTAGGTATCTTTTAGGCAGTAAAAATTTAAAACAGCAAAATAGGCAAAATAGGTTTTTAAAACTAGTGTAAAACGATAGAGAATCATGTAAAACGGATTTATTTGCTTATCTTTTTCATCTGCCTATAAAGAAAAAAATAGGCAATTACCTAAAGCTCCGACCTTTAGTTATTATTAAGTTTGTGAATTAGAGAACATGGTATATCTTTCCTGATTCTGTTCTTGTTGATGTAATCACGACTTCCATGTCCAGTGATAAGTCGGTTTGCGAGAGTGTTCAGGTGTGCTTTGAGTCTATCAGAGTATGAGCTGGAATGTTCTTCAATCACTTCTTACACTGGTTCAATGTTAAGGTCGTGGCCAATGATACTATTTGTTACAAACTATGGTGCTTTTACTACCATTCTTAAGGTTTTTAATTGAAATCTTTCTAGTCTATAGCCACATATACCATAGCTCCATACTGGTTTCAGAACAGAGTTATATAGTAGAAGCTTGTTTTACAATGAGAGTTTTGATTTAGGACCGAGTAGTCAATAAATTTTCATTAATTTGAGATTAAGTTGTTTTCTTTTTGTACATATGATCTTTCGTCAAGTGAGTTTTTTTATCTAGGTATATACCTAGATATTTCGCTGAGTCTTATTTAGGTATCTATAGGCCATTCAATTTTACTTGTGGACAGGTTTCCTTTCTGAGGGAAAAGGTGACGTGGGCCGATTTTAACCCATTTGCTTGGATTTTCCACCTTTTTAACAAGTTTTCTAGTGTATTAAGATGTAGTTGGATTCGTGTTGCCAGCAATGCTGGATCTGAATTGAATGCCATTATCGCTGTGTCATCTACGCATGTTGCTGTTAAAGTATGTGCTGTGGTCGGCAGATCTGCCATAAACAAATAAGATAAATAGACAGATAAGGGCTACAAGATAAAAAAATAAACAAAAACAATCACAATATTATTAATTAATATATAACTATCATACCTTATATCTATTTAGTATATATTATTAATATATATCATACCTTATATCTATTTAGTATATATTATTAATATATACTAAATAGAAATAAGGTATGATAGTTATATATTAATTAATAATATTGGGATTGTTTTTGTTTAATTTTTTATCTTGTAGCTCTAAAGAAGGTCAGAATTAAAAAGAGCGAAACGTTGACAAAATATCAGTTGTTTTATTAAATGTAATTCCTTTGTCCAAGAATTAACTAAAATATAATAAAAAAGGATAAGATCTTAAGATATATAAACAGATAAGTTTGTGTTGCAATATTAAAACAATACATTATATTTATGTCCAAAAATATACAAAAAAGAAAGTACATAAAGTGTGTGTTGTGGTCGGCAGATCTGCGGGGTATAGAAGCTAGAGTACTGGGTATAAGTACACTTCCCTGTGGTACAATGGCTTGATACATTCTTTAGTGCCACTACGACCAAGGTGAAAAGGTAGAGCAAGCGAGCAAAGCAATTTGTGCTGTTTATGGACCTAATACGGCATCGAAAGAAAGAGGAAAGCGGTGGTTTCAACGACACCGTTCTGGTAATATGGACTATAATACGTTGTAGATGAGACACGCACTGGTAGGCCGAATCGTCGAAAATATAGATGGAATTAAGGCAATCTTCAAGTTAGACCGCTATATGAGCACCTATTCTATTGTTTGCTAATTCAAGATTAGTCAGAAAATCGTTTTTTTGAAGCGGATAGTGACTGTACACATACAAGAACAAAAACCGAGAAAAGATACGTACGGTCACGGTGAGAAGTACAAACGATCTCCAATCCCGGATTAACCGCCAAGAAGGTTTTGTTGTGTGTTTGGTGGGATTGTAAGGTAATCATCCACTATAAGCTGCTCCCATCGGGCCAATTTAATTTGGACCTCTACTGTTAACAAGTGGCCAGATTGAAGCAGACAATCGGCCAGAAGGAGTCAGAATTGGCCAATAGGAAAGGTGTTGTGTTCCATCAAGATAACGCCAGACCGCACACATCTTTAACGACGCGTCAAAAGCTCAGAAACTTTGGATGGGAGGTTATACCACACCCTCCGTATAGTCCAGAACTAGCACCAAGCGACTATAATTTGGAAAATTTTCTGAGTGGTACAAAATTAACCTCAAGAGAGGCTTAGAGGCTTATGAAAGTGAATTGGTCAAGTTTTTTTACAAATAAGGACGAGGACTTCTTCGGTCAGGGTTTTATGAAATTGCCATAAAAATGGAGAAAAGCTATTGAACAAACGGCGCATGTTTTATTTAAATCGCTGAATCCTTTAATTATTTTAATTACGTCGAAATTCTCATAAAATTTTACTCCACTTAATATTTGTTTTATATTTTTCGTGTCTCAGAAATGCCAAAATAACTCGGAAACTAATTGGAATTTGAAAAAATGTTTCAAATAAAACATATAGAGAATTAATCTTACTTCTTACATAAGTAATCTTGCTTTCTGGCGATTTTCAGTCTGTCAAGTTTGTAGTAATTAACCTCGAAACAAAGTCGTGCTCTTCAAAACAAAATCAGTTTTTACATAAAAAAAGGTTATTAAAAGTTAAAATATGCATATGTCGATAAACCTGTCGCAAGCGACTTATCTAATCTAACCGTAAAGTACGGATATAAGTGTAGACTAAGACTAAGTCTATTATGTTATTTTTGGATAAAATTTTATAAAAACAAATACCTGGTTTCAACATTTTCCTTAGGAAATTAAAAGAAACGTATTAATTATATAAATATTAATACTAGACAAACAAAACCTCAGAAATAACCTGGATTAAGACAGCAGAGGTTGACATAGAACTGAATAAAACTCGAGCAAACAAACAAAACTATTTTTTGAATGTATCTCCCTAACTTACATATAGGACACGTTACAAAAATATAGCAAATAAAGTGAATAATTAAAAGTAACAACACAAATAGAAAGTTCATTATACTCCTTCAAACAGACAAATGCACGCACATATATATTATACAAATATATTTGCAAATATACAAACATTATGGATTTAAATATAAGTCTTAAAAGTTGTGAACGCTTTGCAACAATTTTCTTCACGGATTGCCATTAGGATACAATTGAAAATTTGTCGACCTAATCTATTTGGTGCACTTTTGCATATAGTTATGTTACTCCTTATTGGTATGAGATTATGGCAATATCTCTTATTATGTGTATGTTGTTCCTCAGTGATTAAATTTTTGTTGTTAAATACGTGGCACGCTAGTTTCCATATGTATATGGAGGGAACGGCTAAAAAGTTTAAATTAAAAAAGAATGGCCAACATAATGTGGATACATTGATATTAGCTAAAGCTGTAATGATTCGTTTTTGCGACAGGAAAACCTTTTGTATAAATGAAGGGGCTCCAAAAACTAATATGCCATAATATATGTTAATGTTATAGGGTAATGCTAATACCGACCGGATTTCGGCATTGTATACAAGGACCTCCTCGCCCACCATTTGCTGCACTTTTATAATTAGATAAGCCTTACTGTTTAATTTCTGATGATATCTTTCATTATTTTCCACGTCAAGTAATCCTCTAAGTAGACCCCTAGAACATTTACTACCTTCGTTCTCTTTTGTCGAACGTTACCAATTTCTAATGGGAGATCTTCGGCAGGATTCCTTCGGTGACATTGGAAGATCATGTGACTTGTCTTAGCCAAATTTAGATGGAGGTTGTTTGTACAAAACCAGTTAGGCTCTTTCAGATCTTTCAGTGTTTTATTTGCTTAGTGTATTTGCTACGATTCTACTTGAAAAGCCTTCGAGATAATGATGGTGAGGTCATCAACAAACAAGATGCTTTGATTACCACCGATATGTTTAACGAGATCACCCGGATACAAGGAGAATAAAATGGGTGCTAGAATGCTTCTTTACGGAACCACAATTTTTATATGTTTAGTCTTTGATAGTGTTTTTTCCTACGTTTTTAACTTTGACATATTCTTGCCTATTGCTGGGATATGACTTGAACGGGCGATCTGCCTTTCCTCTGATACCATATGATCATAACTTTTCCAGTAATTTGTCGTGATCGACACAATCAACTGCTTTAAAAATCTATTAATCTATAGTATTAGAAAACTTTATTTGTCTAGCCACGTATACATAGTATCTATGTGAGTAAATATTTATATATTGAATTTTCGAATATGGAATATAGAACCAAATAAAACTCGAGCAAACAGACAAAGCTATTGACGTAAACTAAAAAACCTTTTAGCCACGTATACATAGTATCTATATGTTTAAATATTTATATTTTGGATTGTCGAATATGAAATTCTAATATTAATGTCTAATTTAATTTAAATTAACTGAGTAGTGTTGCTATTTATTTCTAAATCATTCTAATCTGGACTACTAATATTTGTATACAATTTTCTAGAATCAATATTAGTAACTAATCTAGACTGATATTATAAATTAGTTGTCTAATTAACAATAAGACGAATCTTATTTTTGTTTAATTTACTTCTAACTGAAATTGTATTATTTCAGCCTAATTTAATCTAATATAGAGTAATAGAGAGTAGTAGAGTAAAAAACAGTATTATTTATATTTACTTAATAATATACTATCTACTTTTTAGAACGAAATATTGTGAATGTTTTTTAAAAAAAAATTTAAGATTTTAATTCTATGAATTGTTTAAGGCTTTAAGGTAAAGAAGTGCCACTTGTATCTAATTTGGTTAATTTGGACTAATATGTTTTTTATCTAATCTATACTAATTTCATTTCAGCCCATTTAGGTCTTATGTATTCTGATAAGATATCTGTCTTATTGTTAGTTTAGTTTAATCTGGACATTTATAATATAAATGTTTATATATAAAACCGCTTTTGTAGATATCACGAAATGTGTTTAAACAAGTGATAAACAATTATATAATAATAATCTATTTTCTTGATCAAAATATTGCGGATGTTTTAAATAATTTAAATATTTTTTATTATTTGAATGTATTTATTATAGATTGCAAACATTTTTATCTCTGGAATTTACGCGAGGATGTAGGTGGCGCCACCATACTATTCAACAGTCTCGGTAGGAAATAGATCGGCTAAAATAACTCGTATGTGGAATCAGCCTTCGAAAAATGATTATTATCTGTGCAAAAGTATTTCTTACAATGATTTTTCTATATTCCTGGCTTTAAACAGTCTAACTAATTTTAAGTTTAGTTGGTTAATAATTGGTTGACGTTTTTGCTTTAATTCTCGATTTGACCTGTTATGAGTAATGCAATCAAACCTAGGTTAGACAAATATCATTATTATTTTGTTTTTTTTTTAATAAGTGTATTCGTTCTGCCTTGGCGGTTACAAGTGAGTCTAACGGTCAATATACGCCATTTTTGAAAGCGACTTCATTACTCACTCAACTAAAGAAACAAAAGTTTTTAAAACATCTAAATACTTAAAGCGAAGCAAACAAATCTAAATTAATTTCAAACTTGTTCAAAAGAGAAACTTATTCTCTTTTTTAATTTTAACATTTCTTTTATAACAAAAAGATACAGAAGATTCTAGAATGACTTTCTCCTTGAGGCATTTACTGCCTCGATCGTTTAGACTCGAACGTTCGTCTCCATCTGTCGGTTATAATATCAAACTTGTGGTGTCTCCTTTTTTTTAGCGTCTCCAGCAGCGCCTATTTTGGATTTAGTTATATCTAAATAACTATATCTAAGTACCTTATTGTTAGTTATATCTAATAACTATATAGTATCTTTTGGACAAACACAACAAAATCTAAAAACTCACAACTATTATTTGACGACAACCATAATTATATTTATGAGCTAATAAAGCTGTACAGCCTTGAATTTTACATTTAATAATTATACAATGTTTACAAGGTTACAATTTTGTGCATGCAGTTGCCTTTCTTTTAAGTAGATTCTTAATTTATTGCGATTTAGTTTAAATATTCAAATTCAAAATAATTTATTTCACTATCTAAGTTTACCTAATATAAGCTTATTCTAATGAATACATATATTTTCTTAAAACTAAGTCAAATGTGTCCAATATATTATAAAGTCCAATATTTATACTTTCAGATAATATAACTTATATTATTAACAGTAACATTATATGATTCTAGATCTAATAACAGTTTCCACATTTTTTCTTAAATTTACTAAAATTTGTGATGGTTTTTAATGCATAGTGTGTTAAATAATTTGAGGTTTATGTAAGATGGTCATGTTTCTGTGAGTGTTAGGTTGTGTCTTTCAATATATAGTCAGGCCCGCCGTTGGGCGCTTCACCGCCCGCGTGACAATGCCGCCCCCTCTTTACCTTCCAGCTTACCCTTCTTGTTAGGTTAGGTTTTTAGAGAGGAATTTGATGTTGGCTAAGTTGTTATGGAAGTGCATATAAATAGAAACAATATTAATTATCAAACAAGTTAATTTAAAATCTATAGTAAAACTTAGATGTAGGTACCTGAATGATTTTACAAAAATTGAACTTTTCTTACTTAATCATTTTAATCATTCATACTTCAGATTCCATTGAAATAATAGATAAATTAGTCAGTCTTTATTGATACATAGTTGACCTTAAATAATTTTTAATCAACTTTAACTTAAAGAACTCTAGAAAAAGATCTTTCTCCAGATGCAACTCTAACTGGTAGAGTAAGATATATTCTTAATGCTATTGATGTGTTTGGAAACGTGGATATTAAATTATTTGTAAAAAGATATTACGTGAATTTTTCTGCACACCATCAGAGCGCGTTTGGCTTTTCTTACCGCTTCTTCTGCGTACCTATTCCATAGGAGTTTGTTATCTAGCGTTATACCCTAACAGTATGGGCTGTAGTCTGTTTAGTCTTCTCTCGTTTCGGATCCCGGTCATACTTCTTCTTCAATCTTTGATTCTAATTTGGGCAGCCGCAATATTTTCTTGCATAAATTTGAACTGAGGGCTCGGGCAAGTTATATTTCGTTATATAACAATTAAAAGAGTAGATTTCGTAATATGAAATAGATGTCGTAGACAGTTCCAAATTATGTTCGTTTTTATTATTAATTTTAAATCGTCAACAAAATAGAAGGTTTATATAAACAGACATTTATGGTGTGTTATCGCTACATTTTCATGTTGATGGAACAAAGCAAAATTTGAATATATTAATATTAACGACATAGAAAATTTATGTAAAGAGACAGTGATTAGTTTACAATAAAATTAATGATTTCCTCGTTTTGGACTATCTTAACAATAAGTTCTAGCCAAAACGATATTTGGCGAGATTAGACGAGACGAGACAAACAGTAACGAGAGCGAGACGAGACAAACGGTTAGGAGAGCGAGAGCGAGACGAGACTCACGGTTACGAGAGCGAGAGCGAGACGAGACTAACGGTTACGAGAGCGAGAATGAGACGAAACTAATAGTTCCCAGAGCGAGAACGAGACTGACACGAGATTAATTTTTTACACAACAAACGAGAGCGAGACGAGATTTTTGAAACTCTCGCCCTATCTCGTCTCGTGTGAAACCCTAATTCCTGCGATAATTTGTAAACTTTTCGATCAAATTTTTGCAGAAAATTTATGCTCATTCATCGTAGGACTTTCATTTTACTTAAATCATTAATTTCGTTCAAAATTTCATACCAGAGCTAATAAATTTAAAATTTTGAACTTTTAAAGCAAGCGCTTTATGCGTTGTGACACGATCCCACTCAGATATATTTTCAGATATTTCTAACAATGCATCAAACACTTCATCTAAGTGATACCGTAATGGTTTGATTGCGTCAATTCTACTGGACCATTGCGACACTCAATGATTTTTATTTTAAATCCGGTGAATGTTTGCAAATGATGGACCACCTTTTCGTAGATGATGAAAAGAAAAATTTACACTTTCTTGGATTATATTTGCCAAATCATTGACTGCCAAATTTAGACTATGACCTGAACATGGAACGTAAAATGCACGATAATTGTTTTCTATTTTTTTTTTTATCCGTTAAGTTTTCCGCGCATGTTAGACACATTATTAAAACCTTGCCCCCGCAAATTGTGAATGACAAGTTTAATTTAAGTTGTTTAATTGTAAAAACAAATTCAATACAAAATTTAATAAACCCTCGCCTGTTGAACTGTTAGCTGGTAAATTTGCACCGAGTAACTCAATGATTTCATTTTGGATTTGATCTCCTAAATATTGAGCCATGCCCATCCGACTGAAATCACGTTTCAATTCAATTTTGCGAATATGTTCTCATAAATGAATCAAAATAAGCTACCATTTCTATTGCTTTTAGAAAATTACCGTTATCATGATTAAAATAAATTTCGATGAACCTCGAAATGCCAGAGAGATTCCGCTTTCCGCTAACTATAGGTACTGTACTACTTTACGTAAAGCTATCGCCCGGTATGGCAGAAATGGGAATTCCTCACGTGCGTAAAATGTTTGCGTTTATTTTCCCTATAGTTCATTGGATGTTGTTGTAAACATATAATAAAAACAAATACAAATACGCAAATTATGACGTTCATGTGTGATTATGTGTTCATTAAGAAGAAGGGGATAATTAAGGATTTGCCGCCCCCTTGAAAGTGCCGCCCTGGTGCGGTGCACGCCATGCACGCCTGGTCCCGGCGGGCCTGTATATAGTTTACTTATAGATTATAGATACTATATAGATTTCTAGTGTTTTTGTCATTATCGCTCTTTGTGTGACAAAGAAATAATTGTCGATGTTTAGATGTAAATTTTAGGATTTCATATATATACATATATATATATATATATATATATATATATATATATATATATATATATATATATATAAATGTAACCTATAACCTGTGGTTAGAATGTGAGCCTTTTTGAATTCTCCTCTGCAGGACTGTTTGTAAACAGGCCTTCCTAAGCCAACCTAACCTAATCTTGCTCTCTCTATCAGACGTTCGCCGTAGTGCGGCCGCGTCTGAACCCATATTGTCCTTCTGAAGGACCCCCTGCCTTCTCGAGATCCTCATTTATCCTAGCTCCGACCATACCATCCGAACCATAGACAAGGTCGGTTTCCAACACTGTCTCACAAAGGAAGTGGTTCTAACAGAAATACGATGCTGTCATCCTCTCGAGCAAATCCAAGTAAATCCCTAAACGTATTTGCCTTTACGTTTAAATAAATTTATATTCCTGACTTTCTAACCAGATCGACTACATTATGATCCGTAGAATATTCAGAAATACTATTAAGTCAGTAAAAACATATCCAGGAGCTGACATAGCATCCGATCATAATCCTGTGGTAGCTGCAATTCATGTAAAACTCGGAAAACAACTAAGGAACGTATGGATAGTAGACTGAAGGACAACGTAGTGTACAAAAATGTTGAGAAGAACATAAACGACAAATTAAACAAACTAAGATACAACGATAACAATAATATCACTATAGACCAACAATGGCAAAACATAAAACAAGTACTGAAGGATGTAGGAAATGCAGTATTGAAGTTCATAAAGGAAAAGAACAAGGAATGGATGACACAGGAGATACTAGACCTGACGGTGATACGAGGTCAATATAAGAACAAAGATGTGCTAATCTATAAGACCATAAAAAATGACATCAGAAGTAAAGTGAGACAAGCCAGGGAAAAATGGCTACTTGATGAGTATCGAGAGGTTGAAGCATATCAAGACAAATACGATTTTTTTCAATATGCACAAAAGGGTAAAAGAAATGACTGGGAGAGCAAAGAGACGACAACCAGATGTGTTGGTAAACAAGAAATGCGACTTGATTGTAGAACCGATAGACAAACTGGCAAGATGGAGCGAATATATACAAGAACTTTTCATCGATAATCGGATAGAACCGGAGAACCCAGACATGGAGTATACTGGCCCAGAAATATTAAAGGAAGAACTCGAACATGCAATTAAAAACTGTAAATCCGGAAAGGCATCAGGACCTGACGAAGTGCCTGCTGACCTACTAAAACTTATCGGAGAAGACTCCATAGATATTGTATTAAAACTGTTTAACAACATTTATGAGACGGACAGAATTCCTAGCGATTGGCTAGCCTCAACATTCGTGACACTGTCAAAGAAAAATAAAGCCAGAGAATGTTCGGACTACAGAATCATTGCCCTAATGAGTCACACCTTGAAAATATTTTTAAAGATCATACATAACCGAATTTATAAGGAGTTAGAACAAGACATCAGTGACACTCAAATGGGTTTTAGGAAGGGCGTGGGAATAAGAGAAGCGCTCTTCGGACTAAACGTACTGAGATGAAGGTGCATATATATGAATCATGATATTTACATCTGCTTTATCGACTTTCAAAAGGCATTTGATAGAGTCCAACACCCAAAACTCCTAGAGATACTAAAGAGTAAAAGCATCGATAGCAGAAACATAAGAATAATATCCAATCTCTATTGGCACCAAACAGCACGAGTCAAAGTCGGAGAAGATCTGAGTGAGGAGATTAAGATATGTCGAGGTGTTAGATAGGGATGTGTATTGTCGCCTCTCTTGTTCAATATATGTAGTGAAGGCATCTTTGAAGAAGCACTGTCAGAGGAAACCGGTAGTATTGTCATAAACTGGGAAAGAATTAACAACTTGCTATACGCAGACGATACCGTTATCTTCGCCGATAGTCTGGAAGACCTGCAACATCTGGTTGAGTTAACAACATTTTCTGCAAGAGATATGGCCTAGATATGAACCTAAAGAAAACCAAAGTCATGGCAACTTCAAAAAACCAAAGCACAAATCACAATAGACCATCTATAAATATTAATAACGACAACCTGGAATGGGTATCCTCCTACAAATATCTTGGCACATGGGTAACTGAAACAGAAGAACACACAAAATAAATCAAGTGTCGAATTGAAGTAGCTCGAAGGGCTCTCATAAAAATAAAAAAATACTCTGCAGCCGAGATATAACATTAGAACTGAGAACCAGAATATTAAAATGCTATATATTCTCCATTCTACTGTATGCAATGAAGGCTTGAACACTCAAATCAGAAAACATCAAGAACATAGAAGCATTTGAAATGTGGTGTTATAGGAGGATGCTGAGAATACCATGGGTTGACAAGGTTTCAAATGAGGAAGTACTACGGCGAATGAATAAAGACAAAGAAATTAGTAACACCATAAAAATGAGAAAATTGGAAAATCTAGAACATGTTATGAGAGGAGATAGATTTAATATCCTTATGCTAATTATTCAAGGCAAGAGAACGATTGGCAGAAGAAGAATCTATTGGCTGCGCAACTTGAAGGATTGGTTTGGTTGCACTTCCGCAGAAAACTTCAGGCGGACGATTGATAAGGTCCGAGTAGTGGTGATGATTTCCAATCTCCGATAGGAGCGGAATTTCAGGAAGAAGAAGATTACTGACTAATTAACAAGTTTCTGGTCTGAATAGTTATCTAGATTTAATTATTATTCAGTCTCAGGATTAAATTCCTGAATGAAGTTGAGAATTTTCAGTGTTAAAATTTAGCCAAGATCCTCGACCCCTCAATATTCCAATTAATTACTTAATAATTTTCAATTATTCCAATTAGAATATTCGTAATTGAGTAGATAATGAGTAATTAAGTATAAAATTATTAAATATAATATTAATACTTGCTGCTAGTATTCATTTAACTTTTAATCAAAATCATGAGAGCTTTGAGACTAGTTTTACAAGGTAGTAAACGGTTTTATAAGCTTGACAAAATTATTTAATTAGATCAATAGATTAGGGATTTCTTATGGGTATCTTGTTTTCATGTGAACTGTCGAGCATAGTCTTTCTTATTATAATTCTAAATAAAATATATAGTCTGGAAACGAAATAGTCTGGACATGGCAGGGAATGGAGATAGAGCAGCAGAGATCGTAAGGTTACAGAACTGAATGTGTGGACAAGAAGTGGATCGAGAGATATTTATAGGACAATAAAACAAAAGGAGGGAGAAAAACGGTGTATAAAGAGATTAAATGAAAAACGCAAGAAGAGTGAAACTATAAATCCCAATAATTCTTTGTTTATCTAGTTTTTTCTTGGTTTGTTCGCTGCACGCTTAAATAAATGTTTATATAGTGTAGTCTACTTCATTTAAAATAAGTTTCAATAAACGCTGTATTGAACTATAATTCAAGCGAATCGAATTTCAAACTTATTTTACATAATTCACGATTTCTATTAAATAAATTTAAACAATTTAATAGTGAATAAAAGATCAAAGTAAATCCCTTCACTCAATCTTTACTTGAATAAATTCACTCAATAAATTTAGATGGATATGAATTTTACATACGAATGTTCAACACGAGGACGATAATAACATACTAGCAAGTAAAGTAAGAGACTAAATAAATTTTATTTAAGCTTTAAAATAACTATAGAGAGGGCAGAAGGGCCTCGTGGTTGATATCCCTTTGTGTAACATGTGTGCAATAAATATATCTCTTCTTCTTTAGAAACAAGATTAAAACTGATAGAAAATTAAAATGAATAATGTTTAATTTTTTCAATTAAATATCCAAAAATTTAAAAAAAATTATAGGAGTATTATCTTTACAATTTGTTTTTATTGATGTTAATTACTTAAAATAAACAAGGGTACGGGTGAATCAAGACAAATTGAGCTAGACAAATAGATTTGTTGAATCATGAAGTTAGGCAAAACAAATTAAGCTGGACAAATATATTTTTTGAATCATTTATGTTTGACTCTATTTGTTAATTCTAGAAAATATAATTAGATGAGGGAGAAATAGAAAATTTAGTTAAATATTGATAAAAGAGTGAATAATTTAATTTGTTGAGACTAGACAGGGGTGGGTAGTAGGTACTAGGTAGGGGTATAAAATAAGACGAATGATAAAATTATACTAAATCATAGAAAATTTATTACACGAATAAACTTGGAACTCACTCCAACAAACATGGAATAATTGATAGTTAAAGACTAAAAATAATATAAACATAACATATCGATAGTAAATAAAACTAAATTACGATTATCAAAACAGTTTGATTGCATCGATAAGTTTAAACAGAATGAGATCATTTAAACTTTAATATTTTATTTTAACTTTCATTAGACTATAATACTTTTCTGTTTCACTCATATAATTTACATAAATTTACATATTAATAATATTAAAGAAAAGCAACTGGATTTAGATTGACTTAATTAAACTCGTTTGGAAATTCCTATTGCAAAATCAATTTTCATTTGAGGAACAGATGTTGGAAAAAATGTTGGATAAGCGTAAAATTAATGTCTAGATAAACAATATTAGAAACTAGATTGGAGAAACATAAACAAAATAAAGCACGAGCTACAATTTAACTATTATTTTCCATTTTTCAATTTATTTCTCATATCACAGAAGTAAATACATTTTATTACTTGTATCCGAAATTTGATAGTTGATAGCGGCCATAATGTCGAAGTAACACCTGTCGATTTGGCTTTCATTGTCATTTATTCAGTCTATCTTGCCAAATCACCATGGATGGATAGAGCGTTCCACAAAACATGCAAATGATAAAATTGTTTTATCAGAATGGTTGTTCTGTTAGGGTAACGTTCTGCGCGTTACGCCCATTTTACGGTCGCCATAATTGTCCTACTAAGAGGACTATTCGCAGTGTGGTAGATACATTTGAGTACACTGGTTCAGTAAACAATAAACCAACACCAGTAAGTTGACGGAGCGCAAGATCAGCCGAAAACATTGCCGCTGTCCGTCAGAGTGTGCAGAAGAATCCGACACAGTTGATTTCGCGTCGCTCGCAAGAAGTCGGCAGCAGTAGGGAAACAGCAGTTAGATATTTGTCTCTGTAGGGAAAGATAGTTCCTTCTGGAACCTCTTCACTCCTCTTCCAGGTAGAGGTAGTTGGTGGTGGCTGAAATTGGGAGGTTGACGAGAAAAATCAAATCTGATGTCAGACGCATGGCCGTCACCTCGCTGGCCGTCACCCTCTCAGTGGATGACGTCATCCGCCGCCACGCATATTACCAAAGTAATTATCTCGATTCTAATTGGTTCATTAATGAATAAATAACTACAGTTGACCGTGTGTCTTAATTTATATGTAATCTTATGGCAAAGTGTGACTTTAACAGTGATTTATGAAAATTAACATTACTTCTTAACTAAAACTCGTACAAACTTTTTCTCAACTCAAGTTTCAAACTAATTTTGCGTTTGGACTTTTATGTGACTACTGTGAATGTGAAATAGTTGATAAGAACCGCCGAGTCAGCATTTTCGTATTTCAACTTGTATACATTCAGATGTTCGGACGTTTTGTTTACAATAAATTTACTAACACACGCCTCGAGCGCGGTCGGATGTTTAGCATTGATAATTATTTTATAGCTATTCGGAACACGATTGATATTTAAACCTGAGCTCTAAATTCATCGCCATATCAGCAATTAAAACTGTATCCCTGCGATCAATGTGGTAGCCATAAGGAAGTATGTGATGACAATCAAAAAATGTACTACAAATGCACCGTTTGCAATTCAACTTTCACAAGAGAATCAATAATAGTGGTGGGAAGAAGAGGAGTCTAAATACTGAATATTCACACTATACCTCCAAGAAGATAAAGTTGGAGCCGTAAATAGTCAAATAATTTTGTAAAATATGCAATCAACAATCCCCAACAAGGCTAAAGTATGGCGGAGATCTACAATTACAGAAACACCTCCAAGCAACAGTGAAGCAACTGGTCTAGCAGAACATCATCAAAGCCTGTATCAGCTATATAATTCATGGTTCAGGGATTGATGTAGATAGCTTTATTAGTAAATTGAACAGCCGTTGTAAGAGAAGCCGCATTCTATTCATCCACTTTCCGTCCACTTTTTACCGTCCACCGTACACTTTTTTACGTCCACTTTTTCTGTCCACCGTCCACTTTACATCCAATTTGATGAACTTTATATCAGCTTTTAAACAGTTTTTTAATCAGCTTTATAATCAGCTTCTTTTAATCAGATTTTAAACAGCTTTTTAATCTACTTTTCAACACATTTTTAATATGCTTCTAAACAACTTTTAAACAGCTTTAATCAGCTTTTAAACAGCCTTTAATCAGCTTTTTAATCAGCGTTTAAACAGCTTTTTAATCGGCTTTAAACAGCTTTTTAATCAGCTTTTAAACATCTTTTAAACAAAAACCTGATTAAAGGGCACGGAAAGTGGACGGAAATTGGACGGAAAGTGGACGGCAAACGGAAAGTGGACGGTGGACGGAAATTGGACGGTGGTCGGAAAAAGTGGACGGAAAGTGGATGGAGTGGAAGGAAAGTGGATGGAGTGGACGGAAAGTGGATGTAGTTCACGGAAAGTGGATGGATAGAATGCGGTTTCTCGTACAACGGCTGTTCAATTTTTTTTCCTCTAACCAATGTGGGTCCAGGGGGTTAGCCCTTAAAACACTGAGGCCCATTGGCCTATTGTAATTCCCCACACTGTTTCGTTCATGCAAATAGATCCAGTCCCTCTTTTAGGTCCAGGATTCTATGTGCCATGTTATTCATGGGGACTCTCTCAGCTGTAATATCAAGTTTGTGTCTCCTAAGTGCAATTGCTTCACAGTGGAAGATTATATGTGGCGGTTTCGTCCTCCTCATAGCATAACCTGCATAAAGGTTCATCCTTCCAGATACCCATTTTATGCAGGTGTTCTTGTAGAGGGCAGTGTCCAGCAAGTAGGCCTACCATAATTGCGATCTGCTTCCTTGGCAGTTGCAGGATTTCAGCAGTTAGAGTTTCAGATAGGTTTACTAACATTCGTTTGCTGTGTGTCAGACCATTCAAATTGACCCACTATAGACGGTGCTTAGTTGCTACCCATTTACAGATTTTATTTGGGGTCGTGATCTTAGTAATGTAGGGTCCGCTTTGAGCAATGATGTTTCCCTTGCAGGTTCCATCTTTTGCTAGCTTATCCGCCATTTCGTTACCCACCAGTCACGTGTGGCTAGGCACCCAAGCGAGTGTGACCTTATTATGCTTTGCCAGGCCTTTTAGGTCCTGAAGACAGTCCCAAAATGTCTTGGATTTGATTTCGTGACACGCTAGAGCAATAATCGCAGCCTGACTGTCCGTGAAAATGCGGATGTTTCTACTTTTGTAGTCCATTCTCAAATTTTCACTGGCACGGACCATGATAGCGTGTATTTCTGCTTGGAATACTGTGGCATGTGTCCCCAGGGGTACAGATAGGCTGCACTCCAGGGACAGTCCATAGATTCCTGTGCCAGCACCACTGTCCTTTTTGGAGCCGTCTGTATACCAATCCAGTCCTCCTTGGCAAGTGGTTATTTGATTGCCTTCTATCTATCGTAGATGTGTTTTGAGGGGTAGATCGAATGACAGCCTTTTGGGCATCGAATCCCCCTCTATATTGAGGTACGATTCTGATATGACATTCGTTATCATGGTGTGTCCTGACCTCGCCAGAGATTCCCATGTGCCATTATAACCGTTATATAGCCGTTATAACCGTATATATAGCCGTTATAACTTGAATAAGGTTTCTGTCCTATTTTAAGACTTTTAATAAAAAACAAATTAATGCAAAGCAAATTTGAGTTTGTTTTTCGATAAGTCAAGGTGATAAGTCAATGGTCTGTCTAAAATATGAAAATTTGATCATTTTGTAAAAAAATTGAATTATAATTTTCAATATGAATTTATCTATGATCTGAACTTTCTCTTGAATCGATTTAAACATATTTCCCTGTTTATACTTGTCTATATAAAGAAGTCCAAACATATAAGGTTAAGCTTGATTTAAGCAAGAATGAATAATTTAGATTAAGACAATAGAGTTTGGACATAATAAAAAGGCATACATTACTCACATCAAATTTGGAAAGTAGAGACTATAAAATTTACTATTTTTTTAAATATCTTACCGTTTTCGGCCAAATTTGTAATACCTTCTTGGGCATTGTTCAATAAACAATCTCGAAAATCTGGGGTTGATTTCTTGCACTTAACATAATTCGAAGCTATTTGGACCAAGACACAATAAATATAAATTAACGAGATCTTTGATAATTCCAGTACATTAAAAATTAAATTTTGGAAAATGAAAAATTTACGCAGATTTGAATTATCGACTGTAAAGCAGATTAAATAAAATATAAATAAGTACTTCTTATCTTCCAGTGGAAAAAATTGACAAAAATAAGATACACAAATATTGATAGATAATAATAAAAGGCCAAAATTGAGTTGCTCAAACCTTGATAGAGAAAAGTAAATTTATAAAATTGAGTTGTGTAAACCTCGATAAATAGAACCAAATGGACAAAATTGAGGATAACAGGAAGACAAATCAGGATAGACAATAATAATTTGGCAAAATTCATCTATAATTGATTGGCGTGCCACTAAATTTTTTCTACTGTGACACGCGTGGCATAGGTTTTCTACCGCTGGACTAGAAAATATGACAAAAATGTGAACAATAATATTATTGTTAAATATTTAGTATTAAATAATTAAATTGACTGTATTGTCCGTTTAATTTTGACGCTGACTAGTTTATAAACATCAATAAGATTTTCATCAATAAGATAATTTAAACCACATAATTTCAAAAATACCAATTGAATTAGTTTATTGAAATAATTCAAAGTTATAAATTAATTATAATTGCTAAATATACTTACAATTGTGCGACATTTGTGTATAATTAATTATCTAGTTTATCAAACCTGAATAATTATTTAGTTTTAGTTAAACAAGATTATGTGGATTAAATTCCTGGATGAAGTTGAGAATGTTCTATGTATACCTTTAGTTAAGCGCAACCTTTTTGATATCCCAATTATTAATGAAGTAATAACTTCCAATTAGTTATTCGCATAATTAGAAATTTCATAATTGAGTACAGAATCTAGTTACTAATGTACTATATTGATAAATGTGTGTTTAATAAATTGAGAAGGTGCAATTAAATAGACAAAATAAGAAATTCAAACCGGGAACGTAGTCGGGCGTAGAATGAAGTGCCCGATATAGAATGTAATGTGCTATAAAGAAGGGCGTATAACGTTGGTGTCCCAATCGGATGAATACTTTTATGCTTAATTTTAATTTTCTTAATAACTTTATACTTTCTTGATGAGTTCTAGCCTAACCGGTGTTGCTTATTATTTTAGTAAGAAGGAGAATTCCGGTGACGAGAGAAAACTTAATTTAAAAATATATATTTGCTGTCGAGTAACTGAACTGATGCTGGACTATTTACCCAATCTTGACCCGCACAGAAGTCTTCTACATAGTGCCATTGCATTTTATATAAGGCACTTAATTCTACGCCCGACCAGGTCCCTAGTTTCAATTTCTACTAGGTAGCTCGAAAAATATGCTGTAGATTGTCTTGAAAAGAATAAGAGTAGCAACTTTAGAACAAACACAATGATTTCTCAACTCTGTTATTGATTATTAAAGTACAGTTTGCTTCTACAACAAAAACATATCTTCTTCTAGAAAAAAACAGGGTGCCAACAGAACATTAATAAAAAAAAACTGCAAGCAGAATTGCCGCTTATTTTCAATAGATTGTAGGTGGTGACTTGAGGTGTACTATGACTTTTATACATCTAATGTACCCCACCCTCTTCCTCTAATCGTTGGTATATTTACTCATTTAGAGCGCATAAAAATCATAAAAATCTTCAAAGTTGATGCTTGAGTTAAATTGACTCATTTCAGACAAAATATGTATCTAACATCCGGCAAGTACCTCGAGTCTTTATAAAAGTGCATATATGTGCATATACTAGTACTTCCAGTATTTATGACAGTAGGTATCTCATATCTTTATAATAGTACCTCGAGTAATTATAAATAGTACCGATCTTATAGTTTCGTTTTGCGAAAATGTCTAACCTAACCTCAAGTGCATTTAAAAGTACCTCAAGCCTATAGTATAGGACCTAAAGTCCTCATGATAGTACTATGATAGTAAGTCTGTATAATTTTACCTAGAACACTTATAATAAATAGTACCTTTATAACAGTTTCGCTTTGCAAAATTGTAGGAATCAATCTCAAGTGCATATAATAATACCTCAAGTCTGCATGTTATTATGATGTGCTATTATACTACGTCAGAAATATTTGCAGTATACTAAATAAATAGTTATTGGTTTTTGAACAAATTATTATAATAAAACTGATGAATTTTGAACTGATTTGAAATATTTGTTTACTTAAACTTCAACAATTCAACTATAATGGTTAACTTAAAGTTTCCATGTTACGTATACTTTGCTAAGCGTAATATTTGCGAAATTATAATTTACGTATTCTCAGCCAATTTTTTATACTTCATACAATCACTCATGGAATAAGGTAACACAAAATTACAATACTCAAGGAATAAGGAAATATCATCTAAAGTAAAATCTAGAGGCAGGAACATAGCTAGGAAAAATTAAAGCTGCGAACCAAGTTAAAATAAAAATTTGATATTTTCAAATTTGATGAACTCAGCTTGTAGATTCGATAGCAGTTTCTAGTTTTCGATAACAACCTAAATATCTATATCCGAGCGCACAGTTTCAAATTGGTGTCTAGTCCAGTTCTCCAGAAAACAGAAGAAAAGTAAAATTATGGAAATAAATCCAATCGAAAAGTTTGGGAGACAGTAGTAGAAGATTTGTTATGGATAGCTTTTTCTAGTTTACAGATTTTTATAAGTAATTTACTTACCTATAACGTTTCATTAAGACTTAAGGGGGTATTCTAGTGTAGAGGCATGTATTTCGCCCGGTTTTTGAAGCGCTGTACAAAGGAAACAAAAAATATTTTTACTATCCATTTTTGTATCATTTGTTTATTGATTTTTTATTATTACATACAAAAATAAACCATTTTTTTTTAAATTGATTAGTTATGATCAGTTAAAGTGAGGGATAAAAAAAAAGAAGGAGTCCTGGCGTGCATAATTCCAACCCTCCTAGTGATCTGAAAAATAAAAAACAGACGGATTCTTAATTATTATAGATTCCGCTATCGTATGAACCTTGTTTCAAGTTAAATTTTTTTTTACAAAATGGCGGCTATTTGAAAAACAATTTTTTTTGCATATTTTTTTAACAGTTTCGAATTTTTAAAAAAGACTAAATGAAAAGTTATAGTTATGGGCAAGGTCCACACGATAAAGGGATGTATAAAGAACATCCTCTACAAATTTGAAGTAAATCGGTCCATTAAAACTCGAGATATCCTTACCGCCAGCTCGAAAAAAGTAGTTTTGAAAAAAACGCGTTCAAAGTTTTGAGACAAGTTTTCGGCAATTTTACTTATAGAATGGTACAGAATACGTACATATTTTTAATCGGCGATTCCTGCTCCATATAAGAAACCTTTCATTCTCCGATGTTCTCTGGCGAAGACGAGCAGTTCTACCCTCCTTTGACGCCTCTGAAGTCCGGAGTTCCGAGCGCTCGATTCGCGCTTCGTCCCGTCTCGCTGCAAAAGCATTAGCTTCTGGGCCAATCGTAATTCCCATAACATCTAAGATTTTTAATATGGGTATAAAACCTTTGTTAAAAATACTAACTGCGAAGAAAGTGGCAATTTCAATTGTCTTCGGTCCAACGTGAATGTGCTTCGGAGCAAAAGTCCATATAAACGAATTCAAAGATTTGTTATTATTTTAGGTTTCAGAACCCAAACATCGTTCCAATAAAGCATCAGCTGATAAATGTTCATAAATTGGTTTTATTACTTGTAAAACGTTGTCATTTAGAGGAGGATTTTTGTGGTCAACTTCGTCAATAGTGCCGTCTTCCATTGCCTTCTGATACTTGCATCAACTAGATGAACAATTCATGTGTTGAGGATTTTCGTTAGTTGAAATGTAGGTTGCCCACACATCTCTCTTCATGTCTTCAACAGAATCTGGATTTCGACGAATTGCCAAACCATAATATAAAGACAATTCATTGATTAGCTTATCAGTGAGTTTACCAGCGTCTTTGCCACCAATACCTTTATTCCCTTTTCTTGCTTTACCTAACCGTAAACCCATGCGTTTTTGAACATGCCCAACACACTCCTTTTTTTTCTACTACCGGGTTATCATTGTAGGGGTTAATATCAAGAATGCCTTTGAAAGTTTTTGCGTCGCCATCTCCGATATATCGGATATATTTGGCATTATGCTTGGTTTCCGACCTCCCAAACATTTCAACAACCGCGTCAACCTCCATTTTTCCGGCGCTTCCTTTATGATTTATAGTACAAACAAGTCAAATGATTTAGATTAGCGTGAGGATCAGACTCTAATATTAATTCCTTTTCTTCTCTTACGGCTTTTGAAATTATTTGATAGTAACCGCTGAAGCGGCCGTGTATAAATTGCCAAGGCAACTGTAATATGTACCAATGGTCAAGCCTTGACAAATGTCCATTATACTACAAAATATATTTATACCTTCTCTTCCTACTCCTAGCAATCTCATAGCTGCTACAATTCCTCGATTTAATTCGAATGCTTTATTTATAAAGGGCGATGATTGAATATATCGTACTTGCTCACACTCACATTGTAAAGCAATTTTAAACCCTAACCCACGAGCAGCTGTTCGACTAAATTTTATATCTTGCTTACATGTAGAACACAGGATCAATGTTGAAAGCGTGGTAAAAACAGAAAAAAATTATAAAATACAATAACCGTAATTGTTATTAATTATAACTTCCTCATCCTGCGAATGTTTTAATTTTGCTGCAGATGCACTAGTGAAACTGGTTTCTTCTTCTTCAGTAAATTGATTACCGTAAAATTTCCTCCTTTTTAATCTGCATGGCCGTGCAGAACTAAATTTTGAAGTTTTTCTATCCATTACAAATTGTAAATAAATTCACAATTTACAAAATAATTTTCACTTGAAAAATGTTAAACGCGTTGTTAGGTTAGCACGTGCACTCAGTACGAAGTTTGGCTCAAAACTAACTTCACTAAAACGGCTATAACTCATGAAATAATAGGAATCTTGAAAAATCCTTTTATAGACATATTCTTGAATGTCTTAACTTTGGATATATGAAAAAAATCCTTTTTTTCAAAGTTCTCCACTAGAATACCCCCTTAACTTCGTATCTCTATTGTTAATCGAGTTATCTAGGAAAATATAGAGACTGCGTACAAACTAGCATGAAGAAAATCGAAAATTAGAAATTTCCAAATTTGATAAGACAGCTGGTAGAGTAGATAGAAGCTTCTAGTTATCAATACCATTCTCACTGTCTAACTATCTATATCCTCGCAGAGTCTCAAATTGTTGTCTGGCCTAGTTCTTGAGAAAACAGAAGAGACGGCTAAAATTATCAAATAAATCCAATCGAAGCGTTTGTAAGGCAATAGTAGACGATTTGTTATAGATAGATTTTTCTATCTTATAACTTTTATAGATAATTTAGATATCTACAAGGTTTCATAGAGTCTTAACTTTGTCTTTGTCTCGATCTAACGTGTCTTCATTATTAACAGAGTTATTTAGGAAAAATTGATACTGCGTCCAAACTAGTATGAGGAAAAACAATATTTAGAAATTTCCAAATTTGATAGACTCAGCTTGTAGACTAGACCAGGAGTTCTCAAACTTTTCGATGTCGGGGAACACTATACTCTGATATATTTTTAAGCGGAACATACACAATCTACAATATAAAATAAACGTTAAGTAAGGGGGCGCGGGTAACTAACCTTTTTGAAACCAAAAGCGTAATAACAAATATAATAATGTTTGCAAAAACACCCTGATATTATAGAGCAAAAAAGGAACAGAATCGCGTCGCAGCATGTGATTGGCAACCCCCTGCTTCAAAGTGCACCTTTCAGAAAATAATATGTATGTAAGTAAAATATGTACCGATATTGATTGATGCAAATACATTTATTGAAAACACAATTAAAGTTACACTATTTTAAAATATTCTCAAATTTAATGCGATTCACGAGCTTGACGATCTTAACAGATCTCAGCAATATTGGGACGAATAAATGATAAAGCCACATGAATTTCTTCTTCTAGATTCCCTAGTCTCTCGCGTTTGTTTGTCTTTATATTAACCATAGTTGAAAATCCTGCTTCGCAAAGATATGACGTGGAAAATAACAATATTATATTCAGGGAAATATTATTGTTATCAATAATACATTCAAATAAACAACAAAGGAGTGGAAAATGGGGTCAGATTGGGATACAGAAACATGGAGCTAACAGTAGACTGCCTAGCCATCGCAGAAGATCTCGCAATATTTTCAGATTCCTTGCATAGAGCTGTGGAGCAAATCAACCTACTACAAATAGAAGCAGCTAAGGCTGGCCTTCAGATTTCCTTTGCCAAAACAGAGTTTATCTCAAACATCAAACCAGCACCCAAAATTCTTTTCATGGATCAGGAAAAATTAAGCGAGCCGACAAATTCAAATATCTAGGCGATTGGATAGAGCCCAACATCTCGAAGAAAGAAGCCTTCACTTCACGTATCAGGAAAATGGAAACTGCATATCAATTGACCAAGAGCATCTACAAGTCCATTCCAGTAAACGAAAATGGTGAATACAGAAAACCGCATAATCATGAACTCTACGTGCACATGGAAAAAATAACCGACATTATTCGGAAGATAAGGATCACATTTTATGGTCATATGTCACGAATGAGCCCAACTAGTTTGGCAAACAGAATCTTTACCTATTTCCTAGGAAAGAACATCAAGGGAGCATGGTTCACAGAACTGAAGAAAGACTTTAAAGAAATGGAGATCACATGGGCAGATATTCAAAAACGTAAACCTCTTAGATAAAGATAAAGCTGAAATCATTCCAGAGTTTTCAAGAAAAGAACAAGCTCGAAACAGGCAAGAGCTGGACTAAAGAAAGGAAGCAGAAACATCGAGAACGAATGCGACAGTACTGGGTTAACATTAAAGCCCAAGGAAGGAAACAGTTGAAATAACGTGGTCCTAAGGTGGCCGTAACAAAAAAATATATTTGTACCTACGTTTGTTGTTATTGAATGGATTTTCTTCTAAATTGTCTAAACAGGCGAGCATTAATTAAAACTATCATAACAAAGAATACGTCATAGCTCAACTCATTCGTCGGAGGGGATTCCCCGTTGCCCTAGCCACTAGGGGGAGGGCCTGGCGAATTATAGAATTGGATTACGCAGAATTTTGATAACTGCAATAATATTTTTTTAAATTGATTTTTTCGCGGAACACTTAAATGTGCAACCCCTGGACTAGACAGAAGCTTCTAGTTTTCGATAACATTCTAACTGTCTAACTTTCTATATCCGTGCAGAGTTTCTGTTCTAGTCTAGTTTTCGAGAAAAGCGAAGAAAACTAAAATTAGGCAAAAATATCCAATCGAAAAGTTTGGTCTATGGTAGACTATAGTAGATAATCTGTTATGGATATATTTTTCTAGATTACAGATTTTTATAGATAATTTAGTTATCTACAACGTTTCTTTAAGACTTACCTTCGTATCTCGATTTTTAACTGAGTTATCTAGCAAAAAATCGAGGCTACGTCCAAACTAGCGTGAGGAAAAACTAAAACTAGAAATTTCTAATTTTCACAAGCCCGCTTGTAGACTAGATAGAAGCTTCTGGTTTTCAATAACGTTTTCACTGTCTAACCAGCTATATCTGTGCAGAATTCCAAATTGTTATCTAGATACTTTAGATATCTACAAGGTTTCATAGACCCTTAATTTCGTGTCTCGATTATTAACCCAGTTATTTAGGAAAAAAGACTGCGTCCAAACTATTATGAGGAAATACAAGAATTATAAATTTCCAAATTTGATAAACTCAGCTTGTAGACTAGACATCAGCTTCCAGTTTTCGATAACATTCTCACCTACTAACTATCTATATCCGTGCAAACTTTCAAATTTGTATCTAGTCTAGTTCTCGCGAAAACAGAAGAAGACTAAAATTAAGCAAATAAATTCATTCGATAAGCTTGGAAAGCAAATTCAATCGAAAAGTTTGAAAGGCAAATTCAATCGAAAACTTTGGAAGTGATAGTAGACGATCTGTAATAGATAGACTCTTCTAGTTTACAGGCTTTTATAGATAATTTAGATATATACAAAGTTTCATAAAGAATTAACTTCGTGTCTTCATTATTAACCGAGTTATCTAGGAAATATCGAGACTGCTAAAAATTTTCAAATTTGAAACTCGGCTTGTAAACTAGATGGCTTTAATAAGGCTTCTTGTTCTAGCTTTTACTTTTTTTTTCTTTCTAAACAAAGTGTATTGAATCAAGTCATGAATTATGTATGCAATCTCTATTATTTAGAAGATCTCATAGGTTTATTTGCGTGACACTGAGGTTGTTGGCAAATCCATGCAAGAAATGAGTTCACTCAAGATTCTGACTAACTGTTTCACCACTTCAGACTTGATTAAAAAATCACGGAGCACTTTAAAATGTAATACAAATGAGAAATAAAAGAAAAACAATAGACGAGAAATAGTGTAACGTGTTCCAGGAACGTGATATAGAATTAGCCGGAAGCGTCTGCGAGAATTCTCGCTGAACTTTAACCTCTGACTTGGACTGAATAATGGTGCACGGCTTGTGTGATATGTGTGTTTATAACTAGAATTTCAAGTAAATAAAATGGCCGATTTGCTCTGGCCAAAGTTCTCATTAAAAATAACACACTTATTTTTCTCTCATCTCATTTTAAATATTTTTATCTACGACCACTATTGTTAATGCCCATTTTTGTACAGTTCGTGGACTATGTAAATACATCATTACACGCAGTATGTAACAGTTTATTAACGTAATTTAAGTAACGTAATTGTAACGCGATTAATAATAAATTATGATTGATAACACACACGTGCGTTTGGTTTACGATTCGTTAATTGATTGAGAGCTGCTACTACGTGCTCATACGTTCAGCGCCCCCCGTGTCACAATTGAATGTAACGGAAATTGACATTGCGTACATTGGGTTGCCTATATCTATCAGCACTCTTATTCCAGTTTAACTCAAATAAATACTAAATAATTAAGTAAGTTACCATTAAGAATGTATTTCTTTTCATTTCTACCAAGTTAAGTTTGGTTTTGGTAATGTCGAGTAACAGTTATATATGAAAATAGAACTAGTTTTTAAAAATGTATGATTAACTGGTGACAATAGGACAATGAAACAAACTGTTTAAATTTGTTATTAGCTATTTTTTATTATTATGTGAAATAATGTAACCTAACCTAATGAGAAATAAATTTGTTACATCAAACATATTTTTCTTATCAAACAGAAACAAATTAGTCTGGTCGTAGATAAAGTATAGTACATAACTCGAGTTGTAAGGCCATTACATACTCGCGGAATTTTGCACTCCCCGCTACGCGGGTCGTGCGTAGCTGTTCTTCTTAATATGCTTCTTTCGTAATATGCTTCTTACAACTCTCGTAACGTAATATACTATTGTTAGATTGCATCGTAGGCGAACTAACTGTATAGGCTGGGGTGGGTAAATTTAGTTGATCAAGACTAGGCTAGACAAGTCAAATATTATTCAAAATATATATATATATATATTTCCATTTACACAAGTATAAGTAGTTGCAAAGATTATAATAAAGCAATTACCGTAAATCTGAAGAAATGTACAAAATTAAAAAATGTTTAACGACTTATTAAAGCGGAATATGGCTTAAATATTTAAACACTCAACCTTTCCTTAGCTCTATAATATTATCAAGTCTTTTAAAGACTACAAACGAAATCTCGTGTTGAAACTCAACAGATATTTGTATGCGGTTTACTAACCCCTGTCCACTTTCGTGGCACTAAACAAACAAGACTAGATAAATGACATTGTTTTTAAGATCACATCTTTCTATTTAACCTAAGTGAATAGTCATATGCAGTCGCGTTTCGAGATCTATCTCTCATCCGTGCAGCTTTGCTGTTTAGAATGGCCCCCTATCACCCCCAGTTTGTATGCTATTTACTAGCTAATTGTGTCTGGTTCGATCTGGTTCCAAATATAGATAATGCCTGCCCTTAATTCATAACTGTTTCGTATTGACGGTTATCTGCATATATCGTTCTAATGATGATTCCTCAAGGATTTTCAATGGGGTTCATATTTGGTGAACAAGCTCAATCTTCTTTTTCTTCTTATCTGCCTTTTCTCGTCCATTCCTGGATGTAGGCCTTTTCCATATTTTTCCATTCCTGCCTGTCCATAGCAGCCCTCATCCAGTTTTTCCCAGCAATCTTCTAGATGTCATCACGCCATCTTTTTTGAGGTCTCCCATCACTTCTTTTGCACTCTCTTGGCCGCCAAGCTGTTAAGTTGTATGTACTCTTGCAATATGGCCAGCCCATCTCTATTTTAGCTGCGCTACTCTTTCGCTAACATCTGTTAATTGCGTTGTTCGTCTGATTTCCTCATTTGGAACTTTATTGCGTAAACTAATCCCCAGCTTAATCTTATTTGGTTTCATTAACTGAATATTGTTGAAACCTACCTTTGGCACCTTGATAAATGCTAAAATTATCAGCTCTTGCTTCATTTTCAAGAAATGGCACTTCAGTGTACTCTGCTCTGTTCAGTCTGAACGAAGGAAACTCCAATCGAAATACACCTTCACTGCAAAAACCTCTCCAAATCATTAAGCCACCGTCACAAAAATTACGTTTCGAAAAATATCGAGGTCCTTTTTTCATATCTCTCCAGTGAGAATTTAATCCATCGGGACCATCTAAATTAAACTTCTTTTCAACTGAAACAAATTACTTTACTACCAAATAAACATACAATAAAAAAGAAATGTAAAGTGAAATGTAAAGAAATACCTAGGACCAGATTCATGCGTTTCTTTGGGCAAATTTCAAATGCGTGCTTAACTTTATCAGGCGACGTTCTGTTCTTGGACCCTGTTCTTTTTTGGACCCCATTTCTTATTTGTGCAATACGTTTCGGATCGCGATCTTGTAAGTTTGCGAGCGATTTTTCCATGTTAACATCCATTTCCAAGTCCACATCCATTTAGTGCGATTATTTTTCCTTTTTCAATTTCAGAAAAATAAGTCCCACGTTTTTCCGGCATTTTCTCAATTTTTATGAAACAAATTACTGTTGACAAGTCTCAATTAATACACAATTTCATGATAGACTGGAGCATAATCATATTTCTACTTTATATATCCATCCAGATAATAATTAAATGCATTTTATTCGCCATATAATTTTTTAACTTCATCCAATAAATTAAACATAATTTTTTTTATATTTAGATTGAGCTATATATTCTATTATTAATGTTATTACTAACAGAATGAAGGACCGGAATAAGTCTAGACTATTGTTGCATTCTAACAATGAGTTAAAATATTATTGAATAGAAAAGTGGACGAAAAGTAACCTGCTTTATAACAAAATATGGACGAGAAATAATAACAATATATAACTAAAAAAGAATAAAACTGTTTAACTTTGTCATTGTAATTTAAATAAGAGGTCGGGCGTGCTTGCCCATTATTTACGTGACGCATAAATCACGAGTATTCGTAGGTTTACATTTCCGAAACGGAGGAAAAATTATATGGGGAATAAAATGCATTTAATTATTATCTGGATGGATATATAAAGTAGAAATGGGATTATGTAAATTTAAATACATTAAAGGCGTTTAATTGCAAGGTGTTTTCCTTTCCGTTCATAAATAATGTCTACCGAAAGTTTCGTGATGCTTCTTTAAAAGGAACTTGTTTCTGGACACACTGAGCACGCCGACGTATTGTTTGCTTGAGAAGGATTCTATTGCCGTTCCGAATATGGACAGACAAGATATATCACGCCTCAATAGATTAATCTAACATAATCTGATATTAAATGTAATATACCTATCACTCGATTTACACGGTTTTTTAAAATATCGAAGGTAATAATCTAACATTATTTTGAGTATTAATTAGAATTGATGAAATGCATAAAATTATATTTTACAATTGAATGTAAAGATGCTATCGAAAGTTATTGATCATTTTCCTGCAAATATGGTGAAGTAAAAAAAATGTACCTACCACAGAAAGCATTTTTTAATTACAAAAAACAAATTATTTAGTGTCTCTAAGACAACTTTGCTTAATGCATTTTATACAAAAATCTCCAGAAACCTTTCGAAGAGTTGGACCAGTACCCGTACGTGTTACGTTAGTCCAAATTGGACAAATCGATACTCCTTTTAAAGATGGTTTAAATAACTTTTATTTAGCTAGCTTTTATCCAAAACGTGTACTCAGCATGTCCGAAAATTGTTTAAAGTGTCCAAATAGCTTAAAGTGTGCGCCTCTTGCAATACAACAAATGCAAAACAAAATCATAGTGTTCTGAGTTTAAACTGCAATTATCAAAAAAGAAGAAATACATGCGGAGATGCACCATCTTGCTAATGCCAAATATCGTTTATTGGTAATAGGTGTTGAGCGATGGCATCCATTAAGAACTTTTGTAGCATCTCCACATAACGTTCACTATTGACTACTGCGTTTTCCATTTCATCCCACCTTGACTTAATATCGACTTAATATCGACTTTCGGCCTTACACATTTGATCATTTGGGCAAAAAGCCCAAATACTTCTTCCAATACACCGAAACTTACGTTTAGAATTCAGTCGATGGAGTCTATCTTTATTTGTCATCAAACTACTACTTCAAGATAAAGTGAACGCTACCATTTCAAAATTCAATTTGTGGTAAAAGAGAGTTGGTAATGGAGAAGTGTACTCGTTTCCCTCTCTTTGTGAGTTTATAACAAGTTCGGCTGATAAAATTGACGCTGATACTCTGAAATGTATAACACAGCATTTAGAGAATTTTGAGAAGTGGGTATGAAAAAATATTTACCTGATTTAAACAAAAATATTGAATGGATAAGATACGTATATCATACGTTCATCATTAATACAACATCCATGCCAGAAGATTTATTGCATGCAGAAGAAGACCAATTGTTGGCACTTTAGCTTCATTCTGGTTGCAAATGTCATATTTATCCAGACTCAACCCTTTGGGTACATTTGGCGGCTGAGGCTCGTCATGCATATGTTTCAATTGTCTTGTATTCTTTAAATAAATCCGTACAACTTGCCTTTTCCAACTTCCTATCTATGTGAAGTTTCTTTCTCAGCATTTGTAGATATTAAGTCAAAAGGCTTTTGGATGTGGTACCGCATCTCAGATTAAAATTAACAAACAGAAAACCAAATTATGATGATCTGTCTACTTAACATAACATAAACAATTTCATCCTTCTCATTGATTAATGACAGTCGTGAATTCAAAGGACGGCATTTAAGGTAGTTAATGAGAGAGAGAGAGAGAATATATTTATTGTATACTTTATACAAAGGTAGTTAATGATTTTCACGCTTTCATCCAGAAATTTCTGTAGATCAGCGGGCATCTTACGTGTTGGTAAAGTCTCTCTGTGTATGCAACAATGTGTGGATATGACATTCGGGGCAACATTCTTAATTTTCGCAACGAGTCCTTTATTAATTCCCACCATACTTTTTGCTTCTTATGTGCTTATTCCAACACATCTATTCCAATTTGTTTTGTTCTCTTGCATAAATTTATTCATAAGATTGAAGATATCTTCTCCTGTTGTATGACCTAATAATGGCTGGCAAAATAAAAAGTCGTCATGACTTTCTTGATCTTTTTCGTATCCAACAAACGCCATAAGATTTTAAAAATTCGAAAATCGAAAAAAATGAAATTTTTGCGAAAATCATCAGTGGACTCATCGACTTGTAATGCATAATTACGACTTTGGGAAATATCAGACAATAACATATGTTTCACATTATTAGACATATCAATGATTCGTCGATGAACTGTAGTATTTGAGAGCTCCTATCAGGGCCGGCGCGAAGGGTGGGCGAACTGTGCGACGGCACAGGGCCCCGCGTTCGGCAGGGGCCCCGCAAATTCAGAGAGTGGAGTTGATATTTTGTCTGTAGGTTTGGGATCGGCATCTATAGGCGTGCGCAGTCTGCTGCGACGGACACATTTAGCCGCTTAATTGAGTTGCTACTTTGAACACGCCGACCGTAGACTAGTACTCGTAACTAAAACTGTTATTACAAGTCTAGCAAAATTATTTTCTAATCCACCCGCAATATAACCTCTGAATGTCTAGCTGTGATAGAGACTACGGAAGAAAATATATTAGTGGGTGTGAACAACGTAAAAGAAAACATGATCAAGAAGCGGCAAAAGAACATCAAAAAGATTCTTTAAATAAATTTATAAACAAATCTTCATTTATTTCACCAATTTCCGTGAGAAATCCTGTTGAAGTTGATAACGAGAATTAACGAGAACAACACAAAACAAAGTTGAAGTAATTAGAGAACACGAAGAACCTGATACATCATCACATATGTATCACCTCATACATATATCACATATCATACATGGAAGTGAATCACAAAAGAAGAAAGAAATAGATGAATTATTTAACACTGATGACCCAGCCACGTGGCCAACAATGTTAAACCATGCTTCGAAAACAATAATTGTTCAATGTGGTGCACCTTCTACCTTAACTACAAATGATTCCGCTACACATTATGTGAGAATAATGGCAAATGGAAACAAGCATTACAGAAGATGGTTTGTATATTCCAAATCTTCTGACAACATATTTAGTTTTTGTTTCTGAAGTTATTTGCCTCTGATCACATTTTTTTAGAAGGTAAGGGGTCCGATTGGCGGCACGTAAGTGAACGATTGAAATCTCATGTACGATCCACCGTACATATTAAATGCATGCATTCTTGGCCACAAATGTTATGCAATTTAAAGATGAACAATACTATTGATCAAAGTCACGGCTAAAGCTAATAAATCACGAAACACATAGATTTTATTAATGTAACACATAATGTTTCAAGACGTATTGATGACGATGATTTAAGACGATGTTATAAATAACTTTATTAATAAGCGAGGTATATTAAATCTCATTTATATACTTTTACTTGTTATTATTCCCTAATTTACTGCAATAGTACAGGACTTCTATGAAACACTCTACAAAAGTAAAGTATCACAGAGTCAGCCACTGACAGCTCGAGGGAAAACACGACCACCTGTCGAAAACATCGGATCCGAAGAAATTCCGGATGTCATTCCAGAGGAAATAATGCTCGCTTTACAACAACTTAAGAGTAGAAGAGCCCCTGGGGAAGATGACATTTTACCAGAGATGATCAAAAGCATCGACAAGGTACTTAGTGACGTGATGGCAATCAAAAGTACCTGCATCATGGCCTAACGCAGTAATCACCCTAATCCACAAAGAAGGGTACATCAAGAGGCTGGAAAACTACAGATCTATCAGTCTATTGTCGCATGTCTACAAACTCTTCTCTCGGGTTCTAGTTACTTGACAGACTTGACAGGAAGCTTACAGTTCTAGTTATTCTAACAGACTTGAGAGGAAGCTAGAATTCTTTCAACAAAGAGAACAGACAGGCTTTAGCTCAGGCTTCAGCACCAATGACCTTCAAACTCTCAAAACAGTTGTGGAGAAATGCAATTAGTACAGGAAACCACTTATCCTAGCCTTTATCGACTACGAGAAAGCTTTCGACTCCATAGAGTGGTGGACCATAGAGCAAACTCTAGTTATATGCCGTATCGATGAAAGGTACATACAGATCCTCAACCACCTGCATCAGAACGCAACTGCCTGTGTCAACCTGCAGAGGAAAACCAACAAATTTCGTCTAGAGAGAGGTGTCAGGCAAGGGGACACAATATCACCGAAGCTGTTTACCCTAGCATTAGAATGTATATGGAATATAAACTATTTCTATAATGAACTAATTTATTGAAATTAATGTATTAAAAAAATTCAATGGGAATTTTTGAAGCACCTTTCTTATTAGAGAAGGCTCCGTTTCATTATTTTGCGCAGGGCCCCGCTTCATTATTTTGCACAGGGCTCCGCAAAATTTAGCGCCGGCCCCGGCTCCTATCACTTCTGCCATTATTTTGGCTGCTGGCTTGATTAAAGTCTCTCCAATCGTCTACGCTTTTCGCAATTAAAAGCGACACGTGATACGGAACTTCTAGGATGTTTCTAAAGTCACCTCCTGTTCAACCCCGCATTACTTTTTGAGATTGATTTGAATCCTTAAGTTTGTTTTCAAAAAAATCGATTGGTTTATGTTTGTACTGATTGTGGTTTGTCTCAAAATGTCGCTTCAAGTTGAATGGTTTCATGCTTTCATTTGATAGATTTTCAGAATAAATGACACAAAGTGGAATAGGCCCTTTTTTATCTCCAGTCCATGAGAATCCAAATTTAAGATATTCTTTGTCGTACTTACGAGTTTTCTTTACTTTTTTCTTAACAGGTTCAATTGAAGGTGGATCATTCTCGTTCATTTCTAGGGTCCTTCAACGCCACAGCTACGCATACATGTAAAACCACATATACGATATAGAAACAAGTAACCAAACTAATTTAAAAATGAAAAATGATAACAACATCCACTTCGGGAGAGCTTTACTAATAAAATCAAGGGAGGAACACGAGGCACTTGCTGAAAAACTCGCGAATAAATGTGAGGTTTCTCGTTTTACCCTAGAAGTGAAGTTGCACAAATTATATCTATCTTGTGTTACTTTACTAGTACATAAACATCTGGCTTTGAGCCCCCATATATTAGGTCTTGACCTTACTCGTTACTAGCTTTAACGTAGGGAAAGGCTCATACAATGCATCTCGAGTGCTGTGTGCTAAAGAGTAACAGAAGATTTCCGTGTTCCTCCATTGGGTGGATGGAGGATGTTGTTATTATTTTTTAATTAGTTCAATCAAACATGTGATTATAGAAGTCGTTATCAATTTGAACACAAGTAATGACATTTTTTATTATTTTTCTGTTTGTTATCGAAAAAAAATAAGCTGCTTGTTAGACGTAGCCAAAGCCCGGTGCAGTACATACCCCCCTCAAACTCGTCCCGTACCCCAGGGGGTACGCGTACCGCACTTTGGGAAACACTGGTATAGTTGAACTATACGGAGCGGTCACACAGCTATTGTTAAACTATAGCAGGGCTATTCGCTAGTTTTCTATAGGGCGTGTACGTAGCTTTAGTAATACTCTTCACTGACTTTTCTACAGTTTTATAATAATCTTCACAGAGTTTCTAATATGTCTAATATCTGTGAAGTGAATGGATTGTTTTGAAGACTACATTAAAAATGCGACCCAAATAAGTAATAATTTGTTCTTTGATTTCCTTTTCTCGGTTTTAGCGTGAATGCATTGAAAGTGAGGTTGGGCAAAACTAATCTAATTACATAACATCAATAAGATTTTATGTCTAAAAAAATAACTTTTGAAAATGTTCTGTTTCTATTTTTGTGCATTATTAAAGCTTTATAAACAACTTATTATGCAAAATATAATGCACATTTCAAAATAAATAAGCATTCCAAGTTACGTTTAGTATAAATTATATCTTGATTAGGTTTGGTGGCTTATTATTACTTCATTTGGATTTATAAAAACAAAGATAATATTTTTTATTAAATATTAATCTAGCTATATCAGAAAAATGTAAAATGATAGTTGATGGCAGAAAGACCTCGTGGTCAATAGCCATTTGATACTGTTGGTGACAATATAGATTATTATTGTTATTATTGGTAGATAATGAATTAATTTTTAAGCCATGTTTTAACATATTTAAGCGATTCCTTATTAATATTAAAGATAAAAACATAAACTGTTTTTAATTTTCAAATGTATTGTATAAATAAAACATATGTTTCACCAATGAAACATATGTAAAAAAAAATTTTAAACTTAAAAACTATTTATCTTTTTCTTCTGAACATTGAAATAAAGTTTCAACAAATAACTCTACAATCAATCATTTATTTACGATCCATACTTAATTTTTTTTCTGGGTTTTCGCAGAGAATTTGCAATTTTGGTTGGAATTTTGTAGCAAAATTTTGCTGCAAATCAGGAACAGGTTGAAATGTAATGATAGATTTATTAGTTTTTGAGCAATGTTCAAACATACAGTTTTTAGAAGATTAATCTTTTTTGGAGCTTGATGGTCAAAATAATAATAGAGATTTTTTTAATTTTTGCATCATTTTTGGCATGATTTTTTTTTTAAATTTTTTAATAAATTTAAAAAAAAAAATTTGTTTGCTTTTATAAACTTGATCTGGTTTTGAAAGTTTCATCTAGACTACGTTTGTAATAATACTAATAATCATGTCTGATTGTATAAACTAGGCTTGGTCTTCAAAGTTTCTTCTAGTCTGCATTTTTATTAATCTGGTCACTGACTGTTTAGACTTGACTTGGTCCTCAGTATTTCATCTAGACTAAATGTATAATAATCTAGTCTGATTATGTAAACTAGACTTGGTTTTAAATGTTCCATCTAGGCTAGATTTTTAATAAATTAATCTGATTATATAGACTTGTCTTCAAGGTTTCATCTTATACTCTTAATTATTTAGTCTAGTCTGGCTGTATAGACTAGACTTGACCTTTAAAGTTTCATCTTTCATAAAATTCTGTTCATTTACAAATATTTTATAGATATACTAGATTTTATAGAAATTATATATTAATTTTTGTAAAAATTGCAATTAAAAATATACAAAACTTGAAATTTTTTGTTTACAAAGACTAAACTTTTCAAAAATATTAACGATTAAGAAAGATCTAGATCGGTAACACCTAGAACTAGATAATATAGATTTCAAGAACTTTAAGAAAAGGAATGAAAACTAAATTTTAAAAGTACGCAGTATAAAATGATTTTGGTGGAGAAGAAGATTGAATAAAATTAGAAGTTTTAGGGTGGAATATACCCTTGTTTTCCTAATTTGAGCAGTTATTCTATTTGGTAAACAGTAAATAACAGCGATTTGTAGCGTTTCGTTGACTTCTTGGCCTTGCGGGTGCAAAAAATGTAAACAAATCGGATCGGAGCGAGCGTAATCAGTGTAAATAAGGTGAGTCTGAATACGATTCTGTACGTTTTTAGTTATTGACGTGCGATTGTCGAGTGTGGATGAATTTCTTTGTAAACAAAAATTGCGGAAATTCAATTAAAATTGTGCTAAAAGTTTGTCATTTTGTTGTACATTTTGTGAGTCCGAGGAATCGTTGAAATATCTGCTTTGGTGAGTGAGATTTTGCATTGATTTATTAATTAGACTTAAGGAAGATTTATTAAATTTTAAAAGTAAAGGAAAGTTGTTGAGATTTAAAAAAAAATTCATTTGAAAAATTTTGTTAAGATTGTTATTTTTTATTTATTTATTTTAATTGTAATTTTAGAATTAGAATTTTATTTTTAGAAATAGAAAATTAAAGAATTTTTCGAAAATTAAGGAAACTTTGCTAGAATTAGTAGGAAAGTGTCGCGACACAATTTCGATGAAAATTCGTTAAAATTATGGGAAATCTGTGGAAAAATATCGAGAAATCAATAAAATTATAACTGATTTGTTTTATAAATTCATGAAACCAAAATCAAATTTCTCCAAACCTATGGTAAATTTAGGGTGTTGGGGTTTTAGGGTGTGTCTAATATACTAACAACAAATCATTTTGGACTACCCAGACATAAATTTAAGGAAGTTGTGTTTAATAAAATGATTTTGAACACTAATTTATTCAAGAAAAATTACTGTCGTATCGTGGTTATACTGCAAAATTGGCAAAAATTAGATAATGTGCCCAAGTCATTTTATCTCCTGCTACCTTTTTGAAAAAAATAGTACATAATAATAGTAAAAGTCAATTTACTTAGCTAATCCTAACCTTTTACAACAAGTCAAGTTTACAACAAGTCTTTTAGATCAAAATCTCTCCAGTTAAAATTGTTCATGTCTAGTTAGTCGTTTTTGCCAATTTTGACTTGGTCACTTCTGGCAGTACACCCATGATTTATTCTTTATTTTTCCTTCGCTTCTTAAAATTTGCTATTTACTACACACACTACTATTTTCAAATATAAACCTAAGTACACAATGTAGATGTAGATTGTAGATATGGTGGTGACGACTTGTACTGCGACCTTTATAGATCTATTGTACCCCACCCTCCTCCTCCAAGCTTTGGTGAACTTACCCATTTAAAGCGCCTCCTCTAATCCTGATTCCTTTAGGAATTTCAGGATCTGGGTGGGATTCAAGGCCTGCAGCTCCTCTGTGTTCAAGCAGTGAGCCCCAAGGTACATCTGTCTCTTGCGGAGTAATGCTCCACAGTCTTTGAGCAGATGTATGGGGGTTTCCTCTGCTAAGCCACATAATCTGTATCTGGCATCCTCCTCTAGGCCTAAGGCCTTGAGATGTTTCCTAAGTCTGCAGTGTCCCGTCAGTACTCCTGTCCAAATTCTAAGCTTGTTCCTGCTTAATTTCGGGCAAGCTTTTGTTCTCTTCTGGTTAAAATATCCCAGCATCACTTTGGACTGCCTTAGCCCTGGAAGTTCTTTCCAGATTTTCATCCATGCTCCTCTTGTTTCCTCATCTAAACTTTTGTGTATGGTGTTCACACTCATGCCGCAAAGGGTTCCGGACCTATAAAGGGGCTACTGGATCCCTTGTTTGCTAGGTGATCGGCTACTTCGTTTCCGTCTATACCAGTGTGTCCTGGTACCCAGTATAGCGTTACTTTGTTATCTTTGCCAAGCTTGTTCAGCTTTCCTACACAGTCCCATACGAGTTTGGATCTGATGGTGTATGAGCTAATGGCCTTTATGGCTGCTTGGCTGTCTGACAGGATAGAAATTCGTTTTTTGCGATAATTCCTGTCGAGGTTAAACTGTGCACATCTTTCGATTGCGTGTACCTCTGCTTGGAAGAAACTTGGGGATGTGTCCATGGATTCGAAGTACTTGGTACGAGGTCCAAACACTCCTGCACCAGTACCTTCCTTCGTCTTCGAACCATCTGTATACCACTTGATAGCATTTTGCATGTGGTATGCTGAGGATTCGTCGCTCTAATCGGCTTTACTACTACACATTGCTGTGTAGTTTTTTCGAAGTGGTATTTGCATACCATTTCGTCTTTTGGTACTTCCAGCCAGGGTATCTTGGCAGCGAGGCTGTTTACTATTTACTTTGAGGCCTCTCTGAACAATTTCACAGAGCGATCCCTAAAACTTCCCTCTGGCCATTATGACTATGTCATCGGCGTAACCTTGATATTTGATGTCTAAGTCGTTTATCCTAACCAGTAATTCATCAACTGGCAGGCTCCACATTAGCGGTGATAGTACACCACCCTGTGGGCACCCTCGAGTTGTGGAGACCTTAATGGTGTCTCTTCCCACTTGTGTCTACGGTGTTCTAGTTCTCAGCATTTCTCCCATTCACCTTGAGATACAGTACAGACGATACTCCTTGTTTCGAGGGCCGCCTTGACAGCCTCGTGTGAGGTGTTGTCAAAAGCTCCCTCTATATCCAAGAAGGCACATATCGCTACTTCCTTGGTCTCTAGTGCTGCTTCTATCTCATTTTTCAGCTAATACAGGGCGGTTCCTGTGGATTTCCCTGCCCTGTATGCATTCTGACTGCTGTGTAGTGGTGTACCTACCAGCACTATACTCCTTAGGTAATTATCAATTACCTTCTTCATTGTCTTTAACATAAATGATGTTAGACTAATGGGTCTAAATGACTTTGATTGAGTGGTGTATTTCTTCCCCACTTTCGGTATGATTACCACCTTAGCCCTTCTCTATAGCTCCGGTATATATCCGAGCGCTAAACTACTTCTAAATATATTTAGAAGATACGGTATTAGTTCTCTCTCTCCCTATTATAGGAGGGCAGGAACTAGTTCGTCCAACCTGGGGCCTTAAAAGGCTGGAAAGTGTCAATAGCCCATCTGATTCGGTTTTCCGTACAGATGGACGCTGCCCTCCTCCAGTCGGCCCGACTTGGTTTCCGTGGTTGCATCAAGCCCTCGGTCTCCCTGTATCCTCTACATCCCGGAAAATGGGTTTCTAGTAGGAGGAGAGCTCTTTGCTCTTCATCCTCCGTCAAGGTCCCATCCAGTCTCTTGAGATTGGTTGTGATTTCTACTCTATCCTTCGCTAGTGCTTTGTGCAGTCTAGCTGCCACTGGGGTGGATTCTATGTTTTCACAGAAGGTCCCAAAGTGTTTCCTTTTTGCCCTTCTGATCTCTTTGTTGTAGGTGGTAAGTACCTCAGAGTTTTCAGTGGCTTTGTTGAAAAGCCTACGTACTTTTGCTCTTAATGTAGACAAATTTTTGCTCCACCAATTTTCATCCTTATGCTCCTTCACGATTTTTACCGGGCAGCTGGATTCAAATGCCGTGGTGATTGCTACACAATGTAACAGATGTACACCTTGTAGAGACAATAAAAATTGTTTCGAATAACTGTCCGACAATAGGGAATATGCATCCATTTTTTTTATTTGCTTAATTCACTTTTAACTTCGTTTTAACATAGTAAAAATTATAAATACTATTTCAATTAATTTTTAAAATAATATGTAATATACCGATTAAACTTGACCTGTTTGAACAGTTCCATTTTTCGCGCGCCCTGGGTTACGTAGCACAGCAGGTTTTCATTCTGTATTGTATACTATTTGCATACAGTTAAGAATTTTGAGTTTGAATCGCTATTTCGACAATGGAAAAAGCAAAAAAGAAACATTCGATGGATATTGTCTAGTACGGAAATACAACAATATTATTATAAGTCGACCGGACAAAATGTTTGGTAAAGGCCTATTGAGGTAACCCAGTATACAGTCCATCCTACCTAAATCTCTGCGCATGCGTTACAAAATAAGCTGTCGCCATAAATACATCTATTTTTGGTAGATTGTCCGATTGTGCTTTAACAAAACCACTTTCAGTCATTGTTCTTCATAATTTATAATGTCATTAAAATACAAAAATCACACTAGATATTGGAAAACACTAAAAAAATATTGCACAGCAAAACAGCACAGTGAATACCGACGCCGATAAATGTCATAACGTGCACGTCACATAGCATGTTTCGATTTGACCAATGATGATGTATTTCGCAAATTTGAATTTCGCTCGCATATTTCGGACTTTTTCACTTTTTGATTTTTAAAATTTAAGTTTAAGTTTGTATTTATAATTAAATACAAACTAAATGAGAAAATAATGGTATAGATGTAATGTCAAGATCATAAAGTATCGGGGGTAAAAAAATCAAATAAATTTAAATCACTTCCCTATTCTATGTGTACGCCTACATCCAGTGATCAAACAGGAAACCGCTTTTCCTATTTCATCGTAGAGCTGCAGAAACTGATCACATATTTAACTACAGATTGCTGGGTATTGATATTGGGCCAGCTTAAAAATTTGTCGTTTTTAAAGCTTCAATCCCGCTTTTTCGAGAATTTCCGACGTCAAAATCTGGTCACCTTATTATATGAGCTGTTTATTTTGAAAGTGGCGAAAGGTCATTTTTCAAACAAGTGTAGTTAGCCACCTTAGTTCATTCTTATATGATCTCATACATTCTTACATGATATTTGCATTATGAAGTAACTTGTTACTAATGTATTTAAGATAGTGATCTTATAGGACTAAGACTACGGTTTTAGATTCCGTTTCAGATCATAAGTTTATTTTGAAAGAGGGGACCACTCACAAACCTAAAATACAAATATCTAGTATATATATGCATCGGGTTACAACGTTATCCGTCTTCCGTTTTCTAATCTCCGACCGTCTTGGTTTTTCCAAGCCTCTTCCTTCAATCCTCTCGTCCGGATCTCTCCGTCTATACCCTCTCTCCAGCTTTTCCGGGGTCTTCCTCTCCTTCTTCTTCCCTCCGGTGTCCAATGTATTACTTTCTTCGGGAGTCGGTCTTGGTCCATTCTCTGTATATGACCGTACCATCTGAGTTGTCCAGTCCTTATGTCATCCACGATGTCGTGCTTTACTTTCATTATTTACCTTATCCTTTCATTTCTGATCCTTTCCAATATAGACTTTCCTGCCGTTCTTCTCCAGTAGTCCATCTCTGTGGCTTTTAGTGATTTCTCTGTTCTATCCTTTATAGGCCACACTTCACTACCGTAGGTTATTATACTTTTAATTATTGCGTTGTATATTCTGTTTTTGTTTTCCTTTGCAATGTGTTTATCCCATAGTATGCCGTTTAACATGGACACAGCACTCCTGCCTTGTTTTCTTTTCGCTATTTTTTTTTTTAAGTTTTCTTTCGGCTATTGCTTCGTCCAGACTTCCTTCTTTCGATATTTTTACGCCTAGGTATTTGTATGAGCTGCAATGTTTGATATTCTGTTTGTCTGAGATAGGCAGATCTTGTTGTTCTTCTCCTATACACATGTATTCTGTTTTCTGCATGTTCACGTCTAGAACCCACCTATCGTACTCTTCAATTACTTTGCGTGTCATATATTCAATGTCATGAATGTCTTGCGCAGTCACCACCTGGGCATCCGCAAATGCCAAAGTATAGATTGTATCATAAACAGGTATGCCCATTGCTTCGCATTTTCTCTTCCATCTTGTTAATGCGCTTTCTAGATAAACCTTGATCAGAAAAATAATAATTAAAACTAATAATAATTAAGAACGGCATATAAATGGGAAATAATAATTAAGAACGAAATAATAATTATTAAAACAATATTCAGTTTAAAGCAATTTTTTTAACAAAGAATAAAAGTTGAATATTTTTTTGATTTTATTACATATACGTGTATAGATTTATCTTTCTTTCAAGGAAAATTTACTTTACCTATGGACTTGTACGTGAAAACGTATTTTCATTGATTTTGAAAGTGGCATAAGTCCATTTTCATTCATCAAAAACATATTATTTCGCAAACCCTTCAATATCTCGATTCCAGCATAAATAGACTAACGCCACTTTCAAAATAAACGACAATTTTATAGCTCACAATCAGTTATATTTAGATGCGCCGTGTGTGGTTCTCTTATCCACACTATAAAACCATTAACGAAAAATTAGTGAAACGATTTAAAACCATAACGATCAGTTTAATGGTTGCATGTTCACAGTGTGCACCTTGCACTGGTACCTGGAGCACACAAGCTACTTAAATCGGAAGCTCAATCATTAACCTCTGGTTAGGCATGAAAATGGTTACACAACAATTGGCCCATTACGATCGTTTGAAACATTATACTTGAATATCTTCGCAAGGGAGTTATAAAATATTTCACTTTTAATGTCCTTTTTCCTTTTCTGTAAGTTAGTTTAAGGACGATCGTAAAGACTATATAAGTTTTCGGGAGTCCATTTTAGGGTGGATTCCACGAGAAATGTTGGGTTTTAGTGGCCAACAAAGACATAAATCTTTGGTCTATTAAAACGCTATTTATACTTAAATTTGAATATTTTCTATTTTTAACTCGACAAGGTAGAAACGAGGTGCTTATATTTATAATATATTACAGGTATTTACAGGTATTTACAGGTTTTTATAGTATTTAAGTTATTATTATTTATTTATTTATTAACCTACTGGCATATAACCACATAAAAAAAATATAAATTTAAAAAATAAAAATACAAAAATATCTGTAACTGACACAAAATAAACTCCACTTCCTTTATAATACACCTTCTCTGTTACCAGCTTGCTCTTTCCATCTTTTTATCCGTCTCAGCAGTTTCAGACCCTTTCCGCTATCATTCTTACATTCCTCCCATTTCTTTTCTTCCCGCCTCTCTCCCTCATTCCATTCACCCCTTGTACACTCTTCCATCCAATGCTCCCAATTATCCTCTGCTGTCCCACAAAAACTACACTTTCTATGCTCCTCACTCATCCAGTATCTTTTTCCACGCTCCTCACATCCACACCTATACCTTGCTAACATGACTTGTGCATGGTCCTCTTGATTTACACTTAAATAGGTTGGTAACCGCCCATGTACCTGTGTCTTTACATACCCTTTATGAAAATTACTACTTTCTATTTTGCTTTGCCGCTCCTGTAGGTCCACTTCTTGCAAACGTTCTACCAACCTTTCGGCCCACAGTGCAAGGGCACTGTGGGCCGAGCTTTAGCGTCTCGAGTCCCTTACCAGATATACCACCTCTTTCATACAATTTCCTCTTATTCTTACCCCAGCCACTCCCTTTCATACCGCCTCCTCCCACTCGATTTACCATTTTAAAAACCTCTTTTATCAACCTTTCATTTCCCATTTCACTCACCTTATATTCATACCTCACGGTATTATTATACAGATATTATCTAAGTAATAATTACAGACAAGATTCCTGTTGCAGCCCATATAATGATAATACAATTAGTTATTACTGCATTTATTGATTTGACAGGACTAAATAAAAATAGAGAAGATTAGATAAGAAAAAAACAAAAACGATACATTGCAAGATGAGACAACATAGTCAGAAAAGACCAGAGAAGATTGGGTAAGACGAAACTAAAACTGACAAGACCAGACAAAGCAAAACTATGGAAGACAAGATCAGACGAGACCAGACAAGACTAGACAAAACCAGACAAGACTAGACAAAACCAGACAAGTCCATACAAAACCTCTGTAGACAGGACTAGACAGGTATAAGACCAGACAAGACCGCACAAGACCAGACAAGACTAGGCAAGACCAGACAAGACCAGATAAGACCAGACAAGACCAGAGAAGACCAGACAGGACCAGACAAGACTGGTGTATTGAGAATACAATACAAAACACTTAATTTCTCATTCCGCCAACAAAACAAGACCAGATAAGACCAGACAAGACCAGACAAGACCAGACAAGACCAGACAACACCAGACAAGACCAGACAAGACCAGACAAGACCAGACAAGACCAGACAAGACCAGACAAGACCAGACAAGACCAGACAAGACCAGACAAGACCAGACAAGACCAGACAAGACCAGACAAGACCAGACAAGACCAGACAAGACCAGACAAGACCAGACAAGACCAGACAAGACCAGGCAAGACCAGACAAGACCAGACAAGACCAGACAAGACCAGACAAGATCAGACAAGACCAGACAAGACCAGACAAGACCAGACAAGACCAGACAAGACCAGACAAGACCAGACAAGACCAGACAATCAAAAAAACTTCTCCTGGTCGATTTCAATCCACATACTTATCGGCCGAGAAAAACTGCACCGGAAAACAGTAGAAAATTATTCCGCACATAAATTCAACAACATAAATGGCACACTGCTCATAGAACTTTGCCAGCAAAACAACCTTGTCAACATCTTTCAGAAAACATCCCAGAAAATAGAAAACCTGGCGTTTTCCAGTCCAGCAGTTACGCGAGTTCCAAATTGACCATGTGGCAATCTAGTACCCAGTACAGAAAGAGACGCTTGATGTAGACCAGACAAGACCAGACAAGACAAGATCAGACAAGACCAGAGGAGACCAGACAAGAACAAAGAAGAACAGAGAAGACCGGAGAAGGCCAGAGAAGAGCAGACAAGACAAGACGATACAAGATCAGACAAGACCAGAGGAGACCAGATAAGAACAAAGAAGAACAGAGAAGACTAGACAAGATCAAACAAAACCAGAGAAGACCAGAAATGATGAGACACTACCAGCCAAGACCAAACAATATCAGACATGTCCAGATAATACCAGACAGGACCAGACAAGTCCAGGCATGGCCAGGCAAGACCACACAAGTGCAAATAAGACGAGGCCCAAGACTAGGGAAGATCAGACAAGACTTGACAGGACTAGGCAAATGGAGATAAGACGAGACCATACAAGTCCATACAAGACCTCTGTAGACAGGACTAGACAAGTTCAGACAAGCCAAGACAAGTCCTGACTAGACCAGACAGGACCAGACAAGACAAGACAAGACCAGAGAGGACTAGACAATATTTGGTCCAATACTAATAATGATCCAAGACCAGACAAGATCAGACAAGACGAGACCAGACTAGACAAGACAAGACTAGACAAGACAAGACAAGACAAGACAAGACCAGACAGGACCAGACAATATCAGACAATACCAGACAAGAGCAGACAAGATCAGACCAGACCAGACAAGACCAGACAAGTTCGTGCAAGGCTAGACAAGACAAGATCACATAATACAAAACTAATCAAGAATAGACAATACTAGACTGAATTGGACAGGAATAAACCTGTCTAGACAGGACTGTACAGGCCTAAACAAGAATGGACCAGACCAGACAGCCCAGCAGAAAACACAAAAGAAAACCGGACTAGTCTAGATAAAGTTAATGAAATCAGTCAAGACCTAATTTGGTTATAGGATTATTATATTTATTTGAAGAAGATATATTAACCCTGCAATGCAACAATTTTTGTTTAAATTTTAAAGGTAATAAACTCATTTTAGAGTAATTTAATGACAAAGATCACGAATTTGACTTCATAATTTTATTTTGACATTCAGTTACCAAAGAGGAAACCGCGCATAGGCGGAGTTGTGCAGTAAATGATAGAATTATACACAAGTATTGTTTAATGCATTGCAGGGTTAATTATATTTAGATAAATAATGAATAAATTATGCAAATTTAATATTAAACTGTTAATGTAGAAATAAAACGAGGATTTATCACAAAGATCTGCTTAACACCGTGTAAGAAAATACCATAATAAATTTAAAAAATAAGAAATAAATAAGTTAGTTATTTCAAGAATGAATTTCTCTCTCGGTTGTTGTGTAAACTAAAGAGTTTTTGAAGTCTGTGCAAATGCCAGCGGTAGAGGATATATTTAACATCAGGTTGCCACTAAGTCGTTATGAATATTTAAGCTCGACTTCGCAACATCGATACGCTTATTCCAGGAAACGAGATCTATGAATTATTCGTGTCCGTTTCGAATAAACGCAATTGTCGGGGAAATTATTATCTAGAAAACACTTAAATTGTCATTCCGCCAACGCCTCAATTAAGAAAATTATAACATGTTTTTCATACATATTCATTTTATCAGAGGATCTTTGTTCAAGCATTTGCAAAATCGTTGTAAATTTACGCTATTACAATATATAACTACTAATCTGATCGTTTTAATGTTTGAAATAAATTATACGCTCCATTAGGATTTATGTTGGTTTAGTCATTCCATTATTTCTTGTCTGACTAATCTAGTATTTTTACATTCACTTATTTGGATCACCTGATCTAGTTCAACAAACAATACTAAATATACCTTAATAATTAGAACGTAATTGATATACAACTTGATATTTTATAGCTGAATTTATGATGAAATAGACAGACATGATTAGACAGACAAGACTAGACCGACAAGACTAGACACACAAGACCAGACAGACCAGACTAGACAGACTAGTCTAGAGAGACTAGACTAGACAGACAAGACTAGACACACAAGACTAGACAGACAAGACTAGACAGACAAGACTAGACAGACAAGACTAGACAGACAAGACTAGACAGACAAGACTAGACAGACAAGACTAGACCGACAAGACTAGACAGACAAGACTAGACAGACAAGACTAGACAGACAAGACTAGACAGACAAGACTAGACAGACTAGACAGACAAGACTAGACAGACAAGACTAGACAGACAAGACTAGACAGACAAGACTAGACAGACAAGACTAGACAGACAAGACTAGACAGACAAGACTAGACAGACAAGACTAGACAGACAAGACTAGACAGACAAGACTAGACAGACAAGACTAGACAGACAAGACTAGACAGACAAGACTAGACAGACAAGACTAGACAGACAAGACTAGACAGACAAGACTAGACAGACAAGACTAGACAGACAAGACTAGACAGACAAGACTAGACAGACAAGACTAGACAGACAAGACTAGACAGACAAGACTAGACAGACAAGACTAGACAGACAAGACTAGACAGACAAGACTAGACAGACAAGACTAGACAGACAAGACTAGACAGACAAGACTAGACAGACAAGACTAGACAGACAAGACTAGACAGACAAGACTAGACAGACAAGACTAGACAGACAAGACTAGACAGACAAGACTAGACAGACAAGACTAGACAGACAAGACTAGACAGACAAGACTAGACAGACAAGACTAGACAGACAAGACTAGACAGACAAGACTAGACAGACAAGACTAGACAGACAAGACTAGACAGACAAGACTAGACAGACAAGACTAGACAGACAAGACTAGACAGACAAGACTAGACAGACAAGACTAGACAGACAAGACTAGACAGACAAGACTAGACAGACAAGACTAGACAGACAAGACTAGACAGACAAGACTAGACAGACAAGACTAGACAGACAAGACTAGACAGACAAGACTAGACAGACAAGACTAGACAGACAAGACTAGACAGACAAGACTAGACAGACAAGACTAGACAGACAAGACTAGACAGACAAGACTAGACAGACAAGACTAGACAGACAAGACTAGACAGACAAGACTAGACAGACAAGACTAGACAGACAAGACTAGACAGACAAGACTAGACAGACAAGACTAGACAGACAAGACTAGACAGACAAGACTAGACAGACAAGACTAGACAGACAAGACTAGACAGACAAGACTAGACAGACAAGACTAGACAGACAAGACTAGACAGACAAGACTAGACAGACAAGACTAGACAGACAAGACTAGACAGACAAGACTAGACAGACAAGACTAGACAGACAAGACTAGACAGACAAGACTAGACAGACAAGACTAGACAGACAAGACTAGACAGACAAGACTAGACAGACAAGACTAGACAGACAAGACTAGACAGACAAGACTAGACAGACAAGACTAGACAGACAAGACTAGACAGACAAGACTAGACAGACAAGACTAGACAGACAAGACTAGACAGACAAGACTAGACAGACAAGACTAGACAGACAAGACTAGACAGACAAGACTAGACAGACAAGACTAGACAGACAAGACTAGACAGACAAGACTAGACAGACAAGACTAGACAGACAAGACTAGACAGACAAGACTAGACAGACAAGACTAGACAGACAAGACTAGACAGACAAGAGTAGACAGACAAGACTAGACAGACAAGACTAGACAGACAAGACTAGACAGACAAGACTAGACAGACAAGACTAGACAGACAAGACTAGACAGACAAGACTAGACAGACAAGACTAGACAGACAAGACCAGACAGACAAGACCAGACAGAAAAGACCAGACAGACAAGACTAGACAGACAAGACTAGACAGACAAGACTAGACAGACAAGACTAGACAGACGAGACTAGACAGACAAGACTAGACAGACAAGACTAGACAGACAAGACTAGACAGACAAGACTGGACAGACAAGACTAGACAGGCAAGACTAAACAGACAAGACTAGACAGACAAGACTAGACAGACAAGGCTGGACAGACAAGGCTGGACAGACAAGACTAGACAGACAAGACTAGACAGACAAGACTAGACTGACAAGACTAGACAGACAAGACTAGACAGACAAGACTAGACAGACAAGACTAGACAGACAAGACTAGACAGACAAGACTAGACATACAAGACTAGACAGACAAGACTAGACAGACAACACTAGACAGACAAGACTAGACAGACAAGACTAGACAGACAAGACTAGACAGAAAAGACTAGACAGACAAGACTAGACAGACAAGACTAGACAGACAAGACTAGACAGACAAGACTAGACAGACAAGACTAGACAGACAAGACTAGACAGACAAGACTAGACAGACAAGACTAGACAGACAAGACTAGACAGACAAGACTATACAGACAAGACTAGACAGACAAGACTAGACAGACAAGACTAGACAGACAAGACTAGAGAGACAAGACTAGACAGACAAGACTAGACAGACAAGACTAGACAGACAAGACTAGACAGACAAGACTAGACAGACAAGACTAGACAGACAAGACTAGACAGACAAGACTAGACAGACAAGACTAGACAGACAAGACTAGACAGACAAGACTAGACAGACAAGACTAGACAGACAAGAGTAGACAGACAAGACTAGACAGACAAGACTAGACAGACAAGACTAGACAGACAAGACTAGACAGACAAGACTAGACAGACAAGACTAGACAGACAAGACTAGACAGACAAGACCAGACAGACAAGACCAGACAGACAAGACCAGACAGACAAGACTAGACAGACAAGACTAGACAGACAAGACTAGACAGACGAGACTAGACAGACAAGACTAGACACACAAGACTAGACAGACAAGACTAGACAGACAAGACTAGACAGACAAGACTAGACAGACAAGACTAGACAGACAAGACTAGACAGACAAGACTAGACAGGCAAGACTAAACAGACAAGACTAGACAGACAAGACTAGACAGACAAGGCTGGACAGACAAGACTAGACAGACAAGGCTGGACAGACAAGACTAGACAGACAAGACTAGACCGACAAGACTAGGCACACAAGAGAAGACAAGACAGACAAGACTAGACTAGATATATATATATATATATATATATATATATATATATATATATATATATATATATATGTATAATAAATGTTTTTGATTTTAATGTAGAATTGGGCATGTCAAGGTTTTATTGAAACTTTTAATATTTGTGTGTCTTCTTATCTGGTCCATCATAATTAGAAGTTAATCAAATGAATTTCTCAATAAATGCGGCTATTTGAAGTAGGTGAAGTTCAGTTCGAGGTTTTGTATTTAACCTACTAATTGGTCTGGTTGCATAAAAAAAATTGAAAAACTAAAAATATTGTTAAGAAACTTAATTTCGTGTGACCTTATAATACTTTCTGATTGGTAAAATATCGTGATAAAATAAAAAATATTTGAAATTATTTGCTTTGAATTAAGAATTGTTGAAGAATGTAATTAGGACAGGTTACGGTTTTGAATGATTTAAAATGATAACATTTTTGTGAAAGTTGAATTTTTTTTTAATTATTTACTATTATTTTCTACTGTTGGGTATGGCCTTCATGATCCATAAGACCATGCTCGAATCCATCAGGGAAGTCACAGCAGTAAACAACCGACTGAGGATCATGCGCACTAACAAGAGCAACAAGAACAAGAAATAGCCACAGTCCACTGATAAATTCTGCTCAACCCTCGAGAAAGTATTATCAAAAGTCCCCAAGGTTGACATCAAACTTCTCCTGGGCGATTTCAATGCACAGATCGGCAGAGAAAAAAGCACATGAAAACAATAGGAAATTATCCCGCACATAAATTCACCAACAAAAAAGGCACCCTGCTCATAGAACTTTGCCAGCAACACAACCTTGTCGACATCTCTGAGAAATCACCATAGAAAACAGAAAACCTGGCGTTCACCAGTCCAGCAATTAGGCCGAGGCCGCACTACGATTTTTTCCCGCGAGCGGTAACCACTATAACCGCGAAACCGTTCGAGAAACACATAGTACGCTATGGGAAAAATCACAAAATCAAAAATTATTTTGATTAAAAACCGCGGCGGTTTAGCCGTAGTACGGCCTAGGCGTTAGGGAAGTTCCAAATTGACCCTGTGGCAATATCGTACCCGGTACAGAAACAGATCCATGACATACAGGTACGCAGGGGGGCAAAACATTGACTCTGTCCACTAACTTGAGAACTCTCTGTAAGAAAACTCCCCTACTAAAATTCGACACTAAAATTCGAAAATGATCGCTGACTCTGGAGTGAAAGAAGCTTGTGAAAAAGAGCATACAAATTTTCCGCCGAAAAATCACAGAAAAAGCACAAGCCCTCATTCCTCGGATGAAGAACACCAAGCACCCATCGCGAGACACTGATTGTAAGAATGCACCCGTCATCAGCAATTTGGCTTACTAGAAATACAACAGTAACAAGTCCCCAGAAAGTGTACAGATGTTCAACATTAACACGACAACTGCAAAAATTATCAGACAGTTCAAGAGGAAATACCTGAAGGAACTCTACCGGACTCTATAGAGGACAACTTCCGCAAGTACAACGCAAGAGACTTCTACAGAACGTTTGCAGGGCACATCCGAGTATACACTCCAACAAACCTTTGTTTCAGAAAAAGTGATGGAAAATTAGCACTGACGAATAAGGAGAACTGCAAGATGCTGGCAAAATACTTATCAGAACTTCTCAACTTCCCGGAACCCACAGAAACATTCCCAGACGAATAACCTACAGATGGACACACAGACTCACCACCCTCGTGACAAGCGGAACTTCAGAGGCATATCCTCAGACTCAAAAACAACAGAATATCTGGCATAGTGGCCGAACTACTAAAAAACCTCTGACCAAACTCACTCGGAGAACTCATAGAGATAATCACAGACATATGGACATAAGAAAAGTCACCAGACGACTGGAAATGTGCACTGATCTACCCTCTCCACAAAAAGGGCGACCGTAGTAAACAACTACAAGGGCATCTCACCAATACAAGTCACATACAAGATATTCTCAGCGTGCATACTCCAAAGGACACAGGACCAACTGGAGTTTAAGATCGGCGAATACCAGGCAGGCCTCCGCCCTGGTCCCTCCTGTGCAGAACAAATCTCCAGTCTGAAAACTACCCTGGCAAATAAAGCCCTCAGGAACACTCCAGTCATATGCACCTGCGTTGACTTCACGAAGGCATACGACTCCGTCTGCCGCCAGTCATTGTTCAACATCTTACGCAAAAGAGGTTTGGACGAGAAGACACTGCGACTGATCAAACAAATACTGACAGACACAACATCTAAGGTGTAGTTAAAGGGGGAAATCTCCGAACCTTTTTAGATCAAGACAGGCGTTCGCCAAGGTGATGGACACTCACCGCTCCTCTTCCACCTAGTGCTGGATAATGTCATTAAGGAATGAGAGAAGGAGCTGAAATTACAAGGTTGCTGGAAGCCAGTGCGTCTTGGACGACCCAAGCACAAACTAGAGGTAGCCTGCCTAGCCTTCGCGGACGATCTGGCACTACTCACAGACAACGAAACCACAGCAATCAGATATACCGCAAAAAAAGTAGGGCTACAGATCCTCTTTCAAAAAACTGAGTTCTTCTGCACGGAAATAATCATACTAAATAAGGACACAAAATATGGCAAGGTCAACAGAGTCACACACATTAAGTACCTAGGTGAAGTGATTAAACCAACAGGGAAAGAGAAAATCGCGCAGAACACTAGGTTACTGAAAATGAAGAGAGCCTTATACAAACCAAAGGGTATCTACAACAAGAAATGTACCACCTTCACCAAATTTCGTCCCTACAATCAAACCTGATGTGCTATACGCCAGTCAAACACTGATGTTACACACAAAGACGGAACATGAGAACACCCTCACACAGGAAAGAAAAATCATTAGGAAAATTATTGGACCAGAACTCACAAACGAAGGCTATGGGCTTTACTCCAGGAGTAACATAGAGAAGATCTCCAATATTGCAGCGGATATTAGAAAGAGGCGACTAAAATTTTATGGACACATCAGCAGACTTCCACGGACCAGACTCACCAACAGAATCCTCAAGTACATCCAGGGACCACTACACCCTGGATGACACAACTCAAAACTGATCTGGAAAGAGCACAGATAGACTCAGCTGATATCATAGACAAAGGCGTATTTAGGAACAAGGTATATAAGTGGGAAGTGATGACAGAGAAAACACCTCCTAAAACACAAATGCCACAACAAAGTGACTGAAGAAAAGAAAGGAGCCTTTAGTGAAAGAATGAAGGAGTACCTACTGGAAAAACTGGAAGAACAAGTAGTCATGAATATTTCACGTGGTCTGATAAAAGGCCTGTAACTTGTGTAATAATAATAATACTATTATTATTTCCTTATTATATATTTTTTCCGTTTTATTTTTAATATCAAACTTCTTTATGCGCGACTTAGTAGTAACTCCTAGATCTTGTAATCGGCAATGACATTGACTGACAGAAATAAAGCAAAGTTACTTTATATCTACATAGATGTCGTCCTCTAATAGTTTAAACATTTTGACATCTCTCAGAATTGGAAAATTGAATTAAAACCAATTTTTTAGGCGCGACTTGATAGTAGCGGAAAAATCTTAGGTAAATTCTATATTCTGCTTGCGTAAATTTTCCGCTTTTAATCAATTTTAAATTTTGTAGAAATTGATTAATAGATAAATAATTAAAAATATAAATGTATCTTAATGAATATCACTTTTTGAAGTGAAACTAAAACTTTTGAATAAAAACTAAAAGTTCATAATCGGATAACTAGAATTTCGAGAGTGTTATATACACCTATATGCTTGAATTTATTTGTATTCTGTTAGTTAATTTATTTATTTTTTGTTTAACAACCGTCAAAGAAATTTTACTTCAACCGCGTGTAAAGATTGCACACTCTTTTACTAAATGTCACGAAATGTCAATGTATAGAAATCAATTTACAAAATAAAATCTAATTTACTCAATAAATAGCATTCCAGAAATAATTAGTGGCAATCAAATAATTATTTACGAAAGCTCACATTTATTTTGTTTTTGTTTCTCTTTTATTTTGATTTTTTTTATTATTTTTCTCTTTTAATCCTATATTTACAAACTGTCACGTAATGTCAATTGTCAATGTAACGAAATAAAATCTAATTTGCTTAATAAATAGCTTTTCAGAAATAATTAGTGGCAATCAATGAATTAATTGCGATAGCTCGCTTTAATTTTATTTGCAATTCCACATCAACTTTTACTTTTTTCTCAGCGAAATTTTATTTTATGCTTCTTCCCACAGCAATTCCAGCAAAAACATTGCCCATATAAAGAACACATTTTTAATTAAACACAAAATAATGTTATAGTGAACGACCTTTCAACAATTACTTGTTTTTTGAACGTTAAAACCAATTTTATAATGGACTATTTTTGCAAAAATAAGTAACGTCAATTTATGGTCTCTTAACTTAAAAGATAATAAACATAAATTTTATCGTAGACTGTGTATGTCAGTAAAGCTTGGTCAAGGAAATAAACTAAATTCAAACATACAATTTTAACTTCCATTTGGTATGCACTTTGTATCCAATACTTATAATATCTGTATATCTAATACTTATGATATCTTTCTTTCTAACACTAGAATAGTATAAACAATGTAAACATATAGTTGACTTTTAACCCAAGGCTAGACAAAAAAAAAGAGATTTATAATTTGAAGGAAAATAATTGGACCATAAGAAAACTAGAAAAACAAATCTAGGCATAGAAGTGTAAATAGTCTAGACATACATACACATAAATTGTTTATTATTTCATTTTTATGAAACGTTGATCAATTTTTAATGGAGTCGACCAATGAGGTCGGCCATATTGAATCCGCCATTTTGAATTTTAAAATTATACTGTTAAATTCGTAATCAAGTACTGGGGTGTGTCCAAACATATATAAAATCTTCTCTCGTTATCCAATTAAAGATTGTAGATTTCGGTGGTTACTATCAAATTAAACGTACTCGTAATTATTGTTCGGTTTTTATCATGATCTAATTATGCATGACGGTTTTGGTCGAAATGAAGCAACCATAGAAGGCCTGATACATTAGGAAGCCACACTTACAGCTCCAACCTAGTCTGGTCCGAGCTCGGCTTACTCTTTTAGCAGCAATTTGGAAAGGAGATTTGGATGTGACGATCCCAAACTAATCTGGCCAAAATTCGGCTTCCTCTTTAGGCGACAGTTTGAGAACTATACTAGCATGTTAGGTACGATCCCGACCTATATATTTTCCGGATTTGACTTACTTTTGCGACAACAGTTTAGAAACTACTGTCAGTGTGGCCTCCTAATTTGTCTTTTATCTTTGTTATTCCAATTGTACGACCATAAAGTACTTCTAATCTTTTAGTTAACAGTTTCTTTTCTAAATTCGGTCTAAACTACAAGATATCAATTTAAGGAAAACATAAATAAATCATTCAAATATAACATAACTTAAACATTCGTCAATTTAATGAATTAGGAAACAGTAAGTGAAATGGTTTTAAAATGTTGGTGAATTCATAAAACCATTAACTTATGGAATATATGAAATCATACTAATTATAGACAATCATAGAAACTTTTTAAGGGCGAAATATAGCCTGAATATAGAAATATATTATTCTATATAAGGGATTTCAAACTAAAAGTAAACATGTGTAAGAACAATCAGGAAGATATACTAAACGGCAGGGATGACATTCTTCTAAGATGGGTGGAACATTTTTCAGAACTGCTAGGAAGTGACGAAAACGTAACGTGACCAGAACAATTTAAAGCTCGAAATAAAGACCAAGTCGAAGACCCAAACATTGATGACATCCGGAAAGCGATAAGGCGTATAAAAAACTATAAAGCACCTGGCCAAGATGGAATGCCCTCACAACTATACAAGCAGAGTGGAAAAAGCGCTACTTGAAATAATATTAAAAGTATGGCATCAGCAATGCATTCCGGACAAGTGGCAGGTTGGACTGATCTGCCCAATACACAAGAAAGAGGATCTAATTGAGTGTGGTAACTACAGGGGCATAACACTACTAAACACCATCTATAAAATACTATCATAGTCGTCGCAGAACGTATACAAGTATACGCGGAACCCAGACTTGGAACATATCAATGTGGTTTTAGACCTGCTGTACAACGGATCAGCTCTTCATTTTACATCAAATTCTTGAAAAGACCAATCAATTCAACATAGATACCTTCCATTTCTTCATAAATTTCAAGGCAGCTTATGATAGTATATTATGGCTAAAGCTTTATAAACCTCACAAAAATAACAATGTCTAGGGTAGTATACTGTGTCAAAATACAAAATGATATATCGAATCTGTTTGTAAAGGAGGTTGCCGTGAGACAGAGTGATGCGCTAGCATGCTTACTGTTTAACATAGCCTTGGATAAAAGAGGCCCAACGGAATAATAGAGGCACTATCTTCAACAAATCTACTCAAATCCTGGCTTATGCAGATGATGTAGATATTATTACTAGAACCATACGACAGGCCAAAGAAACATTCACAACTTTTGAAGCCGCAGCAAACAACATGGGACTACACGTAAATGAACAAAAACTAAATTTATGACGGCAACAAAAAACCAAAGAGTGCGAGACATTGGACACAACATCACAATTAATGATCATAATTTCGAAGGGGTGAGGGAGTTTGAGTATCTGGGTGCGACAATAACGGTAGATAATAACAACAGTGCAGAAATCATAAGACGCATTATGTTGACAAATAGGTGCTATTTTGGCCTTTCAAAGTACCTTCGCAATCGTAATCTATCAAGAACTATAAAAATCAGGCTATATAGAACACTCATCAAACCAGGCTTAATGTATGGATCGGAGACATGGACCCTGACAAAAAGAGATGAATCTCTGTTAATGATCTTTGAAAGAAAGATATTGCAAAAAATATACGGGTCAATTCAAGAAGACGGTATTTGGAGACGCAGGTATAACTTCGAAATTTACAACATCTATAGACAAGCCGGTAACAAGGACATAGTAACTACAATCAAAATCGGCAGATTGCGATGGGCAGGCCATGTGAACAGATATGATGACAATAATCCTGCAAAAAAAAACCTTAAAGCAGAACCCATAGGCACAAGAAGGCGAGGAAGGCCAAAGCTGCGGTGGAAGGATGGTTTAAGCGAAGACGCACGAAAGATAGGTGCCCCGAACTGGACGATGCAGACCAGAGACAGGAGTGAATGGCGAAAGAAGCTGGACAAGGTCGAGACCCTACTATAGGGTTATATGGCCTTTCATGATGATGATATAAATATATTCGCCCGGTTCGTAGCTCTATAACATTAAATCTTATTAAGACAACAAAACAAATCGTATGTTGAAACAACTACTTCCATTGCTAGTGCCACGCAGGATATTAAATTATACAAAAGATATTTGTATGTTATTACTAGCCCCAGTCCACTTTCGTAGCACTAAACGAGTACTAGATACATAAAATTCTTTTTATTTAACATATTATATCTTTCAAACCTTTTTACCTCCAACAACATTAGCCTTACGCTAAGAAAAAAAGTAATTATAACTTTTGTGTGAAGTGTTGCACTGTATATATGTGAAACCTTTACCATAGAGACCCAAGAAGACGTCTTTAAGCCCTAGCAATGTGGTATTATAGGATGATTCTAAAAATTGGCTGGGTTGATTGAGTGACAAATGAAGAAGTATCAAGGAGAGCCGAGGAAAAAGATGTATGTGGAACAGCATTGTAAAGAGACGAATGCAACATATTGGTCATACAATGTGACATGATTGCTTGATGAACACAATTATCGAAAGACACCTTGATGGCAAGTACTGCATAGGGAAACCACGGCAGCACTACATGGACCAACTTATTCCAGATGCTGGATGCACAAATAAAGAAATGAAGCGGAAGGCTGAAGATAAAGCAGAGTTGAGAATTGCTGCAAACCAATCTTCGGATTGAAGACCATTGATGATGATCATATCTTTCGTGGCACTAAACGAGTACTAAATAAATAACATTGTTTTTGAGATCATATCTTTCTATTTAACTTAAGTGAATAGCCATCTGCAGACGCGTTTCGAGATTTATCTCTCATCCGTGCAGCTTTGCTGTTTTTAATTATAAATCTAACCTAGCCTAAGCCAGTCATGCACGAGGTATGACTCAAGTAAGTGTATTCCCTTAAGGTAATTGTTCTCTTAAGTTAAATAGAAAGATATGATCTGAAAACCAATGTTATTTATTTAGAACTCGTTTAGTGCCACGAAAGTGGTACGGGGCTAGTAATAACATACAAGTATCTGTTGTATATTTCAATATCCTGCGTGGTAGTAGCAAGAGAAGTAGTTGTTTCAACATAAAATTTGTTTTTTGGTCTTAATAAGTCTTAATATTATAGAACTACCAACGGCCTGAATATATTTATATATTCAGGCTATATTTCGCTCTTAATAAGTTTATGAAATTGATTTGATAGTTCAATGATATACCTTAGATAAAAACGCAGCTTTAAAATAAATCTTTAAGAAACACAAAGACTATAAAGTGATTGGAAGCAGAGTAAGAAACTGGAGCTATATATTTGTCATGTATAGAAGCAGTCTTTTGGAAGGAGAAAGTATAAGGATGCATGCGCATAATGAAACTTAATGTGATTCCAAAGATATATTTTTAAGTTTTGCCTTTCCACAGACTTTCCTAGTAGCAACCGACTTTGGCACGCCTGACTTTGATAAACCTTTGGTTGTCCATGTAGGACTAAAGTCAGGTGTGCCAAAGATAGATCTCAGTTACGCCATGCAACAGATTTTCCGAATAGCAAACGAATTTTGTATGCCTAACTTTGGTAAGTCTTTGGTTGTCCATAAAAGTCAGGAATTCCAAAGACATGCTATAGTTATGTCATTAGCTAAAGTTCGCTAATAACAATCTAGTTTCGATTTTTTCGGCATACCGTGTTTCGGCATTTTTGTGTTCCTAATTAAGACGGGACAAAGTTGGAATCAGGCTTGCCACAATTCGGAAAGCCTCATTAGGCCCGAATTGATCTTTAGGCATGCCTCACTGTATTCCTAGTCGAGTACCTGAAGATAACCTTTGCTATTAACTTTAAAACTCGCTCTCAAATCTAGTATATATCTTGGGTGACGTAACTAAAATAATGTCGCTGAAGAATACTCGATTTCGGTCAGCAAACAGGACTACCCAGTTTCATAACTAAACTGCTTTGTAAAGAGTAAACAATATGTAAGGTTAAAATTCACAATAATTATTGGATTAGAATTAAAAACCTCATCATATACGTGGGGCTATAATCCCTGAAAAGAGCAATACAATTCTAAAACGTTTCACCGAATATTGAAGGTTTCAATTTGCCCAATTTTGAAAAATTAATTTCTAGTTTGGACGGGCATCGAGTGCCCAAAATGCAATCGAGCGGTGCGCCGTTCTTATCACCTTATAGACTTTTTAGTTCTCTATTTAGAAACCGCCACCGCGACGCCCTGCTCTTTAATTTAGCGAATCCCGGAGGATTCTCGCGGACGTCTGCAAAAAGGTTTTTTGGGCGTCCCGGCGCCATCCGGTGTGCAATCGCAATTATACTCCACAACAAACTAAAAGGCACTATGCCGAATCGAATGATACCGGTCCGCTCCCGATTCGACTGTTAAGTATCCCAGGAGAGGGATCCCCGCAAATTAGGTGAAAAAAACACCGCGTTCTTCCGATTTTTGTGTTAAAATTGACCCAGAGCGGGAATAGGATGCCATATGTCCCAGATTCTTCCACTGCCCGTTGCGGGTAAACATCTCGCATCGAACGAACCGGTTTGGAGACGCGGCGCTCTTCAATCAAGAGAACGGCGTCCCATACCGGGTGAACTAACGGCTGCGTACTTTTCCGCATGACGTCAAAAAACGTGCAACCGACGCGGCAAGAGGACGCAGAAAAAAAATCGAACCTCGGACCAAACTTGCTACTCAAAGGTGCTAGAAACGATTTCCTGTTTTTTGGCACCTGCAGGGCGCCGTGGGGGACTTGCGAGCGGCAAACAGACACGGGTAGAAGGCCCGTTCAGTTTTACAACAGAAAATAATTTCCCGTTTCGACGCGCAAGAGGAACGGAGTTTTTGAAGAAAAAGTGAGAAATTTAAAACGAACCTGCAGCCGCCCCCTACGGGGGCGAAGCTTTTTAAAAAAGGTACTTTTTTTGCTCGTCTAAAAAAACCTAATTTTTTATCAATTCACCGGCAAAAAATGAAGATGTAAACCGAATTTTTACACAATTTAGCGTGATTTTAAAAAATTGTCATTTTTTGGCCCCTTTTGAGTTCAGGGAAGGCGTCTTACTCGATTAGTATATTGTAAAAATTGATTATAGTATTATAACTTGTAAATATAATCTAGTTTGTAATTAGTTAAGTAATTTTAATTTTTAACATCCTTAAATTAGTTAATAAATTTAGGGATGGAATAAATTACTTAATGATTGTTTATGCATTTAAATGTTGTTAATATAATGATTGCATACAGTTCAAGAATCACATTACAATAATTTACAATTTTTGTTTGTTTTAGGTAAGTCGACTACACGAAATCGAGTATAGAGTAGAGTGTGCAGAGAGATGTTTGTTCAACATGTAAGTGATATTTATTTATTTATTTCGATTCAAGCGCGAAGATGCATGCATAATGTGTATACAAACGTCAGCGTCGCGTTATCATCGCAGCGCCGCCTGTTGTGAAAATCATTGCACGGTTTAATTTCCTGCGGATGATTTCTCTTGACATTCTTGATGGATTAATTCGTTATAGTCTTTTGTAATTGAAATGCGCTGTTTCATTCTTCTGGATCATCTCCTCTAATATTAAAACAAAACTCTCTCCTTCTATCTCTCGCAGCCGCCTCCCATCCATTCTTCTCCAATCTGGAAAAAGCTGAAAGGCTGTTCCAATATTATCGTGATAATATATTACAGAAATATTTAAATAGAGAAAAATACGATTCTTATTTCTTAAATAATTTAATAAGATTGGAGAAAATCTATTTTTTTTTTGTACTAGAGAGAGAGAGAGAGAATTTTTATTGAAAATAGGTAACACTAATATACACTAATACATAAAATCCATTAACAACATTGACGATACTGTAAATAATTATAAATTATTTATAATTACAATTAACTTTACAGTATAAATTATTATGAAATGTAAGTACAGCTGTATTATAATATTTAATTTAAACAAAAAAGAAACAACATATAAATACTCTATTAAAAGATTCTAGAAAAAAAAAATAGTTTATTTAATGTGTTGGATGGATTCCAATAACTGTTTTTAAAAAATGCTTAATGGTTGACAAGATTTAACTATGCTTGGTAATTTATTGTATGTAGCCTATAAAAGCCTTTAAAACAAAGAATTCATGGTACTTCTACTATTCGTTCTGCATACATGCAAATTGACGATATTTCTTGTGGAATATTTATGAACATATGAATTAAAATTTATAAATTCACAACATTATGAAGGTGCTAAATTATTCAGTATTTTATATGTAAAGATCATTGTTAAGTAATACAACCGTATAGCCACTGATAGCCACTTTAATGTTCGAGACATGACTTCTATTTCAATGCATCTATTCGTTTTTAGAACTATTTTGAAGTTTTTGCAATTGTGATGTATGATTTAAGTTAAAAAGAAAAATAATAGAAGCACTTTAGTCAAAATGAGATTGGCTAATCGAATTATATACCGTAATTTTGGAAACATTTTTAGTTTTTGCAAGGAAATTATATATTATTTCATTTATATCTAGAGTTTTTAACGTACATATAGTTTTTACTATGATTCATTTAGTTTTCCTTCTATTTAAATTACATTTATTTGCCATGAGATATTCATTAACCTCCCCAAGTGCAGCATTCGTTTCCTCAAGGGCTTTCTCTACGTTAGTATCATAGCATGCCACTTGTGTATCATATGCAAATAAATTTATAAAGTCTACTATAACAAACAAGGTCGTGTCATTCAAGTATAAAATAAAACAAAAAGGTCGTGAAACGCTACCCTGTGGAACACACATATTTTCATCCAATTCTTGTGCGATGTTCATGATGATCATGAACCCTAACTTTTTGCTTTCTGTAAAACGGAAAAAAATGAAGAAATGCCTCTCTTATCTATGTCACTTTATTTTGTTCACACACTAGTACTTTCTTTAGCTTTCAAACTTTTTTAACTCTTTAGCTTTCAAAAACCAGGGCTCTCTATTTTTTTGTTAACAAAATTGAATCTCTCTAAAATTTCTTACCAAAAAATAATTATAATTGCAGTATCGAGTTTCGCCAGTTTATTAAACATATTGGGGCCCTTTATATCCACGGAGCCCGGGGCTGCAGCCCAAAGACCCCTTATATAGATCCGTCTCTGTACATCAAACAAAAATATCTTAATCTGTTTTATTGTATATATATATATATATATATATATATATATATATATATATATATATATATATATACAGCGGAGGAGGGTACGCGTGCGCGCTAGAGATGGCTGCCGGCGAAATTAAACGAAAACGTAGGCGAGGGAAAAGAAGTGGGAAGAAGCGAAGCTGCCGGACGAAACCACGTGAGTTAGTTATAATCATGTGGAACGACGAAGGGCTGAAAAACGCTCGATTAGCTTTCCCGGAAGTAGATCTATTCCGAAGATCAGATTGCATATTCTTATCAGAAACCTAACGCAACGTAGCGACGACTGCAGGTTATGTAAATTTTATGTTATGGCCACCGGTCCTATTCGACAAGGACGGCCATCTGACGGGTTACTTGCCGCGCTAAAACCTGGACTCAAACCGAAACTGACAGCGAAAAAAGAGCACTTTTTAATCATGGACACGACACTGGCGACATTCGTCAGCTGTTATTTCAAACCAAAAGCGGCGAAATTTGTGAAAGCCTCGGGGAAATTCCAAATCTCGTGGAGCTCCAGAAACACATTTTCATATTGGGTGACTTCAATTGCCGCATTGACAATAATAGTAAAAAAGGCCTGGACCTAATCAATTTCATGGAGAGCGAAAACTTCGGACTTTTAAATAAGAACAAACTGGATTATACGTACGTATCAAATTCAGGCAATAGCACTATAGAATTAATTTTTAGTGAAGATTCGTAAAGAGACAGCAACGGTCACGGTCGAGCGTACCATCATAAGAAAACACCAAATTCTAAAGTGCAGCTCAAAAATCGTTAAATGGAGAGAGGAGGAAGCAAAACCACTGAGACTACTAGACGTGGAGAAGCTAACGAAAATTAAATACCAGGCAGACTTAAGTTCTAGAGCATTCTCCGATGATATAAATCGATTGAACGAGGGTATTTCAGAAGCAATAATAGGATCAACGATAGTTAAGAAAACACGTCATCACAAGCCCTGGTTCGACGATGACTGTAAACTGGAAAAAGAAAAATGTGTATCACTACTAAGAAAGTCAGATCCAGCCTTCCGCGACCAGAAGAGGAGGTATAAGGCATTAATTAGCGAAAAGCGTACAACTCACGAAGAAAACAAGCTGATCCTAAAGTTTGGATCTAAACAGCTGCAATGGGGCCTTTTAAAAAAATCGAAAGGGCAAACAGTCTCGCAAATTCCGACCTACAAGCTCACTTCAAAGTCCTGTATACCGAAAGTGACACCCGGGGGGTGACAACAAATGGGTCCTACGACGCCTGGTGCGACGACCTATTTGCGGAAGAAGAGATCCTGAGAGTGATAGCGGAGAGTAGAAACAGGAAAGCCAGCGGTCCGGATACCATATCCAACGAACAAATAAAGCAGAGCTGGCCGACACTTCAAACTGAATTTGAGTTACTGTTCAACAGGTGCCTGTTCGAGGGGAAAATCCCGAACGTCTGGAGAAGCAGTCTGATAAAAGTAATGTATAAAGGGAAGGGCCCTCAATCAGAGCCAAACAGCTACAGGGGCATTGTTGCCCTTTAGCAAAACGGCTACAAAAGTCTGTCTAAACTAATAAATAACATAATGGCTCTCAAAATCCGAGATTCTATCTCAAAGGAACAGTTTGTCTTCCAAGAAGGGATGTCATCAAGGACATCGCTAAAGAAACCAAAAGGTGAAATGTACGCGTGTCACCTTGTGGATTTTCACAAAGCTTTCGACAGCGTGAACAGATCCTTGTTGATAGAAAAACTAATTGAAAGAGTTGTAGGGGGAAGAATCCTAAAACTTATTTGTAACATTATTATTCAAAATAACATTCAGGTGACCGACGGTTTAGTTAGATCTACGCCAATAGAACGGACAAAGGGCGTGCTGCAGGGGGATAGTCTAAGTCCTATCTTATTCATTCTATTGGTGACCTCCCAGAGAAACTTAAACTGGGAACGAGAGACCTCAATATACTCATGTATGCCGACAACCTAGTGTGCTACATCAAATATAGATCAGATCTGACCACTGCCCTAAACAACCTGGCTGGGTACTGTGAACAACGCAAACTAATAGTCAATCGAGACAAGACAAAGGTAATGAAATTTAGAAGGGGTGGCAGACTAGCAGGGGACGACATCTTCAAATTCGCCGACGAGGATATCTTCATGACAAATAGCTACACCTATCTAGGGGTCACCCTGCAGACCAAATTAAGCCTCTCGGATCATGTCAAAAACAGGAGCATGCAGGCCAAAAGGGATATAAACAGCCTCAAAAACATCTGGAGGTTATCACTAGACAAGGCCTTGCAACTTTTCAACCAGAAGATAGAGCCCATTGCGTCATATGCCATTACATTGTGTGTCAAAACTCCAAGTTCCACTTAGGAGGCTTCGGCTGTATCTGCAAATTCTTAAAAAACTTAAAAATATATCTTTGGAATTCCAGCACCATATCACATTGAGTTTCATTATGCGCATGCGTGGCACAAACTTACTCCTTCCAAGAGACTATTTCTATACATGATCAAGATATAGCTCCAGTTCCTCACTATTCTTTAACTTTATAGTATTCGTATTCTTTAAAAATTTATTTTAAATCAGCGTCTTCTAAATATGTATATCTAATCTAATTCATATCTATCTAAATATGTCTAATCTAAATATGTATATCATTGAAGTATCAATCAACGTGTTCGTAGCTCTATAGTATTAAGTCTTATTAAGACTACAAAACAAATCTTGTGTTGAAGCAACTACTTCCCTTGCTCATACCACGCAGAATATTGAATTGTGCAACAGATATTAAATAAATACTACTACTAAATAAATAACATTGTCTTTAAGATCATCTGCGGCCGCGTTTAGAGATTTATCTCTCATCAGTGCAGCTTTGCTCGATTGAATTATAAACTTATCCTCGCCAGTCATGCACAAGGTATTTTCAAGTATGCAATTGTATGCAGTGTATTGCAATTTAATAGAAGAGATAAATCTCGAGACGCAAAAATATTTGCTTTAATCTATTTTATTTCCCTAGCATTTACTGCTACTTACTATCTGCATAATACTATCTACATAATACTATCTGCATAATGCTATCTGCAGTTTAAGCTGTTTTTTTTTCTACTATATATAAATTAGAGATTACATTTCTTAGACAACTCGAATATTTTTCGGTTTTAACCAGACATCTGGACAAAGTTTCACTATACTAGGTTAAACCAGGACCTGGGTGAAACTCCCAGACGGATGGCAACAATGCTTGCGAGACAAGGTCCACCCAGGTCCAGGTTTAACATTGCATTGTTAAACGTTGTCCAGGTGTCTGGTTGAAACCGAAAAATATTCGAGTTGTCTGAGAAATTAGAGAACCACTTCGATTTATTGGCTAATAAATAAATGTCGATATATAAAGTTATGGATAAATTATATAAACATATAAAGAAGAACACTTTTATGGTTTTTTAGCAAATCAATCATTACCGAGTCTGTCTAATAGCGTTAAAATTCGATTTAAAAATGAAGTGAACACCGACCGTAAAAGAGTAATATGAAACAATGTGTTTCTAATATTAATGGCTGTATTGTAAAAAGTACTTATGTAAACTTGGATATTGAATCATAAAGTGATGATATATTTCATGAGTTATGCTAATTACATTACAAATCTAAGTATTTCACCGAAGAAGAAAATACTGAAGCAAGTGAACGGGCAATTTATGGCACGAATTAAAAAAAAAGGAGAATATACCGAATTGGGGAAGTTCTTATATATAGTGACTAGGAATTCATGTTCATTCAGTATTTATGTTCGTAATTTCTTCGTGGAAAAGATTTTCTCTTCAATGGGCTCATCGTGATGGAACAAGAGGAACCGTTTGACATCAGACCATGGTGTCAAAGCCGGATTATTGATTTGCAACAATTTAAGCACAAAATGTGAGAAATTTAAGAGCAATAGCTTCTGGTAACAAAATGCTTCTAGAAGCGGCACGGAATCGAATTTTAAAATAGTAAATAAAATGTTTTCTAAAAGTATTTTTAGAACCGCTGTGTCCGGGTCAAATATTTAATAAAAGTGTCAACACTGCTTGCAAGTCTTCCAATTTTCTTTGTAGGATACTGTTAGCTTATTATCATTTTAGTTTTGTTTATTTGATCTAATCCGTATACATTATTCCTATGTAATTTTGTGCTCGCTGTATATTTAAATTTGAATAATGAATATCGATTATAAATGTTGTTACATAATTGGTGCTATTAAATGAAGGCCTAAAAAGGAGTGTGAACAAATTACGGTAATCTTAACAGCTAGTTAGTATACGTTGCATAGCAAGTACACTAAATGTCATCTTCACCAAGTCAAACGGAATGTTAAGATCCTTTTGCATCCTTCGGCCTTCTAAGGAATTCCGGTACTTTAATTGAATATATTTCAATGGAATGTATTGCACGATCTATTATAAAAAAAGTGATTTAATTAAAGAAAAAGACATTTTATATACATTCTCTTTATCATTTTTTTTTTAATCTTAAATAATTCTATAAAATGTAAAAAACACATAACAACTAAACAACAAATAATTCTAAAAAATGTATATATATATATATATATATATAGAGGATTATTGAAGCTTATGTTATATTTAATGTGAAATTTAATGTGAAAAATACATTTAAAAAAATCATGATGTATTTTATGATTGATCTATTAATTTAACGCTTGTTCAGCTGTTGGGCTTTGATCTTTGCTCAGTATTGTCCCATCTTCTGCCGGTGTAACTCCTTTCTCTCTTCTGTCCAGGGGGTACCTTTCCTTCGGGGTTTTTCCTGAAATCCACGGACTTCTTTCAGGGTGCGAAAATGTATATTCATTGTATATAAATATTTAATCTTAAATTATTTAAGCTTAAATTAATAGATATAGATAATGTTAATAAAATTTCTTTATAACTTGGTTTACTCTGAAGTTTAGACTATTTTTTTTTAATATTCACCTTCAATTCAGAGATTTGCCTGGCAGTTAAAATTAAATGAGTAGGGTCAATTGTGTAATTAGTAATTGGATAATATGTTAAAATAATGTTTACGCTAATGGATTATTTTGTTTTATGAATGAAATATAGCGTAATTATAAGATAACTGTATAAATATTATAACTCAACCGGCAGTTGGTATTTTAAAATGTCACCAGCTAGAGCCCGCTTCGCTCGCGTGGATTTTTATATCACTCAAATTAGTTCATGTCAGCTCATGTTCACCAAATATTGATTATTTTGTGCGTGAAATGAAAACTAATATTAAGATGGACCATGTAAGATTTCAAAGTTGTTACCAGGATCAGATAAAATTAGAAGAAGCTGAAATAGAATTAATTAAACATTAATTAGTAAGCATAACTCATTACCTCTATACTTTTAGATGGGTGGGCTGTAGAATACAAACAGGTGATAAAGTATCTGTGCATAACATTAGATAGCGCAAACTCCTATGGAACAGGCATGCCGAAGAAGTGCTAAGAAGCCAAACGCGCACTAATGGTGTGCAGAAATCTGTTAGTGAAAAAGTGAGGTTGTAACCCCACAATCCTGCGATATATGTACACCATGATAGTGAGACTGGTCTCCCAAGCTCACTCAAGCTCAGGACCATCTCTCAAGCTGGTCTCTATGAAGAAGCAGCTTGAGAAGATTCAAAGACTGACGTGTCTCTGTATCACGGGGGCTATGGGGTCATACACGACAGCAGCATTGGAGCTGCTGCTGGATCTGACTCCGTTGCACCTTGACGTAGAGGGGGCGCCAGATTGACGATTGTAAGATTCAGCAAAGAAGGCATAGGCAGAGGTAATGTAATCTGGAGCAGAGACCGAAAACAGCCTCAACCATTTGGCTAGAAGTTCTGAAAGACGAAATGGTATGCTATTATAGTATACTATTTCGAGAAAAACTACACAGCAATGTGTAGGTAGTAAAGCCAATTGGAGCGACGAATCCTCAGCCCACCACATAGAGCAATGTGCTATTAAGTGGTAAACGTATGGTTCGAAGGCAAAGGAAGGTACTGGTCCAGGACTGTTCGGACCTCGTACCAAATACTTTGAATCCATGGGAATCTACCCAAGTATCTTCCAAGCAGAAGTACATGCAATCGAGAGATGTGCACAATTTAACCTCGACAGGAACTATCGCAAAAACTATCGAAAAAAATTGCTATCCTGTCAGATAACCAATCAGCCATCAAGGCCTTTAGCTCATACACCATCAGATCCAAACTGTAAGGGACTGTAAGCTAAACAAGCTCGGCAGAGAAAATAAAGTAACGTTATACTCAGTACCAGGACATACTGGTAAAGATGGAAACGACGAAGCCGATCACCTAGCAAACAAGGAATCTAGTAATACCTTTATAGGTCCGGAACCTTTTTGCGGTATGAGTATGAACACCATCCACAAAAGTTTAGATGAAGAAGTAAGAGAACAATGGATGAAAACCTGGAAAGAACTGCCAGGGCTAAGACAATCCAAAGTAATGCTGGGATCTTTTAACCAGAAAATAACAAGTTTACAATTCTGACAGGAGTCCTGACGAGACACAGAGTTAAAAAACACTTCAGGGCCCTAGGCCTGGAGGAAGATGATACATGCAGATTTTGCGACTGCGGAGACTGGGAAGCACTGCTCCGCAAGAGACACATGTGACAAATGGAATCAGGACTAGAGGAGGTGCTCTAAACGGTTAAGTATACCAACGATTAGAGGAAGAGGGTGAGGTACAATAGATATATAAAGGTGGCAAAACAAATCACCACCTAAATGTACATCTATTATCTCCAACATTCTCGTATGAGTTCTAATCAAATTTAGCTAAATTATTGCTTATTAATCAAGTTAAAAATGTTAATAAGTTTGAATGTGATCGAGTGGTTAGTTTCAAAGTTATTGCTTGCTGCAGACGAATTTTCTGAATTTCGACATCGTTTTAAACCCGTCTTTGTATTATTTATTGAAAAATATTAATAAATTGTATTTTAAAATTTTGAGCTTTTTTGATCATATATATCATATAGGTATAAAACCTATATCATATAGGTACCGGCATTTCTTGCAAGAGCACCTACAAATTCGACACACTGTAGCCTAGCAAGTCCATGCAGAGCAACTGCATAATCTTGAATCTTTTACACAAAGGGATTTCAGTGTAAAATATTAGTAAAAATAGTACTAACTTCTCTCCCACCCAACACCGCAAAGCCACTAGCACTTTCAACTTTGGTGATGTTCCAACATCCCTTTTATCTAGCTTTTATTAAATTTGTTATTTATAACAACCCTTTTTGAAAAGCTGTATCTTATCTGGAATTTTTGTTCAGGCAACAAAAAGGGGTCAGTTCGTTCCTTAAACGTTTTTGCCTTACGGCACATCCTTCTAGTTGTACCATTCAAAACGTCTATGCAGAAACAAATATGCGTGTATTTTCAATGAAAAAAATCTAGGCAAATGACTTACCAATTACATCAATCAATGCTATGACCTCAATTGCATCCATTTTCCCTTTTACAGTTAAAAACTTCTATGGAATATATTTTAGATGAATTTCTTTAGATGAATTTCTATGGAATATATTTTATGGCCAATATTGCCCTCTGGCCACTATTTTCTATCTTAAAATAGGTTTATATAAGGCACAGCACTATTATAAAATTTTACATTTTGCAACAGCTTTATAACTCTGTTTTAACATTATAATGCGTTTATGTATCATGTTTTTGTAAAATGTATTTTAAATGCTTTATAAGTTTTAATGAATTAGACCGCAAGTCTTCAAGTTTTAGGAGATTAAGCGGTTTGAGATTTGAAATTTGCAACGACACTCGCTTTATAGTTGACATTCATATCATGGGACATTATAGAGGATTCATTCCAATTTTCAACCCTATCAACTATTTGTTCATGTACTTCCATTTTATTTCGTTTTAATCTCTATCGTTTTATAATCAAAATAGATTACATAATAAATAATAATAAAATAAACCAGAAGACAATTGATATGACATGGTGAACATCTTATTTTTATATTCCATTTTCCACGAGTACAAATAGCGAGCGTCTTGACAAACAGACCAATATGTGCACATAAATGTAATTCAAGCTTTGTGATATTTCAGTCGGATATAAATCTGCGAAGTAAATACGAATATAATTTTGTTTGGGAAAATGGCTTTCTCAGTTTTAATATTTCAAGGTTTATTACTTTTCATGAATATTACTTCTTTTTCCGCTGGGATAGCAAATGTATATTTCTGACATTTGGTAATTTAAGGATCCTTGAATATTATGCAAACCATAAAGAAACTAAATATTCGTCGATTTTAGGTCAAGATTACTTTGTGTGCTTTGGGAAAACTTGAAATAATAATCTTGTTTGTTACCTAAGATAGCAAATATAATATATTTTTATTTTTTATTACTCATGCGGGATAAGTACTATTTTGGCGCCCGTTTTTTTAGTGCGACAAATGGCTGTTTGTCAATTCAATTATTTGCGTGTCATAAGTATACTTGTCGCACGGAACTTATGCTTGGCGCGTACAAATTTTCAATAAAAATCGAATAGGTAACTAAAAAAACACAATCAAAATCAATATTTAAAAAGTGACGTGGAAGTGACATTTTTATTTTATTAAGAAATTTAAATTAAATAAGAAGTTTTAGATTTGTTGATACCGGAGACTGATGAGAGTTCTTATGACGAATCCACACCACCGGAGATATAATTGAAAGAGCAAATTCTTTTTACTCTTTTATTTTTATGGCCCCTGGAACCTTACTTGTAAGATACGTCACCTCACATAAGTAATAAAAAAGATTATTTGGAACTCGGTGCGCTATTGTTAATTGCCCTCTCGAGCGAATGAGCACACTCACTTCGTTCTGCGCAAAATTTCGCGGTCGTGGGTAATTCACAACCTGCCGCACTAGTTGCACAATATACTATTGTGTGATATTATCTATTCCATGTTTATACTTGCATAATTAATATTTTATAATGATAAGTGAATGTATTAAATTTACTTATTAGTCGAATTAGTGCAACGCATTTATTTTACTTCTATTGCTCTAACTAAAATAACAAGTCTTACTAAAATTGCCATATTAAGAAAATTCAATTTAGTTTTATTGTTAGTTACACAAGAATTAGACCCGAGTAGGCACAATCTTCATTCACTCGTGGTGAACTCACTAAAATCTTAAAATCTGTATTTTTGGTTCTGATTAGGGTGACCATATTCTTACAGACTATAGAGTATATAATTTTTTTTTCCGTGACAGCTGTCGTGGGACAGATGGAAAAACACATACGTACACAAACATATAAGAATAACTCTGTCCCGTTAATTTGTCCAATTGTACCGTTTTTTGCACCTCAATTTCCCATTTTGTCTCGGCGAAAAATTATCAATCTAGTCCGGATTGTTATTGTTAAGTAGCATGGCTTGATAATTAATCGGACTCGCGACTTGTCTAATCTATACAATTCTGACTTTCATTCTACCAACATGAGTTGAAATTAAATTTAGTTAACTAATTAAGAATATAAACCAGGGTAAAGGGGTTCAATATCAATCAATAAAGAAATAATTCTCTGCTATTTATAATTTTCTTTAAATTTGCAAGATTCATTAAAATTAGCCAATTTTTTTCGTCAAATTTGTGTATATTTGCCAATTTTTCTTTGACAAATTTGTGCAAATTTGACAATTTCTGTTTGTTGAATTTTATATTTCTTCTCTGTGCAATTTGTAAAATTCTGCAAAAATAATGCAAATTTAATCATTAATTTTTGAAAATATATATTTTTTAAATCGTATACAAAACTCATGCAAATGTAATCATAATCTTGATAAATTTGAATAAAAATCAGAGAAATTCGAATTAAATTTCGACGAAATTAACAAAGAAAATAGAAACAGTTTGGTAATTTAAAAGAAGTTTAACAGAAATTGTAAAAGAAATTCAAAATGTTTGACGTTTTATCAATTTTTGTTAAATTTCGAAAAAAAATGCAAACAAATTGTTTTTCATTCCCTTTATCGAGATCCTGCAAATTTAATTCCAATTTGTCTGATTTCATTCCAATTTATGTAATGTAAATTTGTTAAAATATTTTTATTCCGAATCTTTATTGGCTGGACTTTTGAAATAAATGAATATTTTTGTAATTAATATCTTTTTAATTACTTAAAATAATTAAATTGAAGTGCAAATTAAGCGAGGGAAATTCAAAATTGTTAAACAACATTGGTTAAAACGAAGCTAGACGTCAAATACTATGTCAACAAGTTCGTTTTGATTAGAAAACATAGCAATAACGTGCGTGTTGTGCATTCATTTCTTGTTAGAGTGTAATTTTAGCATCCTAGTGAGATTAGAAATTATTTAAGACTATGACTGAAAGTGGTTTTGTAAAAGCACAATCGGATAATCTGCCGAGAATAGATCCATCGTTATTTGTTCGTGGAGGTTCAAATATTTCCAAAACTTCAGTTTACTACTAGTACAACAGTAGGCTCTGAGAGGGCTTCTTCTATCAGTGCTAACCGTTTTCTCTTGATAGCACTCATTCTTATAACGGGTGGTGGCATATTTCGATTTTGGCAATGGAATATGTGCGGTAGAACTCCTTTATTTCATTTATTAATCGTAGGGTTACATTTAGACCGTATTGTTTCATTACATTGCATTAACCATAATTTTATGTATCCTTCTCTATCTGTAATTAAAGATGTATTGTTAATATAAAATCAAAACATTTAAGTAGGTGTAACAAATTAAAAAGTCAATGAACGTATCTAAAGGGATTTCACGTTTCTGCTGTGGTATAATTTAGGAATAGAGCTGAATAGTTAAGTGTTTTATTCTTTTTTGTTTGCGTAAAAGACAATAGACGAAATCACAAAGCTTTATAAACTGCATTTAGATACGGTTATCTACCTACTGCTTGTGTGATTGATTTTCAATACAAAACTTACTTCTGACTGAAATCATAATATGTATCGAAATACGTCATAATGGCTTTAAAGTGATCTTCACAACAATGTAAACAAGTTGTTGTAGATACCTAATCTCTTCTGACAACATTACACCATTCCTTGCGTATTTTTGCACCTATCGGAACTGATAAAAACGGCTTTATCAGGTGCGTTTCTGATTGTGTTTTTGCATTCATGTCCAATGTAATACTTGTTTGCAGTATTTTGTAATAGCTTATATTTTGGGTACATTTCACACTTTGCAAGCGATCAATTTATTGTTTCTGAGGTCCGATGCTACTAGAGAAAAAACAATAAATTAATCGCTTGCAAAGTGTGAGATGTACCCGAAATATAAGCTATTACAATTTAATACTTATAAACTGGCTTTTGAGCCTTTTTCATGGTGAACTAAGTTAAGAACCGGAACACTTGTGTGTAAACAATGAACTGGACTGTCACTGAACATAGTGTTTGAAGTCATCAACTATGCGCGCAAAAATGGTCAGCTCAAAATTATTATCTAATTTAAATATTTTTCTAAATTTAATTGTAGCATATTTATCAGTATTTATATTTTTACTATGCTATAAAGGTGTAAACAGTGAATTGAAAATATAAAATAAATGCATGCACGCAATTGTGAAGAGTTGAATAAAAGTGAAGAATTTGTGTTCTGGTGTGCTCTTTTTCGTATGCAACTTATATGACCTTTAATCGTTGATTACATCCACTGACATTAAATTTGATCGATATTAGGGCTTTGTATTATTAATCGTATAAAAAAATTATAAAATTAAAGTTAGAGTTTTTTTTTCTGTGTACGACATTAAGATGCAAATTGTAGGATGTCTACAATATTGCTAAATGCACCATTTTATTTGCCTTGATATTTAAACATTACTCCAATTATTTGAGTCATTTTACGTTGTATTTAAATGGTCAAGTTGTACGACCTACTTTTTCTATGAAGAAATCTGAAATATCACGAAATTCAAGTTCAATTTAAAACAAAGCAAACTATTAAGAATGTATGCATTCCAAATCGATAATTCATAATTATCATAAATTATATAGTAAAATAGAATTACAAATTGTTTCAATTTTCTGTTAATGTAGATTTGCGGTAGATTTAAAAATAACGGCTTTATTCAAATATATATTTTCAACATAATTGTAATCGTTGTTGAATGGTTTATCTAATGCAATACATTTATTACTACCAAATATGTTATTTTTAAAGTTTTAATATATTAATAATATCAAGATATAATAAATGTATAAAACTAATAATAATGTACATACATTTATTAACTTCTTAATTAAATAAAGTTTTAAACACGAGTTGATAGTCAATTGTTGTATTTATATGCTTATAGAAATTTATGTAAGAGGTTATGTTATTGTTTATGTTATGATGTAAGACGATGAGAGGTAAACCTTAAAACGCGTATGCAGATGCTAGTCACTTAACATTTGTGTAGAAAGAAACGAAATGTTATTTAACTAGTAGTACTAGTAGTAACATACAAATGTTTTATTGTGTAATTCAATATCCTGCGTGGTAGTTGCCAGGGAAGTAGTTGTTTCAGTAAGACATTTGTGTAAGCTTAGTAAGACTTAATTTTGTAGATACTATTATGTTTATTTTAAATATAACTACAACTAGTGTTGCCCCCTCAATTATTATAGAAATTTATATAGAAATATATTAATAATACTAATCTTTATTATCACAAACAGTTACAATTGGCTATCTGTATTATTATTATTTTATAAGTTTTTAATTTTAAATTTACAATTAAAAAAAATTATACAGCGAGGTTCCTACAGCCTTTGCCGCATCCCGCACTTCTTTTTCCACCTCTCCTTATCTCTCCAGTCTTCTTCTATGGCTCTATCTTTCATGATTTCCATGATACCATCTCTCAATTTTACTGCTGGTCTGCCTCTTCTTCTTCTTGCCCTTACAGGTACTACGGTACATATTGGAATGCTTTCTCCAGTCATCCTTAGCATGTGTCCATACCACTTTAATTGCCGTGTTTCTATACCGTCTGTAGTGCCATAGACTACAGAGAGAGTCTATGGCACTTCAAGAACATAAATAAATCAAAAGAATCAGAAATTTCCATAAGTCTTATAAAACAAAATAAAAAGTTTAGCCTCGATCACCATTTATTTATTTATACTTATATGCCACTTAAAAATATAAATTATATAAAGATAAAATATATGTATTAATTAACCTTTATTGAGCAACAAAAAAAGTTTGTAATTAAATATCTGATTCTAGTGTCTGCAACCATGTTTTTATACATAATTTGATGAATCCATTCCCCTTTATCGCAAATTATTTTAAATGTAATTTCCGGTTTGTTGACAGGCAGGAAGTAATTTAACTGATTACTCTCATGTAGCCTAGAGAAAAATAAGCCGTAGCAATTCGGTTTAAGAAATTGTCTAATGTTTCTCTTCATTGAAATACCATTTGTATTGTAATTGCAAATCAAATAAACGCAAACGTGTTTAATCGTAATAAATGGGATAAATAAACTAATGATGTTTTTAACAACAACGAAAAGTGTGAGGAATGTTGAAAGTCTAATGTAACACCGTTGGTGTTACAATATTTATACAATAGATAATATGAATCAAATAATACTTAATTAAATGTGTCAAAATAGTTTATGGTAAGAAACAATTACAGTCGAACTTCCATAACTCGAACTTCTGTAACTCCAATTTTTCTATAACTCGAATATTTTTAGAAATTCATACGTTTAGATAGCATTTTACATATAAGTTAACTTCCATAACTCGAATTTATAGAGGTTTTATATTTATTTATTAATACAATAAATGTATATTGCTCGTTTTGTGGGTCTTTCGTCATTCATCCTCATTACATGTCCTGCCCATCTTAGTCTTCTTAGTTTTATTAGTTTTACTATGTCGACATCTTCATATATTTGGTACAGCTTGTGGTTGTATCTGCTCCTCCATGCCTGGTTTTCTTGGACGGGGCCAAATATTTTTCTCAATATTTTCCTTTCAAAGACTCCCAGGAGGTTCTCGTCTGCTTTGCTTAGAGTCCACGTTTCTGAAGCGTATGTTAATACTGGCTTTATTAATGCCTTGTATATTATACATTTTGATTTTCTTGTCAGGTTCGGCGACCTCAGTTGTTGTCGACTCCATAGAAATAAAGCGAAGAATAATCACAGCTAATAGATGTGCTGTGATTATTCTTCGCTTTATTTCTTCTTCATTTTTTCTTTCATTATTTATTTGGGAACCTAGGTATATGAACTCCCGTACTGTTTCTATATTATAGTCGCCTACTGTTATGTTTTGACCTATTCTATTTCTCCCGCCTCTATTACGCGTTACGACCATTGCTTTTGTTTTTTGTTCATTTATTTCTAGACCTATTTTTCGAGCTCCTCTTTCTAGGTTGTTGAAGGCCTCTATGTTATTCCGTTTTGTTCTACTTATTATATTGATGTCGTCCGCGCATGCCAGTATTTAAACTGATTTTGTGAAAATTGATCCAGACGTTTCAATTTTTGAATCTCTTATTGCTTTTTCGAGTACTATATGAAACAGTAGGCACCCAAGAGCGTCCCCTTGTCTCACTCCTTTTCGTGTTTTAAATTGACTGGATGTTTCGTTTTGTATCTTGACTGCACATAACACTTGTTTCATTGTAAGTCTCGTGAGATTTATAAGCTTGGGTGGTATTTCAAGTTCCTATATCGCGTCACACAATAATAATGATACATCGTTGAAAAGAGCATTTCCGGCAATATGTATCTTAAAAATGTTGGTTAATGTGAACGAATGATCTTTGCATTTCTTCCCAATTATATTCTTGTTTATTGTTAGTATAACCCAATGAAAATGTTCAACATATTTATAATTTACCTTCCTCTCTTCATAATATAAGCCGATAGTTTAAAACTTTTTAACGTTGTTCATGACGTTGTTCTGCACGACAATGCATCTAACTAACTTACGTTTTAATCATGGATGTCTAATCCGGGATGCCTTGTAATCCGTCATGCAAATAAGTGCAGTAAAACAGAGGTATTGTAAAAACATTAAAAGTGTTTAAATTGAATGATTTGGATTTTGTCACCCCCTTAGGTCAGTCTTATATGGAACTTCCTAGTTCTGTCTAATCTTGTCTATCTTTATCTAATCTAGTTTAGTCTTGTCTAGGCTCATCTATCCTTGTCACATCCAATATTTTCAAAAATATTTTTAATCTAGTCTTGCCTTGACTGGTTTGTATGGTATTTTCTAGTAGCTTCTAATCTTGTCTAGACTTGTCTGCTATTGATCCGCACTTGTCTCGTATTGTCTCGTCTGGTCTTGTGTGGTCTTGTATGATTTTGTATATTCTTGTCTGGTCTTACCTAGTCTCGTGTAGCCATAGGTCAATGTATTGTAAAAACATTAAAAGAGTTCAAAATGAAAGATATGGCTTTTTCCCTTTGTCTCTCTTGAAATTAGACAGCAATTAGATCGTCATGGATCATCAAGACGATGATGACGAATCATTGAAGTCATTGTAACTACTCCACAGGTTTTTTTTAAATAGGCCGAATAGGCAATGGGTCGCAGAGAATGTTGAATAAACGAAGAGATCTTTGTATTCATACAACGAACTTTTAAATTTCAGGAAACTGAGAGGCAAGTAATGCCTTGCCTCTCAGTTTCCTTTTAGTATTTTGGCAATGGAAAACAAAAGAAAATTTATGAATATTTTGTACGATTATACAAGGTGCTCCTTTTCAAAAAGTTGCGAACTATAAGGGGTTAGTTGCGGTAATAATTTGTAATTTGGAACTGCAACTTGAAAATTAAAAAAAATCATGACGTAGCTGTTAAAACATTTCATATTCCACTTTCGAATGTCTAAACCGATTTAAACCTGAATCTCGGGCCATTACAAGAATACGAACAAAGAAAATACGAATCCACAACTTTAAAAAACGAATAAAGTTTTTTTAAAGGTCGACGACACTGCTATCAACACTATGGAAAACTACGGTAAACAAGCCAATGGTAAACTTATTTCAATTAACATTTATAGACTCAATTATTAAATAATTGAGGTAATCGCTACACAAACATGCCATTAGCTACATAATGCACTTACAAATTATTATGAAATCGGGGTAATACATCCTCTACACAGTTTAAATAAATTAAAGCAACAGGTTCCAGCTGTATGCATCGTTTACAAGAGAGGCAAACCGCAAACAGGAAATAACAACAAACGGCTTTAAACAAAAGAAAACAGAGTTGTTTCGCAGAGGGAAATGCAAGTAATGGAATTAAAACGTTTAAAAAATAAATTGCGGAGTGAAAAACGAATTTGCGAATGGAAATAATCCAAAGCGAAAGAGAACGGAAAATGTTTCACGTTTTACAGCTTTTTGCACAATAACTAGAAAGGATTTTTTACGTTGATTTTAACTATGGAGTTTTGTTTTTGAAAACATTTTCGAACGTATTTGTTTATTTACAAAATATTCGTTTTTAATCTAGTTTTGTTTTGTCTGATCTCGGGCAGTCTGGTTTAGTATCTTCTGGTAGCTTCTAAACTTGTCTCGGCTTGCCTGATTTCGTTTTATCTGCCCTTGTCTTGGCTGGTGTTGTTCTGTTTGGTCTTGTCTTGTATGGTCTTGTCTACTCTAGTGTTGTGATGCTACCACCAATGTTGTGGGGCTACCACCAATATTGTGAAGGGGGTTATGGTGTGAACCACCGCCGACTTCAATGTTGAGAGGGAAGGACTGCTGGCCAACAATTCTTCGAACTCTGAGATATGTCTAAATATCTCGGGATCTTGTAATGTAATGTTCACCGGGATTCGCAAGGCACGTAGTTTGTCGAATAATAGTCGAGTTGGTTTTAACAATTTAATTAAACAATAATACAATGAAATAACTAAAGACTTAAGAACTTATAGCTTACCAATCTACTCTCTTTTCTCTTACTTCTTACTTCCTACTTACAACTTGGGGAATGGTATTTATACCATTCCTAGTATAATATATCTGTAAGAGGGGTTAAATCATCCCTATAATTCAAATAAGGGAGAGATTGAATTTTCTTGGCTCCTCCCATGAACAATCGAGGCTTAAATTCTCTAAATCCCTGAAAATGTCTGGTCCTCTGGTTAAGCTCTATAAGAAGGTTTTTATAAGCCTACGCACGTTTTCTAATGTTTGGGGGAGGTAGATTTTAGCATGGTAATAAAAACCCTTAGTTTCTGGACAAACTATAAAACTATAAAACAATTGCATTTATCCAAAACGTGGGACAAAGGGCACGTTTTGGAATGTACGCTAATGGCACAGATGTCCAGTCCTGGTTTTTATTACAACACTAGGGTGGTCTTTTTTTGTTTTTCAGTCACATCCAGTATTTTTTATGCCGGTTTAATCTTGTCTAATCTTGTCTAGTCTCATCTGGTCTCTTTCCCTAGTTTTATCTGGTCCTGTCTGGCCATGTCTCATTTTTCCAGGTCTTGTGTTGTTCGGTATGCTCTTGTCCGATCTTTTATAATACTGTCTACTCTTGTATTTTGTCTGTTCTTATGTGGTCTTGACTAGTCTCGTCTGGCCTTGTATAGTCTTGTGTAGAAATATCTAGAACTAAATATTCTTGATTAATTTTGACTAGTCTTGACATTTCTAAGCTTGTCTATCTTGTCCAATCTTTGTATTATTATTATTATTATTTAATCTCGTCCTGACTACGCCAATCCAACCCAATTTTCCGAGTCTTATATAGTCTTATCCTGTCCTATCTACTATTGTCTAGCTTTATCTAATCTTGCCTAGTGATTTGTATAGTCTTGTCTAATTTTAATAAATTTTGGTGTTGTTTTCTAGAAAAAAATTATAATTAAAATAACGATATACATTTCTCAAAACATTTTCGTACTTATTTGTTTATTTACAAAATATTTATGTCCTTAATCTAGTCTTGTCTTGTCTGATTTTGCTTAAATAATAGAAAGTCTAAACAAAATTGAATAAGACAAGTCAAGTCTTTTGGTCTTGTTTCGTCTGCACTTGTCTTGTTTGGTCTTGCTCGATTTCTCTGGTCTTGTTTAATCTTATCTGGTGTTTTATATTCTTGTTTAAACTCTTCTATTATTGTCTGGTCTTGTCTGATTTTTCCTAGTCTTCTCTGGTCTTGTATCATTTTTCCTGGTCTTCTCTGGTCCTGTCTCATTTTCACAGGTTCCAATCTAGTATGGTTTTGTATGATCTTGTCTGATCTTGTATGATCTTGTCTCGTCTTACTAATTTAAGTGTTGCCTCTCGTTCTGTTGCGTCTCGTCTGGCCTTGTATAGTCTTGTCTAGTCCAGAACAGTTCACTCTTGATCATTTTTATCTATTATTGACTTGCCTTGGCTTGTCTATGTTGTCCAATCTTCTTTGCATTTTTATTATAATTTAAACTTGCCCTGACTACGACAATCGAACGCATTATGGTCAGCCTTATATAGTCCTATCTAGTTCTGTCTTTAGTTCTTGGCTATATCTAATCTTGTATAGTCTTGTCGAGGCTCATCTATTCTGTCTAGCCTTATTAAATCTTAGTATTGTTTGCTAGAAAAATTGTACATATAAATATAATTACAATAACGAAATGCATCTATCAAATCATCTTCAAATGTATTTGTTTATTTACAAAATATTTGTTTTCAATCTAGTCTTGTCTTGTCTATTATTTTCTAGTAGCTTATTATCTTGTCTGGTCTTTTTTATCTGCTCTTGTCTTGTCTGGTCGTATTCTATCTAGTCTTGTCTTGTCTGGTCTTATTTGGTTTGTCTGGTCTCGTTTAGTCTTATGTAGTGTATTCTATTCTTGTTTATTAATCTTGTCTAGACTTGTCTGGTTTTTCTTTGTCTGCGCTTGGGTTGTCTGGTCTTATCTTGTATTGTCTGGTTTTATGTGGTCTTATTAGGTTTATCTCGTCTTGTTTAGTCTTATGTATATTCTATTCTTGTTTAATCTTGTCCGACTAATTTCCGACTAATGTCTTGTATTGTCTAGTTTCCCCTACTGTTCTCTGGTCTTGTCTCATTTAGCCTTATATAGTCTTGACTATCCTTGTCTAGAACTATGCATTCTTTCACTTTTCTCTAGTTTTGACTAGTCTATCTTGTCCAATCTTCTTTGTATTTTTGTTATTATTTAATCTTGCCCTGACTACCCCAATCGAACCAGCTTTTTAACAGTCTCATCTAGTCCTGTCTAATCTTGTCTAGCTTTATCTTATCTTGAATTGTCTGGTCTAGCCTTGCCTAGGCTCGTCATTCCGTGACTAGTCTTATTCAATTTTGTTTAGACTTTCTATTATTCGTTTTAATTGGTGTCCTAAAATTGATGCAAAAAGTATTTTTGATAATTTTTTTTTTAAGATTCATAAAGTTTACAGCACAAAGTTATGTGCGGTATAGCATATCGGGTAGTGGCTTAGCTAGCACATTCTCAATCTTTTGACGAAATTTTCCATTGCGTTTTGAATAAATGTGACTTAATATCGTTGATAAAGCTCCCAATTTATTTCGGCGAGGATCCTCGCCGAAGTTGTTCGAGGCGAGGAACTAGACGGAGGAGGCATCTACACTCTCGCTTTACTTCGCGAGGACCTCAGTGCCATGACTGACACCGAACAGGTGGTAGCTGCTGCTGCAAGTATTTGTGTGTATAATATATAGGAATGGACGAGTAAACACGAGAGTGTCGACGTGATACTCTCCCTTCCTCGTACTCGCGCCTCGTGTCCCTCTGACTCGGGTACGGAAAACCGCTTCATGAAGCGAAGTTAGCCAAGGCGAGGCGAGGAAGCACAAGCCGGACCGAGTAGCCTAACCACACTCTCGTTGCTCGCTCAACTCCGTGCTACTTCGCAAGAGTGTGGAGCGGGCATAATACTTAAAAAAATCTAAGGAAAAAAGTCCATCGGCGTTAGGTTATGTTAAGTTACATTTTTAAAAGTCCATCGGCGTTAGGTCGCATGATCCAGACGGCCAAATCTGATCACCAAAATCCGAAATTACACGACGAGGAAATCAATACTCATGCAATAATTAAATTACTTCTCGTGCTTTATGACATGCCGTATAATTTCCATACCTTCCGGTGATGCCTCCGGCCTAAAACCCGCATCAAACAGTGACACGTTGTGGATACATTTGTTTCTCAACAATCACTTGTTGATTTTCTAAACCCCAATTGTGATAATTTTAATGTGTCGATTAACGCCATCACTATGAATATGAACCTCATCGCAGAAGATAATTGTGTTGGAAGATAAAAATCTCAAAGAATTCTCTTCGCTATGCTTGGTCAGTAGACTTCACTTCACTTCACTTCACTTCACATTTTTTAATCAATTGAACTTTTTAACTATGAATATGTAAATCTTTCATAATAACGCTGTAGAGAGCTTCTCCAAATGTCCAATTCTTGACTACGGTGCCGAATTGACGCTCCTGGATTCTTAGCAACAAACTGCTTCGATATTTAATGTTGAACGACTTGTTGATGGATGCTTAGAGCATATACGAACGATCACTAATGAATGCAGTCTCCCTGAATTTTTTTGAATTAATCTGTTCACAGTTGGTGAAGTTGGAATCACTATTCCGACCATATTTTGCACGAAAATTATCAACTGTAGCTGCCATACCTTCATTATTCGAGTTCCTTCCTTGTTCTTTCGAGTAGCTTTCCATTTTTAATAACCCTGAACTCACATCTGTCACGCTGTATCTTTTTTTCTCGTTAGCAATACTTAATTGCACAAATCGAGAGAAATTCAAATCTTGTGTGAATTTGGTGATACCCTTTATTATCTAATATTCTTCACTCTATCCATTTTAATCTAGTCTAGTCTTTTTGAATCCCAACTAGTCTTTTCTAATGTCATGTAACTTTGTCCTGTCTAGTTTTAAATAATGAGAATGTTTTGATCTAGATTTGTATTATATTTTATTCATCTTTTTATGATCTTAAAATGAAAATTAATTTCAAATTATTTCTTTGTCTCACCCTTGTCTTCTTAAATGTCGTCTTATCCATTCTTGCAGTTTAAACAATAGAATTAAAATAAATATAAAACATTAAAAAAAAAAATTAATAAAAAAATATGTTAAAAAAATATTAAAAAATATTAATTAAGAAATATTATAAAATTCTAACATTATTATTTTGAATTGGTAAAACCTGTGAAATTTGTATTGGTAATAAAAAGAGACTAAAAAGAGATATGTTATAGAACTACCGGAAAGGTTGAATGTATTTATATATTCAGACTTTGTTTGACTTTATTAAATTTATTATTTTGATATAAAAAATCTAATATAATCTAAATATATTAATAATTATAAAATACACCCATTTACATAATCCTAACCTTATTATTAGTTCAAATATATTGGAAATAAACGTTTTTAATAAAATATGCAATCAGCAAATTAATTTAAATAATATTTATTTACATAAAAGCGAATTACCTATTCATATGTAATTTATTGATTAGTTTAATTGTATTGTAATATTTAATTGTATTATTTAATATAATTTTGTTATGTCAATTGAAATAAACAACATTTAATTGAAACCGTCTGCAGTTTTAATAATTACACAATGGAATGATTTATAAAATAAATAAAATATTCCTGTCAAACATTTAACGAATTAATTACTATGTTAATTAAAATTATTTTACTGCTGTTTCTTTATTACCCATTAAATATTGTTAAATTATATATCAAATTAAAGATATTTTTATATATTAAATGAAATATAAAGATATTTTTCATAAATTTTCATAAAGTTAGTTAAAGTTAGTAACTATTGGTTAAAATTTTAGCTGTTGAAACTTTAAAATTAGACAGACGAGACTAGGCAGATAAGACTAGACAGACAAGACTTTTTTGGGGGGGGGCGTAGCTGGCGGTAACTTAATCTAACCAGGCAAGTGCCCCCCCTGGAACGCATCCGTACACTCTGGACCCGCTTGTCGCATAACCTCAGAGTGAGGGGTGGCTTAAATTTAATCTACTTTATTTTGTTCCTTGATTTGATCTCATCGGCCTCCTTCTCGCTCATTATTTTATGAATCAGCCCTTGGGTGTTCACCACCGTGCATCATCTTTCAACATACTTTCGATTTTAGTTCTCGGATGGATTGATTCTCCCAGTTTTTTTTCCCGCTTCCTCTCTGTCTGTTTCCCACCTCCAGCAATCGAATATCGTGTGGATCACGCTGTCCGTCTCCCCGCAGTATATACACAGGTCGTCAGCTGCCTTGCCGATGTTGTGCAGATAGTCCTGGAAACATCCGTGGCCGGAGAGGAACTGGGCTAGATTGTAGCTAACTTCCCTGTGTTTTCTGGTGATCCAGGGAAGTATGTCCGGGATTAATAGTCTCGTCCACTCTCCTCTTTCGCTTAACTGCCACCTTTCTTGCCACTTCTCGAGGAGTTTTTGTCTGGCCAGACGTTTACTTTGTTTGTCGCCCTCTGAGTCATACATTCTTTTCCTCTCGTTTGCGATCAGGTATTTATTTCGGGGATACCTGAAATAACCTGCGCGGCCACTCCTGAAACTGTTCTGTAAGCTCTGCTTACACGTAGTGCCATTTTTCGCTGAACTTGTGCGAGCTTCTGCAGGTTAATTTATTTTTTTAGTTCAAAGGCCCATATAGGGGCATCGTACAGCATGGTAGCCTGCACTACAGAGCTGAGAATTCTGCGCGAAATTCTCTTTGCCCCCCCCCCAGATTTGGCATGAGTTGTTGTATGCCTGCCAGTGTTCTTAAACCCCTTACTGCTGCTTCGGTTATGTGTGCAGCGAACGAAAGCCTTTTGTCGATGGTTATTCCAAGGTACTTGATGGTCTCTTTTGGTCTTATTATTGCCTCTTCCACTTTAAATGATATGGGGCAAAGTTGTATCGGTCCCCTGAGGAGGAAAGCTTCAGTTTTTTCTGGTGCTAGACTCAGGTTTTTTTCTTTCAACCACGCACTGATTAGGGATGTTACATGGTTTGCTTTTTGCATCAGCTCTTGTTCTGTCCTGGCTCTGGCGACCAGTGCTATATCATCTGCGAAGCCGATTATAGTAGCCCCCACTGGAAGCTTCATTGTCAGAATTCCGTCGTAGAGTATGTTCCACAAAGTGGGTCCCAATATCGAACCCTGTGGAACACCACTACTAATTTTTTTCTCTTGAGTCTGTCGATCTCCTTGCAGTATGATGCTTCTCCCACTGAGGTAGCTTCGCAGCATCCGCAATAGATAGGGGGATATGCCTCTAGTTGTTAAACAGTCCATAATATGCTTCCACGATGAACTGTTAAATGAATTTCTAACATCGAATGTTAGGAGAGCACACATTTGCTTGGTTTTCTGGGACCCACTCTTGGCCTGTTCTGCGATTTCCAGTACAGCTTTTAGGGCCGTGATGGTGGATCGTCCTTCCCTGAACCCATACTGGTGCTTTGACAATCCGACTCCTGTCTTGAGCTCTTCCTTCAATCTCGTAAGTAAAAGTTGTTGTAACAGTTTCCCACAAACGTTGAGTAAGCAGATAGGCCTGTAGGATGTGGGATCATCTATTGGTTTATCCTCCTTCCTGATGAGGGCGAGCTTCGCACGCTTCCATCTAGTTGCAAAGTTTCCGGCGGTTAGCAAGTTATTCATGACTTTCAGGACGAAGTCGGATTGATGTGCAGCTGATATCTTCACTACCTCAGGTGGTACACCGTCGGGGCCTGGTGTGCTACCGTTTCTAATGCGCTTGCTCGCAATAGAAAGTTCCTCTTTCGTGAAGTGGGGCGTATTTACGACTTCTGGTTGTAGCCAGTCAAAGGGAGCATGCTCTGGGAATAATACGTCCGCGACTTGACGCGCTCTTTCCAGCGACATTGGGAGATTTTGAGGACGAATCTTTAAGTTCCTTCTTATTATTTGGAACGCGTCTCCCCATGTGTCCTTGTCCAGTTCCATGCACAGTATCTTCCAGTGGCTTTGTTTGGAATTGTATTTTAGCTGGCGTAATTCCTTTTTTTAAGCGTTAATATTCGTGTTTAAACAATTTTTAATATTTTCTTCATTAGTTTTTTTGGTTCTTTGGCGCTGGTATTTTCTTCTGGGGACTATGCATTTAAATCTCGTGTCAGCAATTTCATCGGTCCACCAGTATACTGGCCTCTGGGGTTTTTTATTTCCAAGCTTTCGCAAGGTGACGTCACACGCTCTGCTCATCACGTGAGTCAGTGTCTCAGCGTTTTCGGTAATTTTATTTTGAAACTTCTCTGCCAAGCATTCTCGAATTTTCTCCTCCTGCAGTTGTTGTGAGTTCCAGCCGCTTGTTGGTGACTTTGACATTTTTGTGGTCTTACATGTTGCCTTATGGTGTACAAGATGTATCGGTGGTCACTCAGAGATTCTTTTTCGAGTACCCTCCACCCTAGGAACCTGTCGCTTATGGAGTTGGTAAAAAAGGTCTATTGTGTAGCCCGAGTTTCCCCTAACAAAAGTGTAGCTATCTCCTTTATTCTGGATGACCAAATCAAGATCCACTGCCCAGTCAGTCACGATGTTTTCCCTTTTGTCCAAGCATGGGGATCCCCAGTAGGCGGATTTTGCGTTAAAGTCACCAGCTACTACTATCCTCAGACAGACAAGACTAGACAGACAAGACTGTACAGACAAGACTAGACAGACAAGACTAGACAGACTTTATATACTCACGTATATAAAATATTTTTTTTTGGAAATAATTAATATATTACTAATTATTAAATTCATATTTACAGCAAATGTGAATTTCTAATAAATATTGAATCACAAAAGTGAAAACGAAACAAACACCAAAACGTTGGTCTCGTTGTTCAGCTCGCATAAGCTTACACATTAAGCATACTATTATACATTAAGCATACCTTTTTTAACGGAAAATTCCAACTAGTAAAATTACAGTTTAGATATGGAATTTCCTTAGGTGGTTTCCTTGAATACATAATTTACATAAAAATATATAAATAAATATATATATATATATATATATATATATATATATATATATATATATATATATGTATATATATATATATATATATATATATATATATATATATATATATATATATAAATTTTATATATTTATTTACATTTTATAAAAATTACAAACAAATTTACAAAAGTGATTAACTCCTTTTGAAAAGAAATTGGTTTCTTGCATATTTTATAATCATTTTGGTCTGAAGAAAATGATGAATAAAAAGAGTACTACATTAAAACTAGATAAAAACTAATTAATTATTTCTGGACTTGCTTAAATTGAACTTATCTAGTTTTGTTTTGTTATCATTAGTCTTGTGGAGTTTTGTTTATTCATTTCCTATTCAATTTTTGTCTAGTCTTTACATAATCATGTCTTATCCAATACACTTGTATTTATTTAATTTTGTCGAGTTTTGTTTAGTCATTTCCAATTCAATTTTTCTCTAATCTTATATATTCTTATATTTCTCTAATCTTTATAATCATGTCTTATCTAAAAGTGTTTAGTCTTGTCCAATCACTTCGAATCAAATCATAACGAGCCTTGCTTAGTCTAGTCGTTTGGAGTCTTTCTTAGTCTTTTATATTCTTGTCCAATTCTGTTTAGTCTTGGATAGTTTTATCCACTCTTATTCAATTTTCTCCCATGTTTTCCAGCTTTATCCAGTATGGCACAATCTTGACCAATATAAGCTGTTTCAACAGTTGATTTAGCATTAATTAGTGTTGTCCACTTTTGGCGAATTCTGAGTAGTTTCAACTATATATTTTGATCTATTTTCTTTAAGTCTAATATGAAGGGCCGTTCTTATCAGTTTTGGCGCCCTGGGCTATAAACCAGTTAGCACCCTAGGGCCTAGGCATTGAAATTCTTTGATATGATTTTTAAATATTTCATTACAGTTATAAATAATAGTAGATTTTGTAACTAGGACGAAAGGATGTCAATATTACTCGAGAGCGAAAATGTGCGCATTCGCTCGAAGGTGAAACTGACAATTTCGTCCGGGTTACAAACAATATTTTTCACTCATGCAGGTATCTTACAAGTTTGAGATCCACGTGTCATTAAAAAAAAAGAACTAAAAATGAAGAATTTTCTTTTTCAATTGTATACGGTAGTGTGGATTCGTAATAAGAACTCTCCTCAGTCTCCGGTATCATCATAGAATTTACACTCATTTTAAAACGTTTTCTTTAATTTTTATATTGTTGTGAAAAAAAAATCACGTCACTTCACTTCACTTTATTAATACCGGGGTCTTGACTGCATTCATTTTATTTTTATTTATTTGTTTATTTTAATGTAACCTAGCGATATTGAAGTCATGTAAAATACAACTAATATTGACAATTTATCGCACTAAAAAACGTACACCAAGTACTACTGTGCATGATTGATATATTTTGAATATATGAAATATTTTGTTAAATGAAGTTCCCGTTAACATACATTTCATTTTTAGTTAAAATACAGGGAGCTTAAGAAAAACAAGAATAAGAAAGGCTTGACTTTCTAGCTGATTCTTCCGTACATACAATGAATTGCGAGTGGGATAGATGGTTTAAAAAATTATTGGATGTGTTCATAGAAAATATAAAGAAGTTTATGGCTCGTTCAAGTCTGTTGTTATTGATTTTTTATTTTCTAAATCGACAAAATGAACGCATCCATTATTATTTTTCTCTGTTGTTATAAAAATTTAAAGATTTGGAAAGATCGAATATTTTGCGTACGATTTCGAATACCCGTACATGACCGTACATCGTATCAACTCCAAAAAGGTCGTATAACTACGATTTAAATCGTACAGAATCGTATAAAAATAATTTTGTAATAGTAAATTCGCTTTTTTTGTTATTAAACTATATATTTACGGTTTTCAGATTTTTTCCTCTACATGTGCTGTAAAACTTTGCTTCTTGACAAATTTCATGATTCTAGGTGAACGGGAACATAAACGGGCAAATCTTTTGATCGCGTTGACTTGCAAGTTTGATTTTTTCACAATTAAAAGGGACCATAGACACGAGTATTTAATATAAATTTCAACTTGATACCTCTACGCGTTCCTTAGAAAAAGGGTCTTTACAGAAAGACAGACATCAGACGGACAACAAGTGATCCTATAAGGGTTCCGTTTTCCTTATGAGGTACGGAACCCTAAAAACTAAACTAAAACTACAAACAATGCAATCTTCTGTTCTGCACGAGTTTTAATTATATAAATATCATCTATTCACTTCTATTCATATGTTGTATAGACATCGGGCACTTACAAAAGCGAATTTAGCTATATGCAAGAAAAGTGCGAGCGCGAGCCACGAACGCTACCTCACTCAGCGGTCTTACTCGGGGTGTGCATTCATCCTTTACCGAATTTATTATTTGAGATATAGAGTTGTAAGCATATTTAAAAATTCCTCATCTTTACGTTCGTGGCGCCCATTACGGCGCCCCTGGGTTGAAGCCCAAACACACCATATGGTTAGTATGGCCCTGCTAATATGGTCTATTCCCTCATAGTCTGGTCTAGTCTAGTATAGTCTGATCTAATCTGTTGTTTTCTGTTATAGTTGTTCTGTTATATTTTCTGATTAGACACTGAAAGTGTCGCCCGATTAACCAACGGCCGAATTACCGAGATTTTAATGGAAATAACCGAAAATTAACTAAATTATCTGTTAGTCATGTCCAAAAATAGTAAATAAAAATATATTGTGTTCTAAAATCTGAATTTTTCCTAATAATAAAGAAAAGTAGACAAGAATATAAAAAATACACAAGACTAGACAAGACGAAACACAAAACGGATCTAATCTCGTTTCGCTCGCGCTGTTCGCTCCCATCACTCTTTCTGATAATCCGGCGGTTGTCTGGTCCCATATGTGTCGGATTATCGAGATTATACTGTATCTCAAATCTTACACGGCAGAATACTTTTTTATAATTGTTACGTAATCTACGAGAATTGAATATTATAAACGTCGGTTTTCTTTATTTTAATCTTTTGCAGTTATTGTTGGATTATATGAAAAATGTATTTTTTAAATACGATTACCTATAGTCTCCAAGTTTGTTTAGTCCTCCTCTGTAGTGTAGTTGGCAACATAAGCGCCTTTTAATGCGGGAGACCTGGGTTCGAATCCTGGCCGAGGAAGCGACAACTAGGACGGGTTTCACCCTGAATGAATGTAAAATATGCGATACCGTGGTGGCGCATACTAAAAGCCAAAATGGAATAGGAGTCTGCATGTTAAAAATTCAGTTTCTTAGAATTATTGCTTAAAAACCAAGCTTCAGATATTATTCAAGAAATTAAATTAAAGGTATTTTTCTATTTTGAGTCTATAATGAAGTTATTAAAGCACTCATATGGGTTCGTTAATTGATCGCCGAGTGCGATACAATTGTATCGACAATATGTATCGACGATTTTTTTTATTTGGAAATGGCATAAAAGGGCTCAAAATAGCAAAAGTAGTATAAAATCTCGTTCATAAGGCGTTTTTTACACTTCTTTGAAAACCCGCGCTTATTGAACTTGTTCTTCAATATACTATTAATATCGATTAATACCATATTAAGAATTCAGATCATAATTTTTACTTTAATATGCGTACAACTTTAAATTAGACTAATATTTTTTTTATAGAATTTGTAAAATAATTAAACTATTACATCTACATTAGCTGTTATTTAAATTGGGTAGGCTAGCTTAATTCACACAAATTTATAATTATACCCGAGTTAAATACGCTTAATGTAACAATGCTAGTATTATTGCTCAATTTCATTTTATATGTAATAATCATTGTTTTTGTAAATGCGTTTAAACAAATAAAATGTAATAAACCATACCAGGATTAAACTGAATAATCTGTTTTATTTGTCGCTGGTGATTTCATAATTTCGAAATAGCATTAATTCACAAATAGAAAATAATTTATTTAACAACATATTTTCTGTCCTGCTCAACACATAATTTAGCATTCATTGCCTGAAAGTCGTTTTTGTTTTTATAATGTTATGGTATATAGGAGGATTACGAATCTCACAGTAATAGCTTTTAACGATTATGTACTTATAAGGGTTAGTAGTCCATAAAATAAGTAGAAACTTTCCTTAGCAAAAAAGGAAATCGCGATAAAAGCGTTGCACCCATGCCTCCATCTCACGACCATTTTTTTACTAAACGAACTCGTGAGTGATTTATTGGCGTTCATTTAAACGCTCGATTAACATGTAAGAGGGTGACCATTTCCCTAAATTAATTAAACGGAAAGCGATCGTTTTTAACGTCTTGGCTTCTTTACAATTAATAAATCCCGAAGAGAGAAAGAGAACTCGCTTTACATATATTTTAGATATTCAAATGCGATCAATGGTTATGTAGCTTGTAGGAGTTTGCGCCGAAGGAGTAAACGCGTCTGCGAAGATAATGAAAATAATTAAACAAGTTCTCAAGTATTTCAATCCGGCACATATAGTGAATGTAAATTGCCGCCCCAAACGATTTAAACTAAAATTTCGACTTAAATCAGCAAAAAAAAAACAATAAATCAACTAGAGTTTTCACTGTAACTTTGTTACAGTTACTTGCACGCCAGCGTTGTTGAAAAGAAAATTGTAATCAATTCGCTTGGTTTATTTAGCTGTTATTCTTTCATTCCGCAATCCCAATTAGACGATTTATTAAGCTGAAAACATTAGCTATATTAATTTATATTAACAATTAATTAATAAATACGTTCTATATCAATGGACAAAACTAAAATTTATTACATTAGCTCTTAAAAGGTTAATAAATGATTTCAAGGAAAATCAAGCATAATCTGATAGGAAGCAACAACGACTAGGGGAGAAATATATTAAAAAACGTAAATAAAATATGTATTCTAACGACAAATTTATTATAACATAATATTCTATTTATATCGTCCACTATATTATAGTAAACGATATAAATGGCTACTCTAAAACGTTTCTCTAACATGAGAACGAGCGGCTAAACAACGCGCGACCAAACAACACACGACTAAACAACGCGTCTGAATATCACAGTGACATAACAACTTCCTTTCTCCGATATTATCAAATGGATTTTATTCAAACTTTTCATAAGTAATAAGAGTATTACTTATGAATCGATTTAACAATATTAATAAGTTTGATGCAATCGTGTGGTGTGTTTTAATGTTATTGGTTGTTGCTGATTTTTTTTTTCTATCTTTCTACGTCAACAGTCTAGCTAGTCTTATTGTTTGAAACATTATTATTATATTTTCAGACCTCAAAAGGTTTTTCTTATCTTTCAAAAAATCTAAAACTAATTCCGCGAAAAAAGTAGCGGATCGCGAATCACTAATCGCGAATTTTGACATGTCATAGATATTGACATATAACACAACAAAAGTCGCGAAATTTTGTATGAAAGAAATAACTAATAATCTTTTTCTGCTTTGGTGAAACGTAAGCCCGAAATTACCGATTATAAAAACGCGCAAAATAGGGGACTTTCGGATTTTTGCCCGAAACTTTTTCCATAATAATCAAAATTGACTGCATTTTTTTCTAAATTGTGCTAAATTAAAATTAAATAATTAAATACATTTTTTTTTACAAAACAAAGCATAAAAGTGCTACATTCACAGTTAAACAAACAATCCAACATTCCAATACCTAGATAAAAATTAATAGAGAAAAAAAAAACAAACAAAACCCACAAAAACCAAAAATAATGCAACCAGAAATAGTAATTCCTCGCACCCAATTAACAATGAAAAGGAAAATTCTCCTCAAGACGGCAGCATCAAAGCTTTATATATTTTATTATTTTTTTAAAAGGCCACCACCCTTTTCATCAATGGTCAACCGGCTCCGTATTCCTTCATGCACAAGCCATTTTCTTCCATCACCGCTCACACTGCTCCACTGCTCCAGCTTCCCCACATATGCCATACAGCTTAAAGCGAGTGCCCATCTAGTACCTCTTGCCGTTTTCCTCAGACCCTCACTTGTTTCGTACACTCATTGCCTGCGGCAGCCTAGCTCCTTTAGGGTACAACGGAAGCCTTTCGAACACTTGTACTCTCTTGTATTCTGGGAGGAACCTACTCCCCTCGATCTTCCTCTGACGACTCTGCAACTTCACCTTGGCTAACCTTTCACACACCAATTCCTCCACCTTCCTTCCATTCCCAAACATTCTCTCGATTCCCTCATATGCCCAGCCACAGATTTAATACAGCTTCATTCTTTCGCTTCCCCAATTTTGTCCCCTTATGTATACCCAAACCTTTCATTCTTAAAACTTTCAGCACTTCTTTTACAATCCTTTCATTACCCATTCCATCATACATATTTCCTCAAGGTTCTATACTAGTTAAATTTTGCAAATCTACAAGTTCCTCAAGGTTCCATGCTAGTTTGCAATTCCTTCCTCAAGTTACTGCATTGATCCCCAGTAGTTTTGATCCCACAAGGATCTATACTAGTTTGTATTAGTATACTAGTATAATTTCCTCAAGGCTCTTAAAAGAAGTGACTCCTCAAGGATCCATTCTAGGATCAGGAAATTTGCAAATAGTTCCTCAAGCTGTTATATCGCTTCTTAAAAGATCAATAACTTCCTCAAGGTTCTGTATTAGTTTGCAAATAGTTCCAGTATTGTTTCCAGTAAGTTTCTATATTGATCCTCAAAAGATCAACTATTTCCTCAAGGCTCTATACTAGTTCCTATGAAATTTTGCTAATCTACAAGTTCCTCAGGGTTCCATGCTAGTTTGCAATTCCTTCCTCAAGTTTCTGGATTGATCCCCAGTAGTTTTAATCTCCCAAGGATCTATACTAGTTTATATGAGATTTCCTCAAGGATCCTCAAGAAAGTAACTCCTCAAGGATCCATTCAAGGACCAAGAAATTTCCAAATGGTTGCGCAAGTTGTTATATCGCTTCTTAAAAGATTAACAACTTCCTCAAGGTTCTGTATTAGTTTGCAAATAGTTCCCGAAGTTTCTATATTGATCCTCAAATGATCAACGATTTCCTCAAGGTTCTATACTAGTTCCTATGAAATTTTGCAAATCTACAAGTTCCTCAGGGTTCCATGCTAGTTTGCAATTCCTTCCTCAAGTTTCTGCATTGATCCCCAGTAGTTTTGATCCCCCAAGGATCTATACTAGTTTGTATGAAATTTCCTTAAGGCTCCGCAAGGAAGTGACTCCTCAAGGATCCATTCTAGGACCAAGAAATTTGCAAATGGTTCCTCAAGTTGCTATATCGCTTCTTAAAAGATCAACGACTTCCTCAAGGTTCTGTATTAGTTTGCAAATAGTGCCCGAAGTTTCTATATCGATCCTCAAAAGATCATCTATTTCCTCTAGGTTCTATACTAGTTCCGATGAAATTTTGCAAATCTACAAGTTCCTAAAGGTTCCATGCTAGTTTGCAATTCCTTCCTCAAGTTTCTGCATTGATCCCCAGTAATTTTGATCCCCCAAGGATCTATACTAGTTTGTATGAAATTTCCTCAAGGATCTTCAAGGATCCATTCTAGTACCAAGAAATTTTCAAATGGTTCTTCGAGTTGTTATATCGCTTCTTAAAAGATCAACAACTTCCTCAAGATTCTGTATTAGTTTGAAAATAGTTCCTTTCCTTTCAAACTTAACGACCTTCCTAGCTGCCTGCGAAAACAATTGCCGCATATTTGTTTCTTGCAGCACAATGTATCCCGGCGTAGTTCTATCTAAATTGAGGGCCATTTTTTAAAACTGCAGCTCAATTCTCTCTTCCTCTTTCACTTCCCACACTTCCGCTCCATACAAAAGAATACTTCTCACACATGCCTTCCACACTACCATTTTCGCTGCAAAGTTATTGCTCAAGCACGCCTTCCATACGTTCCATAACCCGTTAGAAGCCATCCACGCCTTTTCACAAATACATTTCACATGGTCCTTCGCGACCTATCCTGCCCAAATATAAGAACAAGATATTTTAAGCTTATAACTTGCTCGATTGCACTACCCCATTTAAACGATTAACTCCTTTTACCCTCTCTTTCCAAACATTATCCATTTAGTCTTTTTCACGTTCATTACCAATTTCCGCTTTTCAAAAAATCTTTTCACGTGCTCGATCATCGCTGACATTTCTCCTTTCGATCTAGCTAAAATCACAACGTCGTCCGCATATGGAAAACTCCAAACTTTCCTATTAGCGATTACTACCCCTCCAGCTTGACCTTTGCCCTGCACACTCTCTAAATCAGCCGTATACCGTGTACACACAATATAATATTTGACTGAGCGAACCACCCTGCATTAGCCCCATTCTCACATCAAAACTTTCTGAAACCTCCTCTCCTACTTTCACTCTGCACTGCATATTTTGATATACCAGGTTTTTCAATAGGAACATAACAATTTTGTATTTAAATAAAACGCAGAATAATTGAGATATCGAGCTGAAATTTGTTCCAGGTGTAGTATATATGTTACAATTATGTATGGAATTCGACATCGTTCATATGACCACCACGAACACGACGGCTGCGATCGATTCTTTGTATCCCATTTTCAATCACTCTTTCACACATATCAGCCGGAATGCTAGTAATTTCGCGTTCGATATTGTTACGGAGCTCTTGCAACGTTGCTGGATTGTTGGCATAAACCTTTCGACTTAATGTAATTTTAAGACTTAATGTAAGAGAGGTGGCCTTTTGACTGGAACTTCGAGATTAAACGATAACCAAATCTCACCTAACCAAATTTTTCTTTCAATAAATCAACTGTTTGACAAGCTGTGTGGCTCGTAGCATCATCTTGTTGGAACCACCTATCGCTAATGTCAAGTCATCCAATTCTGGCCAAAAATAGTCTTCCAAAATGGCACGATAGCGAGCTGCATTAACCATAACATGGTGATTTACCACGGCGCTTTAAATGATCTAGAGGTTTCAGTTCTTGCGTTAATTTGATTTTGTAAAGGTGTAGCTGGAAATCTTTACTAAAAATTCGTCAAAATGGGACTGAGAAATTCCCAATTCTCGTGAAAAAATTCAAAATTTATTCATCATCGTACGCACAGCTTGTTTGGTGGGACGATTATTGTGAACAAAAATTGAAGTAAGCGCTGGATTAACTGTCTTCTCCGACATTCCCACATCATCTCCCTCTCCACAGTGTCGAAAGCTGCTCTCAGATATAAACAGAGCATAAAGTTTCCCTTGCTTCTTAACCAGCTCCTTCTCCACAACTTATTTCAACGTAAACAAGTGTCCCGCCGTACTCTAATGTTTCCTAAATTAGGCTTGTATACCCGGGATCAGGCCTTTATCTTCCACTTCACATAAAAGCTTTTGCTCCAGCAGCTTCGCATAGATTCTATACGACGCGTCCATAACCGTTATTCCTCGGTAGTTAGCTAGGTCTTCCGTATCTCCACCTTTAAATATCGGTACAATTAAGCCTTCCTTGCAGTTCACCGGCATCCTTTTTTAGCCTTTTTAAATATCGTTAAGTTCTTTGCAAAGCTCTCGCTGTATGACTATCGAGGCGTGCTTATACGCTTCATTCGGGATAGAATCCGAACCCACTGCTTTTTTTCGGAAGCCTATCTAAAACCCTTGAAAATCTTCTCAGGTAAATTCATCTCTGCAGCTCGTTGCACCATTGACCCCTCCTGCGACATCGTCGAGCTGTTCGGGCAGGTCACTGGTTAGCAGCTCTTTGAAATAGGTGTTCACAACACACTTGATTCCTATCTATAGGCTGACTAGTCTATAGGCTGACACCATTGGTCGACCCTTACGTTTCGTTAGCCACTCCACATTTGATTTTCACCTGTACCATGGCTTCTCGGACCACTTCCATTATACGTAGTAAACTGCCGACTTTAGAAGTTATTCCTTCCAAATTTCTTTGGAACTTTGGAACAATGGTCTAATCATTTCATATCGGTACTACTTTAGCTTTGGCTACGACTAGATAACATAACTTTACCTTCCCAAGTTATTTTCAACGGAAAATGCTCAGATTCATCCCTATCATCTATTTGCATATTCATTATGTGCATTGCCACCTCATTGACTACAACATAATCAATTCCCGACGCGCCTTTCCCACCATCATAAGCGAATTCCCCGCTCCAGTCGCCCTAAACACACCCGTTAATTACACTCCACTCCTTATCTTCAAACCATTCCAACCATTTTCTGCCTTCTTTAGTAACTAACTTATCTCTCGATTTTCTTGTTATCTTCGAACCCTCCGCACTTATATATCCTGTTTGCAGCTCGCCTTACGTTCCAATCGCCTACCAGGACAATTGTTTCCCCTCACACCTCGCTAGCTCTTCTATTGACTCCTTCTATGTATGATATTTGCAGTTGAATTTGCAAATAGAATAAACCTCTTATTATTTTTCATAAAACGATTCGATCCGTTTTTGAGAGACACGAAAATTTGATCCCGATTTTCTCAGGCCCGCGGGCCAGATCCGCTCTCAAATTTTAATAATCCAATTAATAATTTTCAAATCGTATTATACCTGGGCGAGTGTGTATACTTCGTCTTTAAGGTTCCATAGGTTAAGCGGTTTGAGCTTCGAAATATGCAAAGACAATAATCGCTTATTGTTCCTATCACAATCATATGACATTATAGAGGATTCATCCCAGTTTGCACATTTCTGTTTCAAGTTTGCCTTTTAAATTGTAATTATAAACTATTACTCAAATGCCAGGCTATCTACTGTGACCTCTTTTTAATACCAAATTAAATACTAATTTTCACATCGCTAACATCTGCATTTTTACAGGGGATATAATTATGGAAAACGGTAAAACCAGTTTTTCTCTATTTTATGAGAGGAATCTAACAGCCAATTTTTACTTTTATAGCATATTCAGAGATAAATTCTTCGGTTTCTGAGATCAAGATTCATAAAAATGTTCAACCCCCTTAGCCCATCAATTTTTATAATTTCATAGAAAAACCGTAGCGGAGCTGAAGTGTAACGGTGTAATGGTCGTTAAGAATAACTAATATGTCGTCATGAGTTGGTACATATTCTGTCCCATTATCTAAATTACAAAATTAGAACAGAATTGGTATAACAAATTTAGTCATTTATTCCTTTTCCTTTATTTGTTTCATATTCTGATTATCTTATGCCATTAATTATTCTCCATATTTTTAATGCAATAAATAATGCAATAAAATAATGCAATAAATCCGTAATAAGGCAGTAGACAAGAGTAGATAAAACTAAAGCAAACTAGACAAGACCAGTCAAGACTAGACAATCCAAACAAAGCTGACAAGAATTGATTACATTAAACTAACGTAGAATCTGGGATAGAATTGTAGGTTTCACATAGTTTATAAATGAACTTGGTTATCGAAGTGTGTAATCCTGACAAGGAAATCAGTAGTTGTTTTGTTTTAATTTGGTACATAGAAAATTTTGGTAAAATATAGTAATAAAATTATCTAAATGCATGATCTATAAGTGTAGAGCAAGATTTGTATTCTAAGAAAAGGAACATAGAAACTGTCGAAATAGATAAAATGATAATAAAAAATAAGTTCCAAAGAGACACGTGTCATCCAGACATATTAATTTTTCTTTAACTTTTCAATTTAGTTTACACCAATTTTCGCCATTGCAAACATATTTACCAAAACCTGAACCTTCTAGTTTACAATAAACATCTTCACAGTTCTCATTAACAATTTCTCATGTCGAATAAGATAGCATTCCTAAAAATAACCAGAGCACCAAAAAGTTTGGGAAATGCTTTTGTATAGAACACAATTCAACATTCCAGATATTATTATTAACAAATGCCAGACTGGATGACCTCCTTGTTTGTTACAATCCCTTTGTTACAATCCCCAAGAAGCCATCTGCGAAGAGATGCGACGAATATTGACTGATTAGCCTAACAAACCACAATGTCAAACTATTTTTAAAGATCATACATACCAGGATCTATCGTGGGTGTGAGGAACATGTGGGAGAGACGCATTTTGGCTCTCGGAATGCGCTCGGAACGAGAGAAGCTATCTTCACAGTCCAAGTCATGATACAGAGGTGCAGAGACATGGGACGAGATGTAAACGTTTGTTTCATTGACTTTGCCAAAGCGTACAATATGATACATTGCTCCAGGTTAAAGAAAACCGGCATAGATAAGAAAGCATTATCGCAAACCTGTATTGGCACCAGACAGCTGCCATAAAAGTGGGCAACATCATCTCGCAAGAAGTTACATCCGGAGAGGCGTGAGGCAAGGTTGTCTACTATCTCCAATCTTGTTCTTCATATTCTCTGAGAAAATTTTCTAAGAAGCATTAAACGGAAACGAAGGTATTAAGATGAATGGCAAAAACATCAATAACATACGATGAGCTGATGATACAATCATGGCAGCAAACACGTTGGAGATCCTACAGAGTATAATAAACAAAGTCAAATCACAAGCGAAAGGTATGGACTCAGATTAAACACCTCAAAGACAAAATACATGCTGATATCTAAAAACGAGGTCCCATACCAAGATACACTAACATCTGCTCAAAGACTGCGGAGCATTACTCCGCAAGTGACATGTACCTTGGGGCTCACTGCTTGTACACAGAGGAGCTGCAGGCCTTGAATCCCACCCAGATCCTAAAATTCCTAGGGAATCAGGATTAGAGGAGGCGCTTTAAATGGGTAAGTACACCTTGAATGGGTAAGAACACTTGGAGGAGGAGGAGGGTGGGGTACAAGAAATCTATAAAGATCGCAGTACAATTCGTCACCACCATATCTACAATCTACAAGATACACTAATATTGGCAATGAACGCGTTGAGAGAGTAGAGAAATATGTCTACCTGGGTACCCTCATAAATGACGACTGGGATTACTCCAAAGAAATTCGTGCAAGAATAGAACAGGCCAGATCTTCTTTCCACAAACTAAAGAAAATGTTCTTCTCCACCGACTTGTCACTTTTAACTAAAATCAGAATGGTAAGGTGCTATATCATGCCTGTACTCCTATATAGCGTGGATGCCTGGACATTGATAGAGGCGGCGAAAAAAAGGCTGGAGGCTTTCGAGTTTTGGATATATAGACGCATCTTTTGCATATCATGTATCCATCATATCACAAATGAAGAAGTACTCCAACAAATCAGTAAAAATAAAGAACTGCTCAACATCGTCAAAGAAAGAATGCCGAAATGACAGGTATAGCATGTTACAATTAGTTATGCAAGGAAAAATAGATGGGAGAAGAGGACCAGGCAGACTACATAACTCATGGCTTAAGAAGTTACGCAGTGGTTCGGCCTTACATCAATACAAATGTTTCGTCAAGCAGTTCATAAAGGCATGCTAATCGCCAACATCCGCAACGGATAGGGCACTCTAAGAAGAAGAAATAGCACAAATTATCGTGAAATTAATATTTATTATCATTTATATATCTGCCGTTTAATGTATCTATTGTGACATACAGGTTGTTAGGTAAACATGCGGCAAACATTCAAGGGGTTATTCCTTGGCCTACCATAAGTATATTTTGTCTTATGATGATTTGGAAAACGAAAACCCTTTGTTTCGAAAATACAGGGTCAACAAAATTTGCGACAGTAACAACATTTTATTATCAAAAAGTTCATGTTAAGTTGTTCAATCTACAATAAATGTTCGAAATGACTTCTTCCAGCCTGCATACAAACATTCAATCTTCTCACCATTGATTGCCGGCCTCTTTTTAAATACACCAGGATTGTAACTCTAATCGAGTTACACCCAACAATCAACAATTATTCGATTTCGAAATTCGTCCAAATTCTCCACTGGACCAGCATAAACTAATGACTTTAGATAGCCCCATAAGAAATAATCCAGGTGGTTTAAATCTGGGAATCGTGCAGGCAATGCGTGTGGCCCACCTCGAGCGTTCCAGGGATCTCCTGACATACATGAAATGTATGTCACTCGTCTCGAGGTTCGTATACATGGTAGAGGACTTCACTAAAAAAAAATTCTGGTTTTTAGATTTCCAAAATTCTTCAAAATAGTCGCGCAGTGAGGAAAATAGTGACAAATGTTGATTTTGCAAAATCTCAACCTCATCTTCATTAATATGTTGCCATTAATACGTTCCCTTATTTTTCACAATATTAACAAATTTCTTTTAAATTTTAGAACGGCAGTCCATTAGCTGCGCGCAGCCAGAGCGAATGTAACGAATGTTTGGGGCTGCTATCGTTCCACGTACTTTTCGTAGCAGCCAGACGAATTTTGTATTCCGATACTTTATTTTTTGTATATATGACTTTTTTACTAAAGTCTTTCATTTTTCTTTCTACTTTAATTTTTTACTATTGGTCTATTGGCTGCTCAAACATTTCGGCCGCCGCAGCCAGGCTGCGTGGGAACAGAGAAGGCTAGACTGCCTAGTTCGCGGGAAGCCTTAAATACACCATATATGTGGCTTATTTCCATACTTGTGACCTCGGGATTTGAACCCGGGACTTATGTCGCCACCGCCTCGTGTATGTCTTATACCCTAGTCTCTCATACGAATGAGTCACTGAGTCTCACCGAGTCTTATTTTCATTATCTAGTCCGTCTAGTCTTGTCTGTCTAGTCTTGTCTGTCTACTCTGTTTAGTCTTGTCTGTCTAGGTTTGTCTGTCTGGTCTGGTATGTATTTTTTTTTCTGAAGGGGGAATGCAATATTGCACACTTTGTCTGCTTAGTCTTGTCTGTCTACTCTGTCTAGTGTATCTATTATGTCTAGTATGTCAGTCTTGTCTGTCTAGTATTGTCCATCTAGTCTCGTCTGTCTAGTCTTGTCTTCCTAGTCTTGTCTGTCTAGTCTTGTCTGTCTAGTCTTGTGTTCCTAGTCTCGACTGTCTAATCTTGATTATCTAATCTAAGCAGTCTTGTCAGATCTCTCTAACCCTATCTGTCTATTCTCATATTAATTATCTATTTATATATCTATAGGTATAGTCTAATCTAGGCAAATGCTCGTTTTTACTGTTGCTACTATAAGAGTTATCTATGCTGTATTTGCAGATATAGTCCACATATATCATTTTTAGTGAAAGATTAGCATTTATTGAGATTACTTAATTCAATAAATTGCTCACCTACGTATAACTATAACGAATAACAATACCTTATTCCGGTTAGTTAGGCGTTATATTTGTTCAGTACTAATTTTGTTGTGAAGTTTCTCATATTTGCCGTGTCAATATATTTTTTTAATATACATTTCATTTGCAATGAATTTAATGTCGGTAACAAAACAGTTGTTTTTACATTGTAATCTTACAACAAATCCTCTAAGTTTCCAAACTGAAAAGTTATGGCCATAAATTATTTAGGGATAATTCTAATTTTGTTTAGACTATCAGGCACAAAGTTTATATGAAGATGCTAGACGTATACAAAGTATTTAAATATCTCAATACAAAACACAATATTTTCGTAAATCCTATAGATATATGGACGTGAATTTCCCATAAATTAATTATTTTTTATCTAAGATATTTATCTCATTGATAATGTACATTTTTCTTCAAGTATCATAACTATTTTTTTGAGAGATTCATATTCTCTGAGGATTTCTTTATTAATTTCCCTCTCCATTTCGAAATACTTTAATTTGGTATAAACCCATTTAGTAAGGCGCACAAACCTTAATTATATCTCGTCTAGACGTATTTATTTCTATACTATTTAGTTTACTCGAATTTTCGACAAATACGTTTACCTCTACCTGTATTATATTTCATTGCTTTTATAAAACAGTTTACATATAAAATATCTAGACTGATATGTATACAATAATATTTAATAATCCCATAATAAATTCCTCTATTTGTAATTTTTACAAATATAACTAAATATGTAATATACCTGTATACAATATGAAAATTATTATGCTGTTTAAATAATACAAAGTGTGATCAATACAGCTACATTACTTCAAAATTTTTCATTTCTTTTCGTTGAAAATTAAAATATGATAAAACTAGTATTTCAAATGTAATAGAATATAAAAGAAGAGGAATAATACAACCCAATCATTTATGAGTTTGTTGACCATGTTTGATTTGCATGTTCAGATTGTTCTGAACCTGTGTTTTTTCAATCTTCTAAAATTGTCATCTTTGCTGCTGGATTGAGTTTCTAATATTTTTTCCTTACTTTTTTGTGAATCAACATCTTGTGACTTCTCAGTTGGAGTCGAGTCTTCAGTTGATGAATTGCTTTCTTCAATATCTACATTGGGGTCGACAATATATATTATATTTGTAAAATATTTTTAAGACTATTTTCTTCTGAACCTTCTTCTTCTATTTTCATCATCAGTAGTGCTACAGCCTCACAGGGCCTCGACTTTCTCCAGCCTCCAACGTTTCTGGTCTCTGGCACGGACCTTCCAGTCAGCTGCACCCATTTTTATGGCATCCTCAGAAACGCCGTCTTTCCATCTCAGCCTTGGTCTCCCTCTGCCTCTACTGCCGGTTAGTATGGCCTCAAAGTTTCTTCGCGTTGGCACGTTGTTGTAAAAGCGTGCTACATGTCCTGCCCATCTTAACCTGCCAATCTTGATTGATGTTATTGTGTCTCTGTTTTCTGACATTCTGTATAAGTTATTAAGCTCCAAATTATATCTTCTTCTCCAGACGTTATCCTCTTGTACAGCACCATAAATCTTTCTTAGGATTTTTCGTTGATTAAATGTTGATAGTAATGTCTCATCTGCTTTTGTTAGCGTCCAGGTTTCCGATCCATAAATTAAAACTGGTACAATTAACGTCTTATAGATTCTGATCTTTGTGCTTCTCGAAAGGCTCGATTACGTAAGTATTTTGACAGCCCAAAATAACAGCGATTGGCAAGCATTAAGCGTTTTTTTATTTCTTTGCTGACGTCGTTACTCGGGTTTTTCAAGGCTCCTAGATATACGAACTCATCCACTGCTCCATGTTATATTCTCCAATTGTGATATTTTGACCCGCGTCTCTCGCCCTGCGTTCCTTTGTGGCAGCCATAAACTTTGTCTTATTTGCATTTATTTGTAGTCCCATATTTCTTGCGACATTATCAAAATTTACAAAGATGTCATTTGCTTTTCGAAGGGTTCTAGAGGTCAGGTTCTGGTCGTCTGAGTATATCTGCGCCTGTGATGACTTATTAAAGAGAGTACCTCTACTATCCAGTTCCGCATCTCGAACTACCTTTGTGCTATGTAAAACAGGAGACACGCCAGCGCGTCACCATGCCTCACGCCTACAGTTGTTTCGAATGAATCTGAGGTTTCATTCTGTATTTTTACGTGGCACACAACTTTTGACATTGTCGTTATTGTCAATTCAATTAAGGTTTATGGAATGTGTAGCTCATTCATAGCTTGGTATAGCTTTGGTCTTAGAACGCTATCATAAGCTGCCTTAAAGTCAATGAAAAGGTGGAACGTGAATATTGCATTCGTAGCACTTCTCGAGCATCTGGCGTAGTACGAAAATCTGGTCTGTTGTCGATCGAATAGTACGGAATCCGCATTGGTATTTTCCGATTCTAGGTTCTGCGTACATCCTTATGCGAGATATCAGGATATGTAACAGTATTTTATAAGTAGTGTTTAGTAGTGTAATAGCTCGATAGTTACTGCATTCTAACTGATCACCTTTTTGTGAAAAGGGCACTCTTCTGGCATTTGTTTTTCACGCCAGACTTTTCGGATGATTTGTAGCATGGTTTCTTCCAATACTTCTCCACCAGCTTTGATGAGTTCTGCTGTGATAGTATCTTTTCCAGGAGCTTTCTGGTGTTTCAGCTTATTTATGGCATCCTGGATTTTCTGCAAGTTGGGCGGTTCGACCAGGTCATCATTTAATTCTTCTAGCTCTTCTGCTTCTTGGTTATCTGACCCTCTTCTATTTTAAAATTGGTAATTAAATCTTCAGTCTCATTTTCTTTATATTTAGCAGCTACTTCTGGTTCTGCTTTAATTTTTTTCTGTTTTTTCAATTTACCATCAACTTAGGTTGATGGTAAAATTAAAGACACGAAAGATGGTAACATAGGTTCAAGCTATTTTTCGATGGTAATTTAAACGCTGCCACTTATAGAGCCACTATTTTGCAACAATTTATTAACGAACTTCATGATGATGAACTCCATAATGGCTTCTTCCAACAAAATTTTGCTAGACCGCACAATGCTCGTGAAACATTAAATTATCTTCATGAATTCTTCGACGACAGGCTAATAAGCAAAGACCAATTTCCACCATGTTCTTGTGATCTAATTCCTCTGGACTTTTTTCTGTTTTCATATTTAAAAAAATTAGGATTCAGCAGTCTTGTGTATACAGTAGAAGATATGCCAAACAATGTAATAAGAAAATGTGTGATATACAACACAGTATTACAAAATGTGTTCGATAACATAAAACGGCGAATTAATTTGTGTTACTCTTCTTTTTGATTTATACTTTCTTTTATAATGTGTGTTTCTTCAATATTTACTGAAGATTCTTGTTTAATTCGCTCAACTTCTGTTGTACGAGCCTCATGTATATCATATGTAATCTGTAAAACACCTTCATTTAATTCAATGTGAGGTTCTTCCAGAGATGACTTCCGAGGGTAATATTGGGTGTTTTTTCTTTTTAGAGGTTGGTTTTTCGACCTGGCAAAACTGTTTTTAAAGACAGTCAATTTTATAGGTTTCAGTTAATTTCTTCTCAGTATGTTTACGCTAGAACAAGGCTTGAAAATTGTGCTAATTTACTTCGAAGTCGTGGTTCAGTTCGCGAAACATACCGACCATTATGTCGACCCTAAAATGGACGTAGCCCATTTTAGGGTCGACATAGTCGTCCATCCTAGCAAGTTATTCGGAAAACCATGGATCATTTTCGCACTACGCATAGTCTGATTGATAATGTGCATCCGCAGAGACGTCGAACAGTACGCCAAAGAATTTGTTACAGCTGTGGAGTGTAGTGTTGAGGTGGACCCAATTGAGTCGAGTCGCCATCATGCACAGCAATTAGAGCTGTGTCCGTCCACCTTATGGAAGATTTTGCGAAAAGATCTCGGTTTACGACCTTACAAGATAGAGCTCGTGCAAGAGCTGAAGCAGCGTGCCCATAATATACGTCGTACGTTCGGAGAATGAACACAATATTGCTCTTCATCCTTTCACCAAAAATTATTTTTCAGCGATGAGGCTCATTTTTGGACAAACAAAATTGCGGTATTTGGTGCGTATTTGGGAAAATACAGCCATTGTTGAGACGCCGTTACACCCATAAAAACCCTCTGTTTGCTGTGCTTTATGGGTTGGTGGAATCATTGAGAGCGCTGTCGATCCATGGTTGCTGACTTTTTGTCGGAAGAGCTTCGGTTCCATCAAGACGGCGCAACTTGTCACTCAGCGCTCGACACAATCAATTTATTGCAGCAAATATTTGCTGACCGCATAATTTCGCGTAACGGACTCGTGAATTGTCCTTCACGGTCGTGTGATATCACACCCATTCTACTTTCTGTGGGGATATGCGAAGCTAGTGTACGCCAATAAACCATCGACTTTGGCTCAGCTGGAAGCCAAGATTCGCCGCGTTATTGCCCATATACAGCCCCAGCTGATCGAAAAAGTGATCGAAAATTGGACTTCCAGATTATACTTCATTCGAACCAACCACGGCGCCCATATGCCCCAAATCATATTTAAACAGTAATGGCATGAAATTTTCTTCCCAATAAAGCCAATACCATAGCCGTTAACATGATTTTTTATGAGTTTCATTTCAGTTCAAAGTTCTATTTCTCAAAAAAAAAACACCTTATACATCAGCCCCTTTTCGAATCTCCGTCTCGTCTAATGATTCGGTTTGAATAATGTTTCGGGTTTCTGTTGAAGTTTCCTCAACTTCAGAAATTTTCTCTACACTTTCTTCCAGGGGTTGAGGAGTATCGAATTTGAAGGTCTCATCACTAACATTTTATTTCTGATATTTTCTGATACCTTCGTCTATCGTGGCTCCATTTCGTCTATACACATACATTTCACGTAGATTTCGTATATACTTCCGGTTCAGGTTCTTGTTGAATTTCATCAACTGCATTAGAACCATCAATTTAATCTTCTTTATTATCTTGTTCAACCGCTTGTTCACTATTAGTAGAAGAAATAAGAGAATTGCGAGCGATTAGAAATGCAGCAGAAATTAGCAAAGTAGAAGAAATAAAAAAAAGTGAAGAAGACTTTCTTCAACTTCTTTAATTTCTTCTACTTTGAAAATTTCTGCTACATTATTATTATTTATTATTTCTTCTACTGTTCATACTTTTACCACCTCTCTTATTTCCTGTAAACCTTTTATTTCTTGTACTTCTCTTATTTCTTCTGCTTGTCTTGTTTATTCTATTTTTCGTATTTCTTTCTACTTCTTCTGCTAGTGTAGGCTGAACTTGAACGTTGTTTTCAAGAGAGAAGCTTAAACAGAATTTTCTTCAGAAATTTCATTAGAGAATATGGGCATTTCTAATTCTTCAACTTTATTATTCTATCACGCCACCGTTATGTCTGTATTTTTGGTACGTGGTTCCAAAATTGAAGTAATTGAAGTTGAAACTTCCATTAATTCACTTTTAACAAATATATCTGGGTTTTTTTATCCTTCGTGTCATAACTATGTAATCTTTTCACTCTAGTATTTTCCTTAATGTTTTGTCGTACTTTATATCCTCCTCTATCTTGTCTAAACTTTCGAATTTAACATTTTTTGTGTATAATTGTCTATTATCTCCTGAATCTTGTCTAAACTATCTAAGATAAGATTATCTTGTCTAAATCTTCCAATTTAACATTTTTTGTGTATAAAGTTTTGTGTGTAATAGCCTATTATCTCCTGTGTCTTTTCTAAATTTTCTAATTTAACATTTTCCTGTGTATGAATCTTATCTTCTATATCTTGTTTAACATTTGTTTGCGTATAAATTTTTTCTTCCATATCTTGACTTAATTTCTAGTTTATTATTTTCTTCCGTATTATACTTATTTTGATTTATTGAGTAATAATCTTATCTTCTCCGTATTTCTAGATTTGCTTCCTTATATTGTCAATCTATTTAGAATATTATTTAACGTCTCTTTAATCTTCACAAGCATAAATTAATTATTGCTTTGTTTAATACTAATAATTGGTCTTATGTTTTTTAATTCAATGTAAAATAAAAGTTTTTCGAAATTTAAATATTTTTCAACATGGAAAAAGTATAATTTACGATTTGCAAATTTATATACATTTGTTTTTATAAAAGTAATTTTGTCGAGTAGGGAAAAAAGGGGCATATAATGTAAAAGCAAAATGTAGTCTGGAAGTTTTCGAGCTCGAGGTTAATGTTGTTCATTGTGAGGCAAAAATATTTAGTATGAGTGGAGGCAATGCCGACGCTGGGCGTCGTCGCGCTCATAGAACGGCGTCTGTTGAAGCAGCAGGACGTTACCCTTCAATGTGTCAGCACGGTTAAATCAATGACATCTCCCACTACAAGCCGCCGCCGGTCTCGCTATATCCCCTTACCTCCCTCGCTTCCAACCCTGTGTCTGATACCGAATAATCTCCTATACATACTCTGCAATTTTCAATTTGACCCACTCGGCCAAATAATATCATGACCAACTAACAACCTTACCTGTTTACACAAAATTTTAACCTCGACTTGATTTAATTAAAACTGAAATTGTTTCATATAGAAATTCTCTCTGCGGAACTTTTAACTATTAGTTTTGCAAACTACTTCTGTGAGAAGTTTGTGGTTTCAGCAAATTTCGGTTTCGATAGCATCGCTTCTTGTGTAAAGTATTTTACTAACTTTCTGAAATCTCCCAGACGAATTACAATAGCCCGAGAATTCATTAATTATATATTAGTATTCAACCAAAACTTAACTGAAATATAAAAGGTTTCTTATCATTTCTATAAAAGCTTCATCTTTATTCATTCCATACTAAATTATGACAGCATTATACATAAAAGGCGTACACTGGACTAACTAGGCAAAACTAGGTAGTTCTAAGAAGTTGTTCAAGACAAGACTAATATATCCATAAATCTTGTCTCTTGGTATAGTTAGTCCAACCATATTAAATAACAATATTCTCTTATGATCAATATATATTGTTCCTGTAAAATTGTGAGTAATACTGGTTGCGATTACACAACATTTGGAAATTGATGAATAATCCGTTTTATTTAAACATTTACAGGACAACAAATCTTTTTTTATTCCTTATTATTATTCCTTAAAAATATGTTGTAAAAGTTTTAATTTGGTAAACTTTTAAATGTGTATATTTATAATTTAGTATTGGAGAAACCATACTAATTATAGATACAATCATATAAACTTATTAAAGGCGAGACTTAAGTTTTTATGATTTGGCTTTAATAATTGTATATGATTGTATCTATAATTAGTATGGTTTCACAAATATTAAATTCAAATCATTTAAATCAATAACCTGCAACTAAGTTCATGTCTTTCTATACAAACATGAAATTAAAACCTAACCTCGCCAGTCATGCACGAGGTGTTGAAGTAAGTGTATTCAAATTTATAATTCAAAACAGCAAAGCTGCACTGATAATATAGAGATAAATCTCGAGACGCGTCTGCAGATGGTTATTCACTTAATTTAATTTGTTTGTATATACAGTATAATCTTGATAATCCGACACATATGGGAGCAGACAGCGCCAAATCATCAGAAAATTCCGGATTATCGAGAGTTAAACGAAAAAATAACAATTTTACATATTTTATGTACAATTGTATTTCAAAAAGAATAAAATATCTACCTATATACGTAAATATGTATTAAATCTACCCGTATACGTAAATATGTATTAAATATTGATAACTAAAAACATATTATACAAAATAATCATTTATTGTTTTTTGTTTCTTTTCCTTAAACATTTTATCAAAAACGCACTCTTGCAACTTTTTTCGATTGACGAGATAAAGTTTTTAGTCCAAAGACCAGTTCTTGACGCATTTCATCGCTGTTGCCACTCCCTGTAAGGGTTTTTGATCCCATGTTTTATAGCCTGGCTTGCTAATTTTTTGAAAATTTCTGCACAATTGTGTGGTTCTGGGCCTGTGGAGTCTTTACCAGTAGCCTGTCTTGCCAGACTGTCCGCTCTTTCGTTACCTGTCAGGCCGTCATGTGCCCTCACCCCATGGAAGCTTAGATTAGTTTTTTGTGAGACCTGGTTATAGAGCTGCCATGTGTCGAATAGCATCTCGGTTGGCGAGGCCATGTTTTGAAGAGTATCTAGAGCAGATTTGCTATCGGATAGAATATACGATCTTCGAAAGAATATACGCTAATGCCCGGTTAATTGCAAATAACTCTGCTTGAACTATCGAGCAGTACTCAACCAAACCAAATGTTTAGAAATGAAACTCCTCTTCTTCATTATATGTTACAAAACCTGCTCCAACTCCTGCGTCTGATTTAGAGCCATCTGTGAATATTTTTATTCGGTATGAGTTGGTGGGTTACGTAGTGTACACAAGGGAGCGAAAATAGGCGCACTTGTATAACACATCAGCACTTGTTTTCTTCTGTCCATTTCGTATAAACATTGGGTGCGTTGGATGTATCATCGTTGGTTATGGTTCAATGAGTTGAAACATTAAAGTCCTCGTTACCTACGTGGTCATCCGTGGAACAAATTTGCCTGAGGATTTCTTCGTCAAAGAGGGACTGCAAATTTTCCTCGCTTGTGTCTTGAAGCCAATCTTGTATGTCATCGTTTGTCAGGGACATAATATCCACTTCGCATTTGCTGGAAACCTCTTGTAAAATTTGAAGACAATTGTATAGTGCAGTTAGCTTGCTCAGAATTGTTGTTCAGGTTGTCAGACTTAAAAGCAGGGTGTGTTGGCCAGACCTTTTTCCAAGAATACTGAATGGTGTCGCTTTTGACTTTATTCTAGCTGTGCGACATCGCTAGCTTGAAAATCATCTTTCTTGGTTATTTTTTCGTAAAATTGTTTTGCCTTTTCGCGGTGGATATCTACCGATAATGGCGTATGCCTTTCACGCACTTGCATAAACCAATTAAATAAAGAATTTTCAATTTCAACAATCACCATTTCAACAATCACCTGCTTTAAATGTCTTTCTTTCCTTCAAGTACCCCCTCAGCAGTCCTGACGAATTGGAGGATTTTCCCGCGGTTAAGTTTGATGCCGTAGATCGGGGATCTTCCACCGCCATAAGTGCGTGCCAGGTTTGCCGTGTCTTCTCCTTTATCAAGATTATTGATGATCTCCTGTTTTTGATACAAACTTGAAGTGACGTGTTTAGTTAACATTGTGTACTAAATAATTACATACACTAAATACACTCGATAAGATCCCTAGATTCCAAGTTGGGATCCGAGTCAGGAAGTATATATCCAATATAGTTGTATTATAATTGTGCCAATGAATAAACTATAAGCATAGGTGGGCACAGTTAATCCAAAAGTTAACTTCGTTAATCGTTAACTCGTTAATAAAAAAGTTAAAGCGTTAAAATGTCGAAAATTTAACGCAGTTAAAGTTAACCGTTAAAAGTTAACTATCCAAAACTTATACTGCTTTTGGTACCTTTTGGGATGGGATACATTGGTAAATAAAACAAAAACAAGTAGAAAGATTAATTGAATTAATTATTACAAGCGTCAGTAGCGACCCGCCTTGGTTCGCACGGGTGGCAGAGCATATACACACCTACTATGGAAGACTAATATGGAAGAAACAGGCTATTTATTGTATTATTCATAATTTGTCATTAGTTGTACGTTTATGTTGCCTTTCATGAACATAAGCAGACTAAAATTGTCATCTAACAGTGATGAGCGTTTAGCTCTCAAAATATCTTTCCCTGTTGAAAAGAGCCGTTCTACTGTGGCGCCTAATGGGATTGCTGTACTATATATTTAAAAAAAAGATTATTTTGAATTTAGTCTAGCCAAGTTCTCACCAAATGTTCTCCAAATTTTGATTGGAATACAAAGTAATCACTCAAATGTGGCGAAGGATTCAGTTTCACTTTCAGAGCTTTGCGTACTTTGAGTAGAAGTAATAGTCTTCATGATGTAATCTTGTAAATGTTACACCATCAACTATTTCCACCAAGAACCAACACAAACGGAAAGATAAGTAAATGAAGAATGATAAAATATAAATGAAGTCGGTTAAAAATGACGCTAACGCTGAAAAAGTCAGGTTATAATAAATTGTATTCACCCGCACAGAGCAAGTAATCAACAGGGTCGCTTTATTTTTTTCGGCTCTGTAGTTTCTCGGCTTAGGATTTTTGATCTTTTGAGCAGTTTCTGTTGCGCCTGGTAGCGCTGGTATACCCGCGTGGTGCGTAATTCAAACAAAAAAAACCGGCCAAGTGCGAGTTGTGACTCCCGCACCGAGGGTTCCGTACAAACTTGTAAGTAAGGTATCTTTTTTTGTAGAGGACGTAGCAAGCACATTCAGTTAACTTGACACGCTGTCAAGTTAACTTGTTTTTTTATTTGCTTTCTTCATGACCCAGTCTAAGACTATGGTAAACAGAAGTGGGGAGAGCGTGCATCCTTGTTTTACTCCCGAATGCACTGTGAAAGGTGTGCCGCGTTGTCCTTGGTGGATTACCATGCTGCTTGCTTCTTTGTATAGTAATTTGATTATGTTTATGTACTTTGTAGGCACCCCGTAGCTGGCTAGTATTATCCACATAAATTCCCTGTCCACACTATCGAACGCTTGCTTGAAGTCGATGAACAGTAGATAGAGTGGTGACTGCCACTCGACCGACTGTTCAACGATGATTCTGAGCGTGTTTATCTGGTCGGTACAGGTCCTGCCAGGCCTGAATCCAGCTTGCTCCTTGCGTAGTGTCGGTTCAACCACAGTGCTGATCCGGTCGTGAATTATTTTGGATACTAATTTGTTAATGGTGTTAAGAAGAGTTATTCCTCTTCAATTGGAGCATATACTCAGGTCTCCTTTTTTCGCCAGATAATTAGGCCTTCTTTCCACGTGGATGGTATTACTTCTGTTTCCCATGCTTCTCGAATTATAGGTGTTATAATCTCGGTGATTCCCTTTATGTCTATTTTAAACATCTCCGAGTATGTCTCGTCAGCGCCAGGCGCCTTGCCGTTTTTAAGGTGTTTGATGGCGGCCTTCACCTCCTCTATACTTGGGGGGTCGTCTCTAAATCTTCTGTTTCCGCTTGGTGTCATAGGACTCTGTGGTACCTCTTCCAACGGTGTGTTTAGGAGCTCTTGGAAGTGTTCTGTCCAGCGGGTTATTTGCTGTGCCTCGGTTGTGCATAGCTTGCCGTTCGTCGTTCGTATTGGTCGTTCTGAGGGGTAGCCTGTGTTTGTGAGCTTTCGTATCAGGCGATATGTTTCCTTCGTGTTCATGCTGTCAGCAGCTAGTTTCTATCGGGTTGCAATATCAGCTAGCCATTTCCTCTTATCAGTTCTAGCACTCTTTCCCACTTGCTTATCGGCTGCGTTGTAAATCTGGGATAGCCTTTGTTTATCTTTATCTTCAGCACAGTTTATTTGTTGCTTTGGGTTTCGGCGGTCTTGGATTAATTTCCAAGTCGCATCAGATATCCATTCTTTTCTCTCATTGGATTTGTACCCATGGATGTCTCCAGCTCCTCTTAACGCATCTACGATGCTTGACCATCTTTCTGTAATGTCTTTGTTCCCTGTGGTCTTGTCCTTCAGTCTGTTGGCTACTTTCTCTGCGAAGGCCTTTGCCGTCATTTTATCTTGAAGTTTTGCGATGTCAATTTTCTTTGACTTCCTGGTGGCTTGGCGCTTGGTGTTTGAGATCAGTTTAATACGTATCTGTCCACAGAGAAGGTGGTGGTCGCTATGTATGTCGACTTTCGACAATGAGATGTTCTCCATTTCTTGATTATGCAAATATGATCTATCTGATTTTGGGTTCTGCCATCCGGTGAACACCATGTCACTTTATGTATTTCCTTGTGTGGAAAAACTGTTCCGCCTATAAGCAAGTCGTGGTTTGTGCAGAGGTCCGCTAGTAATTCTCCATTTTCATTCATTTCCCCTATACCGTTGTTTCCCATTACTGTCTCCCAGTTAGTGCTGCTTTTCCCAACCTTAGCATTGAAATCTCCCATCACAACTTTTATATCCGTCTTTTTAAGTTGGCGAATTGTGCTTGACAATTGTTGGTAGAATGTATCCTTTTCTTCTTCTGTAGCTGCCATTGTCGGTGCGTAAACTTGAATTATTGATATATACCTTGAGCGCGTCCGGAATCGTGCTGTTATTGTCCTTTCTGAGATTGGGCTCCAATCTTCTAAACTTTGCTTTGATTTCTCTGTTAGCATGAATCCGACACCACCTCTGCGCGCCTCGCCAATTTGTTTCCCGGAGTAGAGAAGCACCTCTCCCGTTGATGTTTTCTTTACGCCACTTCCTTCCCATCTGATTTCACTTAGGCCTAATACTTATAAGTTGTATCTCCGAAATTCTTTCGTCAGTTGGGCTAGAGTGGTTGGCTTCAGCAACGTCCTTACGTTCCATGTTCCAAATCGTGTCCGATATCGTGCGCTAAAAGTCGTCATTGATTTCATCTGTCCGTTTCCGAGGCTTGTTGGTGTTTCTTTTACAAAGTTGAGTTTCGGTATAGCAGGTTGTAAGCCTGTTGCTACCTAGTCTTATTTTGGTCCGCAGAGGCTATTTTATTTTACCTCTACCCTTCAAGCATGCCTATCTAAAAAACCTATCCGCCACCTGGGGACGCGCCCTGTAGGGGTTAGACTTCCCCCCAGGGACTTAAATCATATTATCTACAACATATTATGTAGATTATGTAGATTATAGTATAGTATTATTATGTAGATTATCAACATATTATGTAGATTATAAAGAAAAATTTGACGAAATATAATATATACAGGATGTTACGGGACTTGAGTATGTCGCATGTCGATTATAAACAAGCAAAATTTAGACATAATATATACCCTGTATATATTATGTATATAGAGCATACGTGATGAAATGCATAACGAATATAAACAAAGAAAATTCAGAATAAACAGCTTGGTGCCAACATATACTTTTTAACCTTCGAACGTAACCGAGGAGGACCTAACTGTATGCAACCTATATGCTTCTGGAGCCTGACAATACCACTACGACAACATTAGTGTATTTTCATAAGTTTCTAATAGTAAATTCTCATTTTTCTTGTAATTAAACTACATATTTACGGTTTTCAGATTTTTCCCTTTACAGGTGCTGTAAGACACCGCTTCTTGCCAAATTTCATGATTCTAGGTCAACGGGAAGTACCCTATAGGTTTTGATTCCCTTGTGAAATCGCAAAATATGCGACATAAACGGTCATATCTTTTGATCGCTTTGACTTACTTACTTTGACTTAAGTTTGATTTTTACACAGCTGAAAGAGACGACAGACCCGAGTATATGATACAAATTTCAACTTGTTACCTCTACGCGTTCCTGAGAAAAATGGTCTTGACAGATAGACAGACGGACAGACAGACAGACAGACAGATAGACAGACAGACAGACAGACGGACAACAAAGTGATCCTATAAAGGTTCCGTTTTCGGTACGGATCCCTAAAAATGACAACATGTCAACAAACAACCAATGTAACGGACTAAAGTTAAAGGAAGTTCAATTTAACGGAAGTTACCAAAAGCGTTAACATTTTTTTGAGTTCTACTTTAACTTAAAAGTTAATCAGTTGAGCATTTTGTTAACTTAGTTAATTAACGGTTAACGGATTAACGAGTTAATGCCCACCTATGACAATAAGTTATTTCAACTTAACCTAACCTAACCGAACAGAATGAGTAGACAGAAAAAGAGTTGTGGTAGGGAAGAGCACGAGCGGACGTGTTTACTTATATGTATAGTGCGGCGTGACAACAAGAAAAACACTTGCTTCTCCAGATCGCCGGATTACTGAACGTATCCGACTAACCAACTGCCGAATTACCAAGATTATACTGTATTTATTATGTATTGCCATTCGGATTGTAAACAAATATTTACCAATCATGATGTTAAAAGTAGGTATGTCATTTTCTTAATTAAATATTTTAATAAATTACCTAATAATTTGAAAAATTTAAACTATAACAGAAAAGTCTGTAAACTGAAAACTTTCTGTAAAATGATTATGCTCTCTGTGTCAACAACAGGCAACTCTTAGTTAACCCTCTATTAGAATTGAACAACATATTATTATTAGTATTATTAATAAATTATTAAGTTGAAATTACTTATTATTTATTCATTGGCACAATTATAATACAACTATATTGGATATTTACTTCCTGACACGGATCCCAAAATGGGATCTAGGAGTCACAAAGGCATAGGACCCATTAACTACAAAGACATCTTCTCAAAATATATGCCGTTCCCAAAAACGCCGTCTTTTCTAGTTTCCCATAAGTTACCCCTTCAAAAACCAGGCTATCCAATGTTTTTGAAGATTTTTGTGTATCGCCCCTAGGGCAAAAATCACAATTGATATCACTGTTGTTCTCTTTTCCCAAATTCTTTGAATTTCAATTTTAAGGTCTAAATATTGTTGAATTTTTTTCAGTTCTTTTTCCTCTACCCTACTATCCTCGGGAATTGCAATATCTATGATGTAAACTGTCTTTTTTGACAATGGTTGTTTCAGGAGAATTATGTTTCAGGTGCTAGTCAAAATTTTTCTTAAGTCAAAACTTTCGTATCCAAACGGTCCTGCCGTTTGGATACGAAAGTTCCAAAAATTTGGACTCTTTCAATTTCTATTACCTTTTCCGGAATGTGATCCCACCAGTTTATGCAAAGTTGAAACCCAAATTTTCTACAAAGACCGCAATGTATAACGATGGAAACCTTGTTGAGAGATACACTCAAGGTAATCACAATGAGCGCTTTTTCGCAGCAGCGGCAAACATGTTCTAACGTTTCATGAGCCTCTTTACACAATCCGCACATGCTATCCCTTTGGTTTCTATGGATTTTGGTCTTCAATGCGTTGACGGAAAACGCCTATTCTTAGGCTGCAAGTATTAGTAGCCCTTTTTTAAACTCCCAATTCTCAGCCACTGACAAGTTTTCCGATGATCGGCTTTGCCGTTGATTGCGGGTAAATATTGGCCGTGTATTGTTTTGTAATTTCAGTTTTCTCTCCGTTTTGTTATCTGCTGCTGTGTATATTCACTGCTTGTCCCATCCAATGTCAATACACCTTCACTAACCACATTCTTTGGCATACGCTCTTGACTATTTATCACATATTCCCTGAGTGAGAGCTTTTCCTCTTTCATGGCTTAGTGAACTCGCATCAGCTCTCTTCCACCAACATTTCTTGAGAGATAAAGCCTAACATCACTCCTTGGGTGTAGTGCGTGGTTAATAGTTATTAGCTTCCTGGTCTTGTTGTCTAGAATCTCCAATTTCTACTGCCTCCATTTAATCAATCCAGAAATATATCGGATGAGAGGTATAGCCCCCATGTTTATGACTTAACAATATTTATCCCATTTAATTTTGATGTTAGAATTTTCTGCACCTTCTGGTGTATTCCTTCAAAACTTTGCTCTTAGCCTCACTGAGCTTTATATTCTCTGCTTGAAGGATGCATAAGTATTTATAGCTGTCGGCTGAGTGGAGACTTTCTTCATCTTATTCCATCTGTGGAATCTAATCTTCCGCGGGGAATTTTCAATGTTGCACATTTCTGCAATTCGAATGAAAATATCGGTGCTGTAGATGCGAACTGCTTTTAAAAGTGACGCAATTTCGGATGAAGATTTTCCGTACAGCTTTACATCCTCCATCTATAGCGGATAGGAACATTTTGATGAGGCTTTTGGTGTCTGGTAGTGGGATCAGGGATATTACAAATAATAATGGAGATGGAAAATCTTCCTGAAAAATGCTCCTACGGATATTAGCAATGCCCGCTTCCTCCCCATACATTTACAATTTCGTACAAATACTTAAAATACGAGACGAGCGGTACAATACAGCCTCGAGGAATACGCTGGGGACTATCAAGCAGACTAGAAGATATCGACTACGCCGATGATATCTGCCTCATGTCCCATACACGCACCGACATGATGGACAAAACAGCTAAGTTACAACAGGAAGCTGAAGAGATAGGCCTGCACATAAACACCAAAAAAAAACAGAGGATATGCGGATTGGCGCTATCACTAGCAGGGACATACAAGTAATCGGCGTAACAGTAAAAAGATGCGAACAGTTCTGCTACTTGGGCAGCATAATAGCAGTGGCTGGAGGGGCCGACCTAGACATCGCCAGAAGAATCAACAAAGCGAAGAGAGCGTTCGCCCAACTGCATAACGTTTGGAACTTTTCATTATTTTCCCGTAAAACGAAACTCAAACTATATAATGGTAACGTCAAATCCATCCTGTTCTACGGGAGTGAGACGTGGAAAGTAAAAGCAGCACAAACAAACTGTTTTCGCAAACTGGTGTTTGAGACGGATCCTTAGAATCCGATGGCCTGAAGTGATATCGAACCACGATCTGCTTCCTTCTACAAACCAACTTCCAGTAGACTTTGAAATAATGAGAAGAAAGTGGAGCTGGATTGGACACACCCTACGGCGCAATCCACAAAACATTGCAAAACAAGCATTGGACTGGCATCCCCAAGGCAGTAAGCGAAACAGAGGAAGGCCAAAAACAACATGGCGACGCATAATTGAAACCGAAATCACCTCCACCGGCAAATCGTGGAATGAGTTGAAGGTCATGGCTCGAAATAGAGTCAGATGGCGACACTTGGTAGAAGCTCTATGCCCCACTGGGGGAAACAAGAACTAAGAGAGAAAGAGACTTAAAATACAATAAACTTAATAAAGGCGGAACATAGCCTGAAAATAAAAATATAATCAACCTTCCCGGAGCTCTATAACACTAATGAGTCTTTTTAGGACTTCCAAAAACAAATCTCATGTCAAATTTGTTAGTTATTTAATAGCTTTCAGTCCACCTTCGTGGCACTCAACAAAAACCAGAAAAATAACATTGTTTTTTAAGATCATGTTTTTCCGAAAACTTAAGTGGATAGCCATTTGCAGACGCGTTTCGAGATTTATCTCTCATCAGAGAAGCTTTGCTGTTATGACCAACAATTTGTAAACCACTTGATACCCATGTGGATGATTAGGGTTAGATATTTTTCAAGTAAGGATTTCAAGTAAATGGTTTACAAATTGGTATTCATTATAGCAAAGCTGCACTGATGAGAGATAAATCCGAAATGCGTCTACAGATGGCTATCCACAGTTATTTCCACAGTTATCCGAAAGACATGACTTGAAAAACAATGTTATTTTTCTGGTTTTTTTTTTGAGTGCCACGAAGATGGACTGAAAGCTATAAAATAACTGACAAATTTGTTTTTGGTAGTTCTCTAGCAGTGACTTTATTAAGTTTATATGATTATCTATAATGTAGTATGGTTTTACCAATTCTCAATTAAAATACAATACTTTAATACAAAACTTGTTTTAACGAATTGATGAGGGATCGGTGAAAAAACGAGCTCTGTGCGCATTTAAATGATAATAGAACTAAAAGCTATTAATGATAAAATCGGTTTTAATTAATTGCTACTATTAGCTGTCAGTTTAAATGGGATCAAACTTCTATTTGATTTATTTTTTGGAATAAAATATGAGCGATATAAAATTAACTGAGATATATTTTATATAATTCATAAAACAATATGAAAAAGTTTCTGAATGTGAGCAGTGAAAAGTGTGTTATTGTCGGTATGAAAAGGTTTATAAATATCTTAATTTCTCGGAAACTTTTGCTTTTATCTTGAAGATGTTTCTTTAATCGCATCTTTTTTACGAGTTTTGTAATGCGAAATTTATTGACTTAGGTAGAAAACTTATTCACTGTGTTTTTGGCAGCTTTTGTTTTTCCCTGAAACATTCACAAATCTAGGTATATTTATACAACAAAAAGGTGTAAAAGCATGAAATGGAGTTACAAACAAAAATTTTAACTGTGAACTGAATTTAAAAGACGTTAGGAAATAAAATATCTTAAATTTAATGGAAATCCACGTGTGTCACACGCATTTCGAGTCAATTTAGATTAGACAGAGTGAGTGCATTCAATTTGATTTTTTGAAATAATAGTTAAGTTTTATTTAAAAGATATATACAGGGTGTTTCAAAAAGAATATTTTTTTTGTCCAAACTATCGATCGCTTCGGCTCGGCTATTGGAGAAACGAATACATAGTCTAGTTTATGTTAATAGCCGCTAGATACAAGTTACAAGATACAAGTTACAGCTGTTACAAGCTCTGCGTCCTGATTGCAAACGCAAACCTGTGGTATTTTGTAACAAGATTCATAATGCTATTGACAATGATAACACTTTCGCAAAATGCATCGTGTTCAGTGATGAAGCGATTTTCCATGTTAGTGGTCAGGTAAACAAACACAATGTTCGAATTTGTGGCCTACAGAATCCACATGCAGTCATTGAACATGTATGAGAATCGCCCAAAGTCAATGTGTTTTATGCGATATCCCGATCATCTGTTTTCGACCCATTCTTCTTTGATGGAACCACGGTTACCGGTCAGTAGTATCTCGGTATATTACAAAACTTGTAGTTTTCGAAGCTGCACGAAGACAACTTCATTTTTTAACAAGAGGGGGCCACCCCCTCACTGGAGTCGCCAGGTGCATGAATATCTGAATGAAACTCTACCGAACGAACCGTTGGATTGGTCGTCAAGGGGCTGACGACTTAGGATGTCTCAGCTGGGCTTCACGGTCACCGGATTTGACACCCTGTGACTTCTTCCTGTGGGGTTTTGTTAAAGACAACGTTTATGTTCCACCACTCCCACAGAGCCTGGAAGAGTTGAAGAACCGGATCCGTACTGCCATAACATCAGTGACGAAGGACATGCTTGCACGGGTATGGGAGGAATTTGAGTAGCGGTGTGATATTGTTCGTGTCGCTGATGGAGGACATATTGAACATCTGTAATCTAAACTTTCGTTCGTAAATATGTGTTTAATGTTCCATATTCGTATGTCTTAAAGTTTAATGAATATATGCATGCGACATGCGTATATTCTTTTTGAAACACTCTGTATATACAGGGTGGGCTAACTAACGTTCCTATGGGTCGCTCGATTCGTCTGAATAGTAGCTCAATGTATTGATAAAAAAATAACATGTTCCCATTTGAAAAATCATTGATGATCTTGAGAACGCATAAACTATGACCTTGACAAAAAAGAGTTTTTAACCACTGTGTCAGCCCTTCGAAATCAATAAAATTCCCTTTTGACACGTTTTTCGTCACTCTAAAGGTAACGGAGATATTTGGGGTAGTCAAGTTAAATGGCCCACCCTGTATATATGTATGTGTCTGTATTTGTGTTGATTTGTTTTCTCGGGACTTCCGTGTTGATGTTGAGAATTGGTTCTGAAAAGAACCGGATTCTCGAGGTTTCGGCGAACTAACATTCGCCATTTTCAATAGATATACATATACGGGTTAGACGTACGCTTAATAAACGTACGCATAAAAAATCGTACGTTTAGAATAAACTAAAGCTTAAAAGTAGCCTTCCGAGCAAAGCGGCTCTGAAGTCAATAACGCAGCGATACTGACGCGGCGACATAGCAATAGTATTATTCACTATGGAAAAGTATGAGGCGCCATTCGAGAGCAGCGACACTGACGCATTGACGCTGAGCTGAACAAAAACTTCGCCAATGTGCCCTTCAACATTTAAATAGTCTTCAATTAAATCATATAATCTTATTACGAGAAGAGGGGCATCCAACTTTGCCGAAAACAGTACAATCGCTTCTGACTAATGGCTTAAAAAGAATAATTTCTCCGATGTTTGGCCATTGACCGGTTCTAACGCCTAGTCAATGATCGGCTTCGATGCTTCGAGGCGAATAATCTTCTACCATGCTTAACAGATCCATGTTTGCCATACCTGGCCTGGCGTTATCATTCGATCCAAAACCATGCCTGGCTTATTGTTGGTATCCAATTATTGGCCGATGTTTGAACATTGGCCGCCTTCCGCGGCCCAATAATGGGCCGATTATCATTCTTTGTAGGTGTTGTTATGCCCCTAAAACCAGCCGTAATCGAAAGATAAGATTTCAGAGCAGGGCAACTAACCATAATATAAAACCAACAAATGTCGACCTGACCTCAAATTTTTGCCTCTCCTGAAAATTATGGTCGTCGAAGATAAGGCCCTTTTCCCTAATATCATCACAAATAAAGAAAATAATGTTTTTATTTATGAACTTTTATAATAAATTATCTTTTATAAAAAAAATTAAAACAAATTACATACAAACGTTTTTATAGACAGGTGATTTTTATTGATAGACAGGTGTAAAAAAATTGTTTGTGTACAATTAAAAAACAACATATTATTGAAATTTCTAACCATAAATTGATGTGTCTTTAGACAAGGTCAAGTTTTATATATGTAGTTGTTTGGTTGAGGTCTGTGACCGTGCGACTTCCTTAATCTTAAAACTTAATCTCCAGATTAATACCTGGACATTGTACACACGAACTAGAACCTGCAAATATGAGCGACAAGACTTTCCGGTTTTAAATTGTTGCTTTCTTGCCATTATACCTTATCAAAGGAAAATTGATAAAATAATTGTGTATATTTAGTTATAAGCTAAAAGCATCTAGTTCAATGGTTCCTTAATCTGTAAAAAAAACCTTTCAAGTAAAATTATTTACATGTTATAGTGAAAAAATGCTTTCAAGTGCAATACAAATTCATAAATAAATGGATATGTGCAACTATACATAGAGTAATAAATGAATTTTTAATTTTAATGGGAAAACTACACAATTGTTATTTTTTTTTGATAAATTATTCAACAATTTTTTTTATAAAATGTAGAAATTTCTTTCCTACTCAAATTACTAGAAGAAGAAGAAGACATGTATTTATTGTATAAATCTTATACAAAAGGCTACCGATCACGAGGTCCTTCTGTCCTAAATTATTAGATTATACAATACATATTGAAATATGTTATGTAAGTTTTATTAAGAAAATATTAAGAAAAAACCTGAGTATAAAAGTTCTACTGTAACCGTAAGCGAATTTTCAAATTTGGAAACTATATTTCGAGTAGTATTGATGTAGACTACGACGTGGGATATAGGGATGTAGATTACCACAGAGTACTTACTATCTTAGGTCTGTTTTTTGTTTTTATGAAATTAATGTAATTATAATGCAAATTGTAAAACACTGTAATATTGAAATATTTGCAGATGACACGATGCTATTTGCACCTGGTATGGATTTAAAAGAATTGTTTGATCAAGTTAATTCTGATGTTGTAAATATAACTGAGTACTTGTTGAGAAATAGTCTTAGTGTAAATGTGAGTAATTCTAAATATATGATAATACACAATAAGCTCAATAGACCTTTTCATTGTTGAAATCTTTTTATTATGCACATGCGCATGCGTCAATTTTCGCCATGTTTTCGCGCACTTTTTTGACTTATAACCAGTGAAAATAACAAAATGTGCCCGAAACTTTCATATTCCCGCCTTTTAAACAAGACGGACGCGCATGCGCTTAACTAATCGCAAAAAGGTATATTTGCCTGTATTGGCCAATGGTTCAAAAGTTCTTCTTGGTAATGTTTCCCTTGAAGTGGTGTCAGAGTACTAAATCTTTTTTTTTTCTCTTAGGGGAAAAACCTTCAGCGGGAAATATTCAAATTTCTCCTAATGCTTTCAGTGTGGGATTGGTGCTTGCTCAGTCTTAGGGTTCGCCCGACCGTACTAAAAAACCCCTTTGTTTGATTTCTTATGGATCCCCCGTGGAACAGATGCTACTCATTACTTCACGGGGGGGGGGGGGGGGGTTAAGCTTCGGCCCTGCTCTCCTGGGCCTATCCGCCTCCTCCTGGAGGCGTAGTATCTTCAGGATGTTTACGGCTAGCTCACAGCCAGCATTCCATTGTTCCTCCGAGTGCATCAATGACGCACCGTATCCAGCGGCAGTTATGCGTGCACCAGAAATACACTGCCATCTCTGTCTCTCCTGCTTGAATCTGGAGCATTCCAGTACGTGTTCTGCTGTCTCCGAGATCCCTGGGCACTGGGGGCAGTCGGGTGTTACTGCTGCCCCTATTCGGTGGAGATACTCACGGAAGCCACCATGTCCCGTGAGTATTTGGGTGAGGTGATAGTTCACATTACCGTACATCCTGCAGATCCACGGCTTGATGGACGGGATCAAGCGGTAGGTCCAGCGACCGTTACTTGATTTGTTCCATCTTTCCTGCCACTGCGTTAGGATAATAGCCCTCTCGGTCTGTACTCGATTATTGTCGGCCTCCGTGTGTTGAGGATCGTCCTGGGCCGGCCCCTCCTTCTTTTTATATTATCGCATGCGCTCTTTTGCAAGCAGGTCTATTGGCGGCAGGCCAGCCATGACCAGTGCTGCATCTGCGGATACAGTCCGGTAGGCGCATGCGATTCTCAGTGCACTCGTCCTGTGTGCGGGGGCTATCAGTCTTAGGTATGCGGGAACCTCCGTCATTTCTGCCCAGGTCGGCGCCGCATATAGCAATATCGAGGTGCTAACGCAGGCGAGCACACTTCTCCTGGCACCGCAGATAGCTGCGGCAGTTGTAGCGGCTTTGTTTCCTGCGTATCTGAGGTGCTCCTTGATGTTGAGCCTCTGATCCAGCATCACTCCCAGGTACTTTACGGCAGGTTTGCTCCTAATGGTGCAATGGTGCATCCTCGGTAGGTTAGTACCATTGAGGTCCTAACCTTTCTGCCGGTGAAAAGCACTGCCTCAGTCTTCTGTAGGGCCAGGGAGAGGCCGACTGACTTCATCCATTTTCAGATAATCTCTATGGCTTCCCCGAACAGTGCAGCGATGGCGTCACAGTCGGTGCTGGGTATAAGGACCGCCACGTCGTCTGCGTACGCTACCAGCCTACAGTACCATGTCAAGGGAAACTTCAGTAGTCCGTTGTACAGGACGTTCCATAAGTCCGGGCCAAGAACCGACCCCTATGGAACGACTGCGGTGATGCTGAACTCCGTAGCTCCAGTCGTCGTCTCCGCGAATAGTACTCTGTCACTCAGGTAGTTCAAGATTATGTTTCTCAAATACCCGGGGACGTTGAATTTCCAGCAGAGGGCCTCACAGATCTTGTCCCATCTTGCGGAGTTAAAAGCTTTTCTAACATCCAGTGCAACCATGAGACAAAGTCTCCTCCTGCTAAGTGGTCCGCAAATGTAGCTGCTAACCAGGCGCATCACCTCTTCTACCGCATCCGTAGACGACCTCGCAGGTCTGAAACCGTACTGGTTGTCCGTCAATTGTTGATCCACGCAGCCACGAAGGCGCTCCTGGACGATACGATAGTGGGCGATACGAGGATGTTTCTCCAGGGGGCTTCCCGGGTTTTAGGATTCCATACATCCGGGAAGACACCTTCGCGTAGGCACCTGTCGTACGCCCTGGTGAAGATCGTCGGGGCAGCTTTGACGACCGCTCTCATAGCCAGGTTTGGGATGCCGTCCAGACTGGATGCTTTCCTCCGGAGTACAAGTATCTAGGTGTCATTATTGATAATAGCTCCAACTACATTGGAAATGCAGCTTTTGCTATGAATAAAGTATCAAAGAAATCATATTTCTTAAGTAGAGTTGGCAAAAGACTGAGCATACAAACTAAATTATTATTATGCTCTATGACATAATAAATGTAACACCAAGTTAGCAAGTGATAAGAATTTTTATAGCAACTTGGCAAAAATGTTTTACTAGTCAAAGCTAGTAATTAAAATTTTAAAGCGGTTAAACAAAAGTTAAAGGATTATTTTATTAAAAATGTGTTTGACCACTCCTATTAGTTTCACACTCCCTCGCCCATCTGGGCATGGATTCCATCAGGTTATCCATTTCTGCCTAAGGGGCCTAAGGTATTGCATCCCAGGTAACCTATAGTTCATGCCGGAGAGCTTCTAGTGCCTGTGGATGGGCTAATTACTTGAGTCTTCTACCAAACATGTCACACACATGTTCAATGGGCGAAAGGTCCGGAGATCTAGGAGACCACGACAAGGTAATTACATTAGATTCTTCGAAGTGTTCCATAGAAAGCCTTGCAATGTGCTGACGGGCAATATACTGTTGGAAAATCGGGAGCTCGAGCTCCTGGAGGAATGGAAGGATATGGGGTTCCACCACTTCATCAACATATCGCTGGGCATTCATATTGCCTCGTATGAATACCAACTGAGACCTGCTTCCATAAACAATAGCACCCCATACCATAACCCCCAGTGTGTGGTGCACATATCTCTCAATAGAAAACTGCACATGGCGATGTACTCCACGCCTACGTCTGGCCCTCATGAGATCATTGTGCATTCCCAAGCAGAATCGGGATTCGTCACTGAAGACCACTCTATGCCATTCCACGTCTCAATCTAGTCGCAAGGTATACCACTCCAAACGTTGCTGTCGTTCAGGGGAAGCACAAGCTGTGGTTGATAGAACTGCAAGCCACAAGCTCTAATTTGTCTGTATACTGTACGAAGGGTTACTGCACGTCCTTCATTTCCAAACCATAGCTTGGCTATTGATCTTGTACTCGAGAATTGGTATCTTAATGCCATTAATAGGAGATGGCGGTCCTGCACCACATGTGTCTCTCTTGGCCGTCCATTTCCTCTTCTACCACGTTCTTGACCCTCTGTAGACCATGCTTTACGGTTACGGTTAAGGCGATTAGCAATTTAATACCTTTAATACCTTTGACTATCTTAAACACTTCTGCCCAGTTTGGTCCAAAAATTCCTACCCTTTCTTAGTGTTGCATTTTGTATGTCACAGAGTATATATTATCGTTAATAGAACCGCTAAATTGCTAATTGCTTTAATGCTAATTTTTGTGCACCTGTCTTTGTAATAATCAAATGTAACATGACGGTGTTTAAGTGACTTCAATTAAACACCGAATAGAATATAAAACGATGATACTTTTATACAAAATTATAAATAATCTCATAGCAAAATATTTAACAGACAAGGTGTTATTTGTCAATCAGGAAACTAACTAGGGTAAGGTTGCTTAAGTCGTACCCCTTAAGAAAAAAAATATATCAAAATTAGGATTTATCTAAATAGATTTTTTTATATTAATAAATAGAAATTAAATATGTTATCCAAAACTTGTGTTAATATTGTTGTTATTTATTATAACGAAATTAGAAAACTCATATGCTTTCAGGTAAAATAAACAAAATCTTTTAAAACTTACATCGGCACGACTAAGGCAACCGGTTTCTTAAGTCGTATTACCTATAGCCTAAGTCATACCTCAAATTCAATTAAGCAACAATAATAATTAAAACTTATATTTTATTAATCTGTAACACATAAGTATTCATTTAGTACAAAGTATTCATTTAGTACAAACATAACATAAAAAATTGTTTGTTCTTTGATCAACTCCAGCACATACATCGTGCACCCATGATTTGCATTTCAAACAACCATCATCTATTCCTCCCGATCTTTTCCACAAATAAAACAAAACCAATCGCTTTTTTCTTTTTAATGCCAATTCCTTTTTATTAATCACCGCGTTTCTTTTTTTTTGCCGCATTTTTTATGTTTTCTTTATTTTGCGTTGACGTTATTTTAACTGACGAGGTAGAGCATCCACGGAACTGTTTGTTTTGGTTTATTATTGGAATAGAAGCTAAAATAGTTAATTGCAGTTTTATTTGAGGCGTGTCTGTTTCTTCCTCAAGGATTTTTTTACTTTCTTGTGCAACCACTGCAGAAAGCTCTTCTTGATTATTGATGTCCAACTGAGGAGTAGGTAAAGAGTCATAAATTGCAAGTGTAGGAGCGCAAAAATCATCATCATCAAATTAATACCTGTTGCATGGCCAAATACCGGTATATTTAAAACCATTCAAAGCTATATCCATAACAAGATTTTGGGTATGCAATTCCCAATATTTCTGACACATTAGTTTTTTTAATTATGTATCCGGGATTAGTTCTTAACCAAGAAGAGGAGGAGGCTTCATTATAATTGTTTTTTAGAGATTTGAAAAAAGATCTATCTAAAGGTTGGAGACTGTGGGTTGTATGTGCAGGAAAGGATAACATTATAATGCCATACTCACATGCTAGCTCTATGGCTTCAATATTTTTTATTTATTTATTTATTAACCTACTGGCATATAGAAACCACATACAAAAGAAAAATATAAATTTAAAAATAAAAATACAAAAATATCACAAAACAAAAAATAAACTCAAATTTCCTTTATAATACACCTTCTCTGTTACTAGTTTGCTCTTTCCATCTTTTTATCCGTCTCAGCAGTTTCAGACCCTTTCCGCTATCATTCATACATTCCTCCCATTTCTTTCCTTCCCGCCTCTCTCCCTCATTCCATTCACCCCTTGTACACTCTTCCATCCAATGCTCCCAAGTATCCTCTGCTGTCCACAAACATTACACTTTCTATGCTCCTCACTCATCCAGTATCTTCTTCAACGCTCCTCACATCCACACCTATACCTTGCTAACATGGCTTGTGCATGCCCATGTACCTGTATCTTTACGTACCCTTTATGAAAATTACTACTTTCTATTTTGCTTTGCCGCTCCTGTAAGTTCACTTCTTGCAAACGTTCTACCAACCTTTCGGCCCACCCTGCCCTTTCCTGCTTTAGCGTTTCGAGCCCCTCACCAGATATACCACCTCTTTCATACAATTTCCTCTTATTCTTACCCCAGTCATTCCCTTTCATACCGCCTACTCCCACTCGATTAACCATTCATACCTTATGACCTTTCTTGCAGCCAAGACTGCCACCTTGCACGCATTCACCTCCTGGAGGACAATGTAACTAGGTGTCGACCTATCAAGCTTCAGGATTTTTTTGAAAAACTTTAACTGGACTCTCTCTATCCTCTCCTCGTCTCTCGTCCCCCAGACTTCTGAGGCATACAATAAAATGCTTCTCGCACACACCTTCATTTTTTGTATGGGTAGTGTGACTATCCAAAAGAAGAAGTACTTGCTTATTGTTACTCTTATTCAACTTTATGTACTTGATGAAATGTTGTAACCGACTTTATCCATCCGTTTTTGGAGCATCTAAATACAGTACCCATTGGTGCTCCTTTCTTTGAGCAATCGTTCATCTGCACGAGTTTAATTATTAACATAGGAGGTATGAACACACCTGCAGCATTCATACAGCATACACTTGTAGTGGTCACACCCCTTTCGCCACTTGTAAGTTCACCAACTTGATGTTTGCCTTTCCGAGCTATTATTTTGGATGGTTTGTGAACAGTGGACAATGCTGTTTCGTCAACGTTATATATCTGATTAGCATCGAAGTAATATTCATCTAATATGGATTTGTATTTATCAAAGAATCCATAAACACGTTCTTTATTGAAAGCCCTGGCCCTGGCCATTGATGTTGCCTCTGGAGTACGTAAAGATAAACAAGGATTGTCTTTCATGAATTTATAGTACCACTTCTTCCCTGCAATTTCTTTTTTCTATTGAAACGGTGTGTTAATTTATATTTTTCTGACAACTGATAAGCAAGTCTTCTTAAATCAGTTGCAGTAATCCCAAAAAAGCTTGATTCTAAATTGAGAACGTGTGCAACCAACTCCTTCTACATATTTTCAATCATATCCCTTCATAGGCCTTCCAAATTTGCATTCTTATTTATTCCTTTAAAATGACGCCGTAACGTTGGTTTAGAGATGTTGAAAAAGATGTTTAGAGATGTTGATTTGAAGATGTTTTAAGTATGTAGTGTCTACTAGCTTCATTGAATCCAATAACTCCGTCCGATAATCTGGTTAACGCCTCGTCTATATCTTCTTCTTTCCATTTATTATAAATTCGCTTTGGCTGCGTTGACATAATTATGGCCTACAGATAAGAATGAAAGCAACGTCATTTGACTGTAGGTAAAAATGAGAAGTAATTTTTTAAGTCGTACCAGTACGACTTAGGAATCTCATATGGGTACGACTTAAGGCACGGCAAAATTAAATTTAAAAGTAAACATAAGCTAACAATTAATAAAATTAATACGATTTCGTTTGGACCAAACGATTATGTAAATTCCACTGAATTTATATTTAATAAGAAACACAATTTTATAAACAATTTTCTTGCAAGATTAACTACCAAACATATGCAGAAAATTATAAGAAATTTGAAATAAACTTACTTGATGACAGGATTTATAACGATGCTTGTTTATGGCGGACAATAATACGTAAAACAACATGGTTGAAAATGATGTATATCAGGTTGCCGTCGTATGTGCCAACAGTCGTCGTTCGTTCAAAATTCAAGTGGTTAGACTTAAGCTCTGGTACGACTTGAGCAACCTTACCCTATAACTTAAGAAATGTAGATGGCTTCTCTTTTTGTAAAATCTGCACTTCAAGATTCATCTCTATCCAAAGCAGAGCTGCTTCAGTACAATATACCTACTGCCCCCTAAAATGAAAAATTGCAATTAACTAAACAACTTTAAATATTTGCTTAAGGCATTATATTTGCTAACAGACTAGCTAAAATACTATCCAGACCTGTGTTAGTTTAATATTAATAATTTATTATTACTGACAAACTCTTGCCCGACTGCCCGACTAATAGTTCAATTCCTTATTTGTATTTTGTACGAGTTCCTTATTATCACATTTTATTCTTGTGTATTAATTAGCTTCTGCTAATAAAGTATATTAGTATTATTATTACATATAATTATTGCCAAATATTTTTATGTAAAGGTGTTGAAAAACTTTGTTTAAAAATAATTCAGAATACATTCCATTTACACCTAAATAAAACTTATTTAAAAATAATTGTTTATAAACAGATATTGTTGTTTCAATGAATACACTTATTTTTGACTTGAAATCTTCAAGAACCTTTTTTAAGTTTAGTTTTAAAACTATATATAAATACTAAAAACCTTAATTATTTCTATTAATCGTTAACATATCCTTTAGCCCGAAGCTTAGAAATTCTTTTAATAATAAATTATTCCTGCAATATTCTTCCTTGAAATAAGGCCAACTGCTTGATCTCAAGTTCTATCAGACAGGCGAGTAATAAAATATTTAGTCAGGTGCTGCACGCAGCTTGTCCCTATCAGGTTGGTTTACTTGGTGATTCACCTCATAATCAACTAGCAACCAGCTATAATGTTAGTAATTTTATTTCTAGTTTTAGTTTTCCAGAAACTTCGTCTTCTACATAAATTAAAATATTCATTTAAAAGAGTCTTAATTTATAAGAGTCTTAATTTATAAATAAATAATTCTTATTTAATGTTGTTTGTTTTAAATTTAATTAAGGGATTAATTGATTGGTCCTTTGTTTAAAAAATTTTAAACTAACCAACAACTGTTATATATCCCATTTATAGGTGAGATAGAACTCGTTTACTCAAATCAACATTAATATATCTAATAATTCTAATTTAATCTTGTATCTTTTAAATCTGGTGAAATGATTAATCGATTTGTCTTTTTGTCACGAAATGTTTAAATCTGAATTGTAGGTATACATAGTCAATATTGATATTGATTGTTATTGACTATACAGTCAGACCGAACAACATTATCATTTACCATATGTAGGTGAAATTGAACTGTATTAAAGATAAAATAAAATATACATTGTTTTTTTATGTTTTGCATTTCTTGTACAAATGCTACATATGTTTCACCACTGTAGCTTCTTCAGGTAATTTATTGTATTTGTACAATAAATTTGAAACTTTATTTCAAATATTTGTTTATTTTTTTATAAATAATTTATGTTTTTATCTTTAATACTGAAATGAAGTTTCAACGATTAACTTCACAATCAATCAATTATTTAATATAGAACTGCTCTACCCGAATCTCCATAACTCAAGTGAACATTTAAACCGGAAATTGAGCTCAGTCTCAATAAGTCGTATTGATCGGTCAATAAACTTGAAGTTTCGTGAAACAAACTTAGTTTTGTCTTCTAGCCGATGATATTTTGTAACCAGGGATAAAAATCTTGATAACTCGAAATAAATTATGTGTGTCTTATTAATTTTCAATCAACACGGCTTCATAAAAGGGAAGCACGCAGATACGGCCTGCTATCAATTCATGAACAACATAGGATTCCAGCTAGAAGCTCGAAATATTCCATACAGGATGTTAATACACCTATCGAAAGCATACGACATACAATTGGATCACACCGTACTAGCGGATAAACTATCTAAATATAGTATAAGATGGGACGCAGTGGACTGTATTATATTTTTGAGAAATAGAACACAAATTACCAAACTAAAAACCAGCTGTGTATATGTGAATTCCAACGCAAGAACAATCAACAAGGTAGCGTTAACAATACCACAAGGTAGTGTTATAGGACCACTACTGTTTACATTATTAATTAATGACCTGTCACGAATACCCATCATCCGACAGCATATAATGGTAAATTATACCGACGACACCATTATTCTATTAATTAACAAGTCAATAGAGGACATTAGTTGGTCTACCTATGTCATTTATGACCGAATAGTTTACTAATTATTATTAAACAAGCATAAGACTGTAGGTGATACGCGGTAGGATAAGTATATCATTCACGGTTTGCAGACGAATTTATTTATATGGATGATATATACAAATATACAAGAAATACAAACACTGTTGAAGGAATGGCGAATCTGCAATGTCTTCGTGTTACTTAGATATAACTTGAAGAAAGCCGCACTGGACCGGACTGAGTGGAGCTGGACTCTCTGAACTGGACTCGACTGGTCTGGTTGACTGACTGCTGGCTGAGTCTGGTTGAACTGGCTGCTGGCTGAGTCTGGTTGAACCGGCTGTTTGCTGAGGCTGGTCGAACTGGGTGTGCTCGTCTGACTTGGTCCATTGGCTGGACTAAACTGAACTAGTGTCACTTCGCTGACTGTCTGAACTTCTAGCTGGGTCTGCTTGACTGGGTGCACTGGTTGGACCGGTGTGAATGAATTCACTGACTGAACTAGTGCCACTTCACTGACTGTCTTCTTTTTTCGGGGGTCCGGGTATTTATATTATGTCCAGGTATACTGGCCCCTCAGCTGGGGGTGATTATTTTTCTATATTCGGCTATTTGTCGCTTTAGTGATTACCGATTCTCGGGAGAAAAACATATTGTCGTAATCTTCCCGAGGATTACACTATTGACCCTAATAAAATGTTTTCGGAAATTCGTCCGAAAATATTTGGGTAATTACTGTAATGCCCTTGTAAAACTAAAAATAAAATTATTTCTTGATCTGCTCGAGGATTACATTATCGCCCCTAATAAAATATTTTCGGAAATTGTCCGAAAATATTTGGGTAATTATTGTAATGCGAGGGCATTACAATAATTACCCAAATAAAACTAAAAATAAAAATGGAACGGCTCAATTGCCGCTACAAGACAAGTCTATCATCTTCCAAACTAGTAGAAGCACCTCGAGTTACCCTCAAGAAATCATAATGGGGAATGAAGTAATAAAGGTATAAGTAAGACTATTTGGTCTACATATCCCAAATACATTATAGTTAGTGATCGTCGCATGTTTACCATGTTACTAATAAACTGAACAGGACATTTTTTTACATTTCGAGTTCTACAGCGATATGTAGATGATTAAATTATGAGGTTGGTATACTTCTCTAACTTCCAATCACATATAAAATTTAGAACCATCTGCTGGGCATTAAGTAACAGTGTTCACATTAGGAACGTGTTCAGAATAAAGGAGCAAGCCCTCCGATTCTAGAAAACTTAAAATACCGCGAATCATGCAGGGGTATTTTTAAAAGGGCTAAGTTGTCATAACAATTACGGGCATCTACATATATGAAAGTATCCCGTTCATAGTCAGACACAGGCACTTATTTACATCTTTTCACAAACCGAGTGAACGTCACACGTGGTATAACAAAGATCTCTATAAAGTACCCAAACATAATCTGGTGATGACTGATAAAAGAGCACAGTGCATCAATATTTAATAAACTCTGTAACAAATTGCCAGCAAATAGTAAGCATATAACAAAATTTATAAAGTAAATATTGGTGAAACCATACTCATTATAGCTAATCATATAAACTTAATAGGGGCGGTAGTTATACCACGGTAGCTAGACCCATTCTAACATATCGTTCAAAGTATGTGGACCAAACTAAAGCAAAAACCGGCCATAAAGGAATTATCTAACGTTCAAAGACTGGCATGCTTAGCAATCACGGGATCATTAAGAACCGCACCAACTGCAGCTCTGGAGGTTATAACAGGTCTGCCTCCCCTATATATCTTCATCATGGGTGAGACAGGAATGGGAGGCTTCAGATTCAGGTGTAATGGCACTTGGGAGGCTCTGGCGGGGTCAGGTCACACCATGAGAACGAATGTAATATCAGAGCCAAACCTCAATATTGGGAGAGACTCAATGCCGAAAAGGCTATCATTCTGTCCTTCAAAACACAACTACGTTGAAAAAAAAGCGAGAAAACAATCACATGTCAAGGAGGGCTGGACTGGTATACATACGGCTCCAAAAAGCACAGTGGAACTGGTGCAGGAATCTATGGACCGTTCCTGAGGTACAACTTATCTGTGCCCCTGGGATCACATACCATGGCCAAGCGGAAATACACGCCATCGCATTTTGGGCCCGTGTAAAGCTAAAGATGAACTAGAAAAGTAGATACATCCGTATTTTCACGGACAGCCAGGCTGCTATAAATGCCCTAGCGTGCCATGAAATTAAGTAAATAACTTGTAACTGCCTCCAGAAGCCCCTCAGAGCTCTGGTAAAACACAACAAGGTCACACTTGCTTGGGTACCGAACCATAGGGAACTTGGAACTGCGATCAGAACCTCAGAGCTTTGGCAATACACAACAAGATCACACTTGCTTGAGTACTGAGCCATAGGGGACTGGTAGGAAACGAAATGGCGGACAAGGTAGCAAAGGATGGTGGTAACAAAACAAACATCAGTGCTAGCAAGGATTCCTATATTACTAAAACCATAGCCCGTAACAAAATATGTAAATGGGTAGCTACTAAGCACCGGCTACAGTGGGATAAAACAAACGGGCAGAAACATAGCAAACGAATGCCAAAAAAATCATCGGTTTCTTTAACTGCTGAACTCCTGCAACTGACAAAGAAGCAGATCACAATTGTGGCCGGCCTACTTACAGGTCACTGTCCTCTACGAGAACATCTACACAAAATAGGGATCTGGAGAGATGAACCTCTGGCCAGGCTATGCTATGAAGAGAATAAATCTGCCTCTCATATAATCTTGCATTGTGCAACATTACAGCAAATGAGAACCCCGTGAACAACATGGCGCATAGACTCCTAGACCTAGTACAGGGACTGGATCTTTTTGCATGAATGGAACATTGTGGGGGTATACATTAGGCCACAAGGTTATTAAGGCCCTTGGCCCACATTGGTTGTTAAAAAAACGTGAAATATTCACTGTATATATAAATATATTCAAGCTGATCGTAACTCTATAATATTAAGTTTTATTAAGGCTACAAAACAAATCTCATGATGAAACAACTACTTCCGTTGCTAATAAAACGCAGGATATTGAGTTATACAACAGATATTTGCATGTTTTTACTAGCCCCAGTCCACTTTCGTAGCACTAAACGATTACTAAATAAATATCGTTTGTAAGATCATATTTTTCTATTTAAGTGAACTGAAGTTCACTAGTTTCATTCACATTCGCAAGTTTTTCTATTTAATGAACTTAAGTGAATGCAGACGTGTTACAAGATTTATCTCTCATCAGTGCACCTTTGCTGTTTTTGCATTATAAATTGGAATACACTTACTTGAACACCTCGTGCATGACTGCCGGGGTTTGGTTTTAATTTGACGTTTGTGGTGAAAGACATGAACTTAGCGTGTTATTGATTTATTGATTTAAATGATAATTTAATATTTGGTGATAATAAACCATACTAGTTGTAGGTAATCAAATAAACTTATTAATGGCGAAATATAGCCTGAATATTTAAATGTATCCAACCTCTTCGTAGCTCTATAAAATGAAGTCTTAATGACAAAACAAATCTTATGTTGAAAAAATATCCTGCGTGGTATTAATAAGAGAAGTAGTTGTTTCAACATGATATTTGTTTATTATTAAGCCCTTAATAGGTTTATACAATTTATAAAGTTTCGAGTGAAACTCTACGTCTTAATTATTAAGATAGAACCATTTAATGGGGACGAGTATTATTTGAAAATTACGACCCGATAAACTGATTTTGTACTCATCCTCTATCTCGCAATCTATTCTCGCATTATTTGTGCTCATACTATTTATTATTTCTTCATTTTAATTCTCAGGCTATCACTTTGATTAGTCTTTCTATTCTGGAGTTGCTGGACATATTTCATTTAGCATATTATAACTTGTAACATATTCTTAAATAATGAAATAAAATTATTTCTATTTGTATTTGCATTCAATGTCTACATTTTTCACAATTTCACAATTTTTGTATACATTCTCCAAGAATATTTATTAAGCTCAAATAAAAATCTCGATAACTCGAAATAAATCGTGAATTTCTTGTTTCCACAACAAAATAAATACAGAGGTATATTTATTTTGTTGTGGAAATTTATAAAACTTAATAAATAAAACATTGCCTACAGTATATACGTATATAAACTCAGCGAACATGATCAGTAAATCAATAAAATACCAGCTTTAGAGTATCTTTTTAACTACCTTGTCAAAGAAAATATGAAACGCCGTTGAAATTTATAGCTGTGAAAGTATCCGATATTTAAAATTTACTTAAACTCTTAAACTATTAAAAACCTTCTCCAATCGATACAGTTCTTAGTAAGAAGCTTTGTCTACTCTAATTCAAATAAATTAATAATTCAATTTTAAATCGCAACCTTCTTATTATTACGGTTTCTAGAAATAAGTACGTTCACTACATAAATTTAAATATACATTTATAATAGTCTTAATATATTTATTAATTCTCAATAACAACAGAAATAACAACAGCCACATCGCAACCGAAAGGGAAGTTATACGTCGTTTTTATAGACTTCCAAAAGACCTTCCACTCGGTCGAGGTAAAGCATCTGGGAAAAGACGCGGGCGGCAAGGTATCAAGGATTGAAACTATTTAAGATCAAACATCTTCTTCTTCCTCTTGTTTGGAATAGGCCTACATTGGACCACGCTTGTTCAACTGTTGGGTTTTGATCTTTGCCCAGTATTGTCGCATCTTCTGCCGGTGTAACTCCTTTCTCGCTTCTGTCCAGGGGGTACCTTTCCTTGGGGGTTTTTCCTGAAATCCACGGACTTCCTTCAGAATCAAATCTAAAAAAAAATAATCTGAGATTAAACTATTTAATAAAATTAAAAACTATCAAACTATTTATGTTGATTCATGGACTTCTAAAAATGAACTACGTCAAAATTGACAATGGTATAGAAATAACCAACACGAGCTCCCAAAAGCAAGGTGTCCTGCAAGGATATTCTTGGTATGGATATTCTTGATATACGTAGTAGACCTCCGGCCGCAATTAAAGTGCCGGATGCAAATTCTATTATGTACGCAGACGATCTAGTAATTTACTCCAGAAGAGAAGGGACTAGAGGTGTTTCAGATGAGTTGTTCTGGACAAACTCCAGCACCGGTGTACAAAAAATAAACTCATTATAAACCTCGAAAAAAGTCAAATGAAGGAAAGGAGGGCGACTGAAACGCTTGGACAAAGCACACATAGGGAGCTGACAGTTAGATTTCACAAATGAATATGAGTACCGAGGAGTAACAGTCCAGGCCACCTTAACCATAACGAAGCATATGAACAACAAAAGAAGAAAGATCGCACAATTAATTGGAAGGCAGAAGTACCTACAGAGTAAGCTTAGAAACTGCACTGAAAATATACAACCTTATTATATGCCCTGCGGTATCGTACGGCATCAAGTCACTAAGTCACCGAGTGGAAGCAGAGCATTTGCTCCTCCTCGACAGAATCAAGGCACGCTTCTTGAATAAAGTCCTTGCGCTCCCGAGGAACGCGTCTAATACTTACCTTACCTACATTTAAGCGTAAACCAAGACCATAGGAGAAAACATGATGAGCGGCTTTGAAGAGATCCCAATACGAACATGGCTCGAATACAGGAGAAATATAGAGGACAAGCAATGGGAACCAAACGATACACCGAAAGGCCAGCTCACAGATCCTAGGGTTGGAAGAAAGCAAACCAAAATGGAAGGCACCTACCAACGTGTGCGAGAAACTTTTCCACGATCCAGAAGACGACTACAGATGCCGATCCTGTGGGGAGGTAGCTGGAAAACACTATATACTGACGTGCAGAGAAAGGAGAGGGGAATCCTTAGCAGAAACGGTAGCATACCTGAAAAAAGAAATCAACATAAAAAATATAACACTATATCACTCTTACGAAACAATAATAATTACAATAAAACAATAACATAACTTTAGTTCGTAAAAAATAATTTTTTTATAATTAATTAATTAATTCTGAATAAAGGTTGTTTAAATCTGGTGAAATGAATAATCGAGTGGTCTTTTTCCCAAAAAAAAAATGTTTAAATTTAAATTGTAGGTATACAAACTCAAAACTAATGACAATATAGTCAAGCAAAGCCGTAGTTTTTTTTTTTATTTTTCAAACTAAATGTTTACATTTTTGTAATATCACATTTTTTTTACACTTTCTCTATGAATATTTATTAAGTTCGGGCAAGAATATCTTTAACTCGAAATAAATTATTTATTCCTTATTAATTTTCTAACATTAAATCAATGCATTTATCTAATATTATATAATTACATATATATATATATATATATATATATATATATATATATATAGATATATATATATATATATATATATATATATATACACATATATATATATATATATATATATATATATATATATATATATATATATATATATATATATATATATATATATATATATATATGTGGGTTTGTTTTCTCGGGGATTCCGCGTTGATGTTGATTGTTGGTTCTGGAAAGAACCGGATTCTCGACGTTTCGACGAACTAACATTCGCCATTTTCAAGAGATATATGCGTCCGTGTGGGTTAACCGTTAGACGCAAACAGAGTTAGACTCTGTATGCGTCTAACGGTTAACTCGCACGGACTCACTCCTCTTCTTTCCTTGTCACTAACTCCTCTTCTTTCTTTGCCCTTAACCTGGATCGTTCCCTTCTTCCGTCGTGTAAGCTTATTCTATTCCTACTATGCCTTTGTTCTCTCCGCTCTCGTGAATTCTGTCACGATGTTTATCTTCTATGACTACTTTACGTTCATTCTAAATGTCTTGAGAACGTTTAGCTAAAGGACTTAAAGTTCTTGATCTGTAAGTTTTTGCTATTCTTATAATTATATCTAAATCATCTACTTTTTAGCCCTAACACCCTTGAACTAATAATCGTGCCGGCTTTGCAGATTCCACTTCAGTATCTGTAATCTCTAGCTCTGGGACTTTTTCTTGATGTTCAGAAACCACTTCTTCTATTTTGGTTTCTTCTTCTTTCTTATCCTCTTTCTCGCCAGAGTAAAACTTGACATGGTCTATACTGATTTTCTTCATTTCGATTGGACATATAGCATTAATAGCTTTGGCAAATATGGCATTTTCGCCGCGTTCGACACTAACCAAATTGTCTGAAACTACTTCTTGTTCTATATCTATTGAAAGGACATTTTGACATGCAACCTTTAGCGAATATTCTTCCATTTTCATAGGCATGTCTTCGAAGGCAACTTCGAACGAATAGCATTTCTTCTTTTAAACGTGATGAAAACCAAATAATCTAATAGCACATTTGAAATGGTGATGAAAAAAAGTTTTTTTTGTCACCACTTGTAATGCAATTAACGCATGTTTTATTATTGATCGTTAGTTTTTCGGGACATTTTGAAGCAATGTGACCATATTTGTCAAACCTAAAACACTTTGTTCCTAAACTTCTGTTTGGGCAATTTATGCTCATATGATTTTTGTCACCGCAATTGACATCTCTTCACGACAAAATATTCAGATTTTGCATCTACATTCGTCTTTATTGGACTCTTTTTCGTCTTTTTTCGTGTTTGCTGTTCATATGATACGAATCGTTCCTTTAATTCTTTAATTGTCTTGGCACTATACAAAATGTTTTATTTGTCTCATCGTATTGTACGCCGTCTATAATATAGTGAATTTTCGCCTCTAATTCGATGGGAACTTGACTCACGGCTTCTAACACCCGATAAATGTTGCACTGAAAAGTTTCATCATTTTTCTTCTTTATCAAAGTCAACTGACGATGAATTTCTTTACTGTTAATCACCTTTGAAAATTCTCTTTTTAATCCTGTTTCAATCTTCGGCCACGTATTTACTTGACACTCAAAATTTATGAAAAGTTTGACTGAACCGCGTAATAATCGACGCGCAAACATAACCCGCTCAGCATCAGTCCACGCGATACACATTTGATATTCACATTTCCGCGATATCCTCGAAATTGGCGATCCACCGCTCTACGTTTTCATTTTCGTCTCCGCTAAACAATTCAAACGAATCTTCAACATCTTTAAGGGTTACTACGCATTGCTTTATTCGTCTTCGTTGCAAACGTACTTCGGCTTCGTCTTCCTGTGAGCAGTCAACGCGCGCTTCAGCTGCTTCATCTTCGTCGTCGCCTTCGTCCTCGTCGTCGTCGTCTCCTTCTTCAAGCGCCTCTTGCAAGCATTTTCGTAACTCACCCTCGCTTCCTGTCCTTGACAACTCCAAACGTCATAATCGGAATTGTATTTCCTGTAGAGTCAAATCGGACACTTCTACATTAGAATTTTCGTCTTCAACGTTTTCTCCTCTTGCTTCCCGAAGTCTTCTTTGGAGAGCAGATTTTCTGCCTGTTGTGAACAACGCCATGATTTCGAGCTTTAATTCATTTACTTTCATTTTTACTTCTTTTCTTCCCGATATTTTACTTTTTTTTAACTCTTCTTTTTATCAACTACACGTGTGAGTTGATAAAAAGAAGAGTTACTTAACCTCCTTAAGAGAAACTTAACCTCACTTTTGTTTTGTCACTTCAATCGCAATTCAATCCCGGTTGAGCCCCCAAAAATTGTAGGTTTGTAAAATAGCAAATATGGTTAATCTGTGATATAAGACATGACATGTCATAGGCAACCCACCGTACGCATTATGCGCATGCGCATTGGTGGGTTTTCTAAGGAAAATTGACATAAAACCTCCAGTGGCGTGTAAATCGTTAGATACGCATTATTATTTAAGGTCACGACGACGAATTCATATAACAAGTTTATTATTATTTTACAAATCTATTTAAGGATAAACGAAACATAACGCATTATTTAAGGTTAGTACGAAGAATTTATTTGACAAGTTGAAACTTATTACTCATGGTTTAACCCCGGTTAGATTAGGTTGCCCGCCGCGAAGCGGGCAGATAAATTAAGACAATATACGCGCGTCAGCGCGAACTCTCGATTCAATATAGGACAAAGTGGCAAGGGCCGTTGGTTTAACCCTGGTTAGATTAGGTTGCCCGCCGCGAAGCGGGAAGATAAATCAAGACAACATACGCGCGGCAGCGCGAACTCTCGATCCAATATAGGACAAAGCGGCCAGGACCGTTGCTTTAACTCCGGTTAGGTTAGAGTTGTTGGGGTTTATTATCATTTTAAAGAATTTTTATATACCCCCTTCAAATTTATTTTTCTTCCTACGCCTTTGTGTTTTGCCCCCAGTGCGCATGCGCATAATGCGTACGGTGGGTCATACATGTCATGTCTTATAGCACAGCTTAACCGCTTAATTAATTATTATAGTTTATAAAAAAAAGAAATATAGAAATTTAACAAAAATATTCACCAACTAACAAATAACACAAAATAGTCTGCACGCTGCCACCTTAGCCAAATAAATCTACTGCTGCAACTCCTTTTACATCGAATTACATATTCCTACAATAGATTAATAGAATCTTTCGGTGAACATTTGAGCCGTAATTAGAGCTCAGTCTCAATAAATTGCATTGTTCAGTCTGAAAACTTTAAGTTTAGCGAATCGAACTTTGTTTTGTTTTCTAGTCAAACATGTTTTGTAGCCAAATATAATAATCTCGACAATTCGAAATAAATTCTTATTAATTTTCAAAACGTTGAATGTCTACATTTTCCTAATATCATAATACAAGGGCGTACCCAGAATCTGAACTAGGGGGGGCAGCTCATATTTGTTTTGAGGATTATAAAATGAATTATGCATTATGAAAGTAGTATCCATCTGTCGTACACTTTCAGAACTCTTTCGCCGTGCTCTTTGCACCCGAAGACGCCAGGGTGAGGTTTTAATAATGTTATGGGTATTTCTGTGCGGCGGCGTGGGTTCTAGGGGGGCAGCTGCCCACCCCTGCCCATCGCTGGGTACGCCCTTGTCATAATATCACCAGTTTTTTATACTTTCTCCATGAATATTTGTTAAGCTCTGACAAAAATCTCGTTAACTCGAAATTAATTATTTATTTCTTATTAATTTTCAAACAATAAATGTATACATAAAAAAATTGTATCCTTTCTTGCAAAATATTTTAACTTTCTATTTATCGTGTTGTGGAAACCTATAAATAAAACATTGCATTACATAGGTTTAAAAAAAACCTCAGCGAACATGATTATTGATCATGTTCGCTGAGTTTTTTTAAACCTATGTATATGTACTAGTAGTAATACCAGCTTTGGAGTTTTTTTTACATCCTTGTCAAAAGATAATATGAAGCGCGTCGAAATTTATAGGTGTGAAAGTATCCGATATTGAAAATTTATTTTAACTATTAACAACATTTTCCAATCTATACAGTTATTCAAAAGCTTTGTCTGTTCTGACTCAAATAAATTAACAATTCAACTTTAAATCGCTGACTTTACTTCTTATTATTACCATTTCTAGAAATAAGTACGTTCTTTAGACAAATTTGAATATGCATTAGAATAGTCTTAACCCATTTTTGCCCAATCACAAAGGAAAAAAATAACAATGATGTTATTGTAAAAACCTATTAATTTATTCAAAAATAGTAAATACTACAGAAAGTTTTTTTTTCAAAAACATAAACGAGAATGGGGTGTACTCAAGTGGGTACACTGGAAAGATCTGGATTCATTGAGTGTGGTAAAGTTCAAAGCAACTAAAAAAACATATATACGCAATCCAGTTTTAGCTACACCTGTACACCTGTGTACCTGCTTGTGTACAGAAGTCAAAAATGGGTTAATATATCTAATAATTCTTAATAAATGTTGTTGCTTTAAAACCTGGTAAAATAATTAATCGATTTATCTTTTTGCCAGAAAAATGTTTAAATCTAAGTTTTAGGTACTGCAAAACAAATATTCGCCTCCCGAATTTTTTAAAACCGATTTTTTTGTAGTTCGGGCCAGATTTTTAATTGTTCTAGGGTTCTTGCTTGAAAATTACAATAGTTCTGGAGAATTTTTGGCAGAAATCGAGAAAAACAATTTGGGGGTCAATTTCACGCAGCCCTCTTTTCTTTAGAAAAAGGAGTTCTGATGTAATAATTCAGTTCTTTATAGGCAGTTCTAAAGTTCTCAAAGGATAGTTTTTCCACATCTTTTTTGCAAAATTTTGTTAATTTATGTAAAATAAAAAAAAACTCAGATAACGGTTTCTGATAGTACTACGGCAGATAAACAAAGAAATGCCTATTAGACAATTTTGTAAAATCGCTATCTATAAATGTATTTATAAAAAACTTTCATGCCAAAAACTGATAAAACTATACAGTTAAAGCTAAGTCAACAACATTTCCATATCCCATTTGTAGTTGAAATTGCACTCGTTTACTCGAATCTCCATAACTCGAAGTGAATAATTGAACCGGAAATTGAGCTCAGTCTCAATAAGTCATAATAATAAGTCATATGATCAGTCAGTTCGATAACTTCGCGAATAAAACTTTATTTTGATTTTTAGTCGAACATGTTTTGTAGCTAGATATCAAATTTTCAATAACTCGAAATAAATTCTTATCAATTGTCTACATTTTGCTAATATCACATGTTTTTGAACTTTCCCAAAGAACATTTATTAAGCTCACCTAAAAATCTCGATAACTCGAACTAATTTATTTATTTCTTATTAATTTTCTGAGTCGTCAAGCGTTCCATGCAAATTTCATCAAATCATTCGTATAATCACTTTTTATTTCTCCAGCCGAGCTTCATTTCTTTATTTTGCTTTTTCTAAATAATTCTTAATTAATTTTCACCCTCAGTTTGCGAACAATGCGTCCTCGTTTAGAGTATGTCACTTACACAATAATTTGAGGGTGAAAGAAGGGTGTGCGAAAACGAGCCTCGCCTTCAACAAGGAAGTAAAGAGAGAATCCTCCAGATAATCGAAATTTTATAGAGGATTGGAATATTTTTCGTTAAATAAAAATCGATTATTTTAAAATTATAATTTATTTTACGTTTTTATTTGTTATCTGGGTAAAGATATTGTATTTTTTTAGCATAGTTCATTTTTAATTTTAATATGTAGGTGCAATTCTATATAATAAATGTTTATTTGTTCTGTATATCCAGCGCCCAACTTATATAATTTATTTATTTTGCAAAACTAAGAATTGTTAAAAATAGAACGGTTGTTCTTTTGTGTAATTTCGCAAAACATGTATTTACACTAAAATATTTAGGTAAGCCAAATATCGATTATCTTTTTTAAACATTTTTTAAGGAACAACATTTATTAAGAGTTATTAGATATATTATTAGACTATTTTAAATGCATTTTTATTATCGACGATTATCTTTTCACGATTATCTTGTGAGTTATATGAAGATTAATATTAAGATAGACCGTAGATTTGAAAATTTCTGAAAAGGCCGGAAATAATCAAGTTGAAAGTCTGATTTAGATTTAAACATTTTTTGACAAAAAGACAAATCGATTAATCATTTCAACAGATATAAAAGAAATAACATTTATTAAGAATCATTAAATATATTAGACTATTTTAAATGCATTTTTATTTTTAAGTGAAGAACTAACTTATTTCTAGAAATAATAAGAAGGTAAGTCTGTGATTTAAAGATGAATTGTTAATTTATTTGAATTAGAACAGGCACAGCTTTTGAATAACTGTATAGATTAGAGAATGTTGTTTATAGTTTAAATAAATTTTAAATATCGGATACTTTCAAACCTATAAATTTCGATGGCGTTTCATATTTTCTTTGACAAGGATCTAAAAAAAACTCCAAAGCTGGTATTTCATTGATTTATTGATAATGTTCAGTGACTTTTTTTATATAGCTATATATTGCAGGCAATGTTTTATTTATAGATTTCCACAACAAAATATAATCGTATAAAAATTAAAATACAACAGAGGTAAAATATTCAGAAACTATACAAATTTTATGGTATTCAAAAAAAACTTTATTGTTTGAAAATTAATACGAAATAAATAATTTATTTCGAGTTATCAAAGTTTTTATCTCTGGTTACAAAACATGATCGGCTAAAACAGCGCTTCTCACAGTGGTGGTCCGCGGGCACCGGTCCGCAGAGCAAAAGTATGCCAGTCCACCACTTTGCGTTCAAACTCAATGATTATATTTATTGGTTTAATGCAACAATGTTAAAATAAGTTTTTTTGTACTTTTACGAGATTTTGTCTTACAAAAACTTGTAATAATGACAAATTATATATTATAAGAGTAATTACCATTAACATCGAAACGATTTCGTGCGACATTCAAGCGGCAATATGACTCTTCATATATGCAATTTGGTTTCGCAGTCTTGAATGACAAAGGAGTACCGAAACCGCAATGCTTTGTGTGCAGTACAGATTTGTCCAATGATGCAAGGAAACCATCAAAACTAAAAATGCAGTTGAGTACCAAACATAACTAACCAAGCCGATAGAATTTTTTCAAAGTAAAGAAATTGAATTAAAGAGCAGGCAAAAACAAATATTTCAGTTGTCGCACATAAATATTGCTGCATTGCAAGCTTCTTGCTTAGAAAGTTGCTCTTCAAGTTTCCAAGGCTAAAAAGCCATGCATAATAGGTGAGGGACTAGTGGCCAGCTATATTAAGGATGTTTGCTTCGAAATGCTGGTCGAGTAGGCAGCAAAGAAAGTGGCACCACTCTCAAATGACACTATAGCTCGTCGAATTCACGACCTCGCCCATGATAAGATCAATAAATTGAACAAATAAAGGCATCAAAATATTTTGCTCTGCAACTAGACGAATCTATAGATCTTGCTGGTGAAGTGATATTAAGGCGATATTAAGGCGATATTTTTGACGATATTAAGGCATATGTTATGCGACGAAATGGTAGCTGCACATACGCAGGTTAGCCGGTTACATGCTGAGATTTGTTGGTTGTCCAAAGGGAAAGTTGTTTTAATGGTATTCGATATTCGGAAGGAACTCTCGAAGTTCCTTCACAGGAAGAAACAAAATTGGGCCCAATTTTTCCTTGATGTAAATTTGGTGGCCAAGCGAGCTTGGCCACCAAATTTACATCAAGGAAAAATTTGCGTAACATATTTGTCATCTTTAATGATCTTAATACCTCGATACAAGTGATTGGACTTTATATGATAAATTTTACATATGAACAACAAATCGAGGTGGTTTCGCCACTTACCTTCTAGGTACAATGTCTTTCTTGCCTGCTCCGACAACTAATCCTGTGGCTAACTAATTGAAGGGAGAAAACGGGAAGGAATAAAAGATAAGAAGGTTATAAGGTGTAGAACCCTTGCAACGCAGATCGTTTAGAATTGGCCAAATCCCCGAAGAGTTCCAATCAACAAAATGAGCGTCGTCGCATGCCGGCCGAGACAAAACGTGCAAACTCACTGACCGATGCGAGACATACTAACTCTCTCTACACACTAACCAATCTATCAAAATCGCTGTGCGATTTCTTAAACTAATTGAACGCGATATATCGACATCTGTCGAAGTCGAATTGATCGCGTTATCGACGCCGAGTACCTGTCGCCATTTTTCATAGGCCAAAAATTATAGGCCATAAATTCTTCCATTCTTCTTTCCACCGCTCAAAAATGTTGAAGTTTTCTTATGTAAGAGTTTTTGCCGTTCTTAGAAGGGGTTTTCGTGAGCGTAGTCTATTTATGGTTCTGCCGGTGATTCCAACGTGGGAGCGGAGCACAGGGTCGGCATTAATTTTTCCATACTCCCTGACCAGAGCATGTTCTCGGCGAATTTGTAGAGGAGCTATGTGGCTCAGTGTGGGTACCCAATAAGTGGCGTCAGCCCACAAGGACGTGGGATCCGCCACTGCAGCACACCGGTGCACAGTATTCCGCAACCGGGTACACTAAACCCAGTGCTGTCGATCTGAGTGTGGACGTTGTGGAACCCCATGTGGTGCCGCATAGCTTTTGCAGGATATTATTTCGGGTTCTGAGTATTGCAGCTGTTTCTTGAAGTTTAGCGTTCTGTAGAGTATGACACCCAAATATTTCGGGTGCATATTGTGAGTGAGAAGTCTGCATTCAAAGTTAATTTTAAGGTGGAGGTTGGCCATCCTGTTATTTAGGTGGAATCACGATACTTCCGTCTTTGCGGCACTTGACTGCAATCTCCAGTCGCGAAAATATCTCCCAAGGGTATCCAAGTCATTTGTTAGAATTTGCTCAGTTATCTCAAACTCCTTATGGCTTATAGCGAGCGCCTAGTCATCTGCGTAGCCGAACTTCTTTGATGTAGTTCCGGGCATGTCTGCTATGTAAATACTAAAGAGCAGGAGAGCAAGCATCGATCCTTGTGGGAGACCATAATTCAGTTTAATTTTTGTACTGGTCTTGCCGCATAATAACAAACATAATAACTTGAAAAGATCTATTGGATAGCATGGCATTTATAACATGGGCCTACTTTCTGCATGGGATAGCTCGCATTAATTTATATATAACTCCTTGTCGCCACACAGTGTCGTATGCCGCTGACAGGTTTATGAAAGCAGTACATATTTTTAGTTGCTTTTGGAAGCCAGTTTTCACGTAGTTGGTTAGTGCGAGTACTTGGTCTGTGCAGCTGCGGTCCGGACGAAATCCGGCTTGTTCCACAGATAGGTATATCTTGCAGTATTGTTGGACAAATCCTGTTATATAGCAGCCTTTAAAAAAGTTTGTAGGCCATGCTTAGGAGGGAAATTGGACGGTAGTTTTTTGGTGTATCATTAGCTTTCCCTGGTTTTAAAATAGCGACGATTTTTGCCCTGTTTAGTTGATAAGGTACATTCTTGAGGATATCTAAGAAAAATTTTGAAAGCCATTGTTTTGTAAATTTTCCGCTATGCTTTAGGAATTCGCCATGTATGCCATCGAAACCAGTGGCTTTTGCAGTTTTCATTTCGGTGAGGGCCCCGTGACTTCTTCACAGGTGAAGGGGTTGGTATATTCTGTTCAAGGGCACAAGTGGACTTGATGATCTTGAGCCCTTTGTTAACTTTAATTGTGTGTGTACGGCTTTGGGGTGCTCTTGAGGTAGACACTATGTATTGGGCGATCTGGTGGGTTGCTACTGCCGAGCATTCGCAATAGGGACCAGGCTTATCTGCTTGATTTTTGAAAGTCTAGATTTTCAACATGTCCATTTTTCGAGCCTAGCAGCATCAATGCTGTGGAGTAGTTCATCTGCCATTTCCTGCCTTCCATCTTCACAAAATTCTTCATAGAGTCTCTCGCTCTCCCCAGTCCATCCAGGTATATACTCTTTTCGCTGACCTCTAGGTATGACTGCTTTTGCTGCTGTCATTATTGCCCCCGTCATTCTCTCTTAGTTTTCGCCCTTTGGTGGAATCCATCCCAAGCATTTATCGAGAGCAGAAAGAGAAAGATTAAAGAAAGCAGGTCAGTTAGATTTTCTTTAAGTTCCATCTGGGGCGTGGGAATGATTTTATGCATGGGATGCTAATGCCGATTTTAATCAAAATAGGGCGGTGTTGGCTATGAGGGATGTCGGGCATGACCATTCTTGATGCTGGTAAAGGTTGGCCTCTGTTGTCAGTGGTTACAAAACAGAGGTCAGGATTATATTCCCTCCTCCAGGCTGCAGATCGGAAAGTGCCTATGTCTTTGGCGTCGAATAGAAGATGGATACCATGTTCCTCTGACCATTCCAAAAGGGACGTACCATTTATATCATTGTCACGGTATTTCCACATCTCATAGTGGCTGTTAAAATCTCCTACTTATATAGTTGGACGCTCGTAGAGGTTGAGTACGTGGGCAGGCCAGGTGAGAGATGGTTGTTTGTAAATGTTAGCTATTGTGATATCGCCAAGTTTTACGGTTACCTCATGGATGTTATTTTCAGTGGAGGTGGAAAGCAGGGATCTTCTATGTTTGTGCGTACGTAGGTTGCCACACCTTAGGCTCTGTCATAGGTAGCGCCCAATAGGTCAAAACCTGGAATCTTTTCTCTTGAGCTCAGTTGAGCTTCATTTTCAGTGTGCGTTTCGTGAATTGCAAGCAGGTCATCATCGTAAAATAAAAAAGGGCTTCAACAATAAGGAAGGATGATTTTACGTTTTACCATTACAGACAAAATCGATGGACAGAAACGAAAACTTAAACCATGGAAAGATCAAACTTAATACAGTCGGAACACAGCCTGAATTAATAAATATATTCAAGCTTTCCGAAGCTTTATAACAATTACTGAGTCTTTAGGACTACCAAAACAAATCGCATGTGAAATTTTTGAGTTAGTTAATAGCTTTCAGTCCACCTTCGTGGCCCTCAACAAAAATCACAAAAATAACATTGTTCTTAAGATCATGTTTTTCCGATAACTTAAGTAAGTAGCCGTCTGCAGATGCGTTTCGAGATTTATCTCTCATCAGTACAGCTTTGCTTTTATTAATAACAATTTGTAAAAGACCCACCTGGAACCCACATGGTGATTAGGGGTTAGATATTTTTAATTTGACTTTTTAGACATGAGCTTAGCAGGTTTTGATTTAAATGATGACTTAGAATTGGTAAAACCATACTACGTAGATTATAGATAATAGATAATCATACAAACCTAATACAGTCGGAACACAGCCTGAATATATAAATATATTCAATCTTTCCGAAGCTCTATAACAACACACACTATTTGGTAGTCTTAAAAGGACTCAATAATTGTTTTAGAGCTCCGGAAATGTTGAATATATTTATATATTCGGGCTGTGTTCCGACTGTATTAAGTTTGTATGATTATCTTTAACGTAGTATGGTTTTACCAATTCGTGGAAAGATCATTTATCAAGAAAGTGTTATGGCATGTTTGGCACCTTGGAGACATTCACTCACGATGCTGGAGAAGAGCTTGATGTTAAGTCTGTAAGAAAAGTTATTACGTTATTAGTGAACATTTATCGAAATTGGAACAATGGATGAGTACAAAATCCTTTCATTGCAATATAAGGCGATTTACAAGTTGCAATAGAAAATAAATTGTTGGAGCTCGCAGCTGACGGAAGCTTAAAAGCAAGCTTCGAATATGATAATAATTCACTTCCATCGTTTGGGTTGCAGAGTTAAGGCTTGTCGCACACTGGATCCGCTCCGCTCAGTCATTTTTCCACATATTGCATCCGCTCAGCTACGTCACTTTTCGACACACTCAATCCCCTCCCACCACTCCTTCGGGAGAGTTAAATTTGTGCTGCTATACTGGTTGCATAAATGCCTTAGCGCATATATGAAAACGTTAGTGTTGCGCCTGCGTGAACCATCCGCCAGCATCCGACCTCTGGCCTAGTATTCTTCACAAATATAGGATAAGGAGCGGAGAGGAGCGGAACGGAGCCAAGCTGAGCTGAGCGGACGCAGTATGTGCGTTTGTATTTAAATACACGGGTTTTATATTTTTCTGGGCTTAAAGGCTGAGCTGAGCGGAGACGAGCGGACCCAGTATGCGACAAGCCTAAAACAGAATATCCTGAGCTCTCCGACATTACCATGAAGAAACTACTTCTTTCTTATATGACTTACCTCTGTGAGATCGGATTTTCAATAATGAATGTAATTAAAACAAAATATAGAAATAGTATGATCATTCATGAACCATTTCGCGTGGCGCTGTCATCAACCACGAATAGAAAAACTGGTAAAAAATAAGCAGGCTAATCTTTCCCATTAAGTTTATATTAATAATATTAATATTTTGACATTTGTAAATAAAATACTAATTTTGCTGTCATTTATTGATGTATTATTGACTTAAAAACCCCAATTTAATCTCTTATCATCCATTACGAACTACATAAAAATATACCTTTTCATAATTTTTTTGCGCGCATGTGACAATTTCCGTCATGTTTCCGGGCACTTTTTGACATATAACCAATGAAAATAACAAAATGTGCCCGAAACGTTTAAATTCCCGCCTTTAAAACATGACGGACGCGCATGCGCTTAACTAATTTTAAAAGGGTCTATTGGGATCGATTTAAATGATTGTTATCAATAGTCCCTAGACCTAGTTACATTAAAAGTTCATTACAACTGAATATGATACAGGTCCGCAACACATTGGAACAAAAAAATACCGGTCCGCTACATTAGATATTTTGAGAAGCACTGGGCTAGAAAACAAAATTTGATTCTCGAAACTTCAAGTTATTGAACAGACTGATCAATACGCCTTAATACTGAGCTTAATTTTCCGTTCAAATGTTCACTTGGAGTTATGGTGGTTCGAGTAAATCAGTTCAAATTCACCTATAAATGGGATATGGAAATGTTGTTGACTTATTTTTGACTGTATAGTTATTAGTGTTAAATGTGTATACCTGCAGTTTAGATTTAAACATTTTTTAGACAAAAAAAAACAAATCGATTAATCATTTCATCGGATTTAAAATAATCAACATTTATTTAGAATGATTAGATATATTAATACTATTTTAAATGAATATTTAAATTTAGGTAGAAAACGAACTTATTTCTAGAAACGGTAATAATGAAAAGGTAAGTTTGCGATTTAAATATTAATTGTTAATTTATTTTAATTAGAACATACAAAGCTTTTGAAAAACTGTATATATTTGAGAATGTTATTAATAATTTAAATAAATTTTGAATATGGAATACTTTCACGCCTATAAATTTCGACGGCGTTTCATATTTTCTTTGACAAGTATGTAAAAGATACTTCAAAGCTGGAATTTTATTGATTTATTGATCATGTTCAGTGGATTTTTTTATTTATTTAGTGCTTCTTATAATTTATTCTTTTGCATAAATAGTTTAAAAATAACCAATTTACTCTAAAACGATTTACTCCAAAACAGTAATATGAAAACAAAATTTAAGATAGACAATAAGTAAGCTTTGAAAATTGTTTGCAGGCCCCCCAAATTTCTTGAAAGTAATTATTAGATCTTGGAAGTGAAAACAAATCCTATTCTTTTTTGATTTTCCAAAATTCGCATTTGCGCGCGCCTACGATATTATCAAATCTTGCACCTGCAACCTCTCACAGCACCCGGCCACGGTACATAGCTTGGCAGACACTTATCTAAAGCAAAATTTCTTCCTATTAAATAATTATATAGGTTTTTAACTTCAAATTAATCATTTTCAATTTCATTTTTAGTTTCAAATTTAGTTTCAATTTCAAATTTATTTTCAAAAATTGGTTTACAAATTATTGTTCATGGAAGCAAAGCTGTGCTGCTGAGAGAAATCTCGAAATGCGTCCACAGATGGCTATCCACTCAAGGTATCGGAAAGACATGATCTTAAAAACAATGTTATTTTTATGGTTTTAGTTGAGTGCCATGCCGGTGAACTGAAAGCTGTACAATAACTTACAAATTTAATGCGAGATTTGTTTTGGTAGTCCTAAAAAGACTCAATAATTATTATAGTGCTCCGGAAAGGCTGAATATATTTATATATTCAGGCGTTCCGTTTTCAGGTGTTCCGTTTGTTTTAAGTTTGTAAACCTTTTAAAATTCAAATTAAACCTTTTTAAATCCATATTAACCTTTTTTAAATTGAAATTAAACTTTTTAAAATTCAAATTAAACTTTTTTAAATTCAAATTAAACTTTTTAAAAGTCAAATTAAACTTTTATCAAACATAGATAAATACTTTAGAATTCACAAATTAATAATAACAAAATAGAATGAAAAAAAATATGAAAAATTATAAAAATGTTAATGTAATGGTTGTCCTGCTACAGCTAGCAGTAATTTCATTGACATATCTACATAATATTTAGTACAATTAGCAGAAGTAACAGTGGCCAAGTCAGATTATTTTCTGGGTATTTACGTATTAACGCCATCACCGCTATATATTGGATCGAGAATTCGCGCTGACTCGCGTATGTTGTCTTGATTTATCTGTCCGCTTCGCGGCAAAGAAAAATCTAACCGGGGTTAAAAAGTATTTTAAGTTTTAAAAATGTTTTAATTTTAAACAAAATGTTTTATTTTATGATTTATTATAAAAATTTTAGGTGTAGATTGGCGGTATTTAAAAATGTAGGTGGTTGCTTTTATATTTATATTATATTTTATATGGTTAATATTTAGGTTGTAGCGGTAGTTGCTTTGCTATTTTATAATGCTACGTAAGTAGCATTTTCTGATTTCGCCAGCATATTTCTTGCATATAATTTTACTTTTGAAAAAAAAACTATAGGGTTCAACATGGGTCAATGTTGTGGAAGAGAAATAGTCTATGGCTTGTTAAATTTATTTTATCACAACCTGCCTGAGTTTTATGGATTCTGGTGTTTCCCAGAACCAGCCAGGTTTCTACGATGTTACTTGAGCCATTTTATAAAATTTTTGAATTTACTGATGAATTAGAAATTATTTCAAAATGAATAATATCATGTAAATTCATGGCTGCAATCAATGTGTGAATGTGTGGAACATGGGCTAGAGTATTTATCTTCGATAGAGCTTTATTTCGCCGGAGATGGTAATTGAAACTGGATTCAACAATGAAATTGTTATTCTCCTATGTTTGTGGAGAATATTTGGAAAATAAAGTTGCATATTAGTTACGTTGTCCAATTGTTGATGTAGAGTTTAAACGCTCCAGACTAATCGTAAAGGTTTTCAATGTTTTTTTAAGCTTTTAATGCATTAAATGCAGATGTTGTGGTCATGTTGACGATTTTATTTTCAAATATCTTCAATTTCATATTTTTTTTAAATAATCGATGTATTTTCTTTAATAACTTAATATCTCTTCAGATAATTCACTATTCCTTTTTCTACCACGATTTTGTATAACCATCTCGGATCCATCCTTCTGCTGATGCTGATGCAATTGTTTTATATTCTTCATAATATTTTATAAAAATCTCCCTTTGTCTAAACTTGTTTTAGAATAATTACCTCTACAGGGTTCAAGTACAAGTAATTTATCTGCGTATTCTATGACTTAACCTGCGATAATTATTACTAGTTTTATTTTTTAGTTCTTCTTCGGAAAATGTACGAATTATTATTGTATGTTATTGAAAAAACTTAAACAAAGCTTAAAACAAATATTTAACTAATTTTTTGCATTCAAATATGTTTTTATTTCAGCGACGATCGTTAAAAATCTACATCTAAAATATGTGTATGTCGATGGGTCTTCTCAATAATCTCGAGTTATTGAGAAGACCCATCGGCATCGACAACGAAATTTTTATTTTAAAAAATCATTTTCGCCAATGTTATTAAACAAAATATGATATATTTATTTCTTCAATTCGATTTTGAAATGAGTCTAAATCTGTGAATCCGGGTTATTAATCTAATCTAACATAAAAACATTAATTGCAATAATCTGTTAACAAACCAACATTTCCATTGATTAATAACCGATTTAATTATCTTTTTCTTTGTTCCAGGTGAGTTTCAATCCCAATGCAAATCCCGAAAATTTTCACAGGAAAAAAATTCGCATTATTTTGTGAAAAGGTTTGTAAATTTTTTTGAAGTTCTGTTCGAAAATTTTAATTAAGACTTCAAATAAATATAATTAAAATAAGTTACATCACAGATTTATATTAATTTGTGAAGAAAAAATATTATGGGTTATGGTTAACTTGAGTTTTAAAAAGGTTAATTTGAAATTAAAAAAGTTTAATTTAAATTTTAAAAAGTTTAATTTGAATTTAAAAAAATTAATTTGAAATCTAGAAAGATTAACTTCAAGGTAAAAACCTATATTAAATAATTTATTTTAAATTTTAAATATTCAGTCTGGTATTATAAACAATCTAATGGGGGTATTAGGGAGTAAGATCTTTTAATTTACAACCTTTTAGTTTTATTTTAAAACTATCTCAATTTTCAATCCTCAACCCAAACTTTCGGTAGATATTACTTATAAGCAGCCCTGTATGTCAGTAAAATTGTAAAGCACTGGTAATAAAACAAGGTTTTTAAAATACAAATTTGTTGTCTCTTACAAGGAGATGGCATGCCAGGAGTGTGCATGCCACTAAAATATTATAAAATTGTGTATTTGTAGTAACTATAAATCTTAACAATTATATTATTATAATTATTGTTATTTTTTCCAAATAAACTATGTATTTTGACATATTTTACATAACAACTATATATGTATTAGTGTCCGACCGAAACAGGACTTTCTACCGAAACCTTCGAAATTTCCTTTCGAAATCTTCGTTATTAGTCTCAGTTTCGGCCGAAACCGAAACCAAAAACTTTTTTAGGCATGTTACAAATCTATTGTTCACTGAAATTTGGCTTATTTTTACACTTATGCAGACTGTTAACACATGTTAAATTAAATAAAAAAACAATTGAAGTATATGAACAAATATATATTTATTTCTTTTATATAACTGCTATTAAACAAAAAACATAAAAAATTAACAAAACACATAAAAAATTAACAAAATTACAAAAAACAAAAAAAATTAACAAAACATCGCACATCCTCAAAAACTGCCGTAACACAAAAAAATAAGAACACAGATAAAAATAAGAACACAAATTAAAAACTTTAATATTCATAATTAAAAAGTCTAATGTTGTACGCTAAAAAAGCAGTTTCTCTACGTTTTCACCAAGCAGGTTGCTCGCTTGGAACACCAGTGGACGGAGCAGAAAGATACTTTAAGATCGTTTTTCTCAAGATAGGATATGGACTGCTGTTCCAATAACAATATATGTCGTCATTACGTTGTAATAATGGCTCCGCTAGGTAGGACAGAATTTTTTGTTTCAAAACAATTTTTTGATCTTCAGATCCAGTTATCTCCATAATATAATAATCCTTTATTGGCATAAATGTAAATACACGACCGTTCGTACATATTATCTACATATCTCCATATTATTAGAAATATTATCGTCATAGTGTGTATCCCAAAGACTTTCCTTTACTTGCTGTATGTTGAAAGCTGGCAATATCAGTTCTGTAGAATCTGAGGGAAAATTTTCTCCGTTGTCTGGTGGTACAGGGTCGTCGTTATGTTCCGCCAAAAAATATATTATTTCTGTCATTGCAACATCCACTTCATCGGAATTGACATATTTTGATTTAAATCTTGGGTCCAGTAATGTCGCAACCATCAATGTAGGGTGTCCTTTTATAAAAGAGAATTTAATGTTCAAAGACTCATACAGGAAGTTTTTCATATCTCTCAGTATCTCATCTTCGTTTTCAGATCGAACTAGCAATTTACGGGTTAATAATGATATTAAAGGTATTATTATTGAGATGCATGCGTTATCAAATGATAAATCAATCGTGGCCACATAAAAGAATTTCAAAGCGACTGTGACGTTCTTTATGGTATCCCATTCATTAGAAACTAGAGTATCAATTTTCCCAAATTCAACGCTGTACAAGTTGACTGAATTCTTTAGCTCTACAAGCCTTTGTAACATCAAATATGTGCTGTTCCACCTCACATCAATATCTTGTACTAGAAATATTCTGGCAGTCCGCATTGTTTTTGACATTCTGTCAATTTTCAGGTTGCTTGCTCACTGTCTGATTTTTCTGCAATTTTTAATAAATCTATGGTGTTATAGATTCATAAGACCAAAAAATCTTGCCGTATAAATTCCATTCATTCACCATCTCTGTAAACTTTTGCTTTTGATGGCCACTTGCCATCAACTTTTTTTACTTTAGACTTCACTTTGTCATGTGTTTGTGGCATCAGTGATCAGTTCTGAAATATTGTTCAGATTTCATGCGATATTTGTGAACCGCGTGGCGATCAGTGAAGTTGAGTCGGCGGAATGCTTCGCCTTCCTCTAAAGTATACGGAAGCATGTTCTCAATTATGAGGTCCATTATTGCATTGTCAATCCTTCTTGCAATTTCATTATTATCAGCCCATTGTACAAGCTTAGGTGTTTAGGTCAAACACGGAATCGTTAACTGAACAAGATTCGGTTGGTTAGTACTCAATACCTCCATTGAGATATTTGAACGCGTTCGCTTTAATTTAGCTTGTTTTAATTCGTTTATTTTGGATTGTCGTTTTAATACCTGCCTATATTCAACATCATGATACTTTGATAGATGTTGCTTTAATCCATGCAATGTTTGTTTTCTCGGTTCGTGGCTTCCTAATGAATATGATTTTTTACAAATTTTGCATACAACTTTAGATGCATCGCTAGTGCTTTTTTCAAAAAACTGCCAAAACGGATTTTTTTCTTCTTGAGACATTTTGGCCTAAAACAATATAATATAGTGTAAGTTGCCATAGGCGTTATAGGTGTTACTTACAGACGTTTCGTTTTTAATCGATTTTGAAATTGTAAATTTGCCGCCACTCTGTACTACCCGAATCATTATGCAGGGAAAATATCACATAAACTCCTAACAACAATCTCGCCAGACCGGCCGGCGAACTCAGCTAATGACGGCGGGTGACACAGTCGGCCGAACGACTCGCGATAATTTACGAACGCAGAGTTTCGGTGCGACTGAAGGTTCGGCAGATTTTCTGCCGAAACAGAAACTGATGCCGAAACTAGATTTTTTTGCCGAAACTTGCCGAAACCGAAACGGAACCTTTGGTCGGTCACTAATATGTATATTATATTTTTACATATAAATTGTGATTCAAATTTTGCAAATCAACAGAGAGAAGATTTGCATGCCTATAGCCCTACTTATTGTTGGATATGCCAAACTTTATGCCAAAAGATACTTTGACATTTTATAGTATTTAAAAGATATACTAAAATGAAATAAATACATATAAAGGGTGACAAATTAAGACTGTCCTGTTTTTACTTAATAAAAACAACTATCTAATATTCAGTGAACCTTCAAGTTTTCTTTGAAAATGGAACGGTGGACGCTTAAACAAAGGATTGCTTGTGTAAAGTATTTTATTAGAACAAACTGCATTATTGAAACTTAGAAAAGGTTTATGCCCGCTCCAGACTTTCGCGGAGAAACTTCGGCGAGGATGCTCGCCGAAGTTGTTCGAGGCGTGGAACTACACGGAGTAGGCATCCCCACTCTCGCCTTACTTCGCGAGGACCTCAGTACTCGCACCTCGTGTCCCTTTGACTCGGGCACGAAAAACCGCTTCATGAAGCGAAGTTAGCCAAGACGAGACGAGGAAGCTGACCACACTCTCGTTCCTCGCTCAACTCCGTGCTATTTCGCGACAGTCTGGAGCGGGCATTAGCAACAGTTTAATTTTGCAGCGCCAACACATTGCAGGAGAATTGCAATATGGTTAAAAAATATCGTCGAATTTGTTCTCTTAAAGATACTAAACTTGCAGAGAGCTAAAAAACTGCTAAAACCGAAGTGAATACTTTGCAAGTTAGGAAGAGAAATGAAATTTCAATTTCCTTTTTCTTTCTTCCAATGGACCAAAACTCGTTTAGAATTCGGTCGATGGATTTTAGGCAGTCGATTAGATTTTTGGCATTTTACATTACTGGTCTGCCGAAAACCCGAAAGTTATATTCTAAGAAGTGCTGCATCATTCTCAAAAGTGACTGTATCGTGTGGAATATGCTCAGCTGAAATATTGCGACCGTAATTTTTTTAAACGAAATGGGAAACGCAGTAGTCAATAGTGAACGTTATGTGGAGTTGCACTCCTTGAATCCCACCCAGATCCTGTAATTTCTAAAGGAATCAGGACTAGAGGACGCGCTCTAAATGGGTAAGTATACCAACAATTTAAGGAAGAGGGTGAGGTACAATAGATCGCAGTACAAGTCACCGCCGAAATCTACAATCTATGTGGAGATGCTACAAACGTTCTTAATGGATGCCATTGTTCAACTGCGATTAAGAATAAACAATATTTGGTATCAGCAAGATGATGCAAGGCCTCGTGTATTCAACATGTGTCTGTGTCTTTTTCAAGAGTTCTTTCCTTGTCATCTCTTTTCCCAGTGTGGGGACCAGTTGTGGCCTCTTCGCTCTCCGGATTTGTCGGTTTTGGATTATTTCTTATAGGGTCATGTTAAATTTATAGTTTATCAGACTTTACTTTACTTTTACGTGTCCGGTGATATCCGTTGGTGGAAGGATTTGCCACTGTCTGGTGGGATAGTGTAACCAGGGAGGGCCAGCATGAAAATGCACGCGTCGAGGCTACTTATGTGCTTCCCGGTTTATCAGAACCAACCTGATACGCTGGTAGACTTAAAACGAAACATTCTATGAGCTATTGGTGAGATTTCGCAAAAAATGTGCCAGTGTGCAATGCGTTCATTGTTGCATCGATCTCAGTCAGAAACAAACGGAGGTCATCTAATCGATTTAATTTGTAGGGTTCCGTACCGAAAACGGAACCCTTATAGGATCACTTTGTTGTCCGTCTGTCTGTCTGTCTGTCCGTCAGTCTGTCTGTCTGTCAAGACCATTTTTCTCAGGAACGCGTAGAGGTAACAAGTTGAAATTTGTATCAAATACTCGGGTCTGCGGTCTCTTTCAGCTTTGAAATCAAACTTGTAAGTCAACGCGATCAAAAGATATGACCGTTTATGTCGCATATTTTGGATTTCACAAGGGAATCAAAACCTATAGGGTACTTTCCCGTTCACCTAGAATCATGAAATTTGGCAAGAAGCGGTGTCTTACAGCACATGTAAAGGGAAAAATCTGAAAACCGTAAATATGTAGTTTAATTACAATAAAAATGCAAATTTACTATTAGAAACTTATGAAAATACACTAACGTTGTCGTAGTGGTATTGTTAGGCTCCAGAAGCATATGGGTTGCATACAGTTAGGTCCTCCTCGATTAGATCCGAAGGTTAAAAAGTATGTGTTGGCACCAAGCTGTTTATTCTGAATTTTCTTTGTTTATATTCGTTATGCATTTCATCACGTACGCTCTTTATACATAATATATACAGGGTATTTATTATGTCTAAATTTTGCATGTTTATAACCGACATGCGACATACTCGTAATTACTCGTAACTAGTCCCGTAACATCCTGTATATAATATATTTCGTCTAATTTTTCTTTATAATCTACATATACTTAAATCACGTACGCCCTATATTTTTTGGTAGTCAATTGCCCAAAAGCTGTCAATTGACAACTGAATGTTAAGAGTATCGAAATAGATCTAGAAATAGTTAATATATTAGTTTATATTAGATCTAGAAAAATAGTTAGATCTTAATATAAGTTAGTGAATAAGTGTAATACTAAAATAAAGTTTTCTTTTTATAAGTTTAGAAATATTCGCGATATTTAAAAAAAAATACCCGGTATACCTTTATACAGGGTATATAGGTATACAGGCAAAATTGAGCAGTAAAAACAAATAGTGAAGTTCCAGAACCCCTAAACACTCATAGTGAATGGGGGATGTATGGTAATAAAATATAGGGTAGAATGCCATCGTACGACAGCGACATCTTGAGGTTATGCTTGCAGCGGTACTAAGATGGTCGTGATTTCAGGAGGGCCACTTGTCAAGTTAACTGAATGAGCTTGCTACGTCCTCCACAATATAAAGATACCTTACTTACAAGTTTGTACGGAACCCTCGGTGCGCGAGTCACAACTCTCACTTGGCCTGTTTTTTAAGTATTAATAGTTAATTTAGGATGAAGTATTTAACTTGTTATTAAACTTGAGACGTTACTCTACGTCCAACTTACTTAACGTTTTTTTTTTATAATTGCAGTTTAAAATCAGGACACTCTCAATTTGTCACCCTTTATCTAATATATTACCAATGTAGCAATTTTATAATGTTATTGCACATCATATTAAAATTCTAACTTTTTTTATCAATTATGAAATTGGAATATTTTAATTTTTTAGTTTACCTTAAAGTTTTACATTTCAAGATTTGCACCTAAATCTAAATTATTTTAAATGCAAGTTATTTCAGTGGCAAATCCACAATTAAAATCTAAAATATAGGTGAATATATCCATGGTATGACTGGTATAATAATATCGGTTAGAAATCTGGTAAGTAGTTTTAAAATTTAAACGCGCGCATTGTTTCTCATTAATTTTCTCTTCCTCTTGAAAGTTTTTGTGCAACTGGTTTGTTTACATTTTCACTGTCAAAAAAAATTGGCAGTGGCGCTGTAGTAAGGCCGCTTTAAGAGATATCAACCAACTTTTTATAAACATCATTGTAATAGTATTTGTATCTTTAATAATATCGAAATAATTGATAAACTACAAAATAATGTCAGACTTGAAAGTGATTTTCATTATTTAGGGAATACAAAATAAAAAGGGTCAAACTATATAAGAACTAAGGAAATTTTCTTACAATTTTTATGAAACTTATTCCAAATTTAAGACTTTTTCTATAAAATATGTCAAACGAAAAAGAACATAGATATATAAACATATAAATTATTCAGCATCGACAAAGTGTATAACGGTTGGGGTCGGTATTTCGCGTGACACGCATTTATAAATGATTTATATGAAAATGCTCCTTTAGTAGAACATGGACCGCTACTAAATCCTCGACTTTAACTTTAGATGACACCGAATAAATTTATTACAGAACTAGATGCAGCATACATCACCCGACAACGTTTCAATGAAGATTTATTCCACTCACGCCAAAAATCTCCATCCGCCCATTCTTCTTCCCTCAGCCAATAAAATTATTTCAGTACTAAAAAACCACAAATAAAATATTGTCTAACCATAATTTAATCATAATAATTCTAAAAAGCAATCGAAATAATTATCTATATATCTAAATGTAAGTGTTTTGACTGATTGACTTGCTCATCGACTCAAAGTACAAACCGTTTAACCGTTTAGCTAACGTCAAGTTTTAAAAGAACGTTGCTTTTATGATCATCTTCCATTAAGGAAGGATTTTTAGAAATTCCGTTTCTAAGAGGGTGAAAAGGGGAGTGAAAGTTTTTTACTTTAACTATATCTCCGAAACGGAAAATGTTACAGATATGTAATTTGATATAAATATTCGTTTTTAAAAATAAACAGACACGTGTTTCACCATTCTTTGTAAATCCCATTAAGGGGGACTAAGGAAAAAAAGACCCAAAGCATGCTACAAAAGCTTCAACGGCTCGCGTGCTTGAGTATAACAGGAGCGATGCAATCCACTCCAACCACAGCAATGGAAGTTTTGTTGAACCTACTCCCACTGCACAAACGGGTAGAAAAAGAAGGTCTTCTCAGTGCTCTGAGACAAAGGTGTACATCGCCTATTCAGAGACACATGGAACAATAAGGGAACAAATCGGAAAGGAATTTCTGAAGGATCCCTGGGACACGATGTCTACAGAATACGACTTTGACACAGCCGTTGAAGTGGTCATTAATGACCGCCAAAACAGTGTTCAAAGAATCCAACATCAAAGACAAAGCCAAGACAAAGCGTCTATGTGGTACACCAACGCATCAAAAACTTTCCAGGGTACAGGAATTGGCATATACAGTCGGAGTCACAGGGAGTCCACGGCATTGGGACAGGCTCCCACGGTACTACAGGCTGAAATTATAGCCAATGAAAGATGCGCACAAATCTGCCTAAATCTGGGTCACCAGGGCATATATGGGAACGAAATAGACGACGCACTCGCCAAAAGCGGGGCCGAGGCTCCCTTCTTTGACCCAGAGCCAACTTGTGGGCTAACAAAGGCTCACGTAAGGCAGGGGAATAAGAAATGGGAAGAAGAGCAAAAACAAACCTAGTGGAAGAACACACCAGGACAGAAGCAAGCTAAAATGCTCATAAACTATTCTGCCGCAATAACGCAGCAGGTGCTAAGCTTCTCTAGAAGAGAAATCAGAAGTTTGGTAGGCATACTCACAGGACATTGTCCGGGGAGATATCACCTACTCAAAATGGGAAAGTTAGAGGAAGCTGCCTGTAGATTATGTGAATCGGACGAAAAAACCGCTGAACACATAATGTGTGCTTGTGTAGCGCTAGCACACATAAGTCTTGCCCACTTCGTGGTCGCAAGAATGGCCACCTTGGAGCTGAGTAGCAAGCTTCTCAGGAATATCTTAGAGTTCGTTCACGAAGTTGAATTCCTGGGAGAGTAATTGTAGTAGGGTGAAAGCACAATAGATCAAGTTGGTCCCAGTGCAGAAAGGCTTTGCTGCCAAACGACCCCCACACAAAAAAAGGGGGACTAAGATTTAATATACTTGAATATGAGTTTAAATTTATTAAAATTCATTTCGGTTCTTGTGTTTTAACATAGTGAAATTAACTCATGAAACAAAGTAACTTTTTTATTAAGAAAAGAAATATGGTTACTGACAATTATCTAAATCAACACTTAATTTTCAATGTGTTTGACTCCCTCTTGTTCAAATAACATCTCTCATGCGATTAGGTTTTAAAAAAAAAAACCTAATCGCATGAGAGTATAACGAGTAGTACATGAGAGATGAATAACATCTCTCATGTAATTAGGTTTTAACGAACTAATCAAGTTCGTTACTGTTTCTTGTGGGATGTTAAGCCACTTCTCCTTCTACTGCAACAATAAGCTCTGAGATCGAGGTTGGGGCACGAAACCTAGCTCTAATTCTTCGTTAAGTCTCATCCCATAAATGTTCTGTCGGATTTAGGTCGGAACTGCATGCTGGCCACTCCATAAAACGAAAACCCATTTCTGTAATGTAATCTTGCACGATACTTGCGGGGTGCGGCTTTGCATTGTCATGCAAAAAGATAAATTCTTCTCCAAAGTAGTCGACTTAAGGAACTGCTTTACCACATGAACTGCTAAAATCTCCTCGATGTACCGAGCACCCGTTAAGCCTTCTCTCCCGTGACCACGGGTGCCTCTAATGATGAAAGCATGGTCGGTTCGTGCTTCCATAGAAATTTCACGCTAGATCATGAAGTAACCAGCTCCATAAGCAGTCGGCTTTTCAATGCAGCATTCTGCAAATCGTTCACTTGGTCTTCGGTACACTTTTATTCTTCGTTCGCTACCATAGTAGCATATCTGGTCTCATCTGAGAACAGAACAGACTCCCACTTATTCAACGTCCAATTTAAATGATCCCTTGCAAAACGCAGGCGTACTTGACGATGAGCTGGGGTAAGTTTTTGACAAACTGCAGGTGTTTTGGTGGGTCTCGAATAGATTTCATGAAGCAGCCCCCAGTTTCAGTCACCCAGAATCATCTCCAACAAACCAAGAAGAAATTCTGAACAACAATAAACGATTATAGAACAACAGAACCTCGAGAAGCTATGGCAAAATAGTGGCAAAACTCCTCAAGAACCTAGGTCCAAATTCACTCAAAGAATTTACAGAAACTATACAGGAAATCTAGAAAAATGAAAAACCCACCAAAGACTGTAAATGTGCTCTGATTCACCGACTCCACAAAAAAGAAGACAAAACAGATGTAAATAACTACAGTGGAATCTCCCTCCTTGAAGCCGGATACAAAATTTTCTTTACATGCCTGTTACAAGATGTATACAACTCGAACATAAGATTGTCGAATATCAAGCTGGATTCCGTCCTCACAGATCGTCCATTTAGCAGATCTTCAACCTAAAAGCCGCTCTAAAATTCAGGGCCCTCAGAAACCTCCCAATCATCTGTGCCTTCGTAGATTTCAAGAAGTCTTATGATTCAAATGACGGACAATCCCTGTTCAGCATCCTGAAAGAACAGGGACTAGACTCCAAAACACTAAAGTTGACCAAACAGACGAAATCAAGATACGAAATCAAGAGTAAAATTTATAACAGAAAACTCTAGACAAAGATAACTCAAGACGAATTCCTGATAAAAACTGGTGTCCCGCAAGGAGATAGACTGTCGCCCATCATCTTAAACTTTGTATTTGATAAGGTGATGAGGGAATAGGAAAAAGAACTGAAAGCACAAAATAGCTGGAACCAAATAAACATTGGACACAGAAAAACAAGCTCGAAATTCCATGCTTAGCCTTCGAAGATGACCTGGTCCTTCTGTCCAGCGATGAAGTCGCAGCAATAAAGCAAATTGAAACTCTCAGATAAATCAACAGAGTCCCTCACTTCAAATACCTGGGTGAAATCCTATACCCAACTGGAAAAAAAAATAGCTCAAAACACCCGTGTCCAAAAACTCAGAAGAGCATATGGGAGAAACTCTCGCGCTTAATAAAAAAGACGAGCTCGAAAATATCCCAAAAGAAGAGGGAAAAATCATAAGGAAATTCTTAAGACCAAAACATTCGGAAGATGGTTACCGCCTACAATCACGGAAATCCAAAGACAAATTATCTAATATTGCGGCAGACCTCAGGAAAAGAAGGTTCAAATTTTATGGACATGTTAAGAGACTCCCTGAAAACAGGTTAATCCACCAAATTCTCGAAAGAGTTGACAACCAACAAGTAATATCAGACATAAGAAATGCTCAAATCCAACCACAAGAAATTTTGGACCGACACATATGCAGAGGAAAAATTGACAAGTGGGAAGTTATTCCAGAGAATGAAGTACCAAAAAATCAGGTATCAAGGGGACGGAAGAAAGGAAGAGGATCTTGTGAATGTGAACAGATGAAAGCATCCTGCATCCTCCGCAAGCGGAATCACAAATGAAGCTTCGTGTGTTCTAAAGGTAATGTAAAATAATAATAATAATCTATATAAAGATTTATATGTACATGTATATAGATTTATAGACAGGGTAGACAAAAAAAGGCAAGACAAGACTAGATGCACATAAACAAGACTAGACAAGATTAAATAAGATTTGACAACAGAAAAGTAGAATGGTAGCCAAAGCTAGACAAGAATAGAGATGACTAGACCATACTAGACAAAAATTAAGCTAAATATAGAATTCTCTATATATTTATTTTTAATAAACCGCAAAACTTGTGTTAATGAAGTTTGCTGGCTAATTTCATTCTTGGCAAAGGGAGCAGTAGACCCAAACTATCTATGTTATACACCACTTCGAAAACTTCGTTTCAATTTTCACGCATCCATTAGTTGAGTATGTTATAGGTGGAGTATTAATTGAAAGATGTTCTTTTTACTCTATAATTTTTGCTTCTTTAAATGGATTATTTTTTAATTTTATTTTATTAAAATTAGTTTAATTTCTTCTTATATTTTGTAGTCACCATAATATGGGAAAATGTCACCATAATATGGTATTTAAATGTAGAAATTAACTGGTGACGATAGGAGAATGAAAGAAAAAGCTGTTGTTTTTCACTACTGTTACTGTTTTTAAACTGTTATTGAACAGTTTGTTACTGCAATTAGACACTTTGTTCTTTCATTGTCCTATCGTCACTATTTAATTTTCACATTTAAATATAACCCCTTATTGGACATTAATCACTTAATATCATATACACTTATGTACTTTCCGGTTTTCGCTAGTAGACACAAAATATTTAAGTGCTGCCGGACATTGATATTTGACTAACAACCCAGGTACGGCCCTAAAGACATACTTCTAAAATATTGCTAGTAAATATAAAGCATAAAGAGGGAAGTAGATTCATCAATTGCAAAATAAATTGGAAACAAACGACCAATCTAAAGATAAATTGTTCACTAATTAATGATATTGTAGGTAGGATTTGTTTCAAATACAAGATTAACGATGAGATAAATTGTTATTGAAATTAGATAGCATAGATTAAATAAATTGTGGTATTATGTGTTAAGCTGGCGGAAAATCAAAAAACTCATTTTGAGCAACAATTTATACGTTCTGTATTAGTCCGGACAATATCCAAATGCAGATACCATGTTTTCCAATTATTAGGAATATCCAAAGCTTCCAGAAATTAGATTTACTGCCTCGATTTATTCGAACACGAATATATATATATATATATATATATATATATATATATATATATATATATATATATATATATATATATATATATATATATATATATATATATACATTTATATATATATATATATATATATATATATATATATATATATATATATATATATATATATATAAACTTTTATTTTTAAAAATCCACTTTTTGTAAAGCCTAATAGGGGGCGGTAGTGTTCCGAAAGCAAATTTAAAACGGAACATCTAAGTTTAGATTATATTTTGATGTTGCCTAGATGTTTATTATTTTGGGTTTTATTCAGAGAAGTTATTGTGTAAAAAGTAAAATAAGTCGATAAAATAAATTGTTCTAAGCGATTAATTTGTTTTGCTTTGTCTGTTTAACGTACGGCAACAAGTCGCGAATTTTCTCGAACTAACGACCTTCACAGCTGGTAACCATAGGCAACACACCCGCGCGTTACGTCATCAACACACGTAGGTCGACGTCATCGGGCGAGTGATTTTATTATCTGTGCCAGTAAATGCCGGCTTATCGCAACCCGAAAGGCGATTTATTCAATTAGAAACTTATTACTTTATAATATCGTAATTTTCCGTTGATCAATCCCAACAACCGAATTTATGATAACATTCCAACAGCCCGTCACCTTTCTATAGATAATCAGTGGTTTACGAATAATATGCGAGCTTTGCACAACTGTCTGCTTATTAATACAAATTTATTTTACTATTACAGTATCATTTAGGTGTTTATAATTTTCGGTAAGAATATAGTATAGTAGTTTTCTTATCAATCTACTAACAATTTACTACAAAACCTTTCAAATATTATTTCCAATTAATAGTTATGCAAATACGCCTTACAAAAATAATTTGATTTGATCTAGAACGTTCTGCGCAGAATTTATCGCGCAATAGAAATTGGCATGGTGGCAGCGTTTATAGTAATGCGTAGAATAGGGAAATAATTTATTTAAATTGCCATTTTTGTTATCTTTAATTCGGTTATCTAAGAAAATTTACATATAAATCTTGTTAATTATTGCCTACCGTAGCACCAAATTCATATTATTCAGTGCTTATTAGCAAATAAACAAAGTAATATGAAGATAAGAAGTCTAGTCAACAAACATATAGTTTTTGTTTTCAGTTATGTAGTAGTTAAAATACGTTATTTGCTTCTTTATATATATATATATATATATAAACGAACATATGACATATATACAGCCCGCGGCTTCGCTCGCCTGGTAAAATTAATTCAGGTCAGCTATGTTTACCTAATATTGAATATCTTGTGAATAATATCAAGACTAATATTAAGATTGACCGTAAGTAAGATTTTAAAATTGTTACGAGGGAATTGTTTACACACTTTATACACTTATTACTTATGATATAAATTTGAAAGATTAATAAGTTTGAAAGCAATCGAGTTATTGGTTTCGAAGTTATTGCTTGTTGCAGACAAATTTTCTAAATTCCGTCTTTTTAAACAGTGTACCTAGTCGTAATGTTTGATTAACAATTTAATTGACAGTAATAATAAATCATACTTAAAATTTTTACCGTTTTTAAGCATTCAGAAAATCTAAAACTAATTCCTTCTTCTTCTTTTATCTATCTTTAGTAGATCGCTCTAAATATAACGGTGTTTTAGTTGTTGAAAATTGGTTAGTTTTTTAAGATTTCAGGACTTATTGCAAGCTAAATTGCATAATATTTTATATTATCGTACTCTGTGTAAAATTCTGCGTGTTTTGATATACAGTAAGTAAAAATCACGTAAGTAAGTAAAAAATAATAATAATAATAATAATAATAAGTAACAAAATTGGGGTGGTGTAAAAAATCGGAGTGGTGTCAAAAATCAGGATTTAAAGCATTTTTTCTAAGAACTGCGATTTTTGACAGGTCACGGATATTCACACCTAATACATCTTCTTCTTCCTTGGCGCTACAGCCCTCTATGGCCCTTGGCCTGCTTTATAACGTCCCTCCATATCCTTCTGTCCTATACTGTGTGGGGCCATTGCCGCACCTCGAGTACTTTTAAGTCTTTAATAATGTCGTCTCTCCATCGTACGTTATCTCCATTATCATCGTTATGATATTTCTTTCGCATACTCTTAAAGCTTCCTCACCACTTTTGCATAGTGTACACGTTTCTCCCGCATAAGTGATTATTGGACGGATTAGTGTTTTGTACACTTTCAGTTTAGCTTTTCTGCTCAGTAGTTTGGATCCTAGCAGTTTCCTGTTAGCAAAGTATGCTTTCCTCCCTAACATAATTCTGTGAGCGATTTCCCCACTCATCTTATTTTGGCTCGTTAACTTAGCCCCTAGGTATGTAAACTCGGTCACTTCCTCGTAGTTTATACCATTTACTTGAATTGGTCTTAAATCTGTCACTTGCTCCCTACCACATCTCATGTACTTTGTTTTATTTTCGTTTATTATCAGACCGCATGGTTCAGATTTTTGTTCAAGTCTCGCTGTTATTTCTTTTAGGTGCTCCCTACCTCTTGATGCGATGTATATATCGTCAGCGTATGCTCCCACTTGTGATGCTCTAGTTATTAGGGTGCCTGTTACGTTCACCTCTCTGATTACTGCCTCCAGCAGTAGGTTGAACAACATTGCAGATAAGGCATCGTGAGCTTGGAGTCTATTAGGACTTGCGCACTTGACTCAGTTAGTGTTAGTCCTACAAGTCTACCCAGTTTCATGGGTACTCCTAGTACCAGTAATTGTATCATTAGCTCTTTTCTGGAGACACTATCAAAAGCCTGTTTGTAGTCTATATATATGCTATACAATGTTATGTTATGCTCATAACATTTCTCCATTATTTGTCTTTGCGTGTGAATTTGATGTATGGTCGACCTGTTGCTTCGGAATCCACACTGGTAATCGCCTAATATTTCTTCTGAATATATTGCAAGTCTTTTGCATATTACTGCTGACAGCACCTTGTAGGCTATATTTAAAAGAGTGATCCCTCGGTAGTTAGCGCAGTCCTTCTTATTTCCATTTTTATGGATTGGACATATGATGCCTTTTTTCCATTCCTTAGGCATACTTTTCGTATTCCATACCATGACAATTAATCCGTGGATTCGTGTCTACCACGTGCTCTCCACCGCTCTCCATCGCTTTTTAAGAGTTCTGCTGTTATGGTATCACTTCCTGATGCTTCCGGGATTTCTCGTTGCGCTACGTGATAATATTTTGCGTCTTCCTCATTGTTTTCATGTTCTTCGTTCTTACATGTTAACAGCTCGCTATAGTACTGACGCCACCTTTCAAGTACTTCCTTTTCCGAACTTAGTAATCTTCCTTCTTTACTGAGAAAAGTGATGGTTCTCGAATGGAAGTCTCTGGTTTGCATTGCTATTTGATTATAGAACTTTCTGTTCTGGTTGTTATTGTTGTATTCATCTAAGTCCTCTACTTGTTTGTTTAGCGCATTTTTCATCTTCTGTTTACTCACTCTTTTTGCCGCTCTTCTTAATTCCTCGTATTTTGCTCTATTTGCTCTTGTCATTGTTTGCAGGACTTTTTTCTGGCTTCGTTTCTTTCCTTTAGAGCTCTTCTGCACTCATAATCGAACCAAGTGTTTCTGTCCTTTACTTCCTTGCCGACTGTCTTTTCCGCTACGTCAATTATGACACTTTTTATGGCGTTCCATTCCTTGTCCACGTTTTCACCGGTTTCCGTTCTTTCTAGGGAACGCTCAATTAGGTCTTGATATTGTTTTTGTTTATCCTTCGCTCTTAGGGCCTGCGTATTCCATTTTTGTACATGTTTCTTACCCCCCACAATAGCTGTAATTCTTTGCCTCACCTAATACATCAAACGACGATAAATTTTGTATAGAACAAACAACTAATAATTCTTTTCTGTTTTTGTGAAACGCAAGCCGGAAATTAACGATTATAAAAAATGCGAAAGTTTTTCCAAAATAATCTAAATGGACTGAATCCTTTTCTAAATTAAATGCAGGTAAAAACTATGTATGATAAATGAAGAATAATCCTCTCAAATTTTCGATTTCGAACGATTCGATCAAATTTTGAGAAACTTTGATATTGTTTGGCCCACGGGCCGGCTTCTTCATTCGATTTGATTTTGTCGTGCCCTCGTAACAATTTTCATATGGTATTAAACCTAGCAGAGTATGTACACTTCGACTTCAAGGTTTCGTAATTTAACCGATTTGAACTTTGAAATATGCAAGGACACTCGCTGATTGTTACAATCACAATCATGGGACATTAAAAAGGATTCATCCCATTTTCAACACTATCGAACTATTTGTTCATGTATTTTCTTACCTAGATTTTTATTTCTACACATAACGTAAGATAACATCAGGAATAGGCACACGATCCATCCATCACCTACAATAATACGACTGTATATGGAGCCATCATACCATTTACATTTCTATTTTCAATTTGCATTTTAAATTGTAATTATAAACTATTAAACTATTTCTCAAATGTCAGCCCACCCTTTTCTTCATTTTTGTAATAAGAATTTAATTTATGTATTTTGAGTGTCCGTCTGACTGACTGTATGTCTGTCTCTGAGTGTCTCATCTCATAACAGAAAGTGTCCTGACTGTGTCAATATTAATTAATACTTTGTTTTCCATCACCAATTAATTAATCATGAATCCAACATGACTAAACATCCAACATGAATATTTTACTTATTACCTAATATAGAGTGTTTTGTCTGTAGTTTGAACTATTGTCTGTTTTTGTAATTGTCTAGTCATGTTAAATAAGATTATTTAAATAATTTTATTATATACTAGTTTATTATTATATACAGTTATACAGTTATACTGATAACATGTTAACATTTTAACCAAATGTATACGTATGTTATAAAAATATAACTCTTGAAGAAAAAATTCAAAGTATTTCATTTCTTATAGACTAGTTGCTTTTTATTTCTATTGAATTTGATGAATGTTAATATGTAGTTTACTAAATACGATTTATAAATATGCGACTAACGATTTAATCATGTTAACATTATTGTAAGAAATTGTTTTTTATTATTTAGTTAATTTAGTTAATTTTTTTTTTTATTTATTTGTATACAAGATTGAAACTTCTCAAAAAGATATTAAGAATAATTCTAGTACATGCGGATGGAATAGTTGAATAGGGTGGAAAAGTTGATGATGGTGAAACGGTTGAAAGTGTAGATACTATAGTTGTAACGACGAAATAATATATATCTTGAGAATTTTGTAGTTGTACAAAATAAATACTTAAAATTTTTAAATATGAACTTCATTAAAAAATCTTGTGTCAAGGCTATCGACCGTTAAAATACCAAAACATTAATTCCAATTTTAAAATCAACTATCTCTGCAGAACTAACAGAATTTTTCATATATCTCTTACAATTTTCAAGCAGTAGCTCTTTGAATTTATTTCCATCGGTACCTCTTTGACCTTGTTGGGCGGCTGCCACCGATTGATAAAATATTTTGCAAAACTGACACAGTAATTTCATCCTCTGATCCTTTCTCTACAAATATGTACAATTTTATTGTTCCACCATTGTTTGTTGTATTTTTTAGTGAATCGAGAACATCAATCATTCTAACCAAAACCGTTCACGATAATTTCAAAATATTCATAAATTGTAAAAAATGTATTAACGCTTGGAGAATTTAAATGAATTTTTTACTGACCATGAGTGTCCGTAGGAAGTACTGCCTGACAACATTTGACCGCTCCACCTTCGCCGAGGACGCCGTGGGGAATAATTTTTCCTTCAAAGGTTTTCTGCACACATCTCGTCAATGCTTTACAAATTGAGACTTGAACCACCATGTGTAGGATGTATGTACCTACAAAAAGTATTCATTGGGGATCCTGCAAAATCGTTCGTTTTAGTCACAAAAGTGGAAAATGTAAAAAGCGAAACTAAATTTCAATGGCTACGTACACCTTCTTTGAATTTGGTGCATGCTTCACGTTTCCACAAATCAAACTTGATTTGTGTGTAGATACTCAATTTACACATATTTATAAGGGTGGACGGAGTAATTCACGTGTGTTATCGAAACGACTAGCGGCCGAAATTTACCAAAATTATCGATGAACATCTGATTTATCAATCTCTGTTCCCGATCAGAATTGGACAAAAAACCCATTTGGGCTGACGTTTTTGTTTGCGTCGTGCCAGTAGCACCGGCTTGTTTACTTGGTGAATTATCAGTACAGAAAATGCTAAAATAAATCGAAAATTCGAATCATCTTACGCCGTCCCTTAAAGGTGAATGTGTGAAAATGTGTTTGCCACTGATTGGTGTTTTTCGTTGAATCGAAAATGTCGTAGTAAGAAAATTCCGATTTCAACGTACCCGAAATTTGAGGAATTTTGGAAAATTCCCCCCACCGAACCGCAGTCGGCGAAGAAGCGAAATTTACAACCCTTGCAGAAAAGAGTTGGAGTTTGCGAACTGGGGCGTTAAAAGTTGCTGAAAATGAAAGACGTAAACTTTGCCAGTTGCGATCTTTTTGCAACTTTTAATAGCCTATGGTACGGTCTAATCTGTTCTCTATCTCCCACTGCAGGGCAAGAAGTTGTGCCATTTGTACTTTGTAGATCTTGATTGCGTATTGGTATCTACCTGTTTCCTTTTATCGGCCGTGGCGACCTCGTGGTTTCTGTAAACCAGCAAATCGACACATCGTACGCAAGATACCGTCGACCTTCATAGAACGGTGTAGAAGAAATTCCACCTGCTTTCGGTTCAGTAGCTGCAAACGTACGGGTTTTCAAAAACATCTACCGCACGGCCATTTTTGCAAAAAAATGCGCGGACTCTTCAAAGGCCCAGAGAGGAAGAACCTACTGAACCGGATCCGCAAACAGGAAGGCGTTGCATTCATCGGTCGGCTCGCAATAGAACGTCAAAGAAACTCGTTATTTTTTTCGGTTTTTTTGCAATTATCTCTAAATTTTCAGCGAGAACTCGAAAATTCGAGGTGACCATTTAATGCTGAAAAAATCGGCGCTGCCGATAGCCCACTTAGGTCGCGATCGGTCCAAATACGGCCGCTCTGCGGCCAACAAACAGAAATTTCGTTTTCGCGCCGCACCCCCGCCGCCTTCGGCGGCACTACAATTTATTGAAAGATTTGTCAATTGTCTGGAGTTTTCTAAACATTTTACCACTTTTGCCCGGAAAAATTTCTTTCGAAAATCACTCAAAACGTCCGTTTTCATTCTCCAAACCCGATTTGACGTATTTTTCCCGCCCCTCCTTAGAAAGGCGTACGATACTATTTTAATTAAGTTTACATAAACTTCAATTTTCAGATTTTTTTCTGCACAAACAAGTTTCCTTGTTACCTTGTTTTTTCTAACTGCTATTTTTTCTTTGAAAACTGTTGCACTTTTGTAAAAATGCTATTAACAATAAACAAGTTCTATTAATATTTGCTGAATTTGGAAAATTTGATTTTTTTGTGCAGCAATAGAAAATTTATTTGAATATAAACTGACATTTTATATAAATGTTATTTATATTATAATAAAATATATGAAACTTTATGAAAATACCCTCAATATACCCTCAATAACAAATTTTATGTAAAATGTTTTGTTAATGTTTGTAAATTTTAAGCAGTAATTTATTGTTGAATACCATATAATTTAAGAAATACAAGAAATTGATACCGAACACGTTATCATCAAACTAAGTATATACATACAGGAAACGTTCACAAAGTTTTAAGAAAATTTATTAAACATTTTAGTATAGCAAACTAAAAATTCATATAGTACCTGGAACTCTTAGCGTAAAAGGCTGTCAAGCGCGTAGCTGCCTGGACTACTGAAACGGTATCGAATCGCTTCCTTTTCAGGTTTTTTTTGGTTTCGTGGGAAATAAAAATAAGTCGCTGGGCACTACGTCGGAGCTGTACGGTGGCTGCGGTAGTGTTTCCACGTTGAACTTGGCCAAACTTTAAACAACGGAGCACGTCGGTGTAAAACCGACCTGTGACAGTCTGTCCAGCAGGAACAAACTCTTTGTGAATCACTCCTTTGGCATTCAACAAAATAATTAGCATGCTTTTCGCACGTGACTTGCTCATGCGAGCTTTCTTGCGCTTGGGAGATGAGGCGGTGGAGATGAGACAGTGTCTTATTACCAATTACCACTTTAGCGCCGGACATCGAAGTCACTTCTGAGATGCTCAAAGCAGGAGGCGACATTTTGTTACAACGGCTTTTTGACCTCCTAGTACAAACTTGGCATGCAGAACAAATACCATCGACCTGCAAGAAAGCGATCGTCATCCCCATATTGAAGAAAGGCAATTGCCGGGATTACAATAACTGCCGTGCCACCAGCCTCCTATCGATTGTTTTTTAATAAGGAAGGTATTTATGAAGATCATTCAATTACGACTACAAAATTATCGAGAGGAAACAAGTCGAGAAGAGCAAACAGGACTTAGGCCAAATCATGGCTGTATTCATACAGATAAAATATTTGCCAATTCTTCAGTAGATGGAAGAACGTATTCGATGTTTTAAACGGACAATTATCGTCTTCACCGACTTTAAATCGGCCTTCGACTGCATCCACCACCCCTCTTTAGGGTCAGTATTGGAAACAGAACATTTGCTTTTAAAAATCATAGATATTCTACGAGCGGCGTACATCGGTTCAACCAGCTGCGTAAGGATCCGGAACGATTTATCAGACGGCTTTCTGATCCAAACGGAATTCCGACATACGGTGTTCGACCAGGCGTCCAAAACGATGACAACAACTTCATGTCCGATCAGATGTTTGCAGATGTTAGTGCTATATTTTCCGACACAGATGCCGATGCACCAGATATTCTCTATAACATTTCCCGAACTCTCCGAATCTTATAGACTAAAAATAAACGTGGGCAAGACAAAAGTCTTGACGAACACGTGAAACAATTCAAATACTTGGGCTCACTGGTGCAAGAGAAAAAAGTGACGACAGCCGCTGGCATTCAGAGCCGGATTGGTCAGGTATCAGCAGCATTTGCGTCACTCAAATGATGCATATGCATTGAAGAAGACACACTAATACCAAAATTCGTCTATTCCGGACGCTTATCCTAACAATTCTTTTGAATGGAGCAGAAACGTGGATGCTACTTCAATCGGACCTCAACAAACTCGAGGTATTCCAAATGCGTTGCCTAAGACAGATTATTAATATTTCGATTCGCGGTTGCCTGCGAAATGAGGAAATTCTAGGCAGATGCTCGATCAGCAACCATCGATTGTTGAACAAATACAATGCCGTCTACGATGGTTAGGTCACATTTGTCGAATGAAGGAAAATCGGCTTCAACGCAAACTCCTCTGGCAGAAGAGGCCACCCAACTGAGGATTCAACGATCAGCGCCGAAGAATACATATAGAAGACGACCTCAAGAACCGACAACTAGACCACGATGAGGCCAGGGATGTTACCATTAATCGGAAAGTATGGAAGCAAATCCATCGGCACCAACAACAGCGTATTGGTTACGAGAACGACGTCCTTGTTAATCGCTAGCTACGGATTAAACAAGAAGATGAAGAGAAACGCTATCTAAAAAATGCTATCGACTTGCAATCGTTCAAGTATTTCTTAGCAAACAGCCTGGCACCATGTCTTCTGTTCATCCGTTAGAACTTTGGGAACAAATTTAGCACACAGTTTTTTCATCTTCAAATATGCTCTCACTAGCTTGAACACCGTATTCTGACCCAAGTTCATCGGCAAGTAATCTAAAAACACTAAGACGTCAGTGTTTAAAAGTTCACGCACTTTCACCAAATTTTCCTGAGTTGACTTGACTTGTTGAAGGTCTCCCAGCACGGTCATCATCTTTAACGTCCTCGCGGCCATCTTTGAACCTTTTGTGCCACATGAAAATCGTTGCATGTGACATGGATTCTTCTTTAAGGCCTATTGAATCATACCAAAAGTCTCTATAACAGTTTTGTTCAGTTTCACACAGAACTTTAACGAATAACGCTGGTCCAAATGAAGCTGCATTGTCGATCCTCGGTGTTTTCGACAGGGGTCAATGACAGGCACTCACGCCACTCTTTCTCCCACTTCGATCTACTAACTCTTTCTATTCCCACTATTCTACTCACACTATTCACTATAGTTCCCAATTCACTGTTTCTTATTCCTATTTCAATTTTCCTTTTAAATTGGGATGCAAATGTATTGATTCAAAGAATTGTTTAAAAAATAAAAAAAACAAGTTTTAGTTTTATTTCCAAAGTTTTAGTTTTGCTTCAAACGGTGACATTTCTAAAAACATTTATATGTTGTTAAGCGACATCTATTGTTTTTTTTTTCTACAAAATATAAAAAGCTGAAACTTCCTAAACAGAATATAGACTTTACTTAACGCTATTTGCGTAGTTTGAAGTAGTTTTACTTCAATTTTTCAATATTGAAATTTGTCAAAATGTTGGACGTCTTAAAGTACGACGTCTATATAGATCTGACTAACCTTATTATCTGCCAGTCAATGTCATATCCGATTGAAAACAAAAACTGAGTGACCGAAATCGCTCTAAATAAGTTTTACTTAAAAAATAACTTAACTTAAAAATAAATTAACAGTATAATAGTTAAGGTAACAAACAAGAAAGTATAATGGGTAAAAAACCTAACCTGTACTTATACAAAATCTTTTTTACTAACCTTAAATAAAGGAAGCGGCTTCAAGGTTTATTTCCAAATAATTTTATATAGGTTCACAAAATGCTACAGTGTTCCAAGGGTGTGGCAAAATATTTCTAGGGGCGACGTTACGCATTTATTTTTGATTATTATATTCATAGGAAACTTCGCCGCGGCGGTTTTCAGCACTTATCTTAATAGTTTATTGATGAAATAAAGGAAGTAATTTAAGGTCCTTTGCAAAATGCCTTTTTATGCAAATGTGGAGGGTCGTCGTAGGTTACACGATTATCGTCGTTATAAGGGATTGGGGTCGAAAAGGTTCTGCAACACTGTTCTGGTGCTTCGACATAAGCAAAACATGTTCATTTCATTAAAAATACGTTGATTCACGTTGAAAAGGAAAACCAAAACCTATTAGAGCAATGTACAATTCTTGGATTTCATAAGGAATAATTATTATGAATGATTTCCTTTAGTGAACAATTTCTTAATTTTATTAAGATATAATCAATGGTTTTGTTACTGTAACTGTTAAAATTAAATTAGTATTACTTAAAATTTAATAAGAGATTAATTTTGAATCACAAAAGAGTTATATTAAATATATTTATATTTTTCATCATTATATGAATAGTTTAGATATTACCTAATATAGTATGGTTTGTCTGTAGTTTCAATTACTGCCAATTTTCTAGTCCAGGGGTCGGCAGACTTTGAGAAGTGCCAAGTTGACAAGGGAACGAGATAACAAAAATACCAGAGAGCCAATATTTTCGAAAGTATCGTTTTCATTATTTTTGAGTTACACTTAAAAGAATAATTTTGTTTAGCTTACATTGAATTGAAAAATTCACCATGTTTTTGCCACACTTATAATATGTAAAAATGATATGTAATTTATTATTCACAGTTATTTAAATTTCTACACATATCACGACTCGAGTTTCGACTGTTAAAGGTTATTTTCAAGTCTCTTTAGCTTATATCTTATGTTAATCCGAACGCAATTTTATTTTATAATATCTGATTCTGTAGAAAATTTAATCTAGTTTAAAGCTGATAATAAACTTATTCAAAAATATTGTTAATATTTTCGGAGCTATAAGGAATTTACAAGGTTGTTACATGTGGGCCAGGGATGAAAAAAAAAATGAATGAATTAACCATTAATTTTCAATCGTCTATTCATACCTATGTATTAATACTACATAGATATATTATATATCATTTAAAGCTAATTTAATCTAGTTTATGGATTCTATTAATTCATTGCAAAATTCGTTGTATTTTTAAATATATTGTCATTTTTGTGACACTATTTTAATTAGATTGTTTAGCTTGTAACTTAGTTAACTCTAACTTACTTGTAACCTGTAATATTTCATGTAGAAAATTTAATCTATATTAAGGAAATTATTAACTCATTTGAATATTGTATAATATTTTCGGAGATATAAGGAATTTACGAAATTATTACGTATGCTTCAATAGTCAATTTTCAAATGTCGATTGTTGTCTAAGAATTAATTCTACATAGATGAGTTATATATCATTTAGAAGGTAATATAATCTAGTTTAAGTAGTATTGATGCAAAAAATAATATATAAAAATAATAAAAAAATAATTCGTGTTTGTCTTAATTTTTTCACTTTTATTCAATCAAAAATCATAAAATGTATAAGACATAAAACTTGAAGCATAACTGCTTGAACCAAGAGCGATTAATCGCTTTCTGTTGGAGAGCCACAAATGGCTATGCAAAGAGTTGCTTATGGCTCGTCAGCTCGTCAGCTCGTCTAGTCCAGGGGTCGGCAAAGTGTGGCTCGCGACCACATGTGGCTCTTATGGTATGAGCTTATGGCTCTTTAGATACAAATTGAAACATAAAGAAATCACAAAAAAAAGAAACACAAATGTCCCTTCTCGGAAGTCTTACGACCGCCGCCGCCAAGTTCATAACTCACAGTCACAGCGCGGATTTCGGTTGTTTCTTTTAAACTGACTGGACTGGATCGTTTGCGTTTGTACCTAATGCAACTGGTCTTCCAACTTGTCTTATTTGGCATGAAAAACTAGCAAACGACATAACGTCTAATGTCGAGAGACATTTCGAAAATAAACATGCCGCATTTGCAAAGACTTCAGGAAAATGTTAAAAAGACAAGTTCCGCTTTCAACTGTTGGATGCCGTCTGCAAATAATACTAACATGGCAAGCTTTGTCTTGAGTCACGAAATCCTCAAAAACAATAATTCACTGATGGTGAGTAAATAAAAAGTTGTATAAAGAGTAGTACACGCTATTAAGATTGCAAAGAACAGCAAAACACCAGGTCCAGACGATATTTTCGCAAAATATTTCAAACATCATACAGTAGGAAAACATTAACATAATTGTAAAACTATAAAATAAGATCTATGACACTGGATAACTTTCAAAGGAATGGCTAAAGTCAGGCATGCAACAAACTACGTCCCTTGATATGCGATAAAAACCTAAATTTAGAAATCCGCCACAAAATGGTCGAATGCTACGTTTGGCCAGTCCTCCTGTATAGAGCAGAAACCTGGACGATAAAAGTAGCATCCATTAACAAGATCGAGGTGTTCGAGATGTGAACACTCAGAAGAATGCTCCGTATGCCATGGGTGGATCACATTACCAACGAGGAGGTTCTGAGAAGGGCAGAAGTGGACAGATTACAATTCAATACCATAAAACATCGCAAGATCGGGTGTCTGGCTCACATACTAAGGGGGCCAAAATATCGAATTCCCCAGTTCATACTCGGGAACGAAAGATAGAAGGCAGAAGGGGCATCGTACGTTAACAGCTAACATGACTGAGGAACATCAGGAACTGGACCGTAATCAGAAAGGTTGGTGATTTATGCCAAGCACTGTAACAGACTGCCAAAACTGTAACATACAGGGCAAAAATGTCGTTAAATGTATGCCAACAACAAGTTGAGGACGTAAAATTAGCATCAGCCATATCAATAGCGATCGGTGAGTCTTGTGACATAGAGAATACTGCGCAAGCTGTTCTCTTTGCTCACTATGTTTCATCAGATGGTCGCAAAGAAGAATTTCTGTGGTTTCGTCAAACACGAGGAAAAGATGTTGAAAATGCAGTGATCGAATATTGAAGAAAAATCACATCCCACTTATTAAAATTGTGTCAGTTGCAACAGATGGAGGAAAATTGATGAAAAATTGATCACGACGTGTTATATTTCCATTGCATAATTCATCAGGAAGCACTCTGCACACAAACATTTCCATAAGTTATTGGTAAACTTATGGATTTGGTAGTTAAGGTCACCAATAATATTATCGCAAAGGCGCTAAATAATCGCCAATTATGAAGAAAATTACTCCTAAAAAATATGACTTTTTGGAAAAAAATCATCCGTGGATCTTGATCCAGTTTTAAATTATTTTGGCGCTGGCCAAAGAGTTAGCAGATTCTTTACGACGACATATAACAGAAAGACGAACAAATATGACTCCATTTATAATTTACTTACAACATCCAGTTGATGAAACTTTTAGTTTGCCACTAAAAAGTGTAATTCGAAGGGAAAATAAGGAGTTAATCCAGAAAGTTTAGTTCGTCATCTTTCGTAGAAGCTGATGATGACGAATGGCCTCTTTCTGTTGCTGTGGATGAAAACAAAGTTTAGAGTCAAAATGTTGATACGGCCAACATGGAAGAGAACATCTAATCGGACTCTGTCATTGCAAGAGGAGCTAGAGCAAACTTTAAACTCTGCCATGACAAGTATTTGTCTATCGCCTGCTTGAATTTCTATTATGGAAACCAGTTCGTGGACTATGTAAATACATCATAACACACACGTGTGCAACAGTCCGAGATTTATGATAAGTTATGATTGTTAACACACACGTACGTTTGGTTTACGGTTGGTTGAGAGCTGCTACTACGTGCTCATACGTGCGCCCCCCTGCCACAATTCAATCTAACAGAAAATGACATAGCACTCTTATTCCAATTTAAGCCTAATAAGTACTAAATAAAAAGGTATGTAACCATTAAGAATGTATTTGTTTTCATTTCTATCAAGTTAAATAATGTCGAGTAACAGTTATATATGAAAATACAACTTACATTGAATTGAAAAATTCACTATTTCAAGTGTTTTTACACTGTCATTTTCAAGTGAAATTTCACTTGAAAATGACCGTCAAACGTCGAAAGTAGAGTCCTGAAGGTGAATGTAGAAATTTATATAACTGTGAATAATAAGTTATATAACATTTTTACATATTATAAGTGTGGTAAAAACATAGTGAATTTTCCAATTCAATATAAGTATGAATTACCACATAGTAACAGTCGCAATCATCCTATTCAGAAAATACAACTGTTTGTTTATTATAATGTTAAATAATGTACCTAATAAGAAATAAATTTGTTACTTCAAACATATTTTTCTTATTAAACAGAAACAAATTAGTGTGGTCGAAGACAAAGTATAGTACATAACTCGAGTTGTAAGGCAATTACGTACTCGCGGAATTACGCGACTGTTCCGCGACGTAATATGCTTCTTACAAATCTCGTTACATAATATACTATTTTGTACTTGTTATTTTGTAATAAATATTTCAAACTTTAAGCATGTCATTTTACTACTTATTGTTAACAAGTTTTATCGAAAAATATAATATCGCGTCATTGATTTTTTTTGATCTCGCCTATAATGAGATCCCGCAAGGGCTTACGTGATTGGAAGCCCAAAGTCAGATTAATTCAGATTAGTCTAATAACTTTATTATAGGCCAGTTGATTATTATTGTTATTATAGTAAATACGGTTTATTTAAATTTACCACAAACAATATAACGTGGATAAATAATAACAAATACATTTAATACCTTGTATATTTAAAGGAAACTGTTTATTTTTGTAATTGAGATGAAATGAATTATTAAATTATTAATAATTGAGTAATTTAAAGTAAGAAAATCTTGATATTTAAAAAAAACATGTATTCCTTAATTCTCCGGAGTTTAGATTAAATTAGTTAGATTTAAGGACTTCCAACCGTTTTATTTAACTCTTTTCCTTAGAAATTTCTCGTTTTATTAATTTTTTATAACCTCCACAAAATAGTTTCTTTAATTAAGTTAATTAATATGTACGGATAAATTTAAAAATGTTTGAAAAAACAGACACACAAACTGATTTACAAATGATTAAAACATAAGTTTGATTCCACAGTATTATAGTTACTTGTAAACTTAATGGCTTCACTTTATTGTTAATATTGTTTTTTTTTAAATATATGATTATTTTCGAGAAACGACTCATAAAACTCATTATAAACAATTTATAAATAAGTTATAAACTGGTTAATTTATGACTTATAAATACGACATTCCTAACAAGAAAAAAACCTTAATTTCTTTAATAAGGCAGAACACTAGTGTATAAATATTATAGTTAACTGCTGATTGTAAAGCATTTGATTAAGATACTAGTTTTTAATTTCGAGGAATTTGGACACTATTGGTGGTGCGTTGGATACAATATAAATAATACCAAAATATGTGCATGTCTGCGCAGTTAAATTTCGCCAGGGGCTGGTAATATTTTTAAAGAATTAAATAAAATAAACTTTTATTATATTTTTCTATGAGTCTAAAATGAAGTCATTAAAGCACTCATATGGGTTCGTTAATGGATCGCCGAGTGCGAAACAATTTTCAACAATGTATCGGCAATTTTTTTATTTAGACATGGCATAAAAGGGCGCAAAATAGTATAAAACATTCGTTCATACGGCGTTTTTCGCACTTGTCCATTGGAAAGTTCCTAGCTACGCTCGTCGTTTTCTAAACATGGACGCGTGCTGAAAAACCACGCATATAGAACTTGTTCTTTAATATACTATTCTATTTTTTATTTAAAACTATTTAAATTCACTAAATAATTCAAAATAATTCCTTGATGAGGATGATGATGATATTGATAATGGCTATGATGAGAACGATGAAAATGACAATGATAAAGATGATATACGATAATGAAGATACATAATAGTATATGATAATGATGGTATACGATAACGAGGATATATGATTATTATGGTGGTGATGATATGATGCGGATGATGAATTGAATAAAAAAAACTATATAAATTCACAAAATTACTCGATAACCGTCGCCGGAAGCATCACACACATTATGTTATGTGATCGACCAGTAACAGTTGTTCCGACTATTATCACACGTTCACTATCGCACGTTCAGGTGTTCCATCCGTTTACCGAAAGAAGCGACTGCTAAACCGAAAAGTGCTAAGAGCTCGTCGTGGAAGTCCATCAGTGGAAGCCATGATGCTAACTAACAAATTTAGAATCACCTGAGCGTTTGGAGGGTCGTCAGTCCATCCGGCGATGGGCCTTCAGGCGGACAGTTCAGTTTGAACTGGCAGGCCTGTCGCATCGTGTGTAGCCGTCTTTAGGACCATTAAATTGTTAAGTAATAGGATAAGTTTGGTAAAGTAATATTTCCTTTAAAAATAATTGTTACAAAAAGTAATCCCTAAAATATATTTTGCCCGCTTTTTGTGGTCAGATCCATCAAAATGATGTTTGTTTCTAAAACCTAGTGCACAGGATACTTTATTTCTACAATGCTGCTAACAGCTAACAAGCACTGTCGAACGAGTTACTTTTTTTATTATTAGCTCCAGTTCTATTTCATTGCTTGATTTTCATGCTCACTAAGATGATAACTCCAGTTCTACTTTGGCACTTGGTTTTCATGATCACTGAGGAGATAGCTTCAGTTCTACTTCGGCATTTGATTTCATGGTCACTGAGGTGATAACACTAGATAATAAATTGCAATTGCATTACTTCGGCACTTGATTTTCACGCTCACTAAGGCGATAGCTTCAGTTCTACTTGGGCACCTGATTTCATGCTCACTGTGGTGATAACTCCAGTTTTACTTCGGCATTTGGTTTTCGTGCTCACTGAGGTGATAGCTTCAGTTCTACTTCGGCACTTGATTTCATTCTCACTTCTCACTGAGGTAATAGCTCCAGTTCTACTTTGGTGCATGATTTTTATATTTTCACTGAGGTGATCCTTTTGACTAAGAAAGCATGAAATGGTAAGTGAGTTACCACAATAGGCTATCTTCTAGGTCATGGGTGGGGAACCTGTTTTCTGCCAAGGGCCATTTCGAAATTTATAACATCATTCGCGGGCCAGACAAATAATAATAGTACTTTTAGTTTTTAATGTTCAACAAAAAAAATATAATAAATAAATAAAAAATAAACAAACATAAAATATATCCATTTTTAAACATAATGAACTCATCCTAATCCTAATGTGATGGCTGGAACTGCCTTTCTTTGCTGAGTCGTGTGATATTAGCTGATATTGATGATGTGGCTACTCGCAACTGATTTTCCGGGTTTACGTCGGTCAATCTGGAACGCAGTCTGTACTGCTCGCAACAGTAAGTTGTTCCAAATGCAGATGCATATTTCAATGCATGTCTCCTGAAAATGGGAAATTCATCAATGCGTATGTAACCTTTATAGAACTCAAGTAGTGGGAGATTGTTGTATCTAGCTTTCAGCTCAACATTAGTTTGCAGCTGAATGATTTCGCGTTGGAGGTTATCAGGCACATCAGCGGGTTCACGTTGAATGGTGTAGCAAATATGTTCAATTCAATTTGCTTACTTTTCACCTCTTTGAATCTTTCATTAAATGCCTCAATTAGTTTCGCACATTCAGCAGCATACTCAAGTGTTGTTGAAGGCTTTTGTCCTTCCAGCGCAGGGAAATGCACCGTGTTATTCCTTTCGAGTTGCACTTCACAGCTTTAATTTAGCTTCAAATGATTTTACTTTTGAACGCAGGGAGCTGAGAAGCTGGTTGGGGCACTGCAGGTTGACGTTTAGCTCTGACAGGTACTTAGTAATGTCCAACTATAGATCTAACTATAGATCATACATCCACTTGCTATTACTGAGTTCCCTGACAGGTTTTCCCTTCATCTCCATGAACTGCTTGACTTCATCACGCAGTTCGTAAAACTTCATGAGCATGTACCCGCGACTCAGCCACCGTACTTCATAAACAAGATCGCCGTACTCAGAGTCAAGGTCATTCAGGAATTCCTTAAATTGGCGGCTATTAAGCCCTCTGCTTTTGATTAAATTAATACTTGATACTACTGCTGACATCACATTGTGGAGCCGCAACGACTATGCACAGAGACTTGATGTATGATGACTCTTGATGTATGATCCAGTGGCATATAATTAAATCATTTGGGTCAAGACTGAGACGATTCATTTAATTCTTAACAAATGCAATTAACCCTTTCTGTGATCCAACCATGGCTGGAGCGCCATCTTTAGTAAGGCCACTTAACTTTTCAAAGGTCAGCTCAAGTTTCTTCATTGATAGAACACGTCTCTCATACAAATCATAACCAGTTGTAGTGCCATGCATGGCTTCCACTGGCCGGCGCGAGTGGTGTAGTGGTGACGCTCGTGGACTCAAGTTAGAGCGCTAACTAACAAGTATAGAGGTCCCGAGTTCTATCCCCAGTGCCGGCCGCATTTGTACCAGAAGACAAATGTGAAAAATTAAAATTAGCGCAATTTATAATAACTAGGTTTCTGGGCCTATAAGGGAATGTGAATGCAAAATACAATAGGCCACAAGTAGGCCGCAGTGTTTGAAGGGTTAACACCAGGCATACACATTGGATCAAACCTCCACTGACAGCAGTGTTTCTCGCGTGTCAAAATCTGCATTTATTCCAGGAACGAAAACGGTCAGTTGAGCAATATTTGTTATGTTCGTTGTCTCGTCACATGCCAGAGAGAAAAATTGGAAATCTTCTGCAGATCCCTTCAGTGTGTTTTTAATATCTTGTGCTAAGTCAGTAATCCAATCTTAGGGATAGTTCTCCGAGACAAACTAACACTCTGAAATAATTTTAGCAATTTTCAGCAGCCACCATGCACTCTTTCACAAACTCTCCCTCTACATGAGGCCTCAGTTTCTTTGCGATTAACTCAATACATAACTTGTCTGAATAACGTTGTCATTGTCACCACGAACCTTAGTGAAAACGGCTTGTTGTGATTTCAAACTCTGCTGAAGAGCTTTGATTTTATCCAGGCGCATTCTGCATCCACTTTTCTTTATACTCTCCATTTGTACGATGTGAATTAATTAATATCAATTACGTAATATCAATAACATGACAGAAGAATTCGTTAGACCGAAGAGAACAATTGTTGGAGATAGAAAACGTTGGCTTACTCTCCTACGTCGCCTACGCAGATCCCTCCTACATAGAATATAGATACGGACTCATCGTCACCGTACTTATGCTGTTGTTGATGGGAAGTCCACTAGCAGAAGTGAAAAATATCATTGAAGATAAAAACACTTCAACTCACGTTTGCACATGATGAACAAAAAAGAATGACGAACAGTCACGCATGTGCAACAATGAAAAATTCACAATTCCCTGACGAATTGCAAAATACGTCAGATATAATATCAGGCACATCAGCTGGTTCCACATTGAATGGTGTAGCAAAGATGTTCAATTCAATTTGCTGACTTTTCACGTCTTTGAACCTTTCATTAAATGCCTCAATTAACTTCGCGGGTCGTATACGGCCCGCGGGCCGGAGGTTCCCCAGCCCTGTTCGAGGTAGTCTATCTTATAAATAGTTTCGTGTAAAAATGAGACATAACGGGCAGCAAAAATAGCTCGGTTTGAGTCTCTAGGAATTTTCAATAAATATGATTTGATTTTGAAATGATTTTGTGAATATAAAATTTGGACAAAATTTTGAAAAATACTTAGAGTAAATATTCTATGAGACCTTGATATTTAGTGATTTTATGGTTCGTCAAGTTAATAATCATCTTTGAAACAGTCAAATTTTGTTTTGTTTTACACTTTTCTTGTCTCAAAGATTCTAATTACTCTAAAACTAAACGAAAATCTTTGAAATAAAACTTGTAGAAGATTAAATTGTCTATAAGAAAATTTTATATATCGTGATTTTTTATCTGTCGAGTGGATAATAATCAACCTTGAAGAATTTCATAACATTATTATTGCTTTGCATTTTTTTGTCGCACAAATTCGCAAATATCTCGGAAACTAAGCGAAAGTGTAATAAATAAATCTTGTAGAGAAATAAATTTCCTATAAGAGACCTTATTATCTATTCAACTTTATTCTGTCAAGGAAGTCAAAACCTTCTTATGGTTTTATATTTTTCTTGTTTCAAAAATTCGAAAATAACTCGGAAATTGAGCAAACTTTTAAGAAACCTTTCAAATAAAACTTGTAAAGAATTTTATTTTCTATAAGAAATCGTGTTATCTAGTGATGTTCTGTCTGTCAAGTTTGTAGTAATTAACCTTGAAACAATGTCGAAACATTTTACACGTTTCTTACTTCAATTACCTATAGCTTCAAAAACACAAAGAAACAACTTTTTTATGAAATACTTTTTAATCGGATAAATTTGAAATAGAAAATTAATTTAATAAGTTTATAAATTTAATAACAATTTTAATGCGATATTATTCCAATCAATATTTTTTTTGCATTTTAATTAAAAGAATACTAATAATAATTGGAATTGGAGAATTTTTACCGCAAGCCCAGGAAGATTATGATTATCAACCACTCACAACACCCAGGATGTTGATAGGCTTATCTCTCGAGGAATAGGGTGAAAGAGGGCCGATTCAAGTTCACCAAACTATGGAAAAACAAAAACTCTCACTCGCGGAACATGTGATAAATAGGCAAGAGCGTATCCTAAAGGATGTGGTTAGTGAAGGTAGTTAGACCTTGGATGGGAAGCAGTAAACAGATTACAAAGGGGAGTGAAACTTGCATATCAAAGCACTACATCAGTGGTTCTCAAACTGGGAGCCGCGGCACCCTGGGATGCCGCGAGCGTATGCCTGCGGTGCCCCAGCAATAATCAAGAAATGTAAAAAAATGTTAAAAGAAAATAACATGAGGAGGTAAACGAATTTGAGTTTCTACTTTTATTGCTGAATTATGGACAATTAGCTAGAATATGGGTCTTACAAAACGGAAAGATGATGAACACACTGAACCTTCTGAAGCGACTGATTCAATGACAACCAGCATTGCCGGAGGAGAAGAAATAGCCCATCAGATACCAGCGAGTCTAAACAATTCAAGTTAGTGTGCCTCAGTTCGCGAAAACGCAACTGACGACCAAAAGATAATCCGAGCAAAATAAGGAAATACAGTGGTTCTTACAGGCATTCAACAAAGAAGCTGCAAATGTTAATATGGAAATTTCAACCATCAAAACAAAAAGCATGATAATTGCCAGGGAACCATCCAGATGCAAGCTAGAACTAAAGCAGGAGCCTTGAGAACAACTATCTGGAAAAATGCATTCATATCAATTACAACCAAAGTCAGAATGTACAAAGCATGTGTAAGACACGTAATGACATACACAGCAGAAACACGAGCCGACACAGGCGAGACCAAAAGAAAGACCCGCACCAATGAAATGAGAGTACTAAGAGCAATAACGGGAAATACACTCAAAGACCAAAGAAGGAGTAAAGAAACTCTGGAATTCTGGAAATGCGAGACAGAAGACGGGGTGAGGTGGACACGCGCGCGACGGCGCTTCTGGAATGAACACATATCTAGGATGGAATATCACAGACTAGCAAAAACCGCGCGAGACGGAAAACCTGCATCATGTCGACTACCAGAACGACTATGAAAGAGATGGAAGGTCGTCAGAATCTCAAGAGCATGTGCAAGGAGGATGGGAAAAAAACAAGCCTTTAGGCTTCCGGAAAGAAGAAGAAGAAGAAAATCAGGAAATATAATCCTAGCTACTTCACATTGTTTGGCTTTGTTTCTGTTGAGAACGAATAAGAACCAGAAGGGCATTGTGTTATCTGTCATAGAATTGTTTCTAACAGCTGCTTGGTTCCATCCAAATTAACAATGCATCTGAAATACCATCAATCTGATTTAGTACATAAAGGTGAAGAAATCTTTAACGCCGCACTTTATCTCTTCAGGCAGGAGCATCCATGGTGAAGGGCATTTTTAAAAATGAGAATGAAAACGTAATTGAAGCTTCATTTATTGTCAGTTCACACATACCAAAATCTGGAAAGCGCCATACTGTTGCCGAGACACTGATTAAACCTTGCGCGAAGGATTAGAAGTTGAAAGTTGTATTTTAGGTCCAGACATGGCCAAAAGGATTAATACTGTGCAGCTGTCAAATAGCACTATAAGCAAGCGAATTTTCACAATTTCAGAGTCTGTGGAGAACGAGCTTATAAGAAGGTTGAAAATTTGTATTTGAAAACTTGTTGAAAGTACCAACGTTGCGGGACTTACTGTTTTTCTTGTGTTTGTAAGGTATCCATTCTAAATGCTAATAGAAGAAGAACTTTTGATGAGTGAATTGCTTGAAACTTACACCACTGGCCAGGAAATTTTCAAAATTATCGACAAATATATATATAGAAAAATTATTTGAAATAGAACAAGTGTGTTGATACTTGGAGCGATGGATCGGCTGCAATGGTTGGAAAAGTAAAGGGAGCCGTTTCTAGAATAAAGCAAGTGGCAGACAAAGCCACCAGCAGCCATTGTGTAATCCGTCGACATTCTCTGGCAACTAGAAGGATGCCGCAAGTTTTAAAAGTCGTATTGGATGGTTCTGTGAAGATAATTAATCATGTTAAGAGCCGGCCGCTTCATATCGATCTGGGTATGGATCACTTCCACGTCTTTTTTAGCCAAACTATTAGAACTAAAAGAAGCACTAGTACTAACATTTACAGAAGAGCCCTTTCTCAAACAATTCACTGATGTCGATTGGCTGCTTAAATAAGGAAAAGGATACCTTTCCGACACCTTTGAAAAACTAAAAGAAACGGCCACTTCCCTCAATGTTGCATTATAAATATACGCTTACATTAAAAACAAGAAAAGGAGCAAACTCTCTGTATCAAGTAATTTGAGGATGAAATTAATCAAACTTTAGATAAACTTAAAGAATCTTCCAAACAATTTCATTCATCCCATTAAAGACTTCATCCCATTATTAAATTTGTATTGTTTTATTTCTATTTTCCCAAGTTTTCAAACCGTTTTTATGGTAGCAGTGCCGCAAAATTTTTGTAGCCCGACAAGGGTGTCGCGAGATTTTTGTAGCTCGATAAGGGTGCCGCGACAAAAAAAACTTTGAGAACCACTGCACTACATGGACAATATTTACACCAAATCAGCGGTAACACGGGAAAGCCGACCTTCGGAAAACTTGGCAATGGATGAGAAATGGGAATTTGAAAAAGGAGACAGAAGGGATATACTTGTAGCCCAAAAGCAGGCGCTTTCCACCAAAAGACCAGAATTCAAAAAAATCATAGCGATAGCAAGTGTAGATTGTGTAAAAGGCTGATGAAACGGTAGAACATGTGATTTGCTGCTGCTGCAAAAAACGCTCATTCTTGAGAGACACAACAAGGTTTATATACGAAAATATACATTAGGGTCTTTGTAGACAATTTGGGTTTCAATTTTGCACTTTTTTGCAAAAACTTTTGTAGCACTTTCGTAACCAAACAGACTGACACTTGAAACATAATACTCCGGATATTACCATTGTCTAAAAAGATACACTTCAACCAGACACTTTACATAATAGATATTGAAATTCCCGGGGATAGTAGGATAGAAGAAAAAGAACTTTCAAAATATTCAGAACTAAAAATTAAAATTCAGGAAATTTGAAAAAAAAAAAACAACAGTGATACCAATTATGATTGGTGCACTAAGGGCGATACCCAAGAATCTTCTAAAACATTTGGATAGTCTGGGTCTTCAAATGGTAAATTATGGGAAATTACTAAAGGCGGCGTTGTTGAGAACGGCATATATTTTGAGAAGATATCTTTGTAGTTAATGGATCCTATATCTTTGTGACTACTAGATCCCTGGTTGGAATCCAAGTCAAGAAGTAAATATCCATTATAATAGTATTATAATTCTGTGGTCGACGCTTAAATGGTCATAAGTCGTATTTTTTTTTAAATAGGGTTTGTGGTCAGATATGTTTAAAAAATAGCCTTCTTTCGATCTGTTAAAACGCTCATCATTCTATTTATGCTGAAAATGTTACAATTAGGGTTGCTGAAAAAGATATGATACCAAATACGATGGTTTAAAAGACATTAATATACATAACCCGGTAACGTTTTATTAATAAAAACTATTAAAACATTTAACAATTCTCAATTCATAAATTTGGATCCTCTGCGCAGACAAAAAATGATATTTCAAAATTTTCATGGGCTATTTCCCATAAATGTCTAAACTGTGCATAAGCCCTTTTAAGCGCAGACCACAGAATTGTGCTAATGAATAAATAATAATACTAATAATATTCATTGTAACATAAAAATGAAACAATGAGCCACCGACGTTGTGGTCTATCTGCCGGATTTTAATAAATTATATAACATTTTATTAAATTAGAGACGCTTTTCATTATAAATATAAATCTTAAATAAATTACTATTTTTTTTCATTCATTTACAACATTAGAATATTAATATAAAAAGTTTTTCCAAATGTTATTTCCAACAATAATAAAGTTTTAATCTATAAGAATTTGATTCAATCGATATTTTTCTCGATTTAATGATATTTTTACAAGTGAAATCAATACATATATTTTATTGCTTTCTGTTTATTTGATTTAACGACTGGTTGCTTTGGAAGTCCATAAACAAATAAAACTCCAGAAACGCTAATCATGTTTTCACAATTCATGTTTATTCAGATATCATCTTTATGTTTCACATAAAGCTGATACTAAATGTAATAAAAGTATTTGAATTTTATTGATTCTCCACATAAAAGGGTTATTAATGGGAAAAATACATGTTAATTACCAATTATAATTTCACAATCTCTCAGTCTCTTGATTGATCTAAATTATTGAACGTATGTGAAACCTATTATTAACTACCCAACTGGGAATTTTAGTTTTTATTAAAATCGAATTAGCCATGCCGAATTCCGTGGCAGAAGGCCCTGATCACATTGGTGACGCACGTTCATCTCCCTTCCTAATTACTAAAGCTACATACACATTAGGAAGCCACACTGTTATCACTCCAACTGAGTTTGGTCCGAGTTTGGCTTTCTCTTTAGGTAGGAGTTTGTAATCCAGATTCGGATGTAACGATTCCAAACTAATCTGGCCCAAATTGGGATTCCTTTTAGGCGACAGTTTGGAGGCCACTCTCACATGTGACGATCCAAACCTAATTTGTCCGGATTTGACTTGCTTTTGAGACAGCACACAGTGGGATAAAATCCCAAAAGACTGGCCATAAATAGAAGGTTTCATTCTATCCACACCAAATTTTGTATGGAAGGGTTTTTTGAGTCGCTGATTACGAATTTGATGAAAAACCGAACATTTTCCTTAGAAAATGTTTCCATATTGCGAAAATTTGACAGGAAAGAGATTTTTGGGTTACTGATTACGAATTTATGTTTTATTTTTCCAAAAACAAAATGGCGGATCCAATATGGCGAACATTTTTCTGAGAAAATGTTTTCATATCTTGACTATTTGATAGTCCACATCCAATAATTAGCGATAATGCCTCGTCATCAGAAAAGAAAGACAAATTTTAGAGATTTTCTATATTTGAAAGCTTTTGATGGACTGCCATGCGTGATGTCATGTAAAACCTGTGCCGCAGCCGATTTTCCCTCTGCTGGCAAACTAATTCGCGTTGCATATGCCAGTTTTGCGCTGCTCCTATCTTTTCGAATGTCCTCTGTCCTTCTGCGTTTTGTTCCCTCACTCGCTTCGGAGAAGGATATGGAAGGCCGACTCCGGCTAGCCGCAGAGGTCGTTTGTTGAGAAGGTTCCGATAGCGATTCGTCAGTGAAGATGATAAACTTGTCCAGCCAGTTCTTAAATTTATTTAGGAATTTGTCTTCTATGCGAGTAACTTTCTGCCACTTCACGTGCATTTCTCTCACATTGTAGCGTAAAATAGTTTTGTTTTTTTCAGTCAACTCAAAATTGTATTTCAATTTATTACTCAATTTTCTTTCCACGGTAATATATATTTCACTTATTTTGTCACCAAAACGACCTTTCAATAAAAAAGCTTATACCCTCCTCGAGATTATAACTTTGTCATTTGAATCTGAAATAAAAAAAGTTAATATATTAAAATAAAAAAAACTGACTTCAAAGAAATTGTTTCAAAAACAAAAACTGCACTAAAAAAAAATTGTATCCCCTATTTTCACTCTTAGAGGTGGTACTTTTTTCTTTAAATTTAAATGGGACCAATCGTGAAGTATATCCTAAGTAAAGAAAATTCATCGTTTATTTAGTCGGTGTATTATAAAATATAAATGTGAGAAAATCTCAATTTCATAAATGATTGATAAAAAATTATACTGAAGACAAAGTAGCAGCTAGTAGCAGCCAATTCTTGATTTTCTCAAACAATAAATGTCTAATAAAGCAAACCTGAGCAAATTTGGAGCTCTCATTTGCCATCATTTTTTTTTGTATCTTTCCATAAACTTGAATCTTCGAATTCAAAACGTTGTAGTTATTGCTATGAATTATTCTTAAATACTTGCTACACAATAACAATCTATTTTCAGCCAAGGTATTTAAATTCTACATACCTTTCTGTGCCTCAGCCATTTTGCAAAATTAAATTCGAAATTTTTTTCACCGTTTAATACACAATCAAAGTTTCACGTATTTTCAGTAACTGTTGCGCGCACGATTCTACACAAAGTTTGGGTTGGTTTTTAATATCTGGTTCTTTTAGTTCCCGGAATCCGATGGTCCCAAGGGTTCTCTAATGAGATGCATTCTTGGAATCGGATTAAAAAATTATTATTATTCGGGTTTTTGGCCAGTTTTTTGGGATCTTATCCCTATGTGCGCCAGCGCCATCTAGAGAAGAGTATTGTATATATATATATATATATATATATAAGAGAGATAGAAAATAGAGTTTGAGAGATTAATAAAATTAAGAGTTATTAGTTATGATTTAATTATTATGTTAAGTGTATATGTATAAGTTAGTATAGTAAATAAACGGTAGTTAAGTTACTAAAGAAGTTATCCAATTATTTGCACAGAATTGAAACAGAATGAGTTTACGTAAAATATAATTCTTCTGACGTAAAATAATGCGTAATATTGATGACAATAAACAACGCGTTCCACCTGTTTTCTATTGATTATATCTTATCTTGAAAAGCTACAATTTTAAATCCATAGAAATAATAAAATCAGAATATAAAATCTTGGTTTTGTTTTCTTTTTCAAAAGACAATATTCTATGCATTAAATTATAAAAATATAAATATTTCTTTTTAAATAGAAGTTTTTATATAGAGTAAGTAGTAACTTTATTTTCTTATTAATTTTAGTTTTCTAAAATAAAGTTTATATAGTTTATAGTATTATATAGTTTATATACTATAAACTTTTTCTTATCTAGCACTACATAAAATTGCTATAAATTAAACCATTTTCGAAACACAGAAACTACATTCGCTTTAGTCTTAAAGTAAACTCACCCCCTCACTTTTAAATCTGTATCAAAATTTCTAAATAAAGAGACTATCTATCTCCCAGCTAGACAGAAAGAATCAGTAGGAGTAACCCCTATAGAAAACACTATATCCTCCCCTTCTGTCTTAAGTGGATCAGCAACTGCATACGTTATAGGGAAACGTATTTTCAAATATTGATATTTTTTAGTGCGTATTCTTGTCCTGATTCAATCGGAAAGGCGGCGAACCCTTGCATAACAAAAGAGTAAACTACAGCAATCTTGCAAGAAATCGGACATGAATAATACATTTAGATATAAGTGAAATATTATACAAATGTATAATAATAATATTGAGTTACATGCATATAATAATAATGTTATAATATTATATTCAATTAATCTGAGATTATATGGAAATTATGATTCGTGAAAATCATAGATGATTTATGAAATATGTGTCCAAACATTTATTAGGATTAATCGAATTTTACCACAAATTTGAGTTTACCAAAAATTATTCTCGAAATTTAAAAGTGCTGTGTAGGTTTTCAGTTGATCAGTTGAATGAACTTTTAAATTTAAAAATAGCTGTTTTTATAAATCTTTATTGTTATATTTTTTGATAAATAGAAATAAACAAACATTTCTGAAATGACATAAAGTTAAAACACGCCAGTGTTTTTATTTATAATATTATTTTATTAATATATAATTTAAAAACTAATTACATATTATACGATATTATAAATTAATACATATTATAAGTTATTTTTTGATAATTGCCTGCATGAACCAATTTCTAAATTTTATAAAACAAACAGTTCAAAATGTTTTAAACATGAGTTTTTTTTATATAAGTGAATAAATCATTTGGATAAAAGTGAAATATTTTACAAATGTGTAATAAAAATATTGAATTACATACATGTAATACTATTGTTGTAATATTATATTAAATAAGTTTGGAGTTAGTTTTATGAACCATGAAAATTATGGATGGTGAATTACATACGTAACATATATACAACATATTTGAATTTCCCCACTCTACAGGACCTACAAATACACAGATGACAGGGCAACGAAAACGGTAATTAACAGAGATAATGCATTCGTGATGTAACGAATATTCGTATTCGCATTCGCGAATATTCGCATATTTCTTGACATTCGTATTCGCAAAACTAATGCAAATATTTTGCGAACATGAATATTAGAAAAAATACATATGCGTAAATAATATTAGGTAAATAAACAAAAAAATATTAATTTCTTATTTTCTTTTCTTTCTAATTTTTATTGGAAAACTTGTTTGAACATTTTTTGAACATTTAATAAGGAATCACCTTTTTTCATGTTTGTGCCTCTATCCCGTACTACACATTTCAATTTTTCTTTAGATATTTATTTACTTTTTCTTTAGGTACGCCGTCTTTAACGCTCATCATTTTTCTTTCGAATTCTACGGTAATCCCATGGCAAGTAAGACCCCAGATCCATGGCAGTGAAATCCCAGAACAAGAATTCAGACCAGTAAATGACATGTCACAAATAAATGACATTTTTACAAAGGACTTAAGTAATTCGTGGATTTTCTGGCTCACTTTGCCATATTATTAATTGCATATGAAGGAAGTAAACTACTGACCAGACTTTAAATTATACGATGGACGTAGGTGCTTCTTGGAACGCGACATCGAGAAAGCTGTAGACTGTTTGATCGACAATGACACGCCGCCTACTGAGCAGATCAGCTAAGAAAGCAATCAGCGATCAATGTTCAGTTGTGCCATCACGACACATACCTCCGAGACGGTAGTGGTCCAGGTTCAAATCCTGGGCGCACGAATATGGAAATAAGCCAACGTCTTCCAGTGCATGGCTCTGGCAAGGCCATCACATTAACCTGCCAAGAAAGCTTCCCTAAAATAGTGGCTCTCTCCGCTTCTGTATAAGATCTAGATACCAAGCGTAAGTTTAAGCAGGGGAGGAGGTCAAGTACACTAGGACTGTAGCACCATAGAAAAAATATAGGTGCTTCACTAGTCTTACGAATCCAACATATTCCACGAAAATAAATGTCAAGTCTTCCAACGCAATCATTTCACTTATTGATTTATCAACTGCTAAGAACCTTACAGATTTATTATCCCACTGCTTCGTTTTCTCGACACATTCTTGAAGTGACATCTGTTTAGTGTCAGATTTAGCACTTTCGTGGGAAGATGATGCAAGTGCAAGTCTATTAATTGCATCCTGCTTAACTTTTTTGATTTTTTGCAATTTTTCAGCAAACTCGGTTTTATGCATTGACTTCAAATGATTTCTCATAGCCATCGTAGTTCTTCCGTTTCGAGACTATTTATTGTCATAGAGCTTGCATATAGCTCGTTCAGCTTCACAAAGCATGAAATAAGTCCATATTTCAGTAGAAGTAGAAACTGATTTATTATTTTAACAAATCACAACGTCAAAATTAATTTAACTGAATCTTCGTATTCTCATTCGCGCATGTTGAAAAATTGATATTCGTTATTACATCACTAATATGCATATACTGATTAAACGAAAAACCAATTAAAAGAGTCCCAGATCTACGTGGACATTCATCTCGCAGAGAAGGAAAGAGGATATGAAGGAAGCTAAGACAGAAAGCTAAAGAATTGAGGAAAAGTGGCAGGTTTGTAAGGGTAGGTTATCGAAAATATTGATAATACTTAGGGTAGGTTGCGTACTCTAATATCGATATGTTGGTACGAAAGTATAGAAGTAGATCAAATATGGCACCACTTCATTGTTATTACAGGAATAAAAGTCATAACATTTCCGTAAGAAATAAAAAATGGAAACGGAAAATCAGCATCTCGCGAACATTAACACAACCGCATGGCGGTTTAATAACCGTAGTAAAGAAGAATATAGTGGAAGAGAGTGATAGTGGGGAAGAATACGACAAATCAGAAAGATAAAAATAAACGGGGAGAAATCGGATTGTCATAGTTTATCATAGTTTATAATAACAAAACTGTTATAACTGTAAACTGTATACTGTAATAAGAAACTGTTAATAGGGGTAGAGAGACAATAAAACCAGGAAAACTTGTCTAAAATTATAATTATGGGGGACTGGAACGTAAGAATAGGAGAGAGCCAGGAAATATGAGCGTAGGAGGACAGGACGTAGTAAGAATATCCAAAGACAAAATAACCAACGGGGATGGTACATAATGGCACGAAACATATTAAATGGATGCACCGAGCTAGATTGGATTGGAGAGATAACGTATGTATGGGGCAGAGGAATGTCAGTACTAGACTATGTACTAGCAAACGCAGCAGCAATGTGTGACATAAGCTGCTTGGAAGTAGGTAACAGGTTGGAGTCGGACCATTTAAATAGTCTAGAGCAACTAGTAGCTAAAGTCCATAGAGCGATTGTATGGAAAAATATCAGGAGTGACCGCAATAAAAGTGGATGGGATGATAAAAAGTATATTGCTAAGAAAAAATGAATGGGGTAGGAGGTCAAGAGATGCAAACAAATGGAAAGTGAAAGTGAAATATGTAAGTTCATTACCAAAAATGGAAAAAACTCTTAATGGCACTGAAATTAAGATGGAAAGTTACAGACTACATTTTAGGGAGTTATTGGACGGAAATGATGAAGGGAGCTGGTAAAGGGAGGAGACAGTGGTAGACGGTAGAAAGAGAGAAGAAGGCCAACAACCAGAAATTAAGTGGGAGGAAATGGAGCAAGTTATGAGCAGGCTTAAAAGAAGGAAAATGGCAGGCCCGGATAGGATCCCAAATGAAGCGCCGGTAACAATACAAAAGAAACTTCACGAAAGAGTCAACAAGATTTTCAAGAGTCAACAAGAGTTAGAAGGTAGGAGACATTGCGCCTATTTTCAAAGAAGACAACAATGAATATGCCGAAAATTACAGAGGTATCACGGTCATGATACATCATATAAAATATATACCAAAATTGTAGAGAAAAAATTTCAGGAAGAAATTGAGGAAAAGGAAATGATCCGTGAGGTACAAGGGGGTTTTAGAAAAGGAAGGAGAACTACGGAACAGTTGTTTACTTTAAAATACGTAATAGTGCAAAAAATGGCATAGCAAAGGGGAAAGGTATAAGCGTTATTCAAAGATCTCAAAGCAGCATATAAGTCAGTTAACCGAAAGATGCTGTGCGAACTGATGAGAAAAAAAGGGATTAAATGGGGAAATAAAGGGAAAGCGGTTTTAGACTTATACAGGATTACAAGGTGCAGAGTAAGAATGAGGGAGAAAATGTCAGAGAGATTTTGGATTACGAAAGGTTTAAGGCAAGGGTGTCCACTTAGCCCGATACTATTCAATATGTCCATTTATGATTAAGAAAGGTTTTCTAAAATGGGCAGGTACGAGGATTGTTAATAGGCAGGAAGAAATTGTAGTCACTGGCATACACGATTGGAAGGATTGAAAGGATTAAGAGATATTTTGAGAAAAGAAGGTTAAGTATCAATGTAGAGAAGACTAAGTGGATAGTTTTTAAATAGAAATCTAGGAAGAAATATTGAAACTTGATGTGGTGTGAAAGGGATAGAATAGGTCATCAACTTCAAGTACTTAGTATTTATGTTTTTCAGTAACGGTTCCAATAATGAGCACATTAAGTTTATATTCAAGAAAGAATGGGTGGTTGCTGACCGGGTTTGGAATGCATGGAAAGAAAAATTTGAAGAGAGCTTTGTGGCAAAAATGGAATTGTGGAAGGCGTGTGTTCGGAGTATTTTGATGTACGGAGCGCAAATTTGTTATGTGAGTGTGATTGAGCAAGTAGTTAAGGTACAGGTTAGGTTTTGGAGTATAGGCTGGAGTGAGTGTGGCACGATATGAAAGGAAAGTGTCTATGTTAGGGAATGAAAGGATAGTGAAAGAGGTTTACAAAAGTATATAAAAGGACTGAAATAGACATGTTTTGGAGGGATCAGAGAAACAAAATGGGAAAATGAATGGAAAAATTGTATAATTGAGTAGAGTGAGTGAAAGAGGGTGTACAGAAGATGAAAGAGAAAGGCGTGAGGATTGAAAAATTGTTAGGTGAAAGATGTAGGGAAATGGAGTTGCAGATAAGACAAAGCCATATGGACGAAAGCAGGTACAACCGAGATTACAACAAGATACAAGCATACGGCAGACAGGCTCCCGTTGTATTTTCCATACGGAAAACGGTTCCAGCGGTGTCCAATGGAGAATAGCCAGGTTTTGGTGCTGCAACGAGTAAAAGGGAAGAAGGTACTGGCTAAAGGAATGGGAGAATGTGTGCTCCATATGTAGAGAGGGTCCTGGCAGATGGCCACATTGGATGGTAGAATGCAAACGGCTGACTTGGGAAGAACAGAAGAGGAAAAAGTGTAGAAATTGGTAGTTTTGCATGGAGTTGGGTGGCCCATAATGCGTTAGATTTTAAAGTGATAGAGGTTAGAGTTTTAGGTAGTGAGAAATGTTAGGTCAGGCGAGGAATATTTACTTTCTTATTTTGTGTTTCTGTTAATTATTTTTAAGCCGGATATCTGGGGAAGAGAGGGTTAGAGTCTGGAGGTTTTGCTTTGTTTCCTTCTTCTTGTTTCGAATAGGCTTACTTTGGACCACGCTTGTTCAACTGTTGGGCATTGATCTTGTCCCAGCATTGTCGCAACTTCTGCTGGTGTAACTTCTTTCTCTCCTCTATCCAGGGGGTACCTTTTCTTCGGGGTTTTTCCTGAAATTCACGGACTTCCTTCAGGGTGCATCTCACAGACTGTCTGTTTTGGAGATATTTTATCCCCAGTTCTTTAATATCCTTCTCGGGTTCTGTCAATCAAGTGATATGAATCTTCTTGTTTTTCCGGAAGGTGAACAGACGGTTGTTTAATCGGTTTGGAAGCAATCTTGCAACGTGACCATAGAAAGCTACCCTTCTTTTCCTTGACAGTCAGAGAGCCTCTCAATATGTTCCTAAAGCTCACAGTTATGTCGCCTTCGAAATTTCATCTTCCTTTACCGGGTCTAAGATCTTCCTGAGGATACTCCCCTCTCTGACTTCCAATTTATCTACCAGACTTCTTCGGTTCAAGGAAAGACACTCCATGGCATACTGGGCTTCTGGTTGTAAAACTGATGTGTAGTGCTTAAGTTTCAGGTTGCGTGACAGGCATTTCTTGTTGTAGATGTTCTTAGTCAGTCGATATTAGTGAGTGTTAGTTAGTGTTCTTAGTCAGGCTATTTCTAACTTGTTGACTCTCATGGATAATGATGCTCTTTCTGATAAGATTCATGGATAATGATGCTCCTTCTCACTGTTTCCAATTTCTCTACCAGACCTCTTCGGTTCAAGGAAAGACACTCCATAGCATATAGGGTTTCTGGTCGACGTAATGATGCTCTTTCTGATAAGTTTGGTTTAATCCATCCGTTCTCAGTCCTCTTGATGTTTCCCTGCTCTAGTAACATCTCTCTGTTTGCTTCTTTGATGTTGGTGAAAAATTCTGTTTTCTCCAGAGACACCTGAAGACCCACTTTGGCATTTTTGCTTTGTTTTGTTATATAGAAGTATGTTTTTGTTTTGTTTTGATTTTATCTATATCTGTATCTGGAATTATCTGTATTGTATCTATGGTACTCAAATCTATTTCAGTAACCAACCATACTCTATAGACTCGGAAAAAGCACCCATCATTGAAAACAAATATAAACAAAGGTTTTTTTTATTACTCAGTGTAAACTATATTATCAATTAAAAAAAAACTAAATTTTAGTATTCATTTTAAGTTTAATCTCAGTAGTAGGTAGCTGTAATACCTGTCGCAATTCATTTTTTTTTATATAAATTGAAAATCTAATTCAATTTAACTATTGTGTTTTTTACTCCAAGCCATGAATTTTTCGTTTTTTCTTCCAAATATATTTTGGGTGAATTCCAAATGCAAAACACATTCATATTTTATTAACACGAATTACAAATTCAAATTGGCAAATTAACTGAACAGATATGTACGCGGCAAGAAATTTGCATATAGAATTAACTTTAATAAATATCACCGTAACAAAATGCATTTGGCTACAATACAGTCCAAATATTCTACACACACACAACACAAAGCTTTGATATTTTGAATAGTACATTTACAAGTATTCCTTAAGAAGGTTATTGCATTGAAAAATAGATTTGGAAAACAAATGTATCGTTATCAATTTCACAACTGAACTTTATAGAACAGTTCAGGCTTTCTATATTTACATAAATATAGATTTAAACATATATGCAAATGCAAATAAATAAGACCAATTGTCTTATTCTCTTAATTTCTCTCTCTTTTAAATATCTCTTCTCTTGTCTTTTTTTGTTTGATTATTTATTATTACTATTTTTATTTAATTATATTGTATTTGATTCCTTGTAATTATTTTTATTTAATTTTGTTCTAGGTAAGCATCAACTCATCTGTTGTCTAATCCTGTGTATACAATTTTGGTGAGTCTTTGATATTTGCACATATAGAAGGAACTTTTCGTAATTTACTAAAAAATAGTGCAGTAGCAATTACTGCTACTGAGATACACAATGCGGACTACTTTTTTTGCTTAAAAGTTCTTATGCCAAACTTAAATATAACTCATTATATTTATTACTACCTATACAGTTGCAGTAAATGTAATCTACTTATTATGTTAAACCTAATCTTAATAAGAGTAACATAAAACATAAAAATGAAACAAAGAGCTAGCGACGGCAATGAGAGTATTTTATTACATTAAGTCTGTTTCATTTGTCTGTTTACAAACATATTTAAATATTTTACTTTACTTTCTCTTTGAAATAAAATATGAAATCTAAGTTTTTTTTCTGATTAATTTTGAAAATTAAGTTCGAGCATCACTAATGAGTCAAAATAGTTTTTGAATGTTTCTATATTTTCAATTATCCTAATAGTTATTAAAATTCTTAATTTTTATTTATAATGACATAACTAACTTAAAAATTGGTAATTATTATTAATTTAATAAAATAGAGTTATTATTAAATGACTTCGTTATTTTTGAATTATACGGTGTAATAAAAAGATCTGGCAACAACGCTTTATTGGGTCTTGAAAGTTTATAGCACAGAGAGAAAAAAGAATAGTAATTGAAAAGAGTGGAGTGGAAACTATGTTTCCATCTTTTTCTTTTCTCTCAGCTGTTCTCGCGACGTTGCCAAACCATCCGTCATGTGAATTATTGTCGACAAACAAGATTCAAAATAAAAAGTTTAATTTTTATTTTTAAACTTTAATTATTTAAATAATTACATCGGTAACATCACATTGCTTTAATGTTATCGTGTTTCACAATTATCTAAGTTTATTGTATATTGTTTTGTATTCCTTAAAGTTTAGAAAACAATATCGAAAAAAATAAATAAAGACGTGACGGATGCTTGTCATCCATAAGAGCCTGTGTATAAGAATTGAAAAAACCTCATTTTTGATTTTTGTGCTCGGATAATCTAAACAGTGGACCTCTTTCAAATTTTGAAAGGACATTGATGTATAAAAAGTTTCAAAGCTTAAACATAATCATTGGATTCGCTTGAACCTCCTTAAAAAGACATGAAATATTTAAATCCTATTTTTCTGAATAAATTTTGGATTGATGATTTCGAATAAGCTATTATAAATAACAAAAATCAAATTCAAAAATATATTAAATAGTAGCATTTGTATCTTTTCTTCAAAGATTATAATTTCTAGAAAATTATTGTATACATATCGTCAACAAAGTTGTATAACCCTGTAATTTTTCCCAAAAAAAAAAAACAATATCCTGATCAAATACAAAAAATAATTATCAATTAATTAATGAACATCCTTATACGCGTTTTTGCCTTTTAGCTTCATCAGTATGGCTTTATCATTTATATACAATATTTTATAATAACAATGATAAAGCCATACTGATGAAGCCAAAAGGCAGAAACGCATATATGGATGTTCATTAATTAATTGATTATTATTTTTGTATTTGATCAGGATATTGTTTCTTTTTTGGGAAAATCACAGGGTTATGTACAACCCAAAAAACGTTCTTAATGTAATTCAATGTCAGTCGTGGTGTTTGCCAGTGAAGTAGTTGTTTTTAAGAATGTTTATTAAAGAAAGATTAGTACTTTGTTGACGATATGTATACAATTTCTTCCTAGAAATTATAATCTTTGAAGAAAAGATACAAATGCTACTATTTAATATTATCAAAATCTTCAAACTCAAGAAGATATAATTAATTCAAAAATATATTTTTGGTTTATTTTGTTCAAATTGTTGTAGAATTATTATAGAGGTAGAGTAAAATAAATAAATTTTTATATTAAAGATTCACTAAAATTTAAATAATTTTGGTTGATAAATCGACAAATCCCCTTATCTTTCAAATAAAGTCAGATGTCTATAATTCGGTTAATAAAAGTTCGATTATTTCTAACAATTAGTATAACGTTAGTATTTAAAAATGCAACAAGGAATCATTACAAATTCTTAATTAACTTCACAGAAATCAATTCATATTTATAAAAGATACGTTTACACGTTTGTATCAATTATATGCAAAAGTTGAAATTTATGTAATTTCAAAAATATTTATATATAAATTTTGTTCACATATTTATGTCCTATGACCAACAAATATTTTTAAGTTCTTATAGATTATTTATTAACAACATCAATAATAAAACAGTTTTATTAAATTAGCTTAAGGTTATTACAGTTATATGTTTACAGTTATATGTATTATAGTTTATAATCTTTATTAACACTTTATTAATTTTAGTATTTGTTGAAATCTATCTAATCTAAATGAATAATTCGTCTGTCATAGACAAACAAATTCAAACTATCCAAAAATCATTTAGGTCATTTAGGTTATTCAGGTCTTAATTTTAGGAATCATTTCTAGGTCTTCATTTTATTCAGGTCTTAATTTTAGTCATATAGTTTTTGTCTAAACAGAATCAAGTTATTCAAAAATATTAATACCATTTCTAACTCTTTAAGTATTTTAGACTGTCTAAATTGTCTAACAATAATTGTACCTGTCTAACACTCATTTATTTGTCTAATATTCAAATGTTCATTGTAGTCTTTATCTTTCTTAGATTTCCTAATAAATCCGTCTCACATAGAACTATTTATTCTAATCTAAAAACAACTATCTAAAAACAAAAAAATGAATTGAACTGTCTATAATTTAAGACTACTAATTCGCTACTAAACGCTACTACTAAAACGCGAACTAATTGATACAGTTTAAATTGTTTGACACTAATTTATTTGCCTATTATTCAAATCTTAATTTTAATCTTTGCCAAATTTCCAAATAAATCAGTCCCTCTGTGACAGACTAACAAACTCAAACTATCCAAAAACAACAAAACTGATTCAACTGTTGATAATGCGCGAACTAATTGACACTGTCTAAATTGTCTAACACTAATTTGTTTGTTTATTATAATAATAATAATCTTTATTTCCCCTACGGGGTTTCTGAATCCCTGTCTGTACATTCAATCCCTATTCAAATAAACATAATGTGACATTATAGAAATAAAACTTTATTTATATATTTAGTAACTAGGGCGGTAAGTTGTGAATTTGACGCGAGAGAGAAATTGGGCGCACGAACGAAGTGAGTGCGCACATTCGTTCGAGAGGGCAATTGACAATAACGCCCGTGTTAGAAACAATATTTTTTGCGTCATGCGAGGAGCTGTATCTTACAAGTTTGGGATCCAGGAGCCATCTAAAAAAAATGGAATCATAAATGAATAATTTGCTTTTTCAATTGTCTCCGGTGGTGTGGATTCGTTATAAGAACTCTCCTCACTCTCCGGTATCACACCATAGAATTTACACTTATTTTAAGATGTTTTCTTTCATTTTTATTATTATTTTGCAATGAAAAAAATTTCTGACACTTTCACCTCACTTTTTTAATATCGAGGTCTTGATTGTGTTTATTTTATTTATTTTTTTGTTTTTTCAATGTAGCCTAGCTATATTGAATATTTGCGTGCGTTACCTAGGTTATGTGGAAATACATGGAAAAGTGGCATTTCTCATATTATAAAAGTGCGTCAAGGAGTACTTTTCGCGCATTAGTAATAAAAAATATGTTTTGGAATATATTATAACAACGTCATAAATTTATTCAAACAAGCTTGTCTTGCATTGTTCCTTCTTTTCCCTATTCAACCATTCCCATCTCTTTTATACTTCTTTCATCCACTGTATCTCCCTTCCATCTTCATTCAGTATTTCTTCTCTTTTCATTCCTTATCTTTCTTTCATCTCTACACATTAGTTCCACATATGCTCCACTGTCTCTCTCTTCACGTATCACATCCTACACATTCTTTTATCTTCTTCCATCCAAAATATATTTTCTCTCTCCTCATTTCTACATCTGAACCTCGCCAATATCTTCCTTTCTTTCGCACTTTTTCTTCTCAGGTACTTCGGAATCCCTTCTATCATACAGCTCTTATACTTCATATTGTATCAGGACTTCGTTATTCTTTCTCTTCTTTCCTGCATGACTACGTCCTTTTTCGGTCATCTCTCTTTCGGTCGTCTCTTTCGGTCATCTCCCCATTTATCCACTTGCCTTCCGCTCTTAGCCTCTCGAGTTCCTTTCTCGTGTATCTTCGGTAATATTCCTCTCTTCCATTAATTTCTATATCTTTTTTCTTTTCTTTCCAGCAATCAGTCAGTAACCTGCAGTCTTCCCTTCTGTTCATGCTTCAACTTAGTTGCTTTCTTCCCAGCTTTCACTGTCAGTTCCTCTCTCACTAGGTATACCGGAGTTTCTCTGTCTTCCCCTTTGTTTGTCTATTATTTAAGTCCTAATTTTAATCTCTGTTATATTTCCAAATAAAGCCGTCCGTCTATCATAGACGCAGTATCAACTGTCTATAATTCGAGAAATAATAGACCTTTTTCCGGTTAGTTAAGCGCATGCGCGCCCGTCATGTTTAAAAGGCGGGATTATGAAAGTTTCAGGCACATTTTGTTATTTTCATTGGTTATACGTCAAAATGTGCCCGAAAGACAAGGCGGAAATTGACGTAAGCGCACAAAAAAAATCAACAATTAAAGGGTCTATTGCTACTGTCTGAATTGTCCATCAGTAGTCTATTTATCTCTTATTCAAGTCTTAATTTTAGTCTTAGGCGAATTATCAAAAAAATTCGTCGGTCTAGCACATAAAAACAAAGTCAGAGTGTTTAAAGACAACAAAACTGAGTCAATTATTTATAATTCGCAAACTAATTGCAAATGTCCAAATTGTCTAACAATGAACTAATTGTCTTCAATGAACTAATTATTTAAGTTTTAAGTAATCTGTAATTTAGTCTGTCGAGTTCTCAAATAAATCCGACACTCTCTCACAGACAATCGGTATCAAATTGTCCAAAAAAACACAAAATTGATTCAACTAGATAGATATTGCACCATTAATTTGTTTGTCTATTTAAGTCTTAGTTTTAATCTTTGTCGAATTTTCAAACAAATCCGTCTATCTAGCACATACAAACAAAGTTAGATTGTTTAAAGACAACAAAACTGTCAACCATCAACATCAACCATCTATAATTTGATGAGAAATAATTTTGTTAGACAAATTTTCTAACACTAAATTATTTGTCGATTATTTAAGTCTTAATTTTAGTATGTCGATTGCCCAAATAAATCCGTCTTTCTGTCACATAGAAACAAAGTCAAATTTTCCAAAAACAATAAAACTGATGTAACTTTGGATAATGCGCAAACTAATTGAGGCCGTCCAGATTGTCTAATACTAGTTTGTTTGTCTATTAGTTAAATACTAATTTTAATCTTTGTCAAATTTCCAAATAAATCCGTCTCTTTGTCAAACAAATTGAAACTGCAAATTCAAACAGCAAAGCAAATGCAACAGCTTATAATTTACGAACTAGTTGAGATAGTCTAAATTCTTTTTACAATTTATTTGTTAATTATTCAGGCCTTAATTTTAGTCTTTGTTCAAATTCCAAATAAATCCGTATCTCTGACACAAACGTCATACTACACAAAAATAACAAAATTTGTTGAACTGGTGAGATTGTCTAAATTGTCTCACACTAAATTGTTTCTCTATTATGCATGTTTTAATTTTAGTCTTATTCTATCTAATTTTAGTGTATTGTCTATAATCCGCGAACTGATCAAGACTAATACTAATTGTTTAACAGTAATTTATTTGCCTATTATTCAATTCTTAATTTTGGTCCTTATTCATTCTTCAATTGAATCTGTTTGTATGACACAGGGTGAAATAAGTCAAGACTACTGTGATTTTCTGCAAAATGTTTTGCATTTATACATGGATTATGACAATTTATTGATCCTGTGAAGTATGATCGTCTTAAAGGAGTGTAAATATACATCCTAACGGACAGCCAGGTAGCTCTAAGGAATTTAAAAGCCCACAACTTTAATTCCAAGTTAGCCTGGAACTGTAAACAAACCCTGAAGCAACTGGTGAAAGGTAACAGACTCACGCTAATGTGGTCACCGGGTCACCAGGGCATATATGGGAATGAAATGGCCGACGCACTCGCCAAAAGCGGGGCAGAGGCTTCTTTCTTGGGCCCGGAGCCAACTTGTGGGCTTACAAAGGCCCACTTAAGGCAGGGGGCTCAGAAATGGGAAGAAGAGCAAAAGCAAACCCACTGGAAGAACACGCCAGGACAGAGGCAAGCTAAAATGCTCATAAACTATTCTGCCGTAATAACGCAGAAGATGCTAAGCTTCTCTAGAAGAGAAATCAAAGCTTTGGTAGGCATACTCACAGGACATTGTCCAGTGAGATATCACCTACACAAAATGGGAAAGGCAGAGGAAGTTGCCTGTAGATTATGTGAATCAGATGAAGAAACCGCTGAACACATAATGTGCATATGTGTAGCGCTAGCACACATAAGGCTTGCCCACTTCGGGGTCGCAAGATTGACCACCTTGGAGCTGAGTAGCAAGCCTCTCAGGAATATCTTAGACTTCGTTCACGAAGTTGAATTCGTGGGAGAGTAATTGTAGTAGGGTCAAGCACAATAGATCAAGTTGGTCGCAATGCAGAAAGGCTTTGCAGCTAAACGACCCCCACAAAAAAAAAGACAATTTATTAGTCAATGAAACTAGAAAATTTCAAATTGCTAGTAAGAAATCATCAAAATTATGTCGAGATTTTTCAAAATTCAATATTTCCAGATTGATAACATAAAATTGAAACAATTTTTTTAAAATAATGTCAAGATTTTTTAGAGATTTTTTAGAAATTTGATATCTAAACATACAATAAGACATTATTGCTGTAAGACATTACAGCGAGATTTATTTTAGATATTTCAAACGGGAAACATTTAAATTTATCAAATGTGAAAAAATAATCAATTAATCAATCAAATTTAAACTAAATAATTAGACCAATGCAAGTGATACAATAAATTAGAAATGTAAGTTTCAGACAAAATAGTCAAGATTCATAGCTGATTATGAGACTACGATATGAAATAAGGATATATGCCGTTTGAGAGACAATTTGATATGCTTTAATATGACATTGAATTTATCAAGAATGTTTATATTTATAGGCGTAACAACCGCTAAACAAAAACGAACATATTTATGTGGTGGTTATAACGAGAATAACAAACTTGTGAAAGGTTGTAATTATTACCTTTGCAATTGAAATTTGCACATTATTCGTTTTTGATAATTTGATTAGTTTTCAACAGTTCGCAAAAAGCCGCACAAGTTTTTGTTCTAATCGAAAATGGACTTAGCCAACGAGCTGTTACTCGACAATTGGATACATCACGCGTCGTGGTTCGAAGAGTGTTCCAACGTTATGGGGAGACTGTATCCTTTCGTAGATGACCTGGTACATGCAGAAGATTTACAACGGCTCGGGATGACCGCTTTATTGTGGCAATATCATTAAAAAATCGTCACCTTAATGCTGTGCAATTGCAACAATAGCTCCATGAAGTATGAAGAATGGCTATTAGTCAGTGGACAGTAAGACGAAGACTGCAGGAAGGTAACTTGACCCCTAAGATACCTGCAGTTTGTCAAAAACTTACCCCAGATCATTGTCAAGCACGCCTGCGTTTTGCAAGGAATCATTTAAATTGGACGTTGCAACAATGGTGGTATGTTCTGTTGTCCGATGAGATCAAAATATGCCTCTATGGTAGCGACCGAAGAAGAAAAGTGTGCCGCATTGAAGAGCTGACTGCTTATGGAGGTGACTGCATGGTCTTAATTTTAGTATTTGCTAAAATCCCAAATAAATCCGTCTGTCTGTCCTAGACAAGGTCAGATTATCCAAAAATAATAAAAATTAATCCAAGTATTTGTAATTCGTTAACTAATTGAAACTGTCTAAGCCAGCGTTTCCCAAACTTCCTTGACTACGGCACGGTACTTTTACGAGGTTTTCAAATTTTTCGCGGCCCACCTTATGAAAAAACCGTTTATCTACTCGCATACCAAAATGAACACATTAATTATAGTAAGTGCACAAAAGTCTTTCACACACGTGTATTTTAAATAAATAGTAGTTTATGATACAAGTGTGTAAAGAAGGGCTTTTGTGCATGAGTTGCGAAGTTTTAACCACGAGCCGAAGTGACGAGCTTCACACGTATAAGTTGTGAGAAAAGGCATTAAAAATTAGTAAAATCACTTTTTCATTTAAGCTTGGATACTCCTTTTGACAGTGCAACCAAAAATTAATTAGCTGTACAGTATCAAACACTTTTTTAAAATGAATTCATTATCAACTTCTTGTTCACTAAGATTAAATATTTCCTCCTTTTCAGTTCCGACAGAAAAGGGATCTTGAATCCATATATTATTTGAAGGAATATCCGGAAAGTAGTCTTTACTATTTATTAGCCGAAAGATGTTCTTGAAATGAAACTGATAGTAGTTTAGATGTAAATCTTCTTCATCATAGTTTAATTAATTTATATAATATTTTAGTTAATTCTTGGGCAAAGTATTTAATTTAATAAAATGATTTAATTTAATTTATTAAATTAAATCCTTTGCCCAAGAATTAACTAAAATATAATAAAAAAGGATAAGATCTTAAGATAAATTTATGTAATGTTTCAAAAGATTTAAAATTTCCTTTTGAAAGTCGTTTCCACAGTCATTTTTTAAAAAACGACTTTTTCGGATACTTAAAATTTTTAAACTAAAGCCTTGCAAATTTAAATTCAATTCATTGAAGATGTAGCAAATATGTCGCTTAAATAAGCTACATTTATTAACTCGAAATCGTGGAATCTATCCTTAAATGTAAAACTAGCATAATTTTTAGAAGGGTGTTCATTCAGAAATACCAAAGCTTCGTCTTCTAGCTCAAACAAACGTTTTAAAACGTTTCCTTTTTAAAGCCATTGTGGATTGCAATACAAAATGAGGTGTTTATGATTACTCATCATTTCCTTGTGGTAAAAAGTCTGCTAATTAATGGAAGAGATTTTATGTAGATTATAAACTTGACATATTCTTCCAAATTCATGTTTTGAATTTAAAAATTTCTCATCATTTCCTTGCAGTAAAAAGTCTGCTATTTACTGGAAGAGATTTTATGTAGATTATAAACTTGACATATTCCTCCAAAGTCATGTTTTAAATTTAAACATGACATTGGAAGAATATGTCAAGTATATAATCTACATCAAATCTCTTCCATTAAATAGCAGACTTTTTACCACAAGGAAATGATGAGTTATCATCAAAACACCTCCTTTTGTATTGCATTTCACCATGGCTTTGCGTTTACCGCCAAAGCTTGTCTACGGATACTACCGTGCACCCATACACAATTAATGGCTAATTCTTGAATTTGTTTAAACAAACCTTTATGACTGCATGGTATTGCACGTGCTCCGTCGCTACTTAGACTAATACACGGTCCGGTCCCTTGGTCCACCGTGAACCGTCCAAGTTTCCTTCATCGCCGTATAAGCCTCACACTATCCACCAGTTTAGGCTTTTTACACGGAACACTGGAACAATTTGATCAATTTCAACGCCTACACTTACAATCAAGTCGAAATTCCTTCTATCTGCGTGTACATCATCGGTCATGGTATCGTTTACCTGCTGGCTCACGATTAATACTACATTGTGACGTTCCCCAATGGTTACGGCAGGTCGATCCTAACGGTGCCGTAGATGGAATTCGGCGGGGCGGTGACGATCACCTACCCAAAAACCGGCTATTACAGTAACATTGAGATCCTTACGGAACCGTTCAACGACAACAAGAAGCAACGATTCGTGGAAGCCAAATGGAACGATGAAGATGTCGAGGAGTTTTGAAGAAGCTGAGGATTGTGAAAAAGCAGGTGTTACCGGATTAGTCAGCGGATTAGTCAGTGTCAGAGTGAGAATGAATCGAGGCGGTTGTGGAAGGACGTAACGGCAGGGTTGAAGTATAACGACATAGAAGAGGCGAGGCAGGCCAAATCCGATTTGGAGCATAAGCAGAGGGAGCAATCCAGGGATAGGAAATCTTTTAATGTAAATTGAGAAACTAAATTATTTTCAGAAACTACTGATGATAAATGGTTGCCCAGAAAACCATTGCAAAAAAAGATTGACGAAATCATCGAAAACCTGAACGAGAACGAGCCTTGTCTTACCTGTGAATTCGGTGTTTTTTGGAGCTGTACAAGTTATCAATCCTATTGGCACTTGTAAACAATTATATTTTTACAATCATTATAGTGAACTGTGATAATAATTAAAAAAACAAACAAACAATACCAGTGGCAAAACATTGGTAAGCTGAAAAATCTGATCTCAGGTCATTCTTCTTGGTAGTCTTTTACAAAACAAAACATTTTCTTGTCTTCCTCAATACATCTGATATAACACATTACATTTGTATTATCCATGGATGATAATAATCCATGGAGATAATCCATAGAGATCACTGCTTTCATCTACTTGCAAGGACACAAACATGTTTTTTTTTACTTTAGCAACTAGTTCTTCTAAATGTTTTTTGCAATCGTCATTCTAAATTTAACTGTATTATTAATTTGATAATGGTATCGCCGAATATGAACTTTTTTCCTTTATTTCGCATAAATTATTTGCGACAATTTTTAAATAAGCAAAGCGGAAAGTATTAATTTTTCTCCGCCACTATGATTGATATGAGGATATGAGGATACCTAGTCTCGGATATCAATTTTTATTTGGTGAGGAAACACCACCTTTTAATTTTTTTTTAGCCGCAATCATTTCCTTTTTCTTGTAAAAAAGTTGATTGTTTTGTTTTTACCTTTTTTTTTGCGGCCCGGCAAAATATTTCTGCGACTTGGTGCCGGGTCGCGACACACACTTTGGGAAACGCTGATCTAAGCAAACAAATTCCTCTTACAATTAGATATTTTAGACAGTGTCAATTAGTAACTGAATTACTGAATTACAGCTGAAACAGTTTTTTTTAATAATCTGACTTTGTTTGTCCAGGGCAGACGGACGAATTTATTTGGAATTTGAACAAAACTATAATTAGGACCTGAATAATAATGAAACGAATTAGTCTTAGATTAAAACTGTCTCTAATATCTTTAAACTAAATAATTTGATGACCAGAACAAGTTTCAGGCCAGATAATAGTCTAAATTCATAGCTGATATATGTATATATATTTTATTAAAAACAATTTTTGTATAAATTATACAACTACAAAAATAATACAAAAACATTCAGGAGTAATGTGTTTCACTTTTACAAATCTTTCAATAAAAATATTTCAAGTTAATATAATTGCATCTTCCAATGTTTTCAGATTGTAAAACCACCATTCCCCTAATAAGCCAGAAACCATTTTTGCCGGGGAAGGGTTGTTCCGCCAAAACCCACAACACCGAAAACACTTGAATTCACGCCACAAGCTATTGATATTACGGTACTCCAAAATCTAACCCCAGAAACGTGAAACACTTACAACTTCGCTGTATTAATTCCAAATATCCTTAAAGCAAAAACCGAATAATACATTAATACAAACCCTTTGAATCTGCGGTTGTCGATAACCAAAAAGATTTACATATTTTAAACTTGCAAACATCCCAATTTTTATAGTGTAGTTGTTATAGAAAATGTATGTTTTGTTTGGAATTATTTATTTACTATCAAAGTGAATTATTAAATATTTAAATACTGATATATTTATTTATGTAAAACACACTTAATTGAATATTTTTTAAACAGGCGTAAAAATCTTTAATCATGTTAACTTGGCAAAAAAGGGAATTGATTGACCAAATCAGAGTAAATCAAAGTACGCACGCCCCTGTACTTTAATTTGTCAATCAATTTAGTACGTTTTAATCATATTTATCTCAAATAATTTCTATCTACAAAAGTCTTCCTTATTTAGTTGTATACATTTCTTCTGTTTACAATCGTTTACTCCAGACCGGCAGATCAGATCTACCTAATCTGGTAATACAAATTTAAATTCAATAAAACATAGATTATATTGCGTGTGTACAGTAATTTACTTCTGTAGATAATTATGGGGTGTAAAATTTATTTATTAATTAATTAAGCAAACAATGGAGTGCTGGGTTGTCTATTCAGATTGAGAATAGTGGGGTTAAAATATTTACTATAACGGACAACCCGTAGAATCAAAAACGGTTTCCGCTGTGACCGGCATCGGACTTCAAAAGGGATGTTTTCAAGAGGGCGTCGAATACAAGGGCACACAACGAATATATACATAAACTATTTTATTCGTTTATCTCACAAAAGGATACATTTACAGGGTTGAAATGAAATCGGTTTTATTTTATTAGGCTTTGTGCTACAAAATCATTAAATCTACATTAGTTGTTGCACTCACAGCCCACTTAATAATAGCAATGCAATCAATTAATATCAGTTTTTCTGCTTTGTCTGTCTAGTATTATCTGTCTAGTCGTGTCTGTCTCATCATGTCTGTCTAGACTTGTCTTTCTAGTCAAATAACACCACATCAAATATAATTTATTTCATCAAGATAATAATGTACTAAAATGAAATACAATACACTAGATGAAATCTGTTAAGAGTAAAAGGAAATATAAAGTGAAATAAATCTGTAATGAAAACTTAAACCAAAATTTAGATAAAAAGAAGTATTAACCTCAAAAACATAACCAATACCTACTTGAAAAATATATTACAAGCACATACAAATATACATAATTTATTTTTAATGGTGCGAGTTACCAGTAATATTCATCCATATTATATGGTTGAATATTCCATATTATATGGTTATATATTATGTATAAATATAAAGTTTAATCGGTAATTTATTATAGACTTTTATTAGGCTATACGGGTTTTTTTTTCTGTCATCGTCAGTTGGTGTCGGGGGATGGTATACAGTTCCTTGATGTATCCGGTATCCCTCTCTGAAGTTCTTAAAGCATAGACGGCTTTGTTTATTTGGGGTTTTAGTTTGAGTGTATGTGTTAACCACTCCAGAGTATTGTCAATGTATACAGCTAAGAATCTAACAAATTGTTTTATATGTAACATGTCTTCTACTATTTTGTATTCCTGTGGATAATTTATTTTACTCCGTCTAGTTTTAAATGTAATTAGGTTGGTCTTTGTTTTATTTACAATCAATTTATTTTTACTAAAACATTTGTTACACTTATTACCCAATTCACATTATCACCGATCTTCCATAGACTTGTTTATTAGCTGCACATTAACAAACTGCTGTCATCGGCATATTGTGTCATTTTATTTGTATTTGTATTGTATCATTTATATTTCGTATTTTTCACATTTTCTGGAAGGTCATTGACATAATAGCGGCCCTAGCACACTTCCTTGCGGTATACGAATTTAAGTAAATCTAGAATTTGATTTTACATAGCCTTAATGTTTTTCACATGCCCCCGGCTTCTTAGGAACGATTCTATTAACTTCACAGCCACTTCTCATATTCCATACTTTATAGGTAGATTATTCACTATTATTTTTTTATGATATACTAGTCGTAAGCTTATGTTAAATCTTGCAGGAGTCCAGTTGGCATTGTGTGAAACATGCTGTATCCGTATTCTTTCCCTTGGCGGCGGCATGTTGATTATAATTTAGATAATTGTATTTCTCTACAGATATTAAGTAGAGCAGGCATGTCAAACACGCGGCCCGACAATACATAGATTGCGGCCCGCCGAGACGTTTTAATTTTTTTTTTTTTAAACGGCGAAAGTTTTATATCCAGCCCAAAGAAAAAAAATTAAAAGTGTAAGTTTAAGTCGAAATACTGTATCAAACAGTTCATGAAATAGCGGAGAATTTGAGAAATCAGCATAACTTAATTGTAATGTTCAATTACAAGGCTGCTCAGTTGGCCGTTTTTATTCGCCGTTGCGATGTTAAGTTAAGAGTAAGTGAAGAACTTTTGGAAGTTATTCCTAACATAATACAACTATCTGACAATGAGCTGATGCGCTTATGGGAACTTTGAAGAATAAGTTACCATTGGAAAAGTTCGTTTGCCTTGCAACTGATGGTGTATCATGATATACCCTGGTATACCATATGGTATACTATGATCGGTATCACTAAAGGAGTTTTTGCGTGTTTAAAAGAAGCATGTAAGCAGCATGATAAAAATAATTTTAAACATTTTCATTGTTTCATTCACTAGCAAGTACTGTGTTCCAAAGTTTTAAATATCGAATATGTTTTAGAAATGGTCACCGAAATTGTAAATTATATTCGAGTACGTGGACTTAATCATTGTCAATTTGTTTTATTTTCGGAAGATATAGAATGTGAATACACCGATTTAAAAAGGAAGTAAAGCAAATTATAGGGAAGTTCGATGGCTTTCGAGTCATATAGTATTAAAACGATTCTTCAAATTGCTGCACGACATCATAAATTTGTTGGAAACATGAAAAAAACATGAAATTATGAATGTGTTGAATTAAAATATGGAAAATGGATAAAGAAGGACTTGGCATTCTCAGTTGATATTGCAAGTCTCTTAATCAACTTAATATTAAGATTCAAGACAAAAATCATGTTGTTACAACGTTATTTGATAATACTAACGATTTCAAACAAAAATTCTTACCTACTTTGGCGAGAACAAATAGAAAAAGAAAACTTGTCTTACTCTTAAAGGTGTTAATAATCTATTGCTTAAATCACCTAAATTAATAAATATATTCAACCTTTCTTCGAAATGTCAAATCAAAAATCTAACCCATAGTCATCCACGTGGGTTTCAAGTAAGTGTTTACAAATTGTTATTCATAAAAGCAAAGCTGCACGGAAAGTTATCGGAAAGACATGATCTTTAAAAACAATGTTTTTTTCCTGATTGTTCTTGAGTGCAACGAAGGTGGACAGTTTTCAGTCCACCTACGTGTACTAATGGAATTAATTGATATCCAATGTGATTCTTTGCTGAAGGAAAACTGTATGGAAGTTGGAATTCCTAAATTTTATACATATTTATCTGTAGATCGGTTTCCTAAAATGTTTCTTAGGCGTTACTGTTACGTATTTACTATGTTCGGAAGCACTTATTTTTACGAGAAACTCTTTTCTTCAATGAAATATAACAAAAATTCAGAAAGGTCAAAATGAACCGAAATGTATCATCAAATTTAAAAATTGCATTCGCTCAAGATTTTCTACAAAATATTGATGACTTGCTTTCCATCAAACGATGTCAAATAACACAGCTAACTGTGATTTTGTTTATTATAACTTTTATTTTAGTTTTATTTTTAAATAAAGAATATTTTTAGTTTCAATTTAAAAAAAAAACATGAAATATAAAATGAATATGTATATAATAATATACAATAAAATGTAATATATTTTTAGTTTAGTAAAAACATTGATTATATTCTTTATAACAATCGTATTTTATTCATTTTTTGTACAGTAAAAATATGCGGCCCTCAGCTTAGTACAAAATAGATCGTGCGGCCCGCAATATCATATGAGTTTGACATGCCTGTAGTAGAGCGTAGAGTTAGTTATCAGCGTAGCAAGCACTTGCGTTAACTTGAGCAAGAGGTCCACCTAGAAAACACCCACATATCTCTGGACCGCTCTTCGCATAACTTCGAGGTGATGGTGTATCACACTTTGTAGTGTATCGTATTTTACTCTTATATCTCCCTTTCAGTAAACATGATTGGGGGCTCAGGGTTTCAGCATGTTTTCCAGTTCTTTTCCGTTCCTTCTCATCGTTTGCTTTTTGGGACATAATAGTTACAATCACGTTATTAATCTCGTGCCATTGTTTTTCAGAAACAAACATGTAGTCCACCATCGTTCTTCCGCCGACCCTATTTACAAGAAGTTGTCTCTCGGCATGCCACATACCACAGGTGGATATGGTGTGAGCAACTCCGTATTCTTCCCCACAATATTCGCAGAGGCTGCCACTAGCTTTTCCTATCCTGTGCAGGTAATCCTTAAAGCATCCATGTGCGCTAGGCACCCGGGTGAGATAATAAATTGCCTCTTTATATAATGTTTCCTCGTTGCCCAGCGTTTTACATCGTTGATTAGGTTTCTTGTCCTCTGTCCTTTGTTACCTGAGACCCAGTCACGTTGTCATTCCTCAAAAATTTTGGCGGTGGCGGCTATTTTTTCCTCGCTCCTAGTTGTCTTGTTTCCATTACATCGTGAGTTATACGTTAGGTGATGTCAATAGGAGGTATGCCAGCGACAACCAAAGCATCCTCCCTTGAAACTGTTCTATATGTGCTACATATAGAGTAGTTGTGCTCAATGTTAGCATTCGCTGTACTGTTGCCATCTTGTTATTTAGTGTTTTCACTCTGATTTTGTTTGCCCAGACTGGAGCTGCATAAAGCCTAGCGGATTGCGAGACCAAACACAATAGCCTCCTTTTGCTGCTTCTAGGACTTCCCACATTATGGCTTCCCACATAAGGCTGCAGCTGTTTTGAGAGCCTTGTCAGCAGCCTTCATGATATGTTGCTTGAATGAGAGGCTTTTGTCGATTACAACGCCCAGGTATTTTATAGAATCTTTCGGTATTATTCTGGCGTCTCTTAATTGGAAGGTGATAGGGTGAATGTGGCTCTTTCCAGTGAGGAGAACTGCTTTAGTTTTCTCAGGTACCAGTTGCAGCTGCCTCTTTTCCATCCATTCGTCCACTAACTTCATTGCAATGTTTACTCTAGCAGTTACTCCCTTTCGGTTTTCCCGCACACCACTAGACGATCTGCAAATGCGATGGTTTCCACACCTACTGTTAATTCCAGTCTGAGCACTCCATATTAGAGAATGTTCCATACTGTGGGACCCATAACTGTACCCTGCCGAACCCCACTATAGATATCACGCTCAACTGTTTTATTGTCTGATTCCATGATGATTTTGCAGTTATATAGGTAACTGCGAATCATGCGATATGGTGGAAAGGGAGAGAATAATTTGCCTCTCCGAGAAAGTAGATATGGTGGAAATCCACGGAACATCACCCCATCTAGGATATTTTGCCAACATACCGAGTTGCATTTCTTCATGTCTGAGGTTTACAGGGCGAAGATCTTTCTGTTTCTTCGTGTACCCACTCTAGGACCTTTCTGATGGCGTCAACAGTAGATTTTCCTTCTCTGAAACCAAATTGTCTTTCAGAGAGATCATTTTTAGGGATCCGTACCGAAAACGGAACCCTTATAGGATCACTTTGTTGTCCGTCTGTCTGTCTGTCTGTCTGTCAAGACCATTTTTCTCAGAAACCCGTAGAGGTAACAAGTTGAAATTTGTATCAAATACTCGGGTCTGCGGTCTCTTTCAGCTGTGAAAAACTCAAACTTGTAAGTCAACGCGATCAAAAGATATGCCCGTTTATGTGGCATATTTTGCGATTTCACAAGGGAATCAAAACCTATAGGGTACTTCCCGTTGACCCAGAATCATGAAATTTGGCAATAAGCGGTGTCTTACAGCACATGTAAAGGGAAAAGTCTGAAAACCGTAAATATGTAGTTTAATTACAAGAAAAATGCGAACTTACTATTAGAAACTTATGAAAATACACTAATGTTGTCGTAGTGGTATTGTTAGGCTCCAAAAGCATATGGGTTGCATACAGTTAGATTTTCTTCGGTTAGGTCCGTAGGTTAAAAAGTATGTGTTGGCACCAAGCTGTTTATTCTGAATTTTCTTTGTTTATATTCGTTATGCATTTCATCACGTACGCTCTATATACATAATATATACAGAGTATGTATTATATCTAAATTTTGCTTGTTTATAACCGACATGCGACATACTCAAGTCCCGTAACATCCTGTATATATTATGTTTCGTCTAATTTTTCTTTATAATCTACATATACTTAAATCACTCACGCCCTATATTTTATGGTAGTCAATTGCCCAAAAGCAGTCAATTGAAAAACTGAATGTTAAGAGTATCGAAATAGATCTAGAAATAGTTAATATATTAGTTTATATTAGATCTAGAAATAGTTAGATCTTAATGTAAGTTAGTGAATAAGTGTAATACTAAAATAAAGTTTTCTTTTTATAAGTTTAAAAATATTCGCGTTATTTAAAAATATTACCCTGTATACCTTTATACAGGGTATATAGGTATACAGGCAAAATTGAGCAGTAAAAGCAAATAGTGAAGTTCCAGAACCCCTAAACACTCATAGTGAATGGGGGATGTATGGTAATAAAATATAGGGTACAATTCCATCGTACGACAGCGACATCTTGAGGTTATGCTTGCAGCGGTACTAAGATGGTCGTGATTTCAGGAGGGCCACTTGTCAAGTTAACTGAAAGTGCTTGCTACGTCCTCCAAAAAGAAAAAAGATACCTTACTTACAAGTTTGTACGGAACCCTCGGTGCGCGAGTCACAACTCGCACTTGGCCGGTTTTTTTCTCTCAGTTCCTTTTTTGTCCAGTCTGTCTAGTCCGTCTAGTCTTGTCTGTCAGCCTTATCTGTCTAGTCTTGTCTATCTTGTCTTGCCTGTCTAGTCTTGTCTGTCTAATCTTGTCTGACGAGTTGTATCGTGTCTATATCTTGTTTTGTTTATTCAATTTGGTATATCTAGTCTGGTGTTTAGTTGCATCAAATTATTCTTCACACAAACATATATTTTGAAATATTTACATGTTTATATTTGCAGATGGAAATACAATGTGATCAATATTTGATCCATTTCACTATTCATCGTTAAAAGTATAATTAAAAACCATGATTTTGTGGGGTTACAACTGTGAAAAGAAAGCAAACGCGTTGCAAAAATATATAAATTTTATATTACAGTGGCCAATTTATTTGTTTTAATCGGTATTAAAAACCGGGGGATTATAATCGATAACGAGGGGATTGAGGGAAATTGATGCTATTTTTAGCGCTGACTTGATAACAATGTATCGCGCTGTTTATTTAATTATCTTGTTTACGTTTTGCTAATTGTGTTATCGTCTTGCAATATCCCGAGAAAAATTACTAATTTAATTACTGTAAGATTACACCTGAACTGATTAGTATTGAACGAGAAAGTTATTTATCTGCTTCGGATCTTAATTAGTTTTAACAAGATAGCTATTAACAATAAAAGAGTGTAGATCAGCGTTTCTCAAACTTTTAAACACCCAACACAAATAATTTTCTAGAAATTAAAGTAAGTACTTGAAATTGAGTTAAAATTTGTCAACCATCTTTGTTTAGCTATTTGTTTATTTACACTGAATTGAAAAATCCACTATCTTTCAACCACACTAAATATGTAAAAATATTATATAACTTATTATTCACAGTTTTATAAATTGGAACATTTACCACGACTCGAGTTTCGACTGGTGAAGATCATTTTCAAGTGGTTTACAAATTGATGATTGTTAGTATTTATTCTGAGGGTTTAGTTTATTGCGGGGGGGGGGAGGTGCCTTTCTGCAATTACGGAATTGCCTGGAAACGATAGTGCAAGATTTAAAAGTTGCGAAAAGATTAAGTCGGTTTACTAGTTAAGGAGATTATTGGAGGGGTTACGTCTCCATTTGAAAGTTTTGAATGACTCCAGTAGATTAAGTTTCGCGCTTTTATTGCAATTCTGCATTGATTATTGAGATTGTCTATTTCCGAGAATTTATGATTACATTTGAATCAATGGTTTAAAAAAGATTTCGTGTCTTTTAAGACGAAAAGCTCGACTATGTTCTGCAAACCGAGTTGGAAAACTTCATCTGACCTACGTACACGCTATTGCATTCGGAACAATGAACAATTTCATATATGTCGGATTTTTTGAGGGTGTCGATCTTGTCTTTAGCATTAAACAATATGAAAGACAACTTTGAGGAGGGTTTAAATGCTACTTAAAGATTTTGCTGTCGAAGGACGTTTGCGATTTATTAGCTTGTTTTGCCAATTTTTCAATTCAGTGTAAGTATAAATTACCACGTAGTAAAAGTCGCATTTATTTTCTAGTTATCTTTGTTCATTTATCATATTATAACAGTTATACGACCCATACACACGATTATTGTTTTTATATATTTAATTTTGTCTTAGGAAGGAAGATTATTAGGTTTAAATAGATATCTAATTTGTAAATAAATTTCGTCTGTTAATATTAACAGACAAAATTTATAAAAACAATGGATTCTAAAAGAATACAGTAGAGATCAACTTAAACTTCTAAATAAGATTATTAGGTTTAAATAGATATATAATTTGTCAATAAATTTTGTCTGTTAATTTTAACAGACAAAATGAAATAAATAAAAACAGAACTTCTAAAACAATGCTGTATAGATTAACTTAAATCCTAGATAAGATTATTAGGTTTAAATAGATTTATAATTTGTCAATAAGTTTTTAGTAATATAACTTGATACACCCATCACTGATTTACTCGATTACGCTGTTGTATGGTTTTAAAAAGAAGAAATGGATTACCAATTGTGTTAGTTACTTTAAATATGAAAGTAGAAATTTGGAATGAAGTAGAGATTGTTCGGAATTCAAACTTACTGAGAACTGTAATCTCGGATTACATATTTAGTTTTAATTTTAGGCTAAATAATATAAGTCCGGCGAGATGAGGAGGCCCAGAATTGTTCCAATACTAATTTTTTCAAATATTAACATAGTAAGTTAAATAATTTATATTATATCAATAAGAATAATTAATGAAAGTCGCTGTTAGTTTGGTATGTTTAATCATCACCGATTTTGATTGACCATGCCTAATTTGTAATTGATATAATTTATAAAGTTTGCTCTTACCTAGCTTTTTCTTGTGATCATAATTTGCTTATTAAATTGTAAACGTGTTAGATAATAGTTTTCAAATTGAAATCTAATATGCAGGTACCTATTTGATCAAATTTCTTACTATTATTGTTAATCTTAACATCTAATTATCACTTTAATAATATCAAATCTTTTTATTACTTTAATCTTTTTAAAGCATTTTTTAACAGTTTTTATAAGATCAGTGATATATTATTTTAAATAGATACGTATTTTAATACTCAACGGGAAGGCGAAAAGTCAAGAAGTGACAATCCAGACGCCGAAAAACCAGAGGTAAACAAGACCGGTTTCAAGAGAGGCTAAGTGATAACAAAGGACAAACAAAGGCGAATTTCTGATCGAAGCCCGTACACTGTTGCCGAATCGCCAGAAAAAAGCCTAATATAAGGAAAAATTACAGCTGACACCTCATAGTAATAAATCTTATAGTAATATTAATAAATACCAATCTTATATATAGTACAGAAGTGAGTCACTTTTGCTGGGTAGACCCGAGCTACTCATTTAACGTGGTGCGTTAAGATGATGAAGCCAATAGACGGCGACGATGGTAGTAGCACCGATAATGGAAAGAGGAAGAGAGCAGGAGAGGATGAAGTAATTACGAAGACATCAAAAAACCAAACAGAACACCAAAAAAGTCAAAAAGAGAAATGAAAACATGATGGAGAGGATGCTGGAAATGATGGCAAACCTCACAAGTGACACAAGGGATATTAAGGAAGAATAAAAAAAAGGGTGGCGAAGACATGAAAGTAATACAAAAAGAGATACAAGAACTACGAAGAGAACATATCGAACATAAAGAAGAATTAAAGGAAATAAAAGCAATGAACGAAAAAGCAATGGTAGAAATAGATATACTTAAACAGCAACTCAAAAAAACAAACGAAAAATTTAAAAAATTGGAAGATTGGAGATGAAAAATGCGAATTTACTTTTAGAAACTTATGAAAATACACTAATGTGTTGCGTGGTATTGTCAGGTACCAGAAGCTTATGGGTTGCATACAGTTAGGTCCTCCTAAAGATACCTTACATACAAGTTTGTACGGAACCCTCGGTGCGCGAGGGTTCCGTCACAATTCGCACTTGGCCGGTTTTTTTTTAAATACATCATACTTTTGTATTTTCTTTAGAATTTTTTTATTAGATATTTGGTTAAAAATATTTTGATTTCTTTAATGAACTTTATTTACATAGAAAACATAGATAGGTCATAGTCATAAGTAGATTATAGTTATATATAACGGGTTAATAAAAAAAGGATATGCTTATGAATAAATGATTAAAAATAATAATTAATGAGATGTATGTGCCTGCATTTCATTAGAAAGTGTGGCAGGTAGCTGTTAGAGATGAGCATGGGATCCCATCGTCCCATCCCATACCTCAACAAAGAAACAGCAAGAAGACCGAGAGGACGAAAAAACTTTGGAGCAGAATCGCAAAAAAATGAAGAAAGAGAGAAATATACAGAAATGATAAATAAGTACTCTCAGACAATGCACGACGCAATTGACATAGACAGTATCTGGACGAATATAAAAACGTGTACAGAGCTAGCAGCAAGCCATATCCAAGGAAAAAGTAGCAGGAAAAAAATGGCGCGATGCAGAATCCGAAAAAGAAATAGAGAAGGGAAAAGTCCAGAGAATGGAGATGTTAAAAAAAGAAACACAGGAATCCAAGCAAGCGTACATGGAACAAGGAATTTAGAGAGAAAGTAAACTATATCAACCGAGACCAGTATATTATAAAAACAAAGAAGGACGATTAATAGGCAATGAGGATGATATGATAGAAATGTGGAAAGAATATTTCAATGATCTTTTAAATAGTACGCAAAATCACGAAAATGAAACGGAGCATGAAGAAGAAATTGAGGAAGAAAGCCAATGGAGAGAGGAACCACCAAATTTATTGGAAGTCGTAGAAATAATAAAAGACTTAAAAAATAACAAAAGTCCTGGGAATGATAAGTTAACATCGGAAATGCTCAAGTACTTGAGCATTTCCGATGATGGAAACAATAAGCAAGTGGTTCCACCATCTAATACAAAACATCTGGGAGCAAGAAATTTTATCTGAAAGCTGGAATGAAGCAGTAATAGTTCCCATATACAAAAAGGGAATAGAATGGAGTGCACCAATTATAGAGGAATTGCATTATTGAATGTAGCATATAAAATCCAAGCATCTACACTAAAAAATAAAGTAACAAAGAAGTTCAGGAAATAGGAGAATACCATTGCGGCTTTCGGAAGGACAGATCAGTTATAGATCAAATATTTACTTTAAGAGAGCTACAGTCAGAAAGCCACGAAAATAACAAAGAAACATAAGTGTTATTCCTGGATTTCAAACAATCGTACGACCGAATAAAGAGCGAGCAATTGTACATAGCTTTAAAAGAACTTGGAATTAATGGAAAACTAGTTTACTTAATTTAATTAACGTTATAAGAAACTGACAACAGGGTGAGAGTAAGTACAAGAACATCAGACAGGTTCATTGTAAAAGTAGATTTAAGATAAGGAGATCCACTGTCCACAGTACTGTGTATCTGTGTACTAGAATGTCATAAGAAAAGCAAAATTAAATAGAAATGGTCTTTTATACAATATCATTATATATATATATATATATATATATATATATATATATATATATATATATATATATATATATATATATATATATATATATATATCATAACAGATGAAGGGAAAAACTGCAAATTTTATTAAGTAGAACAATTTACTTACCTAGCGACAGAATTCTATAGGAAACCGGAAGTATATAGAGATATCCAAAGAAGGATATAATGGCAGGAAATCGATGTGTCTACGCCCTTAAGAAAGTAATACATAACAGAAGTATTTCAAGAAATCTTAAAATTAGAATATAATATATATTATCAGACCCTTAGTATTATTCGCAAGTGAAGTATGGACATTGGGAGCAAAAGAACAAGCATCGCTTGGAGTTTGGGATAGTAAAATATTAAGAAAAATATATATAGAGGAAAAATAACACAAGAAGGATGGGAAAGGAGAAGTAACCGAGAAATACAAGAACTAATAACGAACCAAATATAACCACAGTAGTCAAAGAACAGAGACTTAGATGGTTAGGCCACATCATGAGGATTAGGTGGTAAAGGGACGAGAGGCAGACCGAAAGCAAGATGCCAAGATGAAGTAATCAGGAAACAGAGCAATATCACAAACTGGAGAGAAAAGGCAAGAGATAGAAAAGTCTGGAAGGAAGCTAAAAACCAATCCATTGACCATCAGGGCCTACAGTGCTGAGCTTTATATATAATACGTATTATAAAAATATGAAATGATTGTGTATTTTAAATATTGAAAATTAGAACGAAAGTCCTGAAATACATCTTGGGTTCCTCTGGATACCAATCCTAGTGATACCAATCCTACCAAGTGTCGTATGAAGTTACGTCGAAGTGCAACGAAGTGACGTCAAAGTGCAACTAAGTGTTTCCAAGACAAGCGAAATGTCGGGCGGCACAAATGTCAACACTTCTCCGACTTCATTGAAAACCAGTTCAGCTTCAGAAAAGCTTAACTGTTAATGTTTCAGTGTTCCAAAAAAACACCTCCCTAACACTTTGACGACACTTCGTTTACGCATTACCGACACTTCGTTTAGACACGATTTTCATCAAGGGAACCAGCAGAAGGATTTAGGATAGATTATATAAAAAATCGAACCCCTAGTCTTATTTAATTAACCATAATAAATTTAAATCGAATAATTAAAATAGATTAATTACTATAGATCATTAAAAATCCTCTCAAAAATTTATTCTATTTGACTCTTATTTTTTTTAATTGCTTGCTACATATTTGGCGCTTCAATCAAGTAATATTTAAATCCGGTCCAGACGCTCCGTTTTGCACAATCTATTGTCTGCGCAGTTCAATACGTTTCAGATAAAACGTTGCGTGTAGACAGAAAAACTGCGCAGTTTTGAGAACTGCGCGGAGACGGTACAGTTGCAGCGATAACTGAGCTACAGAGCATAGATATCCATGAACTGTGTAGATAAGTCGGCGCATGTGGACGGTAGCTCCGTTTTCCGATTCATTTTGTTCCTCAGCTTCTTTGTACGTGTTTATTTAATATATTATTATTAATATATTATATCTCTATAAGAAGCAACTTATATTATAATTAATAAATTAAATCTCTAAGTTAAGACCCAACAATTTTATTTTATTTGGTTTTAAAACCATTTTTAAAATTTTGTTTCTAAAAGTAGATAATATTGAATTACATTAAGATTATGCTAAACAGTTTCTTAACCACAAAGCATGCCAAAATTGACCACAGTAGTACCTCCTCCATGACGATGTCACTAAAACTGTGCGAAATATACAGATATATCTGCACCGTGCGGACGCACTACAAATTGCAACGTTTTCATTCTGTCTTAAGACTGCGCAGACAAAAGGTTGTGCAAAACGGAGCGTCTGGACCGGCCTTTAGATTTGGTATTGGTTTAAGAAAAATATATTTACTATTATGTTAGACCAAGTTTATTTTCAAAGATAATGACGATTTAAATAGTACAATTTTCCACAAAGTAATAAATGTCCATTTAACTTAACTTATATTTATCTAAAATAGTAGACTTAATAAAGTATATAAATAAATATAAACCTCGTATATTATTTTGGACAAACTATGAAAAACAATTTATTTAAATATATATGCATGTACATATACATACATAGTTTAATAATATTTGAAAAAAAAATCTGTTGCAGAAAAGTCAATTAATCTTAATTGGTGTAATTTAATGTTGCATAAGTTGTCTTGGTCGTGCCTAGATATGTTTCAACGTTAGTTAAACCTAGTTTTTAACCTAGTTACATCAGGTCCTTATTGACTTAGTATATAGCTTATTAGTAATATATTAGATAATTTGCGGGTGATAAATAATTTTAATTTTGACATGAATTTTGAAATTGAAAGGCACATTTATTGAGAATAGTCGCAATTCAAAATTGCTCCTGAATGAGAAATTCTGATTTTAAATTCAACTACTATTGGACTTAAATGTGACTTAAACTTATGAATTACTTCAATAAACGACAGAAATACTTCTTCGCTTTTTTTCTGGAGTTGTTGAAGATTTCGGACTGCCAGTTCTCAGAAAATCTTTCACAGTTCCGGCTTCTTAAAACCTTCGAACAGTTCTTTCGACTGATGATTTAGAAAATGGTGGTCGTTGATGAAAAAAGTCATATCATCGTAAGATCTTGTTCTATACCCAAAACTACGAATCATTATTTATTTATTTACCAGAAGTAAACCTATAGAGATGGGAGTACCATCTGTGCATAGGACTGGTTATAAAAAGAAAGAAAAAAACAAAATATACAGAGAAATATTACAAATATAAAATATGGAAATACAAAAAACAAATACAAAATATAAAATTCTTAAACATAAGATAACATAACATAATCTTAACAAGTTCATAACACAAATATATAAATGTCATATAAAATTAAAAATACACTGAAACAAATTAACAAAACATAGAACAGTTACAAACAAAAAATAATCGTACAATAGTTGTAATCCACTTACTAATTTTCTTTTTTAATACCTTCCTTGCACAAAAAAAAATTCAAATGGTTAGAAAGTAGATTAAAATATTTTATTGTCAAATTATAAGAATTTTTGGTGCTAATCGTTTTGTAAATTTTGGGTAAAATAAGCTGCCTGAATCGCGTATTTGTCAATCTTCCTGAATGAAGTCGCTTACAATCAAAATTGTAGTAAGATAAAGCACTAACGATGAAGGAATCTTTAATTTTTAAAGGTATCATTGAATCATTGGGTATATGCAATTTACTTGTTAATATATTTTGCATAGAAGCTAAAGATTTAACTGAATTGTTATATACCCCACCCCAAGCAATAATTCCATAGTTTATTATGCTTTCAAAGAGACTATGATATATTGTTTTCAGAATAGAAGGTGGAAGACAGTTACTTAATTTGTAGAACAAAAAAGTAAAATGTTTTTTTTCACTAGTTCAAGTGCATGTTTATTCCATTTCATATGACAGTCAAAAAATAACCCAAGATATTTGCAATTTTCGACCCTTTTTAATTTTAAATCATTAATAAACGAAATAATTAAAAGAGTGATTATTAATTTTTCGGTCAATTTTTGAACAATTTTTTAAAGTTAATAAAAGCACAAGTCACAAAAACATCTGTGTGTTTTGTATTATTACTTTTAAATTTATTTTCAAAACGCAAGAAACATGAAAAACATTTTATTTTCCCATTTAGTAGTCAACCCCACATAATTCTTGAAAGAATTAAGATATCGGGTTTTGGTTAACGAGGGCGTTTCTTTTTTAATTACCTTTAATGAGGTGTAACTCGCATGGAACTTGTAAACTATCTAAGAAGATCTAAGACTGTAGTTAGTTTTTGACTGATAGTAATCCCAAAATTTTCATTTTTTTCAAAACTTATAACTTCGTGCCGGGACTTGGGAGGCTCTGTATATATAATTTAAATATTACTTAAATTTGAATAATCGTTTAAATATATTTTATTAAACGATTTTGTTCATTTAGTCCTCTTGCAAGAAAATGGTATTATTTATTGAAGGCAATGATTTAGCAATGCGCAACATTACAATAGAAAATTAGATAGTGCGAACAGAATATTTAGTATCGACCAATTTTCTAAAAAAAAAGTAATAAATTCCTGGCCGAGTTGTGTAGAAAATTAGTTTGATGGGAGTGCGAAGCAGTTCAGTTTTAGAATCAGCGGCGCATGCAGATAGTATTAAAAGTCGTTGCATATTATATTTTTAACGTATTTCACGTGGAAGACATGTGTGTACGTGCTTATACGCAAGGAAGCCGGTTTATTGGTTCTGGCCATGCCCGTTAGACGGCACCACTTATCCATTAAATAAAAGACTATCGCGTCGCACGTGAATCCCCGCTTGGCACGATTATGCCATGCCTGCAATGACATTCAACCAACATGGCTTCCGCCACACTTCCGAAATATCTTTTCAACTAACGACCCGGATAAATACAGAGCGACAACATAATTCAATTACTTTTTTCCGTTCCCATATACGCTTTTTGGTCTAATTACGGTCAAATTACCATTCTTTATCAACTTAATGTTTTCTAATATAGATGTATTTTTCCATGGCGTCATCTCTTTAAGGAACTAAAACAACTAAGGAATTTACTCAATCAACTCCTACTAGAAATTGTTTTTAAAATTATACGTTAATTTCTTCATCACAGAAAATCTTATATTGACACACCAATAATCACGTTTATAACTATTTTAATCGAATCAAATCAAAACAATTATTTCATAATTTATTTAAAGTTTACATAGTTTACATACTATAAGTAAGAACAAATATAATATAAACTTTTCAAAAATAAATATAATCATAATAATAGTAAATATTACTGAAAAGGACGGTTGCGACCGACAACCGGCGATACTTTGAATTGAAAAATTCACTATGTTTTTAGCATTAATTTTTGTGAATTTTTCAATTCAGATAGTAAATATTATAAATTCTTAAGTATTTTTTTAATAATACGATTTTATTTTCATAAAATATTCATCCAAGCTGTAAGATTCTATGTCCACAAGCAAAACTCTTATTTCTTTCTCAATGTTTTTCTTATCAATGTTTATCTGATATTCCTAGTTAATGTATTGTGCAGTGTAAGGTCTATATATAGTCGTAACCTCTTTGACATTGCTAGATTGTGTTTAGGTAAAATAAATGCAATATTTCTGCCTCTTCTGCCCTTGTCATTGGAGTTCTTGTAACTTTTGAAAAAGGTTTTGTGTTGAAATGTGAAATTTAAAATTTCATAAATATAGGTCCCAGTGACAGTTCAAATATTAGATTTTTTTAATATATCACGACATGATTGTTTAAAGATCAAATTATACCTAAAACCTAACCTGTTTGTCTTTCTGTGACAAATCTTCAAATTTATTGCAAACTTTGGAACGAATTGCAAAACGAATTTTGGAACCGTTCAACCAAAATATTCTTATATATATATATATATATATATATATATATATATATATATATATATATATATAGTATGCGTCTAACGGTTGACCCGCACGTACGCATATATCTCTTGAGAATGGCGAATGTTAGTTCGCCGAAACGTCGAGAATCCGGTTCTTTTCAGAGCCAACCCTCAGCATCAACGCGGAATCCCCGAGAAAACAATACAACACAGGTATCTATCCGCGAAAACCTCAAATACAACATATATATATATATATATATATATATATATATATATATATATATATATATATATATATACACATGTAAGAATATTTTTGTTGGAAATCGAACAGTTCCAAAATTCGTTTTTTGACCAATTGTAATTTTGCGACAGTTTTAAAAATTTGTAGGTTCATTGCAAAAACCATGAAGTTCAAATTCAAAAAACGTTTAAGATTCTCGAAGATTCATCAAAATTAATCTGTTCGTCTTTCTGTAACAAATTCTCCAATTTGTTGCAAAATTAGAATATTTTTATTGGAAATCGGACAATTTTAAAATCAGATTTTTGAATATTTGTTTGCCATTTTTCGACAGTTTTGCAAATTTGTAGGTTCCTTTCAAAAAAAATACTTCGCAGTGCTTCGCATCCATTCAATAGGGAGTTTCTTCTGCTGAGCTGTAGGCCTAAGGTCTCGAGTCACTTTATATTCTAGCTAAATTATTTTAAGTTTTGTTTTTAATAAAACGATAGTTGCTCTCACTGAAACATTCTACAAGTTCACTTCTGTTTAAGAAAAATGCTCGAAAAGGTTCCAATTGGCTCTAATTCTTGAGCTCGCCCTACCTAGGCAGAGCTAGAGTAGAATAATTGCTCGAGCCCGCGAGCATTTCCGTATCCTGCTTCAGTTCTTTATAGCTATAGCCCAAACGTTCGTTGTGTTTTAAGTTTTAAAATTCAATTCGTATAAACACTGAATCAATAAGCAACTTATTACACTTATTATAAAGTGACACTTATTATAAAAAAAATGAAAACTTATTATATTAAAGTGATGATTCTGACTATGAATTAATTATATGAAGAATACACATTACAGCAATAGGAACGTAAAAGTGATAATTCATTGCAAACTGCAAGTGATAATACATGTGAAAGTGAAAATGATGCAAATAGCAAAGTTAGTAGTGTGGTTCCCAGAATTAGCAAACTTGCAAAATGCCTCAGTAGATACGATGATGAAGTTTAATAATTGATTCAAGCATTTTATCGGACGAATGAATCTGGAAAGATAAGAATAACATTTCCGAAATAACTTCTTCTTCTTATTGTTAGATAAGTTCCTTATCCATTCCGGTCGTCGGTAACCATTTTGGCAATCATCACTTTGTTTGATGCTGTTCGTAAAAGCTCGGTTATGGTCAGGCAAACCATGTTCTTAGATTCTTCAACCATGATATCATTCTTCATCTGACAGCTGTGTTTGGCACTACTTCCCCTTGCAAAATTGTTTGCAGTAGATGTAATCTGCTCTCATTCCTCATAGTATGCCCCAGCTATTAGAGTTTTCTGCATTTTATGGTAAGGTGGTTTTGGAGCTCTTTATCCTTCTGAATTCTATGAAGGATCTCAGTGTTGGTTATGCGATCTTTCCACAAAACTCTCAACATCCTTCGATATAACCACATCTCAAATGCTTCCAGTTTCTTGCTCATAGCATCGGTTAGTGTCCACAATTCATCTCCGTAAAAAAGAACCGAAAACACGTAACAAGACAGAATTCTCGGTCTCGGAAAACTCAGTCTCGTTAACATTGTGAGGTCGTGACTCTTTAGTAGGGATCCCATGCTGTTGAAAAATCTCTCGGTTTCTCGATACGGATCTTCACTACTTGAGAATGATCCCACTGATCGTTTAGAGTAGTGCCAAGATATGAATATTTATTTACTCCTACGATGGGTTTCTGATTGACTATGAGGTGACAATTTCCAATGTGTAATTTACTAATAATCATTAATTTTGTCATTTTGATGTTTATATCAAGGCCATACCTTTCGCTACTTGCTGTTACTCTATGCATGAGGTGTTGTAGTTTCTCTATGCTATTAGCAAATATCACCGTATCATCCGCATACCGTATATTATTTCTTGTTGCACCGTTTAGTAATAAATATGCTAGCTTCCAGGTCTTGCAGATCTTCTTTAAATACACATTTTGAAAACAATTTACATTTTGAATATCAACGGTGATAGTATGCATCCATGCCTTACTACTCGTAGAATGATCACCTTATCTGTTCTCTTTCCCTCCACTTGAACAGTTGCTGACTGGTTCCAGTATAAGTTTATGTTGATTCTTAAGTCTTTTCCATCTAGTTCAACTTTCTTTAGAATCTCTATCATCTTTTGATGTCGTACTCTCCGAAATAACCAGGTATTCCAGGTATAAATCCTTGCGTTTTACGTAAACTAGGAAATAAACATGGTGCTCTACGTGTATTAGAAGAAGTTTTGAAAGATTTTTGGGAGATGCTAGTAAAATAAACTAATTTGTACGTAGAACAAGTCAAAAGCGGTGGACATCATAATAACAAAAAAATTATCCAAGGATGGCTTCCTGTAATTTCCGATGATATGAGAGCGTTTTTACATTATTTCACAATTAGAAATTCTTGTTTGTAATGAAAATGGTCAAAAAGATGTATCATATACAGTTAGTTCAATTTGACGAAACAATGTCTTTCAGAAGATATTTCTCATTTTCTGCATTTTACTAATAATAGGGAGGCAGACGTTAATGACGGAATAAGGAAAGTGCGAACAATAGTTGCTGACAACTTTATACACCGAAATGTTATATAAAAATGTTATATAGCTATTGATGAATTTGATGGTATATAACTATTGTTGAATTCTTTATGAAATACAAGGGACATTTGATGAGTTTTTAAATTGGATAAAACTCCATCTAAAAGAGCTCGATTTTAAGTATTTTTTTCTAAAATATGCGAATCAGAATCAGGAATTTTTTTAGGTATTAAGATATATGTTGGTTAGGATATATGTAGTATCATTACAAAGACTGTTTCCGAAAGAATAGTAATGGGAATGATGGAGCCATTTTTGAGAAAACGATATACTTACTTTATTTCTCGATAATTCGTATTGGTTTCCAAGTTTGTATTTCAACTTACAGAAAAGTGGATCAAACGCTGTTTTAAACATTTTTAATCAAATGAAGTTGAGATTCCCAGAGGTTAACGGGAATCTCAACTTCATTTGATTAAAAATGTTTAAATCGATCTTTAGAATTAATTAGGACATTTATTATATAAATGAATTAATTAATCAGTAAGGCCGAGGCCGCATTGCGGTTTTTTCCCGCGAGTTGTAACCGTTATAACCGCGAAACCGCTCGAGAAGCACACAATATGCTACTAAAGTCAGTGGCGGGAAAAAAACCCAAAAACTTTTTGCCACTGATTTTAGCCGTAGTGCGGCCTAGGCCTAAATTCTGCAAGAATATATCACATGAAATCTTATTTTGACATGTAAACAGTATCCGTTTGTGACTGTTCAAAATTTATTTTAAACGATGACAAATTCAAGCTAAAGAAACTCATTTAATATTATATTAAACATCCTGTTGTATTTAATTATATTGTTGTCAAGTCTAGAAGATACCTACTTTATACTAATAAAATATACAATAGAGTTTTTTAATACATACATGCAATTCCATTCAATTCTAGCAAAATCTTAAGGGCTAAGTTGAGCTTAAAATTTAAAGATCTTAAGCACTCTAGCACATAAGCCCATTATTAGGTAATTTAATAATAAGGTAATTTAGGTATGTTTTTTTAAATTTACTTCTCTATTTTATAATAGAAATCAAGATTGAATCTCTCAACTTAATATATGATAAGAGTATTGAATTAATCTTATTAATTGTATTATATTAATTTATAATAAAAAATACGAAGTTCATTAGTAAATTCTGCAGCCAATTCAAACAGTAAATTCAAACAGTATCGTATATGACTGGTCCAAATCTCTTTTAAACGAAGTTGACAAATTCAAGCTGAGCAAACTAATCAAATATTTATTTAATTATATCCTGTTGTATTTAATTACATTATTGCCCAGACTAGAAGAAACCTACTTTACACTAATGAAATCTGCATTAGAGAGTTTTTTTAAACTTACATATTTTTGTGTATGCATTTCCATTCAATTCTTGAAAAATAAGTTAATAAGTTTTAATAAGGGCTAAGTTTTTTTGATGCTGACTCCTCTTTATATTTTATATTAAAAATCGAGATGATAGAAATCTAGAAATCAGAATGATATTTCTGAACTTATTTTTCTTAAGTTTTTTTCTAATATCATCTATTTTTTTCTCATTAACCTATGTAGGTCCAGGGGGGCTAAACTGCAGATTTGTGCATGTAAACTTCAGCGCCTTCGTGGCAGAAATTGCAACTAATAAAAACGCACAGTGGCGGGAACACTATTTGGCCTGTATAGTTTACTGTAACCGTTAAATTTTGTTTTGGCTTTGTTTTACTGTAACCGTTACAGATTTTGTTCTGGTTTTAATGTAACCGTTTTACAGAATTTTTTTTTTCAGTTAACAATGTAGTTTTCAAAATGCCATTAAAATTAGATAACATTGCTTTATAGGTTAGATTGGGTTGCACACCGCGAAGATTCAGATAAATCAACACCACATACGCGCGACAGCGCGAACTCTCGATACAAAAAAGGATAATGTGGCAAGGACAGTTGGTTTAGCCCAGGTTAGATTAAATTGCACACGCGAGGCGGCAGATAAATCAAGACCACATACGCGCGGTAGCGCGAACTCTTGATCCAAAATAGGATAATGTGGCAATAAATGTTGCTTTAACTCAGATTTGATTAGGTTTCACACCGCGAAGCAGAAGATAATTGTATTAAAAACAACATATACCACATTTTTTTACAACTAAATATACCCGTCGTAACCTTTTTTACACTTTTTTTACACTACGCCACTGCCAAACATTTGCGAATGCACACTATATTAAAAAACGGGGCGAGTTTTACATGCACAAATCTCCGGTTTTACCCAGGGGGTTGGCCCTTAAAGCACTGCGGCCTATTGGCCTATTGTATTTCCCCACATTGTTCCATTCCTGCAACTAGGTCCAACCTCTGTGTTAGGTCTAGTAGTCTATGTGCCATGTTATTCGCGGGGATCTCTTTTGTTGGAATGCTATGCTTGTGTCTCCGTGCAAATTTGACGTGCAATTTTATTGCTTCGCAATGGAAGATTATTTGGCAGGCAGTATCATCCTCCTTATAGCATAGTCTGCATAATGGTTCGTCTTTCCAGATGCTCATTTTGTGTAGATGTTCTCATAGAGGGCAGTGTGCTGTGAGTAGGCCTCCCACAATCTGCTTCCTTAATATTTGCAGGATTTCAGCAGTTAAAGCGTCCAATAAATTTTGTATAAATTTTAACATTTGTTTACTCTGCTTCTGACCATTCATTTTGTCCCACTGCTTAGTTGCTACCCATTTACAGATTTTGTTTCTGGCCATGGCTATGCCTAAAGCCTAACTAAATTCCTAAGTAGGAGCTCCTAAGTAGGCCTAAGTGCTTTGTTAGCTCCACCTTTTACCAAGTTCTCCGCCATTTCGTTTCATAACAGTCCCTTGGTGGCTCGGTATCAGTGGGACCTTGTTATGTTTCGCTAGGGCCTTAACGTCCTTAATGTGTAAAGGCAGTTCCATGTTGATTTAGATTTAATTTCACAGCCCGCTGAAGCATTAATAAGAGCCCGACTGTCCGTGAAAATGCAGATGTTTCTACTTCTGTAGTCTGTCTTTATATTTTCACGGGCACATATCATGATGGCGTGTATTTCCGCTTGGAATGTCGACATGTGATCTCATGTATAACTTTAGAAAATTTCCCTCTAATGAGGATGACTATGTCATCCGCATATCCTTGGGTATAAAATCCTTTGGTGTTTAGTGACACAAACAGGCTATTAACAAGCATGTGACACAGGACTGGAGATAAATTCCCACCCTCAATTCTCTTCGGAACTGTAGTACTGATAGCCCAGTCCTCTTACTCAAAAAAAGGGGTCAATTTCGGAATCTAACGGAAGAAGCTGAATTTTGGTATAGACCTTTATTTTAGCATTACAAATGTTGTCTTAAATGTTACATATGCTAACATGTGAGCGTCCTTAGATATTCAAGGTCAAAAGTAGCAAAAATCAGTTTTTTGAAAATATCACGTTTTCTCTGCCTCCTATCGTATTTGCATTTATTATGAAAGTTGTAGAGAATAAAATACTCTACAAATTTTATCTGAAACCTTTTTTTATACGTCGATCTTAGGATTTCTGAATATCCGCACTTTTTTAAAACCGCGTATTCGGTTTTTGAAAATTAAAAACCGCGGTTTCGGTTTCGGATTCGGGTTCGGTTTTTACGAACTTTTGGTAGTAGTGCCTGATATTTTAACGAGATCTTAGTTTTGTACAAAAGTTTCCGCTAAGGCAAAATGATCTTTCGGAGTAGGTGGATGTATCTTTAATTGTAGATAGTACTTGAAACAAAATATTTTTATATATCTTTTTGTTCTCTCAGAAGTTCTTTTATATTCTAATTAGGATAGCGATTTGTTTGCATATAAGTATTTTTATTTAATTTTTCTTGAATAGCTTTTTGTACTTCGTCTTGCAAGGAATAATTTGGATTGGTCACTGCTTCTAATTCTTCTGAATTTGCCGGACATTCATCTTCGACTTCAACCTTATTGTTGTCTGGATAAAGTCGTTCAAAAAGATTTTCCGCCAATATTAAAAGATACTTTATTGGTTCAATAGAAAACCACTTTGCCTTGATGTCCATTGTTAATTCAATTTCCTTTTCAAAAAGAGCTTTTACGTTTCGTTGTAGGAAACTGATTTTATCGGAGATAAACGAAAATAATTTACAAGTTTTGTTTCTTTAGTTTCTTCGGCGTAATATTCATTATCCACATCTTCTTCGACGTAATATTCATTAACCACATCTTCTTCGTGCGATTTTTCAGGAAATAAATCTACATCTTCACTGCTGCAGCTGTTTTCTACATGTGATGATTTCTTGTAAAAAGTGTCGCACACAGCGAGATGAATTGTATGCTTAATGCAAATTTTTGGTTCAGCAGGACAATCTGTACCATTTTTTTAATTACCCGGGCATTGTCATGTGTAGTATCTTACTCAATAATAATGCCACGGCAATAAATCCCAGACTCAATCAAACTTTGAGGTTTTTGCGACCAGAAACTGAAAACCGCGTTGAAATCGCTCGATAACTAACGCCGTAAGGGCCCGTCATAGTTAGATCTACCGAAGATTGGTTGCATGTGTTTTTTCGAAATTTCGCAGCTGCGGCAACAAATTCGATGTTTTGTTAGAGCAAAACGGGGTCGGAAAGCGAGACTGAAAACCGCGTTACGAAATATTTGACAGCAGCGTCGCGACGCCACCGCAAAGTTCAATTTCCTAATGCGGCTGCTGATCTTTCAGCCGTAGTTTTCGTAATTTTCAAGCTAGCGAAACAAGAATAAGATTTGTTGAAGGGAAAGCGTGCCAGGAAGCGGTTGTGGAAACCGCGTTGCAAAATCATTGATAACGGCTTCGCGTCGTCGCCGCATATTTCAACTTGTTAATCTACGTCGAATTTCGGGAACTCGCTTTGATTTTTCCGCTGTAGTCTTCGCAATTTTGCAGATGGCGAAACAAATTTGATGTTTTGGTGAAGGGACAGCTTGTGGTAAACCGCGACTAAAAACCGCATTGCGAAATTTTTGACAACGGCGTCGCGAATTCACCGCAAACTTCTACTTGCTAATCCAAGTTACCCATAATATCATTTCTGAAACTGATAGTAAATCTAAATCTAAATGTTTTTCAACACTTATTACGATATTATTTGCAGAACAAGTTCCTTCAATTCGCAGAAAGCCTAAATTGCAATAAATATTGTTTTCTCCATGAATATTAATGTTTAAGTATCTTCGGCCTCTCAAACTAGTTCACTAATCTAGCGTAGTACTATTTTTTGTCCATTTGCTATTAATTATTGAAACTCTAAAATCATTGCTTTCTTTCTTTCTTCGTATTTCTCTTTATTCCTCGTATTCCTATTTAGATACTTGTCTCTGGTATTCCTTTTGAATTAAGGTCATAATACCTGAAAAACATGTTGGCAAGATTTGGTTGGGAAACTGGCCAGCTATTGCTTTCCGAATAAATCCAGATTTCGAAATTGCTCACATATACCATCGATGGTTGCCATTTTTGCAACAACAGTTTGCAATGTTTGTAAGAGCACTAATTCAATGTACTTTATTTTTATTTATCTTTAAATAAAACCGAAAACCGCGTTTTTTTATGACGGTTATGCGGTTTCGGTTTTTGCACAGAAAACCGCGGTTTTGCGGTTCGCATATAACCCAACCAGAAACCCTAGTCGATCTGTTTTTGAGATAGAGGGAGCAGTGTGTGGAGCGCTGATGAACAGCCATACGTACCTTAGCGCAAGGTAAAGCCTGAATCCCAATGTATTATACCGTTCATTTATTCAATATTTTTTTTATTATATTAAATATTACTTAAATAACAATTTAATACCTAATACTTATATTTATATTTCTTTTAAATCAAATAGTCATCAAATATTACTTACCTTTCACATACAAATAATTAAATAATGAAGTGAATCATTCTAAATATATTTTAATGCTATTCTAATTCGACCCCATGAATGAGGTTGGGTATTGCAAAATTAAACCCTAATATTCTGCAACTGCAATAATGGTTGTGGCTCGCGTTGTGGTTGCCATAAGTTAGGGATGCAATGTTCTTTAGCTTATGGTCAATGCAATGTAAAAAAACGATATAATACTTTGGGATTCAGGATTTACCTTGTGCTAAGGTACGTATGGCTGAGCGCTCAACTGCGTCCGCTATCTCAAAGACGGTTCAACGTATAAAAAAGGTCTCAGATGAAATTTGTAGAGAAATTTATTCTATAACTTTTATAATCAATGCAAATACGGTAGGAGGCAGAGAAATCGAGATATTCTCTATAAAACTTATTTTTGCGACCTTTGACCTTGAATATATAAGGACGCTCACATGTTGGCATATGTGATTTTTGAGACAACATTTGTAATGCTAAAATAAAGGTCTACACAAAAATTCAGCTTCCGCTGATAGATTCCGAGGTGAAATTCTAAAATGACTGGACTATGACAACATACCCACCTGACAAGCGGGAGACAAGGTTCGATTCCTGGCCGAGGAGGCATTTTCGACTAGAGCGGTTTTCAATAACCGTCCGGGCTGCCCACCTTGAATGAATGCGACGTATGCGATGCCGGAGTGACGCATACTAAAAGCCAAGTGGAATAGTGGGTTTAGTGAAAGCTTCCCCCAAACCACTTTTAAAAGAACCCCACCCTGAGGACACCCTTTGATTACAGACACCCTCATTGTGTCACCTGCCACTGTACAGCATTTCTTCCCCGTAGAATGGATTTGATCCATCTGATTGATGTGATATTTGCACCATGACTAAGTTCTGCCTTGACTATACTGGCGAATGAGGTGTTATCAAACGCGATATAATCGATGTCAAGGAAGGCACTAAGTGCAAATTCTTTATTTTGGCCAATATTTTCTAATGGCAGTACAGTATAATCTCGATAATCCGACACGTATGGGACCAGTAAACCGCCGGATTATAAGAAAGAGTGGTGGGAGGGAAGACTCTGATTAACCAACGGCCGAAATACCGAGATTATACTGTATATATAAATTTGTATTGGCTCTATCAGAAGTCCTTGATTTATAAATTTAGTTTGATGACAAAATTAGCGTTGGTTGATTTTGTCACCCACAAAATGCATTTTACATTGTGAAATTTTAAACATTGCTTAATATCTTGTTATCCTTCACCTTCGCCCGGTAGAAGTTAATAAACAATTAATTTTTATATATTTTTAAACCTCAATTGATACTTGATTAATAACTTACACTCAACTTTTTTTATACTTTTAATTTTATTTGTAACTAAACTAAAATTAAATTTCAATCATTTTGTAAACTAAATAATACCTCTAGCTTTTAAACGGAAATTAATATTTTGCATACCTTCATATATGTTTCAAGAATCAATAGTTTGTTTTCTGTAGATAAGCAATAAACATTTCGCGCTTGATAATACAATAATAACAGTTTTAATTTATTGATAACATAAATAATCAATGTTTTCGACAGATTGGTCGTTCAATTTTGGCTGCCCTGTTTATTTTAGTTTTGTTTTATGATATTTGTTTCTAATTGTATATATCGATATTGTATTCTGTTTCTTATCGTTGATTTTATAGTAATTTTTAATCATTTTCAAACGCCCTAGTTTTATATAACTAACGTAAGTCTGCTCTCATCTGCCTGGACTAGTTATACCAGAGTAACGGGTGTTAGTTTTTCTGAGGCGGATAATTTTAAATTGAAATAAAACGCTAAAAATGTTTTGAATATCGATGAAGTTGGCTTTATTTGAAAGATAATTTTATAAAATTAATGTTTGAATATGATTTCGGGCAAGTGGCTGCCGTGGCTGACGCGTACATAGCATAATCTGGAATAAATTTTCACACACTTTTCGCAGCAAATCAGGTTGCGGTGAATTTTTTCGGATATAAAGCGTCCAATGTTGGCTTCCAAGTGATCAATAGTTTCTTGTTTATCGGCGTAGACACGGGACTTTACATATCCTCAGAGAAAAAATTCTAATGGCGTTAAATCGCATGAACGAAGTGGGCAGTTAACAGGTCAATTTCGTGAAAAATCGATCATCAAATGTTTCTTTCGGTAAATTAATTTTATCGCGCGCTGTGTGGCATGAAGCGCCGTTCTGCTAAACCACATGTCCACGACAGTTAAGCCTTCCAATTGAGGCAGGAAATAGTTAGTAATCATGTCTATCTACTGCCCACCGTTGACTGTAACATTCTGACCATCATCATTTTTAAGACATATGGACCTATGATTCTTTCGGCCCATAAAGCACTCCAAACGGTGACTTTTTCTGGATATACTAGTGTTTCTACAATGGCTTGTGGATTATCATCGTTCAAAATGCGGCTATGTCAATAAGCATTGAGCCAAAAATGTGCTTCATCACAGAATAAAATTTTCAAATGAAATTGTGGATAAATAGCAATGATTCCTTCGACCCATTCACCAAATGTACAGCGCGAACGATGATCGTGTGGCAAATTGAATCTTGTAAGCACATAAACCAAAATCATCACGCAAAATTTAAATAAAGTGGATGACACAAGTTTAATTGTTGAGCACGATGACGAATTGACACATTTGTATCATAATCAAAACTACGCTGGACAGTATCAATCGCTTGATTCGTATAACGTCTTACTGCATGCGTATTACTGTTTAAAGTACGTACTGCGAAAACGATTCATACTTTCTCGAATTAATCAAGCTAATGGACGATTATGAGAACTTATTCCCTATTAGTTTTTCGAATATGGTTTTCACAATAAATTTGAACAATTTGCAAATGTTGCTCCGACTTGAGTCTAGTCATGACGAATTTGCCAAAACAAACTAACCCCAAAACAATCGGGAACTGTCAAATCGGCTGTCACAGAAAACAATGTTGACAATTTAAAGTTCTCCGTCTCTAAGAAAACACCCTTTATAATTATAAGAAAAATATAAAATATTGGGTTGTTCGATAATTAATGTCATTTTTTTTTCATAATTTTCAAAGTGAATTTATTTATATTAACAACAAACATTAATCAATGATATATTGACCATTTTGTTTGATGAGCTTTTGCCATCTTTCGGTAAGTTGAAAAATTCCACGCTCGAAGAAGCTTTAGTTTTTAGAAGCGAAGAATTGGTCCTTTTTAACAGCCTGATCGGTATCGAAAGTTTTACCATTCAAATGTTTTGAAGAGAGCGAAACAAATGGTAATCTGATAGTGCTAAATTAGGGCTATAGGGTGGATGTGGCATCAGTTCCCAATTGAGCCCTGTTAATTTTTGACGGATTATTAATGAGGTATGGGGTCTGGCGTTATCCTGCTGGAACATCACGCCTTTGCGATTGGCCAGTTCAGGGCGTTTTTTCTTGATTTCTTCGTTCAATTTCGATAGTTGACGACAGTAGATATTCGAATCAATAGTTTGGTTTCTTGGAAGCAGCTCAAAGTAGACTATCCCCTTGTAATCCCACCACACAGAAAGCATAATCTTCTTTTGGTGTTGTAACCAAACGGTTGTAAGTGCAAGTAAACGATTGAATTCGATATGTCGAGCTTCTCTGCTATCTCTCGAGTTGTCATACGCCGGTTAGTTTCGGTTAATGCCTTTATTTTGTCGTCATTAGTAGTGGTTGCACGACCAGTATGTGTCTTGCACATTAAAATTTCCAGAGCGAAAGTGAGCAAACCCACGCTGACAGTGGCGTTCAGTAAGACAGTCCTCACCACTTCACATAATTTGTTCCGAGCTTGCACCTCATTTGTGCCCTGTCGGAAGTAAAACAATAAAGTATGCCGATAATGCTTTCTTTGATTGTCCATTTTCATCTTAATTTTTAACACTTGTGTTTTACTAATGACGCTCAGTTTTTAACTAAAGATTGTCTAAAGTCTAGCCTTTGAAACAGTATATAATAATGTAAGCCACGCAATCACTACTACATGAAATATGCAGTTCATATCAACTATGAGAAAAAAAAACCGGCCAAGTGCGAGTTGTGACTCGCGCACCGAGGGTTCCGTACAAACTTGTATAGTATATAGTATTATTATGTACATTATCAACATATTATGTAGATTATAAAGAAAAATTAGACGAAATATAATATACACAGGATGTTACGGGACTTGAGTATGTCGCATGTCCGTTATAAAAAAGCAAAATTTAGACATAATATATACCCTGTATATATTATGTATATAAAGCGTACGTGATGAAATGCATAACAAATATAAACAAAGAAAATTCAGAATAAACATAGAATAGGACCTAACTGTATGCAACCCATATGCTTCTGGAGCCTGACAATACCACTACGACAACATTAGTGAATTTTCATAAATTTCTAATAGTAAATTCGCATTTTTCTTGTAATTAAACTACATATTTACGGTTTTAAGATTTTTCCCTTGACATGTGCTGTAAGACACCGCTTCTTGCCAAATTTCATGATTCTAGGTCAACGGGAAGTACCCTATAGGTTTTGATTCCCTTGTGAAATCGCAAAATATGCGACATAAACGGTCATATCTTTTGATCGCGTTGACTTACAAGTTTTATTTTTTCACAGCTGAAAGAGACCGCAGACTCGAGTATTTGATACAAATTTCAACATGTTACCTCTACGCGTTCCTGAGAAAAAAGTCTTGACAGACAGACAGACGGACAGACAGACAGACAGACAGACAGACAGACAGACAGACAGACAGACGGACAACAAAGTGATCCTATAAGGGTTCCGTTTTCGGTACGGAACCCTAAAAACGACATTAATTATCGAACAACCCAATAATTAATAAAGTTGGTCTTTACCGTTCCCGTTACTTACTTTGACGTAGCGAACGACTCACGGTTTGAGAAGATATCAGTGTATATCGTAATGATAATCCCCTACTTTCAATTTTATTATTCATTCGGTTATTATTATTTTGGTTAACAACTATGACAGTTGATTTATAATTAATATAATATTGAAATTTCTGTGACCACGTTGCAAGATTGCCTGCAAACCGACTAACCAATCGTCTGTTCACCTTTTGAAAAAACAAGAAGGTTCGTACCACTTGGTTGACAGGCACCGAGAAGGATATTAAAAAACTGGGAATAACAGATTTCGAAAACAGACAGTCTGTGAGACGCACCCTGAAGGAAGTACGTGGATTTCAGGAAAAGCGCCTAAGGAAAGGTACCCCCTGGACAGAAGAGAGAGGAGTCACACCGGCAGAAGATGCGGCAATACTGGTCAAAGATCAAAGTCCAACAGTTGAACAAGCGTGGTCCAAAGTAGGCTTATTAAAAAGAAGAAGAAGAATATTGAAATATTTGAATTTTATTAGAAGCAAGTATTTATTGTATTAAAACTAGGGCTTCACACGAGAACGATATTTTTCTCGTCCCGTCTCGTAAAAGCGAGACGAGACTGAGACGAGACTGTTTTGAAAATTATTCTCGCGAGAGCGAGAGCATATGTGGTCTCGCTCTCGAGAGACGCAAGAGCGAATGTGGTCTCGATTTTGAGAGACACGAGAGTCTCGTTTCTGATCTCGTTCATTCTTCTTCTTCAATTTTTGACTCTGACTTCAAATTGTATTTTATTGTATAACAATTATCTATCTAACAATTAATCACGCATATATTAATTACAATAAAATTAATGAGTACCTCGTTTTGGACTACCTTAACAATTAGTTCTAGCAAGAACGATATTTGACGAGATGAGACGAGACGAGACGGAACGAGACGGGACACCCCGTTACGAGAGCGAGACGAGACAAACGGTTCCTAGAACGAGAGCGAGACTGAAACGAGCGTATTTTTTTCATAACTAACGAGAGCGAGACAAGATTTTTTAAATTCTCGCCCTATCTCATCTCGTGTGAAGCCCTAATTAAAACCAGAATACATCAAATTCAGGGCTTCTTAACAGTCC